>JANRMT010028174.1:143510394-143539127 GCA_026402145.1 Polypterus bichir lapradei
ACTTTGGATCACTTTGTAACGGAGTTAAAATTGCTGTAGCAAGAAACGTTTAAGTGCCAGGTCTTAGCTACCATTAAATAAACACATCCTCCAAATACGAACCTGATTGCAAGAAATAATGATGATCAAATCCTTGATGACAGCAACACTCACAAAACAATTACTGTATATTGACAATCATGTTATGTTATTTTTAAAATGTTCCCTTTTCTTTTTCAAAACTTCTTTAACACACTACTTCTCCGCTGCGAAACGCGGGTATATATCTATACTAATAAAAGGCAAAGCCCTCACTGACTGACTGACTGACTGACTGACTCACTCACTCACTCACTCATCACTAATTCTCCAACTTCCCGTGTAGGTAGAAGGCTGAAATTTGGCAGGCTTATTCCTTACAGCTCACTTACAAGAGTTAAGCAGGTTTCATTTCGAAATTCTACACGTAACGGTCGATAACGGTCGACAACGTCCGCCATGTTGAACTATCTTATTTATGGCACCATCTTCACGAAATTTGGTAGGCGGCTTCCCTGCGCTAACCGAAACCGATGTACGTACTTATTTCGATGGTATGACGCCACTGTTGGCCGCCATATTGAACTTTCCAACGTCACTAATTTTCCAACTTCCCGTGTAGGTAGAAGGCTGACCCCATCTTCAAGAAATTTGGTAGGTGGCTTCCCTAAGTTAACCAAAACCGATGTACGTACTTATTTCGGTGGTATGACGCCACTGTCGGCCGCCATATTGAATTTTCCAAACATCACTAATTCTCCAACTTCCCGTGTAGGTAAAAGGCTGAAATTTGGCAGGCTCATTCCTTACAGATTACTTACAAAAGTTAAGCAGGTTTCATTTCGAAATTCTACGCGTAACGGTCATAACGGTTGACAATGTTTGCCATGTTCAACTTTCTTATTTATGGCTCCATCTTCACGAAATTTGGTAGGTGGCTTCCCTGCGCTAACCAAAACCGATGTACGTACTTATTTCAGTGGTATGATGCCACTGTCGGCTGCCATATTGAAGTTTCCAACATCACTAATTCTCCAACTTCCGGTGTAGGTAGAAGGCTGAAATTTGGCAGGCTCATTCCTTACAGCTTACTTACAAAAGTTAAGCAGGTTTCATTTCGAAATTCTACGCGTAACGGTCATAATGGTCAATAACGTCCGCCATGTTGAACTTTCTTATTCATGGCCCCATCTTCACGAAATTTGGTAGGCGGCTTCCCTGCGCTAACCGAAACCAATGTACGTACTTATTTCAGTGGTGTGACGCCACTGTCAGCCGCCATATTGAACTTTCCAACGTCACTAATTCTCCAACTTCCCGTGTAGGTAGAAGGCTGAAATTTGGTACTTATTTCGGTGATATGATGCCACTGTCGGCCATCATATTGAACTTTTCAACGGTCTTTGTTATTTATGGGCCCATCTTCAAGAAATTTGGTACGCGGGTTCCCAACACTAACTGAATCCTACTTACGTACATATATATACGTCCATAGCCTGCAGCTCGGTCACCGTGTGAGGCAGCGTTGGGTCCCCCATCCCAACGCCTCCCACGTTGTTGGCTGCCTGCCTATATAAGGCCGTCTGTCGCTCCAGTCTCTACATTCCCTTCCTTGCTTCGCCACGGTATTCACGTCTCCCTGCTGATAACTACAGCCTTTTTATTTAATCCATGGCTTCTCCGCTGTTTTATTGTTCATTTATTACGATTATAGTTATTGTGTAGGTATTTTAGACTTACTTTACATTGTTCAGGTACCCATTTCCTTTATCATTCCAACTGTACCCCCATTAACATGTCTATTGAGGTGATCACCATCGATCAAAGAACTGTCACTTACCAAGTGGTTTCCATACCCGGAGATGGCACCTGCCTTTTCCATTCTCTTTGCTACATATTGCACGGCCATATCAGGCTCAATATTGATATCCGGAGGAACATTGTGTCTTATGTATTGAATGACTGGGACAGGTTCAAGGTGTGGACTGATGACGGTACAGGAGATAATTATACTACACAGGAGCACTAGAAGAGTGAAATGCTTAAGAGTACCGAAATGGCCAAATATTTTACACCGTTGGACAACCGCCAATGCCTCTTAAACATCTTAGATTCACAGGTGACGATTTCAGTAGTGGACACTTTGATGTTTAGAAATGTTTAAACTCTCAAAAACTGGATGTGAAGTTATCAATGAAACTGGTTGTATACTTACAACGCTTGACAGATGCCGAATGTCTCTTCAACACAAGTCCTACAAATACTGTCATAATTGAAACAAACCATGAAACTCAAACCGACTATGATGGCAGCAATCCAAGCTGTGAGATTTGAAACAAGATTACTGTTCACATGGCCAACTGTACGTTGCATGCTCAAGAGTAAGCTCAGTGCACAGCTACAGCTTGGTCATATTACAACTGGAGGGCCGAACTGACAACGTGGCATACCAAGAGATCCTTAACAAATAATTATTGGTATATTTTCCCTCAGTTTAGAAAGGTTTAATTTTCTTCTTAATAAAAATTTTAAGGCAGTACTTCGCCGCTGCGAAGCACGGGTATTTTGCTAGTGTATATATATACCTCGATCTACATACTCTCAAATAGACAAGCCACACACCGTGGCGCAATGGTAGAGGCTTCGCCTCTAGTGCTGACATCCGAGGTTTGATTCCCGAGAGGGGATGCACTGAGTATGTACGCGTGCCTCTCGATTCATTTTAGCCTCGCATCCCCTTGGTTTGAGACGTATGAAAAAATATGCGGTTAACGCAGAATCATGTTACGTTATTTTTAAAATGTTTCCTTTTCTTAGCACAAGCACAGCTGAGAAGCTTCGATGCATGTACTCCATAACGCGTTAAAAAAATAAGGCATTTAATCACACTTTCAGTTCCAAGCAAAGGGGAACTTTTGTCAATGCATGATTTCCTGGTACATCGACAGTACCGCCGCTCCCTATACGCAGAGTACGCAGTCTGCGTAGGGCACCAACTCCCAGGGGGGCACCATCCCAGCTGCTCAAAAAAATCGTTTTTATATATTATAATAATAAATTAATATTAGTAATATACATATACAAATAAACAAAAATATAAACGTATATATTGCATTTTACGGTGAACGCAGAGTAGGCTAAGCACACGTGATGACGCGCGCGCCCTCACCTCTGTTACGGCTGCCTATTTGGCCAAAAATTATAATAATTGAACAATATGCCTGCTCCTGGAAAGAGACATCAACAGTCCGGCAAGCAAAATTAGATGCATTACAGAAAGCAGACTTTGTGGCTCTTACTGGGGATCATTGGACTTCCGTGACCATTAGTAATTCTAATTACATCTATTAACAAAATGTTCAATGATCACACTGTTTTAGCCTAATGTACAAAATAATTTTGGCTAAGGCTACTCAGAGTTTAAAGATTAAGTTGGTCAAATTACCTTTTATGTTTCTGACTTATTTTTTTAAGAAGAAAAACTGCACTTTATGTTGAAATTTTGGTTATTATTATTTAAAGACAATACCATTCTGAAAATGTACTTAAAGTATTTAAAGTACCACTTTATTTTTAAGTCTGCCCAATTTTAGCCAAAGATGATATTTTTGTTTCTGTTTTGAATTGAAATGCAGTTTAAATGCATTTTTTTTCAGAAATTAAAAGAGCTTGAGTTTACAATATTCATGTCCATGTCTATTATTTGATTCTGTTGCCCACTAAAACCCTTTTAAATTAAAAAAAAGCATTTGTGATTTGGGGCAAATTTTCATGTGTGATTACATACGATTAATCAAGATTAATTATTACACAGCCTCTAATTAATTAGATTAATTTTTTTAATCGAGTCCCACCCCTAATATATATGTAGATATATATATGTAGATTTGTATATATATATATATATATGTATATACAGTATATATGTAGATATGTATATATATGTGTGTGTGTATACATATGTGTATATATATATGTATGTGTGTGTATATATATATATATATATATATATGTATATATATATATGTCTATATTTGTTTATGTGTATATATATGTATATATGTATGTATATATGTATATGATGTGTATATAGATGTTTATATGTGTGTGTGTGTGTATATATATATATATTATATATGCTAGCAACACTCATGACAATGACAACACAATTACATTGTCAATCATGTTACGTTATTATTAAAATGTTTCCTTTTCTTTTTCATTACTTCTTTAACACACTACTTCTCCGCTGCGAAGCGCGGGTATTTTGCTAGTCTCTCATAAATGCTTTTGTCAGACACAGTTCCTACACTCCCAACTCTTATAAATGTTTACATTTTCCTCACTTTAGGTTCCCAATAAAAGAAGACTTATTATGTCCAAATCATATTGAAGAATTTCATCCCAAAGGGTTATGAACAGAAGAAATGAGTACATGGGCAATCCTAGCGCAGAGAAACGATGAAGTCAAATGAATTAACACGAAAATTGTCCATTGGTTACACAGCAATGACATGTCAAATTTTAACAGGCGACAAGAAAGGCAATGTAGCACATCTTCCACAGATAACATTAGACACCAAAGGAGATCTTAATATGCCATTCGTATTAAAACCTTTACAGTTTCCCGTTACAATAACTTTTGCTATGACAATTAACAAATCACAGGGACAAACATTCGAAAAAATTGGTTTATTTATTAGAGAGAAAAAAATGATATTCACTCATGGGCAGTTATATGTTGTGTTGTTACGATGTACGTTCAAACACAGAATCAAAATTCAGTGCGATATTGACGAAAAGTTGATTAAAAAAATGTTTTTACTGAAGTTTTACAGTAAAAGTGTAAATTTTAAAGTCAAACAGAATGAGAACATATATAAGCCACGAATACCTCTAACGCAACATGAAACATTATTTTCTTTCAATTTATTACGTTTTACTATTTTTTACTATGGTTAATTACTCGCTGTATTATGCATATGTAACAATTTCCATGAAAATAACAATCTGTTTAAATTATACATCCGCTTCCCCATACATGGGCAGCAGATCCATGAAGTGGCTAGTGTGTAGCGCCCACCCGGGGGTGGTAAGTGAAGCAAGCAGAGGGCAGAGCACCCTAGTACTTAATGAAAATTATCTCCTGTTCGAAAAAAATATTAGTTGTAACACTGCAATATTTGCAACATAAGATAACTATGCTAATATCTTCAAATTAATTTTGTCTTGTTTTCACTGCCTTACCTTGTCCATTATGATGTTATTTATTAAACTAATTTGCTATTTGTGTTTATTCCTTCAGCAAGAATTCTGGAAAGTATATAATGGTAAGTTTCCCATTTTTAATTTCTCATTCTGATTGTTTTATTTTAGTGTCTTTTCCAGCTATTTCAATTTTTTTAAATTATTCCTTCCCTCAGATCCAGATCAGTGTTTATCCAACCCCTGTCAAAATGGTGGAACATGTGTGGATGAATTCCAGTCTTACATGTGTCGCTGTCCAGAAGCATTTGAGGGCAGAAATTGTGAACTTGGTAATAATATATTATTTATTGAAATTTCATCATACAACTTTGTGTCTGTGAAACATAACCCAAACATCATGAATTGCAAAATTCAGAGTGAATATTCTGCAGTTTAAAAAAGAAATAGTAGTGTTTTTTTTAGAAACCGCTAATCTAGGTATTTATTTAAAATCTTGAATAATCCTTTAATAAACTGTTATTATTTTTAGAGTATTTTAGTGTTCAAGGATACATTGAACAAATACGTGAATTTTTAAAACCAATATAAAATAATATAGTATTCACAAACCAAATCTAATGTGAGGGTCCAAAGTCTATGACAGAGACATCAGGCTTAAGGTAGGACGCCAGTCCATCTTGAAGTCCATGAACACAGTGGCGCAAGTCTTTAGGCATGTAGAATCCATATAAATTAGGGATTTTTTAGATTCTTAGGAGGAAGAGATTAAGCCACCAGTTTGGAACAAGTTTACATTTTATTCGTTTTGTTCTGGAAGCCAGCAGTACTGTGCCTTATAGTACACTGTTTATAACACAGTGGGGGAGACTTTTTGAATAGCTAAATACTTTGTTAAACACTGTCACATTCTTAAAGATGCTGTCTGTGTCTTAATTATTTATGACCCATAATAATTATAAAAATGATTCTTTACATTTATTTAGCACTTTTTTCACTAATCAAAGCACTTTTACATAGTAGGGAGCCACATCAAACACCACTAATGTGTAGCATCCACCTGGATGATGAGATGGCAGTCATTTTTGTGCCAGAACACTTACCACACATTAGCTATTAGGTGGTGAAGTGGTAAAAGAGAAATAGCCAATTAGAGACAGGGGATGATTAGGGGGCCAGAATGACTAAACAGTGGTGGGTAACGTTTTTCCTAGACATCGGGATACACCCTACACTTTACAAAGGATGCCCAGGGAATCTTTAATGACCTCAGAGAGAGTCAGGACCTTGGTTTTATGTCTCATCTGAAGGACGGCGCCATTTTTACAGCACAACGTCCTCGTCACAGCACTGAGGAACTGAGATGCACACACAAACCACAGCGTAAGCACCCCATGAAGGCCTTTTCCGTAGGAACCCAAGCTTTTTCTGGTTGGCCTCCCATCCAAGAACATGCATAGCTTCAGGTAGATGACCTGTTCTGAACTGTATGTGGCATGGTACCATAGCACTTACATTTTTTGGAAGAAATTTCATTTTACAGTTGTCTAAATTTTGCATTTATAACTTTGAGCCTTCAGGATTACAGTATCACAGTATTACAAAGCTCCACATCTCCTTCAGGCATCTGGGAGAAATACTGTATAAGAAGACTACACAGGGCCAAAACATAGACACAGGATTTGAATCCAGAATGCTGGATTTGTGTGGCAACAGTGCTAGCTGCTGTCCCACCATGCTGCTCTAGCCCTAATTACACAAATTGAAATATGATATCCTAATTCATTATTAATTGTAAGGTCACTGCATTGTTAAAACCATAGCATAATGTGACATTTTCAAAATTACTTCATTCAGTTCACGGTTGCAGTGGAGTTGGGTTAGAGCTAATTTCGACAGAATCATGTGTGAGTTAAGAACAAGCCCTGGATGGGGCACCAGGCCTTCACAGCACCCGTTCATATATGCAGCCTCATTCACAATTTAGTATCTCTTAAGGGTTCTTTCCCATCAAACACTGTAACGCAAGCTCCTTGGCTGTGTCCTACAGGTATTGTATAGTGTGCCATCTGTATTTCAGACCATGTATTAAGTAGCCAGGTGTCCTTAATGTTCAATGAGGTAGGACTTGTTAGAATAACCCTAGCATGAAGCACAAAGGAATGAGCCTATCATCACTATTTCAGAATAGGATAAGATTCAAACACAGAAAAATAATTGTTTCTGTCTCTTCTAAGCCCAGTTTACTAAGTGCAGGGGGAAGCTGTTGTTAGAGTGAGTGATTGTTCTGCCACTGAAGGAAAAAGCAGAGAAACATGTTTAAAGACCAGGAAATGAAGGAACAAAACAAAAATGAAACCAAATTCAAAAGCCCAGAACATAAAGTAGAATCAAAGCCAAAATAAACAAGTGAAAAGTCCTCACTCCCTAAAAGAATTTCAAAAGAATAAACACAAAAATTTCCAGAAACTTGGATGCTGAGAATATGTTACATAATTGGCAGTGAGCTTAATGACCATAAACAATATGGCTGTGGCACTGTAAAAACACATGAAATGGCAGTGCCCATGAAAATAGCTAAAATATTTAAAATGGTAATGTGGTAATGATTTAATTAATTCTTTTTAAAAAGCAACTTAAAACAGATTTGTTCAGGAAGACACTTAACCTTCCCTGGCATTCTGACTGTTTCTCAGTTTACTTTCTCTGTCCTGGTGGTCAGAATTATTTGCATTTGTGTTATAAATTATATTATTTGTTTGTTGTATTCTTGTACTATTTTGCATTTTATTGTGGTTTGTTGTGTCTTTTAGAGCAAGCTTGTTATCTCATTCTTAAAGATTAGAATAAGCCTGAAATAAATCATAAGCTGAAATGAAGCTTTTTTGACTATATATCACTAGCACAGTTAATAACGTCAATCTTATTCTAAGTAGAAAATGCTTATTCTAATTCAGAGGTTTATGTTTACTATATTTAGCTTGTGTTTTGTATCCGGTGTTGTGATTTTTTTTTTCTGTGATTTTTTATATCGTAGATTTTGAAATTTTGCAATTGCATTACTTGCAATTTGTGTAAAAACACGATTGGATGCCAAAAATTTGAATAAAGAGGACATGGAAAAATATCCATGAGCTTCATCAACTGATTGATTTTCTAAACCACTTAAAACAAAGGTTGCAGGGGCTACAAGCAAGGAAGGAGTGCCAGTTCAACACAGGGTACATTCATGCGTACAATGTGCCCAGTTTACAACGAATAATGTACTTAACACATACATGTTTGGGATGTAGGAGGAAAGTTGGAACACTCTGAGAGAATCCTTACTTGGACATAGGGTGAAAATGGAAAACGGCGTAAAACTGTGCCAGATCAGGGTCACTGGAATGGGGCTTTCATAAGCTTAATTAGAAATACTGTTACTGAATTTTGAAAAGCATCCAAAAATGGATCATTAGGCCATTGTGATAATATATGGCTTTGATCTTGGACCACATTTAATGGATCTCATTGCCTTGAAGATGCCAGTTTACATGAGTAGGAATTACAGAGAATGGCAGTTTACATGGCTAACCCATGACTTCTCAGCACCGTTTCAAATTTCCTATTGTACCTCAAAGTATTGCAAAATCAACACACTTTGGTAGCCAATCAACATTTGAGTCTTTCTTCATTCTTTCATGGTACACCAAAGATGAGACATCAAGCAGGAGTTTTTGCTGGCTCCAGAGTTCCACATACCTATCCTCTATTTGCACAGTCCAGAACACTTATTTTTCTTTGTTTTTTGAGGTTGCCATTGCTCTTCTCTGTTGATTTTATTGTTCTGAGCCCACAACATAATTTCCAACAAAATCAAACCTGTTTGAAGAATGTCTTTTTTATGCCAAAAATACAAGAAACATATAAAGTACAAATAAAATAAGAAAGAAAGGTTTCACTGCCACTAAAGAGTCTTGTCCACTCCTGTTCTCACTTCCTGAACTTTGGTCTTGCCACAAACCTAACAATTATTAGAGTTTTAGTTTGTTTTTTCTCATGGGTATTCAAAATCATACCTTTGTTTCAAAGGTATTTATGACTGGTTATGATTATGATATTTATTTTTGGATTGTCCAATTTCATCCACAATTATGTATCTCTTATGATTGTTGCTATACTTTATTTCTATTGTCAGGATCGCTTCATGCGTTGCTAGGGGTGTGTCCTTAGGGTGTGACCTTTGTGTAACAATGCAAAACGATAAAATTTCTTCTAGAAATGTACCTCCTTATCAGAGTTGTAGATTCAAAACCCTGTTCTGTAATGCTCTTTCTAGAAGTTTTTAGTGTCTTTCCTGTGTGGACACTAGGGATCACTGTTGCCCCTTAAACCCAACAGACAGACTCGCAGGACACAAGGTAAAAGCACTAAGAACATTTTTATTCCTTGTTCTTTTTTGCACAGTGCTCTCTTAGCACCACAGCCACAGAAACAGGCAAATAAGCAAACACAAATCTTCTCTCTCTATTTCCTCCCCCATACCTCCCAGCAAGCATTGTTCACCTCCTCCCGACTCAGGCCCCCTTGCTGGGTTTTCAGCAGTTCTTTATATAGTCCCTGACCTGGAAGTGCACCTGCTCATCTGTCCACGTGACCTACCAGCACTTCCAGGTCACATGGAGAATTTGAGTTTTTGATCAGCCTGGAAGTACTTTGGGGCTTCTGTCCTCGTGACTTGCTAGAACTTCCGGGCTAAGTGAGAACCTTGTCTCCCAATGTCTTCCCACAGTGTCTCCAGGCAGAGCCCATGGTACCCAGCAGGGCTGTGATAGCAAATTTCATGTCCCATGATGCCCTGCGGGAATCCGGGGCACGCTACAGTCCAGGGAAGCTGCCATCTAGCGTTTTGGGGGAGGCAGTGTCCCAAAGTAGCTGCCTTTCCCCATCCTTCCAGTCTTTGGGAGTCCCAGCTGGGTTGCGCTCAATCCGGCCATCCTTTACACCTGCTTCTGACCTTTTTTTGCCCTGTAATTTTGACCATGATTTTTTGTCTCTAGTTTTGGAGTTGACCTGTTGGTTTTGACCCTTTTCTGTTTTCTGTTCTGCCATTTCCCAGATCTACACTGTTTGCTGACATTTTACCTATAACCCTTTGCACCAGCTAACCTCCTGACTTCAATGTAAATAACTCTGAGAGGAAGCAGCCATTTACTGTATATCCTGCCATAGAGTTAACCTCAGAGGTTATGTACAGCTGCATAAAGTCCAGCACCATCTCAGCACACCGCCCTCTACAGGCTCCTGGATATATTGCACACTTTACTTCATTTGTTCCTGAGCTGCTTGATTGCATGAAAAGTCACAAGTAGGGCTCGACTGCTGCTTAAATTTGAGAGATTATGGGTGTTTTATAACAGTTGTATATTCACATCCCTTTACTTAACTCCCAGATACATTAAACCTGGGGATGAGGGCGAGTCTGCTATTTCATAGTTTCTCCAATTGTTTTCTGTTTTTTTTCAGGCAGACTTTCTATGGTCTTCATACTGTCATGTACTCCATTAATGCCTACTGCATATCAAATACTTTATAATATGTTTTAATGACATTTCAACCCTTTGCTTTTGTAGCTTTTGAAGATACTCAGAAATGCCTATACCTGAATGGAGGTTGTGAGCACTTCTGCAATGACACCAACACTGGCGCAGTTTGCACATGTGCTGAGGGGTACAAGCTTGATGCGGACATGACGTCATGTATACCTACAGGTGAAAATTTCTCATATTGAATATTTGCCCAAAAAAAGTGTATGTTTATAATGTCCAGTCAGCAAATACTGCATGAGTTTCATGGATTTTTTTTCTTTCCAGTTTATTTAAAATTGTTAATTTAATAAAGACCGAAAACACTTTTTTGGTAGAGTGATTTACAACTTTATTATACTAGAATTGTGAAATAAAATTGTAACTTGCAAATAGTTTTTGACTGTTAATTTTCAAGCAGATTTGAAAGCATTATAATGGTTGAAATTGCACAAAATGTTTTAAATCAAAGTAAGTATTAAAGATAAAAAAATAACATAACGTTCAAAAACCCGCTTAATTTAATGCAGGTTGGCAGAAAGCAGACTGTATCTTGGTAATACTGGGCACAAGGCAAGAAACTGCCCTAGACAAGTCAAAAGCCCACCATTGGGAGTACTCAAGCATACACACACCCAAACTATAGAGTCCCCGATTTACCAACCTTACACATTTATGGAGATGTGGGAAGAAAGCTGGATGAAAAACCAAAAAGACATAAAACAGACAAACTCTACATGAACGATGACTAGGCAAGAAATTAAAATCCTCCACACTGGATCTGTGAGGCTATAAGACCACAATAAAGGGAAAAACACCAAGTGTTTGAATTTCTTTACAAAAATCAAGCCAGTGTTAAAAGTTTGTGTCTTACAATTCCATAAAAACACTTTGTAAATAAAGCAGAATGTAGATTGGAAGCCTTCATACTCAAAATAAGCTCTGGCTTTTCCTTGACAACATTTCTTGATACCATTATAGACAAATCCTAAAGCAAAGGCACTGGAAATTATTCTTTAAATAATATATAAATACTGTGTGAATGATCACATGAAGTTGGGATAAGTGTTGCGTTATTATCTAAAAACAGAAATTAAGTTATTAGTCATTCTGTGTCGCGATATATATTTTAAGTGTTGAATAATGCATTTCATTTTACTCACAGCCACAGCCTGCACAATAGGGATGGGTCCAACACTAGCTTTTAGAAAATGTTTCATTGACAGAGTCAACATGTTTGTAAATTTTTAAATCCTGAGTCTGGTATTCGTGTAAAATTTATTTATGACTAAAGTGAGGCCAGATTACATGAAGGTGTTTGCAGTTTTCATGCTGACTCTCAGCGGATGTGCATTTTTCAAGTCAAGTCAAGTTGGGGAGCATGCACTGGTACAGTGCGTTGCCGCACCCACTACACCGCGAAACAACTCAGATTCCCGGTTTGCAACCCCCCAGGCAGACACACGGTCCAGTCCCACCCTCCAGAAATGACCCTCTATCTGCTGCACCCAGGTGTTTTACGTGGGCAACCCCTTGGCCTGGTTCAGCCACTCGGGTGCCCAACAACAAGGATCTTACGAGCCGGATCACCCTTGAGGAAACATGCCACATGGCCGTAATGCCGTAACTGACGCTCCCTCACAATGCAGGCAATATGCCTCATTCAGTACTCCATGAGCAACCGCTCATTCGACACAAAGTCAAACCAACAGTACCCAAGGATATTCCAGAGAGACACAGTACCAAAGGAGTCCAGTCTTCATCTCAAGTCACTGGATAGAGTCCATGTCTCGCAACCGTATAGCAAGACAGAATGCACCAGGACTCTAAAGACTTGGACCTTCGTGCTTTTGTATAGATATCGGGAGTGCCACACACCCCTTTCCAGTGACCTCATGACCCCCAATACTCTCCCAATCCATCTACTGACTTCATAGGAAGAGTCACCAGAGGCATGAAGGTCACTGCCAAGGTAAGTAAACCTCTCAACAAGTTTGACACTCTCTTCGCAAACAGGCACACTGCTGATGGCTGTGCCCAAGAGGTCATTAAAGGCCTGGATCATGGTTTTTATCCAGGACACTCGCAAGCCCAGACACTCAGACTCCTCACTCAGTCTCTTGATCACCCCGATCAGAGCCTCCATTGACTCCATGAAGGTCACAGCATTGTCAGCAAAGTCAAGATCCGTGAAACTTTCTTCACCAACAGATGCCACACACCCGCTGGAAGCACTGAACAGAGTAGGAGCAAGAACACACCCCTGACAAACCCCAGAATCAACTGGGAAAAACGCAGAGGCACTGCCTCCACTCTGCACAGCACTCACAGTACAACAACAACATTTATTTATATAGCACATTTTCATACAAATAATTTAGCTCAAAGTGCATGACATAATGAAGAAAGAGAAAAAAAAAACAAAGTAAGAATTAAAATCAGAGAACACTAATTAACATAGAATAAAAGTAAGGTCCGATTGTCAGGGAGGACAGAAAAAAAAAAAAAAAAAACTCCAGACAGCTGGAGAAAAAATAAAATCTGCAGGGGTTCCAGGCCATGAGACTGCCAAGCCCCCTCTAGGCATTCTACCTACCATAAATGATCAGTCCTCATTGTATTCAGGGTTCTCGTGGAAGGACTTGATGATGACGGTCACGTGGACTTCTGGCCTTTAATCCATCAATGTAGGGATATCATGGTGCTTTGATTAGGTGGTGGGTGGCGCAGATCGCCACCACAGAAAACCAGGAAAAGAAACAGAAGAGACAGTAGGGGTTAGTATGGATTTTGGAGCCACCATGAATAGTAATGATAGTTAATTAAATATGCAGAGCATCAGGATTAAATTAAAATGAAGCTATGAGAAAGCCATGTTAAAGTATTGTGTTTTTAGCAGTTTTTTAAAGTGCACCACCGTATCAGCCTGGCGAATTCCTATTGGCAGACTATTCCAGATTTTAGGTGCATAACAGCAGAAGGCCACCTCACCACTTCTTTTAAGTTTAGCTCTTGGAATTCTAAGCAGACACTCATTTGAAGATCTAAGGTTACGATTTGGAATATAAGATGTCAGACACTCAGATATATAAGATGGAGCGAGATTATTTAAGGCTTTGTAAACCATAAGCAGTATTTTAAAGTCAATTCTGAATGACACAGGCAACCAGTGTAGTGACATCAGAACTGGAGAGATGTGCTCAGATTTTCTTCTCCTAGATAGGATTCTAGCAGCTGCATTCTGCACTAGTTGCAGTCGATTTATGTCTTTTTTGGGTAGTCCTGAGGGGAGTGCGTTACAGTAATCTAGTCGACTGAAAACAAAAGCGTGAACTAATTTCTCAGCATTTTTCAGTGATATAAGAGGTCTAACTTTTGCTATATTTCTTAAGTGAAAAAATGCTGTCCTAGTGATCTGGTTAATATGCGATTTAAAATTCAGGTCACAGTCAACAGTTACCCCTAAATTCTTTACCTCTGTCTTGACATTTAATCCTAATGCATCAAGTTTATTTCTAATAACCTCATTATATCCATTATTGCCAATCACTAAAATTTCAGTTTTTTCTTTATTTAGCTTGAGAAAATTACTACTCATCCACTCAGAAACACAAGTAAGACATTGTGTTAGTGAAACAACAGAGTCGGGGTCACCTGGTGCTATTGATAAATACAGTTGCGTGTCATCAGCATAGCTGAGGTAGTTCACGTTATGCCCCGAGATAATCTGACCTAACAGAAGAATGTAGATTGAAAAGAGCAGTAGACCCAGGATAGAGCCTTCTGGAACACCATATAGAATATCATGTGTCTTTGAAGTATAATTACCACAACTAACAAAGAATTTTCTACCTGCCAGGTAGGATTCAAACCAATTTTAGACACTGCCAGAGAGGCCCACCCACTGACTAAGGCAATATTCTAAGAATATTGTGATCAATGGTATCAAATGCGGCACTCAGATCTAAGAGGACGAGAACAGATAAAAGGCCTCTGTCTGCATTTACTGTACCTGTAAGTCATTTACTACTTTAACGAGTGCAGTTTCTGTGCTGTGATTTGTTCTGAAGCCCAACTGAAACTTATCAAGAATAGCATATTTATTGAGGTGGTCATTTAGCTGCATAATGACTGCCTTCTCTAGAATTTTACTTAAGAAAGGCAGGTTAGAAATAGGTCTAAAATTTTCAAAAGCAGAGGAGTCGAAATTATTTTTCTTGAGCAGGGGTTTAACTATAGCAGCCTTAAGACAAGTCTGGGAAGACCCCTGTATCTAATGACGAGTTTACTATGTCAAGAATACTATCAATTAGCACGCCCGATACTTCTTTCAAAAAACTTGTTGATATTGGGTCAAGGACACAGGTGGAGGGTCTCAGTTGAGAAAATATTTTATATAAATCAGGTAAATCTATCCTGGTGAAAGAATTTAATTTGTTTAAAATGGAGTACTGGGACTTACGAGAATCTGCAGTGTTGGGGAGATATACTATATTATTTCTAATATAATTAATTTTTGATTGAAAAATACAGCAATAGCCTCACAAGTTTCACTGGAATTATTCTGGAGGCATTCTATTGAGTGACCTAGGTTTAACAGATGATCAATCGTAGAGAATAAGACTCTGGGATTACTAGCATTGTTATTTATAATTCTAGAGAAATAGCAGCGCATCTCAAGACAGACGGTGTTATTGTATTCTGTTATTTTAACCTTCAATATATCATAGTGGATAGTTAGTTTAGTTTTTCTCTATTTATGCTCAGTTCTATGGCAGTACCAGTGTACAGGCCGGCCATGATATCCAGTAACCTTGAGGGGATCCCGCAAACCCTCCGGATGTCCCACAGGGCAGCTCGATCAACTGAGTCGAATACTTTGCAAAAATCGACAAAGGCTGCAAAGAAACTCTGCCGATATTCACGTTTGCGCTCCATGAGAACCCTCAGTGCCAGGATGCGGTCGATGGTAGACTTCTTAGGCATAAAACCAGACTGTTCCAGTCATTGGTAGGTGAGCAAGTGATCACAGATCCTATTGAGGACGACCCTAGCAAGGACCTTACCCGGCACCGAGAGCAGTGTTATCCCCCTGTAGTTGCTGCAATCCAGGTAATCACCCTTCCCTTTCCAGATAGGGACGTCAAGTCCCATTTTCCAGTCAGGTGGAATGATGCTAGTCTCCCAAATGGAAGCAAAAATTGCTTGCAATGCCAGGAGGACAGCCTTACCACCAGCCTGGAGGAGTTCACACTGGATACCACAGATCCCTGCAGCCTTTCCCCCCTCAGCTGGTTCACCACTTGTGCAATCTCAGTGAGACTGAGTGGTTCACAGCTAAACGGTGAATCAGCCTCAAGAACCCTGGACCCAGAGATATCCAACGTCGTAGCTGGAGGATCAGCTTTAAACAACTGCTCAAAGTAGCCAGCCCAGCGGGTCACAACTGCAGTGTCAGCCGTAAGGACCGTTCCATCAGCCGCCCTGACTGTGACTCTCCAAGTAACAGATTCGGATGTGCATAATGCTTCGATTTCTCTGTAAGCAGGACGTGGGTTGCTAGACCACAGATGGTGTGTCACTTGCTCACAGATTCCTGTAAGAAACGCCTCTTTACCTTCCCTCAGAGCCCTCACAGCCATCCTTCTCAGTTACTGGTACAGACCAGAGTTGCCATTGAGCCGTGTGCTGCGACTCCTCTCGATAATATCCAGGGTGCCCTGCGAGATGAAACACCTCCTTCTGGGAACACCGGCAACACCAACAAAACCCAACCTTTAGGGCCTTGTCACGGAAGGTCTCCCACATCACATTAGGATTGGCAGTCGTACCCAAATCTGAAAGTTCCTCACATAAACTGCATGCAAACTCATTAGTAACGGCCTGGTCTTGGAGTCTGGCCAAGTCCAGGCTCATTTTCCTAGTAGGTGGTAACCTACTGGACCTAAGCTGGATCCTAAGAGTAGCAACATACGGGTGGGCGCATGGAACGTCTTGTCTCTCCGGCAAGATGATCATCTTCCTCTGTTATTGGAGGAGCTGCATAAACTACGCATTTCAGTGGCGGCATTCTCTGAGGTGCGCAGACCGGGGACTGGCCAGATCTCTGTAGGTGGATACACCTTTTATTGGTCTGGTCGGTCTGATGGCTGTCATACTCAGGGAGTAGCTGTTGCTGTAGCGGATTGGCTTCTTCCGATGCTGTCCAATGTCACTCCTTTCAACTCCCTGGGTGCCTTGTCTGTTGTCTCAGTGTATGCTCCGTCAGCGGTCAGTGATGTCTCGGCGAGGGAGACATTTTATTCGCAGCTTTACTCGGTGGTTGATGGGTGCCCACAAGGTGACACTCGTCTGGTCGTGGGTGACTTCAAAGCAGCCACTGCCACTGACAGGGCTGGCTATGAGGATTGGGTCTGGTGACCGTGGTGAAAGTGGCTCCATGTTCCTTGACTTTGCAAAAGGTCAGGGGCTGTGAATCACTGGATCCTGGTTCCAGCGCCCTGAACCACATCGTTGGACTTGATACTCCAATACTGGTGGTGCGGTGAAGGAGATCAATCACATCCTCGTGGGCAGACGCTAGAGGCTCTTGCAAAACTGCAGGGTCTACAGAAGTTCCCAGTTTGTGAATTCTGACCACAGACTTGTTGTTGCTACTCTTAGGATCCAGACTTGTGCATGTATACTCTAATACTAATTATCAAGTACAGCTGTAAGCACTTATTATTGAAATACAATGATTTATTGCGTTGAGTTGTTTCACCTATAAAACATGTTGAAACTCACTGTACCACAATTTAAATTAAAGAGAGTATGACAGTTTAAATGTTAGCTTTAGCCAACACTCATTAAATGCATGTCTGAATTTACAAAAAGGGATTAACAACTGTGTGTAATATTGTTGTCCAGTCACAAGTAACATAATTTATCGTTTGCAGCCTTATCAAAAATACTTTTTTGACATGATAAGAATAATGTCACTCACCTTCATTGTTGCCTGCCTTACACCCAATGCTTGCTGGGATAGACTGTAGCTGCCATGCACCCCTGCCCTGGATAAGTGGGTTAGGAAGATGGCTGGATGAATGACATTTATTTTTTCCACAGTGAGCGGTCTAAATTGGCACAACAATGCAAATCAACTCTCCATGCAGAATGTGAAGCTTATTTTTCAACTTTCATATTTGTAATTTGAGAGACACTGCTTCTGAACTTTTGAGGACATTTGTAAAATTAAGTAAAGGTATTACGTTGTTTCATACAATAACTTTAGCCTTGATTTCATATTGTTGCCAGATATTGTGGCTAAGGGGCCAATTGTTATGATGACACTTAGTTGTTGGAGTAAAAAGAATAAATAAGAAGTAACTTGCTCTTTTTCTCAGCCGCCCCATCTCCCAGCACTCCCCCAATTTGTCTCCCGCAGCCCTTTCTATATTTGTAATTTGAAGTGGACACTATTAATAGGGGGCAACATGTTGGCACAGTGGTAGTGCTGCTGCCACATGGAAAGGAGACCAGGGTTCGTGTCTCTGGTTATCCCTGCATGGAATCTGCATATCCTCACATGTCTGCGTGTGTTTTCTCCCAGTGCTCCAGTTTCTGTCTAAATGCATACAGGTTAGGTGAAATGGTGACACTAATTTGGCTCTAGTGTGTGTTTAGTGTGTGTGTGTTTGCCCTGCGATGGACTGGCATGATAATGTGCAGTGAATACACTTGACTTGAGCATTCCTAGTTTTCATTTTCTTTCTGTGTACGTTCAGCATTCGTTTGCTCAGAGGTTGATGTGCTTGCTGCTTCCTGAGCAGCTCTTCTTTTCTCCACCCTAGCAGCCCGCTTCTTCTCTTCTTTCTTCAGCACTTTTCACGTTAAAACTGATTAAGTCAGTGTCTGTGTTGCAATTACTTAGTAAGTTTTCTTTAATTTTTCACTTAAGCTGGCACTTAAGTCTTCGATCTGCCTCAATAATGATTTAAGAAATAAAGAGGTAGGGGAAGTGACGGCGAAGGTGGTAGGGATGAAAATGTACTCCCTACTGGCCGCTGCCGAGAGTTGATTCTACAATAAAATAAAATAAAAATAAAAAGAGGAATAACCTTGGAGGTCAATCATCACCCCAAAAACGGATAGTAGACGTCACGTAGTATATGTGTACCAAATTTCAGGTCAATAGGTCAAACGGTTTGCAAGCTACAGGTGATTTAAAATTCTAGATAGACAAACAAACAGCCACTGTAGCATATTATATATAAAGATGATTGGAATCCATTCCTAATACACAAGACCAACCTCAATCTGTTTTACAGTATTTGTTTCATTCCTTTTTGTGTGCAAATCTTAAATGAACCAGCATCAACGTATTAAATGATTCAATTCAAAATTAAGCCTGATAGAATTTTTTTTATTCCAACAGTAAAGTATCCCTGTGGGAAGATCCCACTTGAGATATCAAATCCAGATGAAGTAAAGGACGACACACGAGGACGAATAGTTGGCGGAACCGTTTGCCCAAAAGGACATTGTCCATGGCAGGTAAAGTAAATACAATCATGACAGAAACATGATCTGTGAAATATATTTTTTCTTATCTATCTGGTAGGCTTTGGTACATAAAATTATGTAAAATAAATGTGAGATGAACAAATCCCATTAACTATTATAAACAATTAGAATAGATAATTTTTTCCACTGTCATGGCTACAAACAGTGGCTTTTCTGTTCACACCACTCGTTGTCGTCAGTTTTCATAAAAGACCTTTATAGTGCAGTATCAAAGCACAAGTAAGTATAAGGGTGGAGTGGTGACTCTGAGGCTAAGGATCTGCGCTGGTATCTTGAAGGTTGCCGGTTCAAATCCTCATCATTGCTAAAAGAGATCCTACTCTGCTGGGCCCTTGAGCAAGGCCCTTAACATTCAATTGCTCCAGGGGTGCTGTACAATGGCTGACCCTGTGCTCTGACTCCAAGGGGTATGCGGAAACTAACAAATTCCTAATACAAGCAATTGTATAAGGTGAAATAAAGAACAAAAAAACAAGCTGGATAAAATATTTCTTTAATTGCATTTTAAGGCCAAGCCTTTCATTAAGTGTAAGAGCCATTTTTCTAATATCTTATATAAGATTCATAAATATTTTACTAGATGACAATGCATAATCTATGGGAGGTTCCTATGAACCCCCATAAGTAGAATTGAATTTGTATATTCTTGCCATTTCTAACAGCTTTGAGTAAGCATTATTCTTCAGTTAGTGACAGCCTTGCCATGTGTAAGGTGTAGAGGCATACGGTTTTAAACCGTGACCGTGCCTGAGGACCTACGGGCTCTTTGAATGTGTGAAATAACAATAAAATAAGAAAACAATGCTTATTTGAATGCTGTACCATATGCTTAAGGTATACAGAAGAAGAAATTAAGAACCTTTAAGTACAGAAATAACTAAAGTCCTCAAGAAAAGCTAAGTTTAGACAAGATACATTTTTCTTTTTTTTTTGCTTTTTATTCTACGTGTGTAACTATTTTTTCTTTTATTCTTGTGTGGATTATTTGCTTTTAACTTTCACTAAATATTTTTGAAATGAACATCTGGACTGAGAGATTTCTTTCGGCACGCGTTTTACCCATGCTTGATCTTGCCTTACACTTCGGCGGCTACATTAAGCATATTTATGAATAAATTTATTACATTATTGGTTTTGGAACATGATTTTCTTTTTACATTTTCTTTAATGTTTTGAACACATTTGCAGGATGTGATAAAATTGTATTGTAATTTTATTTGCATTTTCATGACATCATCCTGGCAACAGGCAGTCTTCACCTTTTAGCACCTTGGAGTGTAAATATGTATATGGCTGCTTTGCCTGCCTCTTCATGCGCCCTGACTGTGACGTGCTCCACCAGCACTTCGTGCGCCCTGACCGTGACATGCTCGCCCTGCACAACAACTCTCTCTGGCCCCTCTCTTGAGCTGGAAGCCTCCTGCACCAAATCCTCAGAAGACATCTGAACTATAGTGGAGAAAGTGCATCAAAGGAGATAGCGGTTGTATAGTAGTCAGTCCCTGTACGGGCCACCACTAATCTTTACCGCCAACCCAGGAGATCAACTAAGCCCAGGGCTGCAGCATGATCAGAATACCTCTAGAGTAATACCAGTACTTTATAGAAATCTTTAACGGTTACCTGACCAATGCTTGTTCTATTTGACTCATTCACCACACACCCCAAATCAGCATATGATAAAAAGAATTAAATCAATGAAAGGAAAAAAAAGTATATTTACATATTAACAGACATAACAATTTCAAAGTATTTCCCCAGACAACAAGTACATAACAAGAATTAAAGACATACATTCACAAATTAGGGTTTGAGATGCTTCCACTAGAAATAACCAGATTCCCCCAAGTCATCACAAATTGGGTTATTGTCCTTACAGTTCAAGAGGATGGTGAAATGCCGGAAGCCCAATGGAGTACGCCAGCAGCTGATGCCAATAACATACCTGTAAATGTCCTGTCCAACCGGTCCAACGGTCAATCGCTCCAGTAACACTACAAAAAAAAAGTTCATCTTCAGGACGTCCCACCCTTGCAACCCTGAGTAAAACAAAACCTTCTTTCTCTTTCTCTTTCCCTTCCTTTACGGGTTAATTTGTCTTCAGCCCAACCATCCTGTCCATGCTGTGTCTTCCCCTTAAAGGTGTAGTTCCCCATTTTCAGCGAACCCTCAGCAACCGATTTCCTGAAGTACTCCTTAAGGAGACGCAAACTAGCAAAGGGACATTAGCACATGTGGCACCTGCTACAATCTGTTCTGGAATGCAGGTTATATAGTTTTCATATATTGTATTTACATATTGTAGAGTATAAATTGTATTCATTTATTTGCTGGTTTGTTGTATTTCAAGTGAATGGTAGGCTCTTTAATGCCTACTCTTCATCTTTCTCATTTATATTGTTTGCTTCTTTTTCCACTTGCATATTCAAACGTATGTGTAATGAACTTGGGAGTTCCTTCACACATAGTCCAGAAAAAGCTGTTGCAAAAAACCAACCCAACAGAATGGTCTGTCAATGTTTGGCTTGTATGACAAAGGGGAAAATGAAGAATCTTTATAAAATCAAAGATTTAGTTTCCTGCGGTGGGCTGGCACCCTGCCTGGGGTTTGTTTCCTGCCTTGCGCCCTGTGTTGGCTGGGATTGGCTCCAGCAGACCCCTGTGACCCTGTAGTTAGGATATAACGGGTTGGATAATGGATGGATGGTTGGATGGAAGGTTTATTTTCAAAAATGCTGTGTAGCACACATGTTATAAGGAGCTCAAAAGGCCCAGAGATTGCATTAGCACAATAGGCAATCCACTGGTGAACAAGTCCCAAAAACACAAATATAAAAAAAGGATGAAAAACAGATCAAAATATCCAGAGAATCAACAACAAACCAAAGCAATAATCTCAGGGAACTCACTAATGCCCAGCGCATACAACGTACCAACAGGGACTGTGTGTTCTCAGCCTTTTACAGCGCTGAAGTCCATTGACAGAGATTGACCCCACCAGCTCCAACCTCCCCGCTCTGATTTCATATACAAATATGATCCTGCTCTGATGTCATATCAGGAAAGGAGCAGCATCCACTCACCAATGCTTCAGTGTTCCTGCCACTTGGGGAACCATCCACAAAACATGTGGAACATAGTAAACAAATTGACGTACAGAAATAAAATAATACACAAAACTAATGAAAAACACAGAATAATGCAAATAATTAACATAAACAGATGAATCAAACTTAAGCAAAAAAAAATATCACTGAACACTAGCTGAAACATAACATTACATGACCATAGACAGTTTGGAATTCCACTGCATGTCACGAGATGTTGCTGTATAAATGCCTTCACTACTGAATTTGTTAGAGTATAAGATTATCTGTATTGGCAGAAGAGAGAAGGAGCTATCAGGTATACTGGAGGTTTGTGTGTTTATTTCCTATACAGTTTGGAGCTGATGGCTCATATAGGCTGGCCTCTAATGCCATTCCTTGTAAAATGTATGTGCAAGTCCACTGCCTTATTTTGTGTGAGAGCTAGGAAAAGCAAATAAAGAGCTGATCGCTGAAGATGTCAGTAAAAATGTCATGAAAATACACTGCCAGTCATTTAGAGACAAACAGTTACTGTGTTGGCTGGGATTGGCTCCAGCAGACCCCTGTGACCCTGTGTTAGGATATAGCGGGTTGGAAAATGACTGGCTGACTGTCATTTAATTGCAGAGGCGCTTTCAGAAGGCGAAAGTCATTTCCTCTTTTGAAAGATATTAGAGTAGCTTACTGTAGTTAAATGCTTTTGCTATATGTGGAAACAATATTGCACATAAAAGACTGCAAAACAGGGTTCAAGTACTGTATATTTCCAAGAGCAAATACTTACAAAGTGATAAAGACTGCATGAGAACAGTATGCCAGAGTGCGCCATTCACCCCATAAAAATGTCAATCTTTAATGTACAGTAGTTAATAATTCTGTTCTTGCCATTTTCCAGCTTTAGCAGACCTTTATGTGAGTTTTTGGTAGCCTTGATAATACAGTAGATAATACAGAAGAGTTGATACTTGTCATTCATTATGCACCGAGCTTTTCCTAATAATCAAATTAATCTAACAATCACCAAAGCATATAAGATATCAAGTAAGAGGCAGGGCGATATTCATAAACAATTCCTCATTGCGGTGCAAACTTCACAGTAGAGCACAGGCTCTGTATATTACATATTGTGAGAGATTGCATATCAGATCTGGAAAATGCTCACAAAAACTTCACCATGACATTCCGAAGGAATACAGAATTAGAAGAAACTGGCAGCATCTTTCAATGCACACTTTCCTAATTGGTGACCGAGTGATTTCTTCATTAGGAACATCCATGCCCAGCTGTTGGCTAAGGCCAAGTAGGCACCGACCTGGGGAGCCACTGCTAATTCAAGTGCCTCACCCCCACCTTCTATTACATTAGAACTTCACATGTAACACACAAATATGAAAGGGCATCCCCCAAGCCTCCCCAACCCCACCCTACCTGCTCTTTGATTTCATATAGAAATATAACGCCACTCTGATCTCATATAAGGAGAGGGGCAGCATCCACACACCAGTGCATAGTGGCGCTATGTACCCGTGAGCTGGCCCTGTGCACACTGATTCTTTGGATTTTTTTACTAAATATTAATGGTAGGTTGATGCATATTTTCTATTTCTTATATAATGCAATATATATATTTTACTGCATTGCCTGTCATATTCTGTGGCTTTGCATTAAATATATTTCATTCAGTATTATGCTATACTTCAGTCTAAATATAAATATAAATTATGGTTTCTAGATTTTTAATGGCATATTTGTGTTTTTTCATGCTCATATCAGTCTGTCTGATGCATGCAGAAATCATTTTGTAGCGTTACCCACCATACTAAGTCCGTTAAACCTGCTGAGCTAACGTTTCTCCCCTTCTATGACTGCAAGAAGTCCATTGCAACTGCAAGTCCGTAGCTCTGGGGCACAGTGCAACTGTGCTAAACTCGAAAGTTAACCTTGTTACTGTCAATGCATACTAAGACAAGATCTACACAGGATCATCCTGAGCTCATGGCACACTGCAACTGACCTCAAGGGTCTATGCTTGTTCTCTTATGTTTCTTGTGTTTTGTGGGTGGTTCCCCAAAAGGTCGACATCAAAGGGCTGCCCTCAGCCATATAAAGCAGTTCCTTGTAGTTCATTTGAACACACAAGTTCTTGTGATTATTGTTACTGTGTCTTTTTTGAACCCTTCTTCTGGATTTGTTTTTTGGGGACTTGTTTGCTTTGGAATTGCCTATTTCAGGCAACTCATGCTGTGCCTTTTGTGCTCCTTGGAGCTTTTGTTAAGAAGAACATTTTTGGGCAATAAATATTTTTGTTTATAAAGAATCTTTATCTGCCCTTTTTGCTTTCAAGCTGTAGGTTGATGGAAGCTTGTTCTTAAGGGGGCTTTTGGTTACTGATTTCATGACTTTACACAAAGGTTGTCTCCAAGTTCATCACAATACAATTGCACAAAAATCTATAAACTAGCAATCAGAAAAAAAAACAGTACTGACATCTTCAACAAACCACTACTGGATGGGTCCAGCTCCAAGCCTTTTATAAGTCGAGGGAGGATCCAGAAGAAATGACTCAGGGTGAACCCGCGTCTCAGGGGCTCCTCCCATAAAGAACAAGGAACATAAAAACATTTAGAGAAACAGTACATAAATTACCTCAAATACAATAAAAACATAGAATACCCAAAAATCTAATCTGATGCATTAACAGCTATGTTGTTGCTCCTTTGCTTTCTATATCTTCACTGCAATTTTGGGTTGTACTGTCATCTTTCCAATGGTTTTTTATGAATACAACTTTTCAAGTTCAAAATTGCAGGTCTTAAACTCTGTGATCACAATGGTTCAAATTATGCAGAAACAAAAAATGTGTGTTATGTGAATTCTTTGAAAACTTACATTTCACATTTTACACTTACAGTGGTGCCTTGGTTTGCAAGCACAATCCATCCATCCATCCATCCTCTTCCGCTTATCCGAGATCGGGTCGCGGGGGCAGCAGCTTAAGCAGAGATACCCAGACTTCCCTCTCCCCGGCCACTTCTTCTAGCTCTTCCGGGGGAATCCCGAGGCGGTCCCAGGCCAGCCGAGAGACATAGTCCCTCCAGCGTGTCCTGGGTCTTCCCCGGGGCCTCCTCCCGGTTGGACGTGCCCGAAACACCTCACCAGGGAGGTGTCCAGGAGGCATCCTGATCAGATGCCCGATCCACCTCATCTGACTCCTCTCGATGCGGAGGCGCAGTGGCTCTACTCTGAGTTCCTCCCGGATGACTGAGCTTCTCACCCTATCTTTAAGGGAAAGCCCAGACACCCTGCGGAAGAAACTCATTTCAGCCGCTTGTATTCACAATCTCGTTCTTTCAGTCACTACCCACAGCTCATGACCATAGGTGAGGGTAGGAACATAGATCGACTGGTAAATTGAGAGCTTTGCCTTACGGCTCAGCTCCTTTTTCACCACAACAGACCAATGCAGAGCCCGCATCACTGCGGACGCCACACCGATCCGCCTGTCGATCTCACTCTCCATTCTTCCCTCACTCGTAAACAAGACCCTGAGATACTTGAAGTCCTCCACTTGGGACAGGATCTAGTCCCCAACCCTAAGAGGGCACTCCACCCTTTTCCGGCTGAGGACCATGGTCTCGGATTTGGAGGTGCTGATTCTCATCCCAGCTGCTTTTTCCAGGGAGGCTGAGGAGTATGATACCTCTGTAGTTGGAACACACCCTCCGGTCCCCCTTCTTAAAGAGGGGAACCACCACCCTGGTCTGCAAATCCAGAGGCACTGTCCCTGATGTCTATGCAATGTTGCAGAGGCGTGTCAACCAAGACAGTCCTACAACATCCAGAGCCTTGAGGAACTCCGGGCATATCTCATCCACCCCCCGAGGCCCTGCCACCAAGGAGTTTTTTGACCACCTCGGTGACCTCAGACCCAGAGATGGGGGAGCCCACCTTTGAGTCCCCAGGCTCTGCTTCCTCATTGGAAGGCATGTTAGTGGGATTGAGGAGGTCTTCAAAGTACTACCCCCACCGACCCACAACGTCCCGAGTCAAGGTCAGCAGCGCACCTTCCCCACCATATAAAGTGTTGACACTGCACTGCTTCCCCCTCAGAGATGCCGGATGGTGGACCAGAATCTCCTCGAAGCTGTCCGAAAGTCGTACTCCATGGCCTCCCCAAACTCTTCCCACACCCAAGTTTTTGCCTCAGCAACCACCGAAGCCGCATTCCGCTTGGCCTGCCGGTACCTATCAGCTGCCTCCAGAGTCCCACAGGACAAAAGGGTCCCATAGGACTCCTTCTTCAGCTTGATGGCATCCCTCACCGCTGGTGTCCACCAATGGTTTCGGGGATTGCCGCCACAACAGGCACCGACCACCTTACAGCCACAGCTCCGGTCAGCCAGAAAACGTGCTTGTAATCCAAAACAAAAACGAATTTCCCCAAAATAAATAATGGAAACCCAAAAATATTCATATAAAAATGATTAATACAAAATATAAAGTAAAAATACATAAAACAAGTTAACCTGCACTTTACCTTTAAAAAGAATTGTGGCTGGTGTGAGGGAGATGAGAGAGAGGAGAAGAGGAGGAGGGTTATTGTGTAGGACGACTTTCACTATAACTAACGGAATCCCTGATATCTGTTGGCTCACTGGAATCTTTTTCTTTTTTTACGAATTTAATAAGGAACCTATTCAATGACAGTTGCTTTTGCCTCCTTTTGAGGATTTCGCAGAAATGTGACATTGCATTGTCGTTAAACAGATTCATCGCTCGCACTGCTACAGCCTTATTCGGGTGGTGCTTTTCTACAATATTAGATAGATAGATAGATAGATAGATAGATAGATAGATAGATAGATAGATAGATAGATAGATAGATAGATAGATAGATACTTTATTAATCCCAAGGGGAAATTCACATAATTGTTTTTGTTGCAGTACAGTTACTAAAGAACAGTCACTATACACATGGACACAAAATAAAAAAATGCTTTACGCGCATACACGTGGTCACAATGCTATAGTAAACAGTTTATACTCTTACGGATGTTGACTATACGACTGAGGCATGCCAACTGAGACAGAGCATGGGAGATGATTACCCACAATCCCGCAGCAAGAGAGAGAAGAGCCGTCAGCTCAGTTGTAATCACGTGACGCTCGGCAGACAAAGAGTATACGTACTACTCGTATTGCAAGACCTCGCTCGTTTATCAAGTTAAAATTTATTAAAAATTTTTGCTCGTCTTGCAAAACACTTGCAGACCAAGTTACTTGCAATCCAAAGTTTGACTGTATTTATGTTAGGATTTTTGGTAAAGGGTAAGGCCAAAACTAAACAATCAAAAAAAAAAATTCCAAAAAATTAAAAAAAAAGAAAACAATTAAATAATGCATTTGTTAGACAATGATTAAACAAACACCTCTGAACGTTTTCACACAAAATGAACAAAGAGTAAAGTTATTTAGACCAAAAGAGAAGGGAAGAAACAAGAATATCTTAAAGCAAAAATAACTTGGTGGAAAGAACAAACTTGGAGCTTCAAAAGAACTCTCAAAAAACAAAATCCCAAAAGCGTAAATAAAAAAGCAGAAAGAATGGTCAAATCAAGACATAATTAAACCAGATATCCTAATAAACTGAAAACCTTTAATATCTAATAGCGACAACTATAGCATTACCCAAGAAGCAAGCAAGCAAAATGTTTTCTGATGTTGAACTAATTGATTTTACTTAAGAAAAATATTCATCACAAAAGACAAGACTAGATTGCAGGATTACAATTTGTTTTTTTCTTTTACAGGTTCTTTTAGCTTATGGAGACAAACACTTTTGTGGAGGCGTCATAATTCATCCATCGTGGGTTGTTACTGCAGCTCATTGCTTTCCTAAAGTAACTACAGTTAACTTGAAAGCAGTCGTTGGTATGTACAATATTTGTTTTAATAAGTGTGAATTAGTAAACTTTCTAAGACAAATTGTTTCCCAGGAATTTGTAGAGAGTTATAAGAGGCCTCAGTATATTCATCCTTCCACTTATTATCAAATATACATAACATCAGGGTCACAAAGACTCTCTGATTCATTAATGGTACCTTACGGGATTGTTTAGCACCATTTCATTCTTCATTCTAGTGGCAGGAGGAGGGGGTGGTCCGCCCCAGGCAGCACATTTTGGGGGTGGAATTATTGGCTAAAAGGCTCAGTACAATTCATGTGTAAGCAGCAGGGTTCGGAACAATATGAAATAAGTAAAATTCTCTGATTTGTATCCACAAATGCTTC
>JANRMT010028174.1:143539227-143588111 GCA_026402145.1 Polypterus bichir lapradei
TTGAAGAGTCGCATAGTGTGGGGGAGGAACGATCTCCTCAGTCTGTCAGTGGAGCAGGAGAGTGACAGCAGTCTGTCGCTGAAGCTGCTCCTCTGCCTGGTGATGATCCTGTTCACTGGATGCAGTGGATTCTCTATGATTGACAGGAGTCTGCTCAGCGCCCGTCGCTCCACCACAGATGTCAAACTGTCCAGCTCCATGTCTACAATAGAGCCTGCCTTCCTCACCAGTTTGTCCAGGCGTGAGGCGTCCTTCTTTATGCTGCCTCCCCAGCACACCACCGCGTAGAAGAGGGCACTCGCCACAACTGTCTGATAGAACATCTGCAGCATCTTATTGCAGATGTTGAAGGACGCCAGCCTTCTAAGGAAGTATAGTCGGCTCTGACCTTTCTTATACAGAGCATCAGTATTGGCAGACCAGTCCAATTTATCATCCAGCTGCACTCCCAGGTATTTATAGGTCTGTACCCTCTGCACACAGTCACCTCTGATGATCACGGGGTCCATGAGGGGCCTGGGCCTCCTAAAATCCACCACCAGTTCCTTGGTCTTGCTGGTGTTCAGGTGTAAGTGGTTTAACAAAGTCCTTGATTAGGTTCCTATACTCCTCCTCCTGCCCACTCCTGATACACCCCATGATAGCAGTGTCGTCATGTCTCTGTTGCATACCATTTGGTACAGGATTCACGAAAGCAGTGCTAATGTTCGTGATGCGCCATCTGTTGGATTGCTGTATCTCTGTTTCATACCGTTTGCTGCAGGATTCATGACAACAGTGGTAATGTTTGTGATGCTCCATTTGCTGGACAGCAGACACAGAGACACTTGTCCTTTTATTAAGGTGGATTGTAGTCATTTAGTTTAAAACCATCCATTCATTCACTTAATAGAGTTGCAGAGAGACTGAATGTTTTCTAGCAGCATTGGTCACAAGGCAGGTACAAACCCTTGACAGAAGGCCTGTCCATTGGCACACTCTTGCATACACTCGCACCTACCCTGGGTGAATAAAGCTTTGTGAAATAACATTCATAAAACATACACTAGAAGAACACATAGACGAGGGCAGAGCCTGGAGTTATGAGACAGCAGCATGAACTACTGAAACATTCAGCTTGGCAAAGTAAATGTTAATTTAGATTTGACTTGCTGTAATTCTGGGAAATGAATTGTAATGACAATATAACATATTTTCACAGGATGCATGGCTTCAAAGTTCTTTGCAGTTTTCTAAGTTATATTGTTTCATACTAATTACATATTTTTTTCTCTTTTTAACAGGTGAACATAAAATTGATGTCAATGAAGGTACTGAACAGATGATTAAAGTTAAAAAAATAATAATTCATGAAAGATATGTAAAAGATAACACCGATAATGATATTGCGCTGCTGATACTGGACAAGCCCATTATTTACTCCAACTATGCTGTTCCCATCTGCCTACCAGAGAAGCACTTGGCCCAGAATGAACTGGCAGCTGTGAGATACTCAACAGTAAGTGGGTGGGGCAAACTCAGTGAAGGCGGCCCTACTGCTTCCATTCTGCGTAAGCTGATGGTGCCTCGGCTAAAGACGCAGGAGTGCATCGAGAACAGCAAGTTGAATATTACCAAGAACATGTTCTGTGCTGGCTACTTTGAAGGAAAGCAGGACTCCTGCAAGGGAGATAGTGGCGGACCTCATGCCACGCTTTATATTAAGACCTGGTTTCTCACTGGAATCGTGAGCTGGGGCAAAGGATGTGCCCGGCCAGGCTTCTATGGGATTTATACTAGGGTGTCTCGTTACCTGAACTGGATTAATAACCATGTGCATTCAGAGGACGTTCCTCCGCTTCCGTATCCTAGCGCGTCTGCCAATGTTACCTCAGTGTAAACGTTGCATTTATATTCCTTTTACAATATGGTATAGAAAAATATGTAATCGAGGATGGCCTACTGTTTAAGACTTTGTAGACAAGATCAAAAATAGAAGCTGGAAACTCCTGCAGTGGTTGTTTCCATGATAATATATACAATATTTGTATTATAGTTTATTTTTTCATTCCAAAATATATTTTGACTTTCCGGTGTGACACCCTTAATAATTAAACTGGCATACATTTATCACTACTGAACCTTCTTGAGTTTTTTTGTTATTATTGTTTTTTTTCATTCTTACATTTGCACCAATAATCTTAATATAGCATCTGAAGTATGGAAAGAAAATGAAGCACAAAATAAAATGAGTTGATTTGAGGTTGTGTTGCATTTTTCTACAACGATACTTTAAAAAAAGAACACTTTCTTCTCTGTAGTTGTTTAAAGTGAATATCCATCCATTATCCAGCCCGCTATATCCTAACTACAGGGTCACGGGGGTCTGCTGGAGCCGATCCCAGCCAGCACAGGGCGCAAGGTAGGAAACAAACCCCAGGCAGGGCGCCAGCCCACCGCAGGGTGCACACACACACTAGGTACAATTTAGAATCACCAATGTACCGAACGTGCACGTCTTTGGACTGTGGGAGGAAACCCATGCAGACACGGGGAGAACATGCAAACTCCACGCAGGGAGGACCCGGGAAGTGAACGCGGGTCTTCTAACTGCGAGGAAGCAGCACTACCACTGCTCCACCGTGTTGAATATGACAACTGATTTCAAAATAATCAGAAGATTTAGGAAGAAGAAATGACATTGTTTGGGGGGTGGGAAAGAAAGAAGGAAAGAAGACAGTCGACAGCAATGGTAGTGGGCCTAACATATTCAGGATCCAGAATCCTGGGGTCCAGAAGTTTCTTTTTTATTTGAAGGTGCTGAAAATTGAGGACTGTACAGAGTATGTGCCATTGAAAATTTGTGCAAGAACAAATTATGGGTCTCATGCTTACCAGAAATTGTTGAAAAATTGGCCGAGTGCTTATCGATTTACTGATTTAAGCTAGATAACCATGAAGCTTTAGGCTACTCAGATTACTTACTGTATCGGTGGATCAATGTCACATTTTGAAGAACACCAAGAACGCCATGAACCATAAGAAACCCCAATAAAAGTTGTTTTTCTATTACAAACAAGAGAGCTCTAACAGGAGTGATACACATTTTATCTGCATGCTTACACACATAGATGTGGAAAAATGGCAAATTTATATTTTTGTAGATTCTTTAATACTCCTTGATGTTTTTCTTGTACCACTTTACACTACACAGGACCCCTTTTTCATCTACCTTCTTTGATATTCATCTAGAACAATGCTTTAACACTGTCAGTAACTGCTTACACTTTATATTGGTCCAGTACAGTTGTTACAGGTTGCTTTCTCTTGATGTAGCTTACATGACTGATATACTTTTTGTGGTGAGCTTGTTAGCCCTACGCACAACCCTCTTACCCCTCATAGCTCTCCAAATAGCTACCTCTTCTAGTCAATAAGTTGACTGCTCCCGTTTTAAGGCACCAAAGACTCACCTTCTGCCCTGCTCTTGTTTGCTACTCCACTGTTCCACCATGATAAGGTCAAGAGACAGGGACCCGGTTGTGCATGTATTGCTTGCAGGAGGCATTTTATGTTTTTTTACGATACCTGCATATCAATATAGTAGGTCCCACTGCGGCCTATTCACAGCTATTCAGAAACCCAGCTGGAAACATCAAGCCCAAGATCAGGACAGTTGGAAAAACTTGGTGGAGAAGGCCAGGCTTCTTCAAGTGCCATATTGCCATGTAAAGTTATGTAGAGAAAAGCCAAGCAAAATTACATCTTTTATTGGCTAATAAATGGTGTCATTTTGCTTGGCTTTTCTCTACACTCATAATGGCTAACACAGTACCACACCCTAGTACTACATGTAAAGTTATGTAACAGTTGCTACCACAATTGTGCATAAAAATAAATTTTAATTTGAGTACAATGCTGTCAACTATATTAAGATACAGGCAGAAGCCAGTCAGGACCCACAACTTCTCTATAGTTTTGCTGAGACACTCCCTAATTGTTGTGGCTTCTCACCCACTAAGCCACGAAAATATGTGAAATACTCTGGTACTTTTCATTTTCAATTCATTTTTTGACTTGCATATTCTTTGTTACACACTATTGCAATCTTATGCAGAGCCAGTCCTAGCATTTTTGCTGCCCTGGGTGAAGTTGGAAATGGCTCCCCTTCACCCCTCCTATTTTGAATAGAAGTATCAGTGTCAGGCCTGTACATAGAAACCTGGAGACACGAGAGAGGAGCCAATACAGTAATCCCTCGCTATATCGCGCTTCGACTTTCGCGGCTTCACTCTATCGCGGATTTTATATGAAAGCATAACTAAATATATAACGCGGATTTTTCGCTGCTTCGCGGGTTCTGCGGACAATGTGTCTTTTTACTTCCTGTATATGCTTCCTCAGTTGGTTTGCCCAGTTGATTTCATACAAGGGACGCTATTGGCGGATGGCTGAGAAGCTAACCAATCAGAGCACGCAGTTGAGTTCCTGCGTGCTGAATGCAGTGTTAACCAGGAAGTCTCGTCTCGCTCATTCAGCATCAACGTGTTTCGCTGTGTAAAGAGTTGTGCTCTTTAGTGTTTATCTTTGTGCATAGTCAAGCCCTTCATTATGGCTCCAAAACAATCTGCTACTGCTTCAGGTGCCGTGCCCAAGCGCAAGAAGAAGATGTTAACGATTGCCGAAAAGGTAAACGTTTTGGATTTGTTGAAGGCTACGATTCTTTTTATTTAAAAAGTAGGAAAGGAATATAAGATCTACGGCTGCAGCGTCCTTTTAACCAGGGTGCAAAACGAGTTGTAAGTGGATGTAATAAGGCAGTAGTCTGGATGGAATCTGCTTTAGGGATTTGGATTGAAGACTGCCAGAAGAAGAACAACGGCAGTGCTACACAATCGCCTGAAGTGGCTCCTTTACAAGGGCTGTAACGCTCTCCTTTGTTGTGCAGTAAAATTAAACTCATTGTTATCGGACAAGTCATCGTGTCATTGTTGGTGAGTAACCATAAATAATTAATACATTTACTGTATACTATTTTTCTTGCAATGTACGTATTTATTGCTGGTGACCTGTCTATCGTAATGGCTGTAACATATGTGATATCGGAGACACTCAATATCTTTAAAATAATATTTAGGTTTTACTGTATATAAACAGTGTGTTTACATTCATAATTTCAATGAATCTTACCTAATATCTAAGAGAATACAAAGGGATTATGCTGTATAACTCTGCGGGGAATATTTATAAACAGTGCGGGAGAGTTTATAAGGGCTTAAAATATATAAAAATAACCATACAAACATATGGTTTCTACTTCGCGGATTTTCACCTATCGCGGGGGGGTCTGGAACGCAACCCCCGCGATGGAGGAGGGATTACTGTACTAGGGAAGAGCGAAATATGGAGGGTTTGGATACAAAACAGTGAATTCACAATTTGAAAACATTGAGGAGGACGATGGTGTCATTCTTGTTATAAAAATACAATATAATACAATACAATACAATTTATTTTTGTATAGCCCAAAATTATACAAGTAGTGCCGCAATGGGCTTTAACAGGTCCTGCCTGTTGACAGCCCCCAGTATTGACTCTCTAAGACAAGGAATAACTCCCAAAAAAAAAAAACCCTTGATGGGAAAAAAATGGAAGAAACCTTGGGAAATACAGTTCAAAGAGACACCCCTTATCAGGTTGGGCGTGCAGTGGGTGTCAAAAAGAAGGGGGTCAATACAATATAGTACAGTACACAGAACACAAGTAATTCTCAATATTACTGCAATAGAGTACAGTACAGAGTAGAATTCAGCAGTTGATGATATCACGTAATGTGATTTGGATTTGTTCAGCTCCATTAACATATACTTTTCATTTAGATGACTGAAATAAATTGAAAAAGTGATATAATTACAAACATTCAATAAAATTGTAGTGTAATGATTATCTTTAAACATTTACCCACAATTCATATTTATTGTATCCTCACTAATGTTTGCAAATAATGCAATATAATTATGCAATTAATGGACAATCTTTAAAGAGAATTTTTTTAGTGGTGGACATTGGAGAACAATATCTGCCTCACATAAATGCAAGTTATAATGAAAACCCAGCGGCTCCCAAACTTTCTCTGTTCACGGCGTACTTAATGTTTCAAGATTTTTCCACGACACCCCAAGCTAAACCACAGTATAGTTTACAGTTATACATACCTAACAGTTGCAGTGCGCAGTTGGTGGCTTAGTTATAAAAAAAAAGTAAATGTGAATTATTATAAAGGTTTAGAATAGTTTTTAATTGTTTCTTCTCTGAGCTGCACCATATGGTTGAAAAAAGGCCAATTTTACAAATTAGTTGACTATGATGATTGACCATTTCAAATTAAATATTTGTTGATGTTTTCATACGTTGTAATGTATTCAATTCAAAGTAATTTATAATCTTTTTACACTTAATATAATTGCTAAGAACTGGCAATAATCTTTATTTTGAAAAGATTCAACAACAAACATCACAAAAATCACAATACACATCTTTTCAAATTTTGGAATCATACTGCTGCGGTGGGCTGGCGCCCTGCCAGGGGTTTGTTTCCTGCCTTGTGCCCTGTGTTGGCTGGGATTGGCTCCAGCAGACCCCCCGTGACCCTGTAGTTAGGATATAGCAGGTTAGATAATGGATGGATGGAATCATACTGGATACAGCCACCCTCATTTCCTGTTCTACATTGATTTTCTCATTGGTATTTGCTTTTTATCACAGTGACTGCTGAAATTATGTTGTTGCAAAAGGAATTTAGATTCGCTGAGCTTTACTACTTAGCAGCTGATCTTCATCGTTTACTGATGGCCAAAAGTCATTAAGATCCATGTTGCCAAATTTTACCTTGAGTGTATTGTCACAAGGCAGTTCAATAAGATTGCTTTCTTCTGCAGAAGTAAATTCAGATCTTTACACATTTACGATTGTTTTCTGATGTCTGCATAAGTTCATTCAGGTCTGTTCCCAAAATGATACTCTTAGGTCTCATCAGTGACACATCATTTATTGTGAATAAACCAATCATAGCACCAGAGAAACACTTAGCTTAGTAAAAAGGTTGGATATTGTTATTATAAGAGTGGTATTATTATTTCTATATATTTTGAATTACTGTTGGTTTTATGTTTGCAAAATATGTTCTAATATTGGAATAGTTCACTGTGCCCCTGTAGGCCAGTTTGGGAACCACTGTGTAAATCCAGATAATTAAAGATATGAATTAAATTATACTTTAGCAATGGATTTAAAAGGTGCAGTTCTGTTGCTGATTAGGCCATTTAATTTTATTTTGCCGTGCTTGTGTGTCCAATGCTCACTTTCAGGATTATCATTATCTATATATATTATTTTATGATTTTAAAAACTGTGCAATTGTATTGATTCTGAGTGTTCAAAGCTCAAAGTCTGCACTGTTCTAAAAATGTCACCGTCTAAATTTTGCCAATTCTAGGTGACCACCTAGTTTATCTAAAATGGTAAAGCCAGCCAGGATCTTATGCATACTAAAAGTCAAAAATGATGCCATTATCTGTCTCCAGATGCAATACTTAAATGTTTGTTTTTAATTTAGTTTAAATTCAATCAAACGTACTGGAGAAAAACAACATAAACTCTGATTATTTTTTTAATATTCAGTGAATGGAGTTTCCCTGACTGGGGCTCCTCTGAGGACTATGTGTGTAGCTCAGTTGTCAAAGAAATAAGAGAACCGTAGACTGGACAAGGTGGCCATAAAAGATGGAATAGACATTATATTCAAGTGTGTATTGGACCTCTGGAGTTGCTCTAGCCATTTGGATGCACCATCAGAAGTGTGGAGAATTCATATACTGTACTTTCCTGGATGACAGGAAGCGTTATTTAGCATTTTGGTTATTAGCAATATGCCTTTGGTCCTGTCTGGACATTGGCAAGAGCAGGATACTGGAAAAATATGCTTGTTCGGGCCCATCAACCCCTTCTGAGGGTTTGAACACCTGCCTCCTGACACTGAATGAGCTTAGAGTGGGCAGATGGAAAGAATACAAGCTTTTGATCAGTGAAGAAGAATAAGTAATTTCAGTGAGGAAGGTGTAGGAGGGCACTAGTAAGCAGGGATTGTGCTGGAGATGATTGATAACCTGGCAGTAAAAAAAATTGTTTTGGTGTCTACTCTATGTGACCTTCCTTCTCTCTTTGATTTTAATTAACAAGAGCTCTTTTTTGTCCTGTATTTTGCTAGCCTGGTGTTTTACAATCAGGGTCAAAGTGTCACATTTGCTCTAATATAATATTGACTTTATAGCATCAGTTATCAAGTTAAGAGTAAAAGGGTGCATGCTAGCACACTGTCAACATTTTGTATCATATAAACAGTTATCATAATTTTACCCCAGCTACTAAGATAATTAGAAAAATGGTGGTTACTTGAAGAGAGCAGCTACCATTTGTGCATTAGCTGAGCCAATCTGACTTTGTTTCACATGTTCTGTTTCTTGCCCCCTACACATGCGTCAGAGTGACAGAAAGGTAAATAAAAACAGGCATGGACTTTATTCTCTGTCTTGCCACACTTGTGGATATGTGTCAGTGTTCCCAGGGGGCTCCCTATCACAATTTGAGCAGCCGTCAGTGTGAAGGACGGCCAACATACTTACCCAGCCGGGATGCCCTTACCATGGAAGGACAGGGGGAGACAGCATACACGGGGGATTGTCTCCCCTTAATTGCTAGGTGGCAGCCTCCGCATTACAGCGGTTCCCCGGATTCCCACAGGGCGTCATGGGACTTGGAGTTTGCTGATTTCCCGACTGCTTCATTATAGAAGCCCGCTGCCTCAGTTCCAGGAGCTAGAATCAGGAGGAATGAGGACAAAGCTTGCCAGGAGGAGTGGAGGAGGCACAGAGAGACAGAGAGAGAGAGAGAGAGAAGGACAAAGAAGAAGGCAAAGGACTGTTGTGTGCTGATTGTTCCTAAAGCTGTGACTCTGGTGTGGGAAACTCTTCTCTGTAAGAGTTTAACCCAATAAAAGCCTCTTATTTATCTTATACTTGTATCCGAGATTTTGTGTCAGGTTTTTAGGGAACTGGAGCGTCCCCTGCTGGCCACATTAGCTACTGATAAAAATAATTCCATGTAACAATGTATCACTGTCCAGCCTCCTGAAGGGTGTCTGGTCAAAAAAGATATCGGAAATGTAAACATGTCCGTTGGGCTAGCTAAAAGAGAATCGCCAAATACAGTGCATTTATAAAGTCTTCAGACCCCTTCACTTTCTGCACACTTTATTGTATTGTAGATTTAGTTTTATATGGATAAATTAGAATTTGTTGCCCATCAACCTACACAGTGAAAACATTGTCAGAAAGATTTTCAAATTTATTAAAAATCAAAAACTGAAATCTTTCATTTATATAAGTATTCAGACCTTTTGTTGTGGCACTCCAAATTGTGGTCTGGTACATCCTGTTTGCTTTAATTATCCTTGAGATGTTTCTAGAACTTGACTGGAGTCCACCTGTGGCAAACTGAATAAACTGGACATTGATTTGAAAAGGTGCACACCTGTGTATAGAACATCCTACAATTCACACTGCAGGTCAGGACAAAAACCAAACCATGAAGTCCAAGGAACTCTTTGTAGACCTCTGGGATCAAATTGTGGTTAGACGTAGATAAGCGGAAGGGTAGAAAAATATTCTTAAAGCTTTGCATGATTCCAAGACCACAGTGACGACAATAATTGTGAAATGGAAGAAGTTTGGAACCACCAAGGCTCTTTCTAGATTTGGATGGCAGGCCAAACTGAGTAACCAGGCAAAAATGACCTTGGTCAGGGAGGTGATTTAAGAACCTGATGATCCTCTGTTGAGATGGGAGAAGCTGCTGGAATGACGACCATCTCTGCAGCACTCCATCAAGCAGGTGTTGACGGTAAAGTGGCTAACTTCTGCTTGGAGTTCACCAACAGCATTTAAATGACTAAGAGAACATGAGGGAAAAAAATCTTTGTTCTGATGAGACAAAAATGGAACTATTTGGGCAGAACTAAAAGCACTGTATCTGGAGAAGACCAGACATTGCTCCTTGCCTACCTAATACTATCTGTACGGTGAAGCATGGTGGTGGCAGCATACTACTTCTGGGTTGCTCCTCAGTGGAAGGGACAGGGAGACTTGTGAGAACTGAGTGAAGGATAGATGGAGCCAAATAAAGAAATGTCCTTGAAGAAAATCTGTTCCAGAGTGCATACAACCTCAGACTGGTACAATGGTTCGACTTTCATTAAGCAGAATGCATACAGTACTCCCATGACAAAGCTGGAGTGGCTTCTGGACAAGTCTCTGAATGTTCTTGAGAGGCCCAGGCAAAGCTCAGACTGAAATCTAATAGAACACCTGTGGAGAGATGCGATTTTTATACTTCTGTTGGTGGAATGTGCAACAGAATCCAAGATGGATGTCATATTCGTATTACCGATTCCATGCAGCACCAATTCTCTAATCAACTCAAAGAGCTCTGAGATCCTATTTTTGAGACCCCAAAAAGACAATGCTGTTATAACCCCCAGCACCTAGAGTACATGCATGGGGCATTTGTCATTCTTCAGAAGCTACTTTGTTTGTCCCTACTTGACTCAGAACCTCATTCTTGGATTGAAACCAGGCCCATTAGGATTTAAAAAAAATTGAACGTTATTGGGGGGTGGGGATTGTACTTTAAATTAGAAAATTTTCAATAAAAGGTTGAAGCTGTCTTTTTTCAAGTGCTGGATTCAGTTTTTCCTCTCCTTTTAAAATGTCATATTTGGTTTAGAGCCTGTTATCAGCATTCTGCAGATGCTAGCCTTTTTACTAGCATGAGATATTGATCCTGCAACGCAAATAAGACTGCACTTCCATGAACCCAACAAAACAAAACTTCTGGTTAAACATTTGCTGAATCTACATTCATGTACCTCTCTGTGAATATTTTCTAGTGTTTATGTGAAATTTACCCTGTGAAATGAAGAACGCATTTTAAAATACCAGCTGTTATCCACTCTTCTAATTTCCTTCACAGTTTTAAACACTTCTATATCACCTCCTCATTTTTGATTTGTAACAGGCACTGCTGTGATATATGTATGTTGTGTTGGAGTTCGCTTTATTCAAAATCCTCAATTCACCCCTGTTACAAATTTAAATTCAATGTATGGCATAACAGCGAACATGCGATGTGGCACAGGAGTATCCCACGTTGGACAGTTAAGCTTCATTCAAAATCCTCAATGCACCCCTGTTACAAAGTTAGATTCAATGTATGGTGTAACTGCGAACACGCGATGTGGCACTGGCCATTTGACCGTGGCCACTGAAACCGTACAACATACACACCCAACCCTACTCACTCGCCCTTCATAACACCTTAAAAACCCTCCACATCTGTTCATCTTGTATCCATGTTTCAAACAAGTGCAGTGGTCCAATCACCTCACAAACTCATTTGTCTTTCTCTTTCTTCTGTCTTCCCCTTTTTTATACCTATCTTTGCTTGTCAATCATCACAGTTTGTTTGTTTTCACTGGTTGTGAGAGGTGTAGATGATGCTGTGGGGGATATTTTGTAAAGTTTTCGTACCATAGAAATGAAAGCTTCCTGTGATACGTCTGGAATTGTTTTACATACTACCGCAGTATGGCAAACAGAGGGTGGTTTATCAGTCGTCACAAAATTCAGGTTTGGATTAAATTGGCTAATTTAATTACCTAATCATATGGTGGCCCATCACAAACATGTCTGCAACCCATAACTTAGGAAAAACTGCTCTAAAAGAATGAGGAGATGATAAAGGTCTTTCTTTTCCCTCTGGTTTGTGCATTAAAGCCTTGCTCTTCTTTCATTTTGTTGATAAAATCTCATGAATATGAGGAAAATAGGAATAAACTATCTAAAACATGTGGACTGAGCTCTGGGAGGCTGGTATAGGTTATTTAATGCATTGTTAAAAATAGTGTGTTCTAATACCCTTGAACTGTTTTAGTTCCTGGTCTAACCAAAGAGGGGCTTTTTTAGGTGAAGAGTTGAGCAGGTTTTGTGACAAGGATGATGGTTGAACACTGGAAAAAGCCTTCAGAAAGAAAATTAAGGATGCAGATTGTCATTATGTGCCAGTCCATGATTGGAGGAGAGTTGGACTGATGTTTCATTTCAAACAAAAAGATTCAACTTTTAACTATCACTGTAGCTTCAACCCCACCATTCTAGAATCAAACTTACAATTGACAATGTATTACATCTTGCCTGAAGAAGGGGCCTGAATTGCCTCAAAAGCTTGTATATTGTAATCTTTTTAGTTAGCCAATAAAAGGTGTCATTTTGCTTGACTTCTCACTAAACTGACAATGCTAAAATGGTTGGTTGCAAGAAAAATAGCACCAGATATGCAAGGAACAAGGGTCTATTAGGAACCATAGAAACAGTGCTAGAAGCTCACACTGGCAAGTGTAGAACATCTGTTTTTGAAAGTGTGGGTAGTCAGGGCACAGTCATGAGAGAAGGGAGATGGAACATGGCCAGAAAAGCACCAGACGTTGTCCAGGCCAACAGAAAAGGAGAAAAGGGCCTCTAGGAGATAGTTGCCAATGATGGAAGGCAGGCAGACCAACAAATCTTAAACATGCCTGAGCTTTCCAGTGTGAGTGAAAAGCTATGGGTGACTGGCAGGTGGTAGCAGGAGTATCTTATGTTGGACAGTGGAAACCCTGTTGGCTAAAATAAAGACTAGGCAGTGCCAAGAGGTTTCTGTGCAACCCCTAAACAGAGTAGTAACTCAAGGGCAAATATGTTCTATGAGTGTTATGGCACAACCCCATCCATGGAAGTGAACCACAAGCAGTAGGGGGAATTGAATATCCTACAGAACGGCAATAGGATCTCAAGCTATGGGTTGAGTTGGAAAGGGGCTTCTTAGCAGACAAGAAGAATGGATGTCAGCTATTGAGAGAGAGACAATCAAGAAGTGCCAGGGAAGAATATTTTTGAGGTATTGGAAGGTGAGGAAACAGAACAGCTATCCTACTTGACTGATGGACCAGGGTATATTAATCCTTGTAGGTAGGCCCAAAGGGATCAAATCACTTCATTTTTTTTCTTGTTTATGATATTTGGGGTTCTCTTTTGCTCATTTCTCTATGCATGTTGGTTATCCATTAAACCTTTTGAATGGTGCAAAGTCTCAACTGGTTTATTCTGGGGCAGGAGCAACAACTTGATGGTAGTTCCAGTGACAACACTCATATGGTATTGGCAGGGGTGGGCAATGTCGTTCCTGGAGTGCTGCAGTGACTGCAGGTTTTTGTTCCAACCCGGTTTCTTAATGAGAAGTCAATCATTGCTGATGAAGTATTGATTGTTTAAGTGACATTTTGATGCTTCAGTTTAGTGGTCTTGCTTGTTAATGTCCCCCACCCTTAATTGCTTATTTCAATCTTACACAGCTGTATTCAGTGTTTGAATGGCTCCTTATTAGCAATAAAATGTAAATGACAAAGCAGCCAGCAGTTTTCCATCCAGTTTGTTTTCATTTACATCTGTGTGTGTTCATCATGCACTGTTTTGATTTAATAAAAAAAACTTAATAGAAAAAAGTGACAGACTGAAAATGATATGTTTTAGGCTTCAACTCATTTGGATGATATCCTTGGAAAGGAAAAAAATCTATGATATAAGAACCTTCCTTTGCAGACTAACAAGCCATAAAATTAAATAAGATCTGAGACTGGCAAGGATTGGTTTCTAATTAAGCAGTTGGGTTGGAAAGAAAACTTTTAGCCACTGCGGCTCACCAGGACCGATATTGCCCAACCCAGGGTATTGGCATTTATTCAATTCAATTTTATTGTCCCAAGACGGACGTTTGGTTTGCCAGCAGATTTTATAAAGGGATCACGACATAACATTAAAAAAAAATCAAAAAGAACACAAAAATCAGACATAAACTGTATAAATAAATAAAATATGACAATGACACATTAGATCAAATATAATGTATATAAAGATTAAAACTGCATTTAGGCTTTCCAAATGCTTGATGGAAATGTTAACTGTTCTTCCTAAGATTTAACCCTGTGGATGTTTATTTAAACTGAAATTTGTTAAAAGATTAATAACAGTTGGAATGAAAGAATATTTGAACCGGTTGCTTTTTATCCTTGGAACCCGAGACCTGAATTTGAAATTGAGAATGTGGTGGGTGAGTCCTGTCTGACAGAATACACCCTGCTTTCTGTAGTACTTGCTTATGAAAGAGGTCTGTGAGATTTAACTGTTGAGATCTTGTTATTTTACTGTTCCATTTTACAACTTGATTTATTTTGTTTGTGTTGCAGACATTAAAATTTCCAAACCAGGCCAACAAAACAAAAGTGAAGACAGACTCAATACAAGATTTAGTAAAGAGTGGCATAATGGTTGAATTTGCAATTTTTGTGAACCAAAAGTGTCTAAGTGATCTGCTGCATAACATGTGAAGCTGGGTGGAGTGGTGGCTCTGAGGCTAAGGATCTGAGCTGGTATCCCTAAGGTTGCTGGTTCAAATCCCCGTCACTGCCAAAAGAGATCCTACTCTGCTGGGCTCTTGAGCAAGGCCCTTAACCTGTAATTGGTCCAGGTGTACAATGGTCAGCTGTACAATGGCTGACTCTGTGCTCTGACCCCAAGGGATATGCGAAAACTAACAAATTCCTAATGCAAGAAATTGTCTAAGGCGAAATAGGGGTATATTCTGTATGTACTGTAAGAGTTAAGAACCAATGAATGCTCATTCAGAAATGCAATGCATAATATGCAGCTATGAGGAATAAGGCAGGTGTTTCTGACCTCGCAAACAGAAGAGAAGGTTTGTCTATTTGATATCTCATATTTTACATACCGTGACAGAATGGAAAACAGAACGAAAAAGATTGCGGCTGAACTCACCGTACCTGGGAAGCATTTGTACAACAGCAGTCCTGTCAGAAGAAGGGACAAACTCACGATATTTTGGAAATGTAGTGTTGGAGAGTCTAATTTGGCGTCCCTAGCAAAATGCGGTCGTGTAATCTGACATCCTCAGCCGACGAGATAAGCAAACGGCAGTCTTCAAGTTTGACATCCCCTGTGACTAGAAATCATGTCAGATGCTGGATTTACAGTTTCATTCTCCCCTCTAAATCCCCAGGTTCTTTTTCTTGTGCTTTCCCCTCAGGACTTTAATTGTCCAAACAGACCCAGGGTGGAAAACTGGGTGGAGAGTGTTTTATTATTTTAAAAACTTTACTGTCATCAATTTTTATTATCTGTGATCTTTAATTAACTAATACAAATTTAATCACAAAACATAAACCTATGAACCCATAATATTGTTGTAGCTGTGCTTATCAAGGATTTCCAAATATACTCAGCAAAAAAAGAAACATCCCTTTTTCAGGACTGTGTATTTCAACAATAATGTTTTAAAAATCCAAATAACTTTACAGATCTTCATTGTAAATTGTTTAAACAATGTTTTCCATTCATGTTCAATTAACCATAATCAATTAATTAACATGCACCTGTGGAATGGTCGTAAAGACCTTAACAGCTTACAGAAAGTAAGCATTTAAGGTCACAGTTCTAAAAACGCAGGACACTAAAGAGACTTGTCTACCGACTGTGAAAAACACCCAAAGAAAGATGCCCAGGGTCCCTGCTCATCTGCGTGAACGTGCATTAGGCATGCTGCAGGGAGGCATGAGGACTGCTGATGTGGCTAGGGCAATAAATTGCCATGTCCACACTGTGAGACGCCTAAGACAGCGCTACAGGGAGACAGGAAGGACAGCTGATCATCCTCGCAGTGGAAGACCAGGTGTAACAACACCTGTACAGGATCGGTACATCCGAATATCACACCTGCGTGACAGGTACAGGATGGCCACAACAACTGCCCGAGTCACACCAGGAACACACAATCCCTCCATCAGTGCTCAGAGACTGTCCGCAATAGGCTGAGAGAGGCTGGACTGAGGGCTTGCAGGCCTGTTGTAAGGCAGGTCCTTACCAGACATCACCAACAACAACGCCACCTATGGGCACAAACCCACCTTCGCTGGACCAGACAGGAGTGGCAAAAAGTGTGTGAGTTTCTGCATGACAGCAATGTCAGTGTTCTGCCATGGCCAGCGAAGAGCCCAGATCTCAATCCCATTGAGCACGTCTGGGACCTGTTGGATCGCAGGGTGAGGGCTAGGGCCATTTCCCCCCAGAAATGTCCAGGAACTTGCAGGTGCCTTGGTGGAAGAGTGGGGTAACATCTCACAGCAAGAACTGACAAATCTGGTCCAGTCCATGAGGAGGAGATGCACTGCAGTACTTCAAGCAGCTGGTGGCCACACCAGATACTGACTGGTACTTTTGATTTTGAGCCTCCCTTCATTCAGGGACACATTGTGAAACATTTTTAGTTTATGTCTTATGGTGTTGACTCTTTTAGTGTTCATACAAATATTTACACATTAAGTCTACTGAAAGTAAAAACAGTTGAAAGTCAGGGGACGTTTCTTTTTTTGCTGAGTATAGTTTAAAGTGGTTCAAAATGCAGCTACCAGAAAGGCATTCCAGTAGTTAGTATTGTCACACAAAAAATAAAGGAGAAAGTTGATAATACACACAAAACAAGGAAAACTTCTTGTATGTGATGTTCTGTTAAGGCATAAGTGTCTAGATTACACTTAAAGTTTATATACTGTATGTTATCACATACACTAGGATCTACATTTGACATACGTCCAGCCACCTTAATAAAAGGATAAATGCCTATGAGTCTGTCATTGTTATTCCAAAAGATGGCACATCACAAACATTTTTAGTAATAAAATGCATTGCATCTTTCATTCCAAAAGATGGCACATCCAAACATTAACGCTGCTTTTATGAATCCTATACCAAATGGCATATAACAGTGACATATGCATTACATGGTACACTGCAAATGTTAATGCTGAGGTCTACTTTGATTATTTACATTTAAACCCATCTTATAATAGTCCACATTAATAAAAGGACAAGTGCCTGCGTGTCCTTCTGATTGCAGTCGATCACTGTCATTCCAAAAGATGGCACAATATAAGCATTCTTAGTAATAAAATGCATTTCATTTGTTATTCCAAAAGAAGGCACATCACAAACACTATATAACACTGCTTTTACAGATCCCATACCAAATGGCATATAACATAAGAGATATGCATTGTAAACTTTAAAGCCAAGTTAATTATTTCAACTTCAACCTAATTTAGATGGGTAGCACAGCTACTCCACATTAATAAAAGGACAAGTGTGCATCTGTCAGTCTGTGTCCATCCAGTTGCTACGTCTCTCTCATTCCAACAAATGGCAAATCACAAACATTAGTACTGCTTTTACTAATCTAATACGAAATGGCATATAACAGAGATATACACATTACATGGTGCACTACAAACATCTACTTGATTACTTAGATTTCAGTCTGTCTTAGACAGGTAACACACTTAGTTCACATTAATAAAAACACAATTGTTTGTGTGTATGTCTGTTTATCTGTCCAGTTGCTATTTCTCTGCTTTTTAACAGATGGCTCATCATAAAGATTAACACTTCTTTTATAAATTCCCTACCAAATAGCATATAACAGAGACATATGCCACATTAATGCTGAAGTCTATGTTGATTACTTACATTTCAACCCATCTCAGACGGACAACACAGTAAGTACAGTCAGAAAACTATATGCCCATAATGCCTTTCTGGCTGTCTGCCTCCAATCTGAGAGTATTCAATTGTCACAGAGGGACATAACTGAACATTAAGAATACTCAATTAACTTGTTAGCTTATACGGGTAAAACAGAATCTTCTATTATCTATGTGGAAGCTACATTCTATTCAAATTAAGCAAAAACTAAGGTAAATTTACTATTAACATTAACTTAAAAAGATTATAATAATAATGATATTAGACCAATGCAAACCTTCACTGTATTATATCACCATACAGTATATTATTATTATTATTAATAATAATATGAGATAGTGCAGTGTTTAGTGCTGTAGCCATTGTCTTGACTTTGAATTCTATACCCAGTTTTTACCTGAGTGTTGTTTGCATGCTCTCCCAGTCTGCTTGAGATTCCCTCCAAGTATTCCAGTTTTCCTATTTCCTAAACTTATTAGGGCAAACACAAAAAGAGACATAACTATAATAAAACCTACCATAATTGCTTATTTCAGTTAGCAATAAATTTGAGCTCCACCACTTCTCAAATAAAAACGTTAAATCTGAGCACACATGCTTTCACGATTTCAGCATTTTTGGACTGTGTATTGCTTGCAATATATTAAATAATAAATATTGTGGCACTTACCCAGTCAGGACGCCCTGAGAATGGAAGGACCAAGGGAGAGAGCTTTATCAGGAAACTCTCTTTCCCGGAATGACAGAGGGCAGCCCCCTTGGCTCCCAGTGGGGTCACGGGTTTGAGGCATGGAAGCTCCATCCGGCTGGGACCCATGTCCACCACCAGGGGGCGCCTGAACATTTGCTGGGCCCTGCTTGGCAGCACTTTTGCCACACCAGAAAGTGCTGCCGAAAGAAGGTCATTGGACACCTGGAGTACTTCTGGGTGTCCTATAAAAGGGGGCCAGCCACCAGTATTCAATGGCCAGAGTCGGGAGGAAGAAGGACAAAGCCTGTAAGGAGAAGTGGAGGCAGAAGGACTGTGCAAGCATTGTTGCCCTTGATTGTATATGGGGAAGAGGAATAAAATGTGTGTGTTGTGTGGTGAACCTGTGTCCTGCCTGTCTGTGTCGGCTGTACACACCCCATCTCTTGAACATGCCTGTGTTATAAAACATTTCAGTTTTAATTCTACATCCCAGCCATGCGTATCAGGTGAACTGGCCACTTGCGGTGTGCTGACACCTCATCCAGCGTCGGCCCTTATATTGCACCTACAGTAAAGCTGCTAGTATAAGCTGTGGCCCTATTATGTTATGTTTTTACTATTATTGTTGGCCTCTTTATCAGGTTTATGTGTGTAGGAGACCATGCTTATCCCTGCATCAAGGTGTGGATTAGCCCTGCAGGGGATGCCGTTCTATTACATGGCATATTCACAAACACAATCCAACTCCCCTCAAGCCAGTTTAGGGCTGCCAGTTAACCTAATCCGCTCATTATTGGAATGTGACAGGATTAGAAGAATAGCAAGAGAAAACCCCCGCACACCCGAAGAAAAGCATTGTACTTCCAAAGAGACCGTAGAAATTGAACCCGAGTTCCTGCATCTGTGAGGCAGCACTGCTAACCACTGTGCCACAGTAAACATCCGACAGTACAGATAAGACTTGCTTTAACCCTTGTGCAGACGACATTGTTAACCTGTTAGGGCTTGTATTCGATCTCCTGCAATCCATAGAGGCCCGAGAGGCCTCTGTTTTGTGTTCCAAGCTGGTCGTTGAACTTTTGTCTGCTCTGCACACGTTATTTACCTTCAGGCTGTAAAGGTTGTTTTTTTTTTTTTCCCAAAAAATCCAACATGACTCCTGTGTGGCAGATCTGTTTTCTCTTCAATTTCATTCTTTTCACAGACGCAAATGGTATGTGGGGAAACTCTTTTTGGAAATCTCTTTAGTGGGGGAATTTATGATGACACCGTATTGGTTTGATTTTAAGGGAATGAAATCTAAAGCGTACAGTCAAGGATTTGTTTTTAGCAGTAGCTTCTCTCTGTGCTAACAAACAGCAAGTGCTCTCTTTGATACCCTTTGGAGGATTTTTTTAGCCTGCAAATTATGGCTACGGGTTGGGTGTCAATTTCTCTACTTTTGCATCCGTTTTTCTGTTTCTTTGAATGTTCATGTTGGTAGATGTGTTCAACTTGATTTTGTCTGGCTTAGTCTTCCTGACACAGAGCAGTGCAAACCAGATCCTTCAGCGGCTGAAGCGGGCCAACAGTCCCTTTGAAGAGCTGCGGAAAGGAAACTTGGAAAGGGAATGCTATGAAGAGAAGTGCTCAAAGGAAGAAGCCAGGGAGGTTTTTGAAAACACTGACAAGCTGGTAAGCTGCTTTGTTTGCACTTATCATTTTGTGTACTAGAGTCTCATCAAAAGTCAAAGTGAATATCTTCTACAAAAGCTATTATAGTAGTTCAATGCAGCAATGCATTTAATCCTTGATGTGCCCAGTTAACAAATTATATTTGGGGTAAGCAATAAAATAAGAAACAATACACAGAAATACCTAAATGTGTGCATTCCTGTGTTAAAAATGCAACACTTTTTTGTCGGATTTGTAAGGATATCCTCGTGTCCGTCCATTTTCCAAGTCTGCTTTATTCGTCATCAGGTTACAAGGCAAAGCAGGAACAAGCTGGAAAATGTCATGGCAGTCCCATCACACAAACACATACACCCATGTTAGGCCACGAGAAGAATGAATGAAAATCCACATAGATAAACCTGGGGCTCAGAAAGTGTGATAAAGCTGGGCTTTCCTTTTAACGAAACCTTTAGTAAAAATCAGACCCCAATGTATATCGCATTTAAATTCTGCTCTTTGTGTTAATCAAGGCTTATATTTTTGGAAAGAATTCATCCATTCATCCATCCATTATCCAACCTGCTATATGCTAACTACAGGGTCACGGGGATCTGCTGGAGCCAATCCCAGCCAACACAGGGCACAAGGCAGGAAACAAACCCCGGGCAGGGCACCAGCCCACCACAGGGCGCACACACACGCACACACCAAGCACACACTAGGGACAATTTAGAGGAAAGAATTCAGCCCTTCTTAAATTGAAGTGCGACTTACAGTATTTCTTTAAACAAACAAAGTCCAATTTTTGCTCTTTAGATGTATAACAAAGTAGCTCTGATGATGCAAACATTTCTTATTACTTAAAATGCATAATGTTGTTATGTTGACATACTGCAACAGGTTGGCACCATGCCCCTCACACATAGTGTCACCCTAAATCTTCAACCAGACACTCGCCAGCCCAGACACAGAGCAAAAAAAATAATAAAAAAAGAACTCCTCATGTCACACTAATTCACTGTGAGGTGGACACATCACAGCACTGCTCAATGCAGTCAATTCAATCCCTAACTGGTTCCATTTCCATTTGTTGTTGGAACCAGCAATTTCTACCTCAAACTGGTGACATTTTTGTGGTCCAGCCTGTGTCGACATGCAGGAAAGACATTTGTTTGTGAAAGCTTATTGCTCTGTGCTACTTTCTTAAACCCTTGCTTTATTTGTTTGATTTTTGTACAACACTCAGTTTCTTTGCAAAATCGAGTATCAACTGTATTACAGTATGGGAGATTGCTTTTGACTCTCAGGATTTTTTTCTAAACATGTTATATTTTCTGGGCAAGTTTTGAACACAGAGAATTGCATTTTCTAGTTATTTTCATTTAATTTGTGTTAGAGTAATGTGGATTTTTATTAAGGTTATAATGATGACATTTCTGTTTTTTTGTGGGCGCCGGCATTTTGCGCCTTTGTTGCTGCAAAGCAGCTCTCTGTTACTGGGGGTGCAGCCCCAGAATTCATGCAACATGATGTTACAAACTTTATGTTTGATGCTTTATAAGGCAAGGCTGCATGTTAGATGACATGTAAGATTGCTGATACCTTCCCTAAACCTTTTGCAAGTGCTCTCAGTACAAGAGTTCTGGTTTTAAAGTTTAGTTTTTGACTACACATTTTGCTTTGTGATTTTTGGCTAAGACACTAATGTTATTGATCTCACAGTTTTAACCCTGACTTACGTTTAACTCACTTTCATCTTCCCTTTGTACTGCCTTGTAGCATGTCTTATCTCACCTTCTGGCAGAACAGGTGAAGTGCAAGCCCATAGTGACAGTACTCAATGATACTTCAGTTTAGGGCAAGGGCGTGACCAAGAGTATAATTTGTTAGTGGAAGTCAAGAGATCAAAGCAACAAACTCTGAAACGTAAACCTAAGCTTTTCTTAGCAAGGCTTTTCCAGTGATTTTCATTCATAGCCTTCATTTACATCATTTTTGCAAGTTGGTGGCAGTTGCCGTCCATTAAGGTAGTCGTGCAATGTGTCACACCCAGCCACTCACTCCAACTAGTCTGTGATTTGCTCTGATTAAACCAATCAGGTTTGATTTATGTCGTACAGCCAGTCTCTGTGAGCAGACAACCAATGAATGCTCATCCAGAAGTACAATTTATAGAATGCAGCAACAAGGAATGTTTTGGACCTTTCAAGATGAGAAGCTCATCTGCATAATGTCTTGTGTTTTACATTAGAATGGTAAAAAGATAAAAAAAGGGGAGAAATTGCAACTAAAATCGCTATAGCTGTTAACCCTTTGTACAATGACGACTCTGTTGGGTAGCACGTTATTGGCTTTGAGAAAAAGGAGCGAGTACGACTGTACTGGAAGGTCGGCACGCAGTCAGTAAAATACATGTTCCCAGCAATTTTAAGTCATTTAAACAGACATAGTCTGGAGAGAAGATCAACTACTGCAGTCGGCAAATCTGACATAACAGATGACTAAAAATCTTATAATGTGATATCAGTGTAATTTGTAGTTAAAAAAACCAAAGGAAAAATGAGACAAACCACGAAGAGAAAAATGAACCAGAACCAAAATGTCCAGAAACACATTTAATTGTCTAACTGACCTTAGGAAATTAACTTTATACCCTGTGACCACAATATAATTTCATTTGTGACTTCTGATAAAGCAAACGCATAGCAACTAGTAAACTAAACCATGCATAGTGGCAACTCACAAGCAAAACAATATGGAGCAATTAAACCTATAAATATGCTAAAGCAACACCAATGGCAAAAGTGACTTCAAAACTATATGCAACTAAACAATTCCAAGGAAAAAATTTATAGAATAACAATGAGAAATAACCAGTCAGGGTGGCACGGTGGTGCGGTGGGTAGCGCTGCTGCCTCGCACTTAGGAAACCCGGGTTCGCTTCCCAGATCCTCCCTGCGTGGAGTTTGCATGTTCTCCCTGTGTCTGCGTGGGTTTCCACTGGGTACTCCGGTTTTCTTCCACAGTCCAAAGACATGCAGGTTAGGCGCATTGGCGATTCTAAATTGTCTCTAGTGTGTGTCCTGTGGTGGGCTGGTGCCCTGCCTGGGGTTTGTTTCCTGCCTTGTGCCCTGTGTTGGCTGGGATTGGCTCCAGCAGACCCCCGTGACCCTGTAGTTAGGATATAGTGGGTTGGATAAAGGAAGGAAGGAAATAACCAGTCATGACATTAATGAAAGCAAATTTGCTATTTTGGTAAACCTACAGATACCCATTGGGAGAATGTTTGATTTTATGACAGTATAGGTGATACCTTCTTTACAGGTTTTGCTTGAAATAGTAAAATGCATAGAACAAGAGTACTGGTCTCATTCTTTTTAAAGATCTATTTTGATTTATTGTGGCCAGACGAAACGAGGAACACCCAGGAAGTTAGGGGTCTCAAGTTTAACAATGGCAAAGGATTGAATAAAGAACGTTTTAGTAGGACTAGTCAAAGGGGTTATTGCTACACAGACTGAAGTTCATCAGTACGATCAGCGAAGCATGAAAAACCAAAATGGCAAATAAAAAAGTCAAATAAACAAATGCAAGAGTTCCTAACCCTACCTAAATAGCCACTTGTCACCAGCAAGGAATTTGCTCCACATTCTCTCTCCTTTCCCAACCTCACGTCCTCCCTGAGACATCAGCAGTGGGAATCGATCCCAGGCCTCTGGATCAGAAAACACTGTCTTAGACCCCTGAATCATAAAGGAGAACGACCCCCAGGGCTGCTGCAAACAATGACATCATGCATGCCGACAAATTCTTTCAGCCTGCCAAGGCACTAATTTTGCAAGCTGCCTTTTGATTTTGTTTGAACACAAAATGGGGCATCTATCATTTGAACTGATAGAAACTGACGCCTCAATACCACGTAAGTGCTAGTAATGTGGGTAGAAAGGAAAAACTGGCAACCCATTACAACATAACAACAAATGTTAATAAAACCAGAGATGTCTAAGGCTAAATAATGATATCCATAGAGGCAGACAAGTGTTGTAACTCCATTATACACCGATAGAGCTTTACTTTGGCCCCTACTGTGAAGGGCTAACCCACTGGTCTAATCCTAATACCAGTATGACAGGTTTGCACTCCACCTGTTCCACATATGCCCACCTGGCCTCAAAAGTACACTTATGTCCTCAACAGCCCACCAACATGTCTGCCTGCTAAGCTGAAACAAGATCTCCTAAGAACCTGTAGCCGCTCTTGTTTTTCTTCTTCTTCTTCTTTAGAATAGGGTGGTGACACTACTGAACATGTCAATGCAACAGAATTAATCCTTACTTCTTGCTTTATAACACGTTCATTCTAAACATCTTATTGATATATTCTACTTACATCTGGCATGAGAGGGATGCAAATAAGCATATACTGTAAGAGTAAAATAAGTTGTAACATCTGACCCATCTAGTTATGCTTTCCATACATGCGGTTTTCTAAATTCCACAAAAAGGTCTCTTAAATTACTAACTCTAAAGAACTGGTCACATTAGAGACTGTAATGGTAATGTTTCTAAACCGGCCCCTAAAGGACTCAAATTGTAAATCCTGTTCCTTGTGGTCTTTTGCTTTAGCCTGAGAAGCTACTTGTGCTTATTACAATGGGGACAACTGATTACTTTGGTGATGGGCCACCTAACATCTGCTGACACTCTAAGGTCTACGCTTCAGAGCCTGACAGGTCCTTTCTGTTCTAGGATTTGAACCTGCAACCTCCCACTCACATGTATTGGCACAGAGTGTGAAATTTTAATGTCAATCCAACTGAGGCCCCCATCCATTTTGTTTAAAAACGCCGACATTATTCACCATTTTTGCCTTTCATCCACACTATCCTAGCGTTTTCAATCCCTGAAAAAGAGTGACTTTTAAAAATTCTCTCCAGAGCACTTCTGAAGATGCAGCCTCAGCATTGTGGTGTGGACAGACTCCAATCGCGTTCTGATTTGTTTGTGCTCATTACATGGGCCTTCCCTTATTCAACCCTGTTTGTTAAAATGTCTCATTCCATCACTAGTCACCTCTCATGTAAGAAAACCATATTCCAACATAGCCGACGTAGAGGCATTGTATTCATGGTGCTTGTTGTGCTGCTTATCTGTATGCAATACAATACAATTTATTTTTATATAGCCAAAAATCACACAAGGAGTGCCACAATGGGCTTTAACAGGCCCTGTTTTTTGAATGCATCTTATTTTGTACAGTATGAATGCTGCAAAATGTGTAAATAATTTACCGGTCGATACAGTTTTGTGACAAATCCTGTGGCTAATGAAATTACTAACCCTTCAAGGGTTTTTCCACCAATATGTGCATGCTCAGTATAGGCAAATATCTACGTCATTTGTGTTTGTGACTGAGATAAGAACTGGCATCACTAACCACTATCCTGCTTCCTACATGAATAAGTCTTAATAAATGTATCTAACAATTTGCAAATCACAGAGTAGGAAGTAAAAAAAACTCCATGATCTGTGTGACCTATATCTAATTGGAATGTCTTACACTTCTTTGATGGCAGCAATGTGTTTATAACCCATGGTGACATAATACTATATTGTGTTGGAATGTAATAATACACACAAATGTTTATACAGTATATACTAAATCAAAGAACTTGACACCTGCTAAATTAGCCAAAGCTTGGGTCAATTTTGTTATTACTCACCTGAGATGGAGCAAGCTACTTGATTTTGTGATCCCATCTAGTCTAAGAGAGTAGAGTAGGCTGCCAAGATGTCGGGGATTGTGCAACAGAACAACAGTTGTTCCATTCTTCAAAGAACATCAAGCTATAGGAAAGAAGATTCAGCAGCTCCTCACATACCAAAAGAAATTTAAAGAAAAGAAAGCACATTTGCAGATGGTTCAAGATACTTCTGCCACCTCAGCTTCTTTTACTTTTTCTGTGCTGGAGACACTACGTTGTAAGCCAGGACGCGATTATTTTAAACTGTTCTGAATGGCAAAGCAGGTCAACCGCAGTAGTGCTAGGAGTGGAAAACCAGTTGCAGTTCATCTGCACGTTTCCAAGCCCGATCAGCTCAGCTCTCCTACCATCTCTGCTGACCCTCAAGATATATGCATTATTAGTGACTTTATTGTCCATAACCTGAACGTTTTGACTTTTAATGGCAAGACATTAGTATTTTCCTTCACTGGTGCCTGTGGTACGGACATCGCAAGGAAGGCCTCATCACTTTTTTGAGACGCATCACATCAGAGACATTAGGACTGTGGATCTGCACACAGACATGAATGACATCCAAGTCTGGATTTTGGGTCACTTGTCACTTGCTAAAATCTTCATATCTGGACCACTGCTGATGATGAGAAGATACGACAAGGTTTAAACAAATGGCTGAGATCCTTCTGCATGGGACACAATGGACTGGGCAGGAAAACTAAACTAAATGAGAGTAGCTTCGTCTTTGTGCTACACCCATAAGTACACCTTTACATGCTTGGTTAACTGTCTGGGTTTAAATGCGTTAATATTTGTACTATTTAAAAGTAGGTTTGAATTAGTTTCCTTCCACTGGAAAATTTGTTCCTGCCTAGTGTCTGATGCTAATGTCAGGACTCAGGTGTCCAGCCACATTGTACAGGATAAAGAAACTGATGGATGGATGGATATCTCTTAGCAGCAGATTGCTCCATTTTACATAACATGAATCATTATAAGTAGTAATCTATTTATTATTGCCAATGTGTTGTATAATAAAATCCCACCTTTGTATGGGCCCTGTGATGGACTGGTGTCCAATCCAGGGTTTGTTCCTCCCTTTCACCTTGTGCTAGCTGAGATAGGCTCCTGCAGACCCTTGCAACCCTGATTAACCTGATTTCTTTTCTTTCCCCACATAGAATGATTTCTGGAATAAATATGTGGGTAAGTAATGGAATCTGTGAATTCTTTATGTCATAATGTAACTGTTAAATGCATATTTTTTAGTATGCATCTTGTTCTAGGGAGGGTGAGAATATGTCATGTGTCTGATCCAGAACCGTGTAACTTAGAATACAAAAAAATTGAAGATTAGACAGAAAACTGAGTAAGGCAGCTCTTAAAGGAAATGTTGAACAAATCATAACTGATGGCAATGTATTTAATATTGTCAAGTCACATTCTCCATGTTGATTTTATTTGCAAATGCAGCACTATAATAATCATTGACTTTCTTTTAACTAAAAAATAACTTGTATGAGAATGAAAGTGGATTCTCATATCTGAACATGTCATTAATTTTCTTGGAAAACTTTTTCTCACAGTTGAACAGGAATACGACTTATTACTAAGAGTTTTATTTGTTACAGAAGTATGCTCTTCATAAGCCCTGATTCTGTGTTGTTTTGGCTATTTTATATTTAACCAATTGGCTATTTACAGGTTTTACTGTTGTCTTCTTTGGAAGGGCGATATGTACACAATAGTTAACTCATCTGAGCATAATGCAGCTGATTATGCTCTGGCCAAATAAAATTACATCTTTAGGATTTAATTAGGCCAATACTGAATATTGGTGATTTTACCCTCCAGTCAACAAATGGCTTGGAAAAAACCAAGCTTAGAAATTTGCAACAGCTATAGTCACCTATTCTAAAGTCATGTTATTTTATTTTGTATTCTTGTTTTTTTGCCTGTAGTTTACACTACAGTCCAGTCAGTCTGGTGTTACTACTAGCAGATATGAAAACCCCACCCATCCATTGCATTTGGCTGATTATGTTAGAACTGCCCTGAAAAGTGAGATTTCAACCTCTGCCAGGTTAAGCTAATTCTATGAATACAAGTTCAGCAGAAGTACAATTTTTCCTCAGGTTGCAGTATACAGTATAATCTTCAATCAGTCTTATTACCACCAAGAATGTAAATTCATACAGACTATGGTCGAGCAAGTTCTACGAGGAAACGTTGGGGCGTCATCCTGGCCTTCCACGTTTAATCAAACTAAACAAAATAAACAAAAATGGACACTATGGGCACAAAATGGAACAAAAAAGATCCAAAACTAAGAGAGAAGTCCCCAGACTTTGTAATTCCCCGAATGTCAGTCACCAGTTAGGAGCTTTGTCCTGCAGTGTGTTCTTTTCAGAATGGACTGCCTCCTTCCGGTGATTTATAGGTAGGGAACCAGAAGGGGCGGAGTCAGTTGCCCTTACTGGACGTCTTCTCTGTACTGTGGAGGAAACGGAAGAGGACCAAGTTAGCACCAGTGTCCCTTCTTGACCCAGGGTGGTAAACATACCTCAGATGAGCCCGGAGAGTGAACCACAGCATGCATGACAAGACATACAAAGGTAAAATATTATTGCTAAAGGTGCAAATTCTGGGGTTTGACTAACCATCCCTTTATAAAATATAATTCCAGCAAAAATATCATACTTCCGTAACCCAGTCTTATTTCACAGAATTGTTTGGATTCTTTAAATATTGCGATAGCACAATTTTGCTTGCAAAACAAGAAATGAATTTTGTATCACAATTCCCTTCATTCTAAAAAAGAAAGATAGTTAAACTCAGTTTGTTTCATGATAGTTTCAAGCTGCTGGATAAGAAAGCCTGTTATACATGAGTAATAGAGATGAGCGACAAAGAATAGCAGTGAGACTCAGTGTTTTGCCTCACAAAAAAAATTGCAAAATAAAGTGTGTTTTGCTTTCAGAAGAATTGTGTGCCACTCACAAGAAGAAAGGCGTTTAGTTATCGCCTGGAAGTGTTGTCATGCATTCATTAAACATGTGTTTGCCTGTCATTTAGTGTTTAATTAAAGAAATCTACTCACCAGAAGTGTGCCTATCCTCCACTAGGATAAGGCAGTTTGTATGTAAATAGGTGGAAGAGTAGGAGTCTGGTAGTTGTGACTTTCCATATACTGTCTTCATGTGAAGAAAACACAGTCAAGTGCATGATGGTGGCTTCATTGGTTGAAAATTGTCAAAATGTCACATTTGTGGTGACATGAACATAAATAAGGTTGATTTTACCAATGTGGTACGGATTATCTGCCTTACACAGCTGCAGAAAGGAACACGGGTGAACATAAAAGTGTGAACAAGGTGAGGTGATATTGCTTATTTTGCAGTACATCCTCCCAAAAAAAACTTCAAAAACTTAAAAAACTCTTTAGTGAGTTTCACATTCCGCAATTGCAAAATTACCTGCAAAAAGTAATGTTAGTGTCAGTTTCGCAAAACTGTATGCAAAATTAAAACTTGCTTGTTTCGTCACTCATTAACAACTATCTATGACTGCCAAATCATTATTTATTTTATGTGTCTATAGATGGAGACCAATGTGAAAAGAAGCCTTGCCAAAACAATGCTCCTTGTAAGGACGGTATAGGGGAGTACACCTGTCTCTGCATTGAAGGTTTTCAGGGGAAAAACTGTGAAGTGGGTAGGTATCTCGATCGGACTGACATTCAAATGCCAAAGCATCGTTCAAGTTCTTTTTCCTATTTTTGGGTTTACTACATTGATGTTTGCAACATATGGAAGACCAGTGGTTTCCAAGTTCAGTCCTGGGGGATCCCTGTAGCTGCAGATTTTTATTCAAATCAGTTTCACAATTAGTGTACTGCTTTTACTTTAAACACCCTAAAAGTAAAACAACATTTAAATATCCTTTGTCACTTTTTTAATTCACCCCTTTGGAAGAGTTTGCTTTCTTAATTTTTATCCAAATGCTAAAGGAGAGCAATTACTCCAGTGCCATATTCACTCACCTGTGCTTTTTTAAGAAACATTTTTCATTGAATGGACAAGTAAAAATGGCAGTGAAGTAATTGTTCCCCCTTAGCATTCAATGTTGTTTGCACCCATGTCTGCACTGCTTGTTGCTAAACATCAGCATTTAGATACAATTAAGAGAGAAAACTACAGAAAAGGGTAAAGTAAAACACAGATGGCCAAAGAAATGTAAGCTCTTCAAGCTATAGCAAAGAATCCAAATATCAATAAAGTTTGTAACAAATATTTGCCGCTGGATAACTAAAGATTCAGGTTTAGAAAAAATGATGCACTGACTGGAAAATTGGGGTTAGGTATGTGTAGCCATGGGAATTTAGGAACGTGTGAGATTGAGGGTAGGGTTAGGGTTATGGTACACTGAATTTGAATGCCACTCCTGTAGACTTTTGTACATTGTAAAAATAGAAGATTTTAGAAAAATGAAATAATGTTGAAGACAATGCTAGAAATACCAGAAACCTGCAACCAATTTACCTTGGGACCAAGGAACTCACAATTTCATATACTTCAATGAACACAATCAGAATAAATGTTTTTCATTTCTTTTTCGTCTTACAAGTAATACATCTGTAACCTTGTATTTGAATAAGTGGGTACTAACACACAATGAACAAATAATACATGTGAACACATTTTTATCTTGTTTTTTAATAAAAACAAAGATGGATGATAGTAATACTCATGAAATACATGTCTGTATTCAGAAATAGTTAAGAAAAATCTGGATGAGATATTGGGAGAGCTTAGCTATTAGCTAAATAAATAGGCTTGATAGACTGAATGGTCTTCTCTCATTTATCAAATTTCTTATGTTCTTATGTTCTCATAGTCTCAGCATTATGGGGTCCTCAAAATCACTTCTAGGCTCAGCAGTGCGTTTTGAAAGTCCAGGGGCCAATTACCAAGCATCCGCATTCCTGAATCTATGTGTACTTGCCCTCTATAGCATGGAGCAGTATGCCACCTATTCCACATAAATGCCTCTATTCATCTGAGAGAACAGTTGTGGTCTTGTGCCAACCCCTCTGTATAAGCTTAGCAGTTGGAGGGGCTCTCCAGCCACAAGAGTGAGTTACTCTTTTACCAAACACAACTTATAGTGCCCATGTCTTCTTTTGTCTCCACCCTCTGCCCATCTGTCCAAGGCACCTATTTACCAGATCAGTAATGTGCCACATTTCACAGAAAACTACAAGTAGATGATTTCACTAAAGGCTTTTCTGCAATAAAGATCCTCATCATTAATAAATAAAAATAATAATAATTAATAATTCTTTGCATTCATATAGTGCTTTTCTCACTACTCAAAGCATTTAGCAATTGCAGGTTAAGGGCCTTACTCAAGGGCCCAACAGAGCAGAGTCCCTAATTGGCATTTACGGGATTTGAAATGGCAGCCTTCCAATTGCCAGTGCAGATCTCTAGCCTCAGAGTAGATTTAGCTTTTTTCAATGATACCGAGTCCATTATTCTTTAACAAAATACTTAAATTTTTTGGTATTATTCTTATATTATAAAGTTACTGTCATTAACACAATATTGTGTAGTGAAAACAAAAAAGATGTTCATTTGATCTAGGGTGCATCAACATCAGAAAGTGTCACAGGTCACATTGGTACAGTACTCCAGCGGTTTTCAGATATCATAATGTAAAGGTAGTTGTTCAAAGTGTTCCTTAAGACCACGTTATAATAAAAGATACATTTTCTTCCTTTAGAAATACCAAAGCTGTGCCAAAATGACAACGGCAACTGTGAACATTTCTGCAAGGTGGTTCAGGAGACTGTGAGATGTATGTGTGCAGATGGCTATTACCTTGACGATGATGGAATATCCTGCACTGCTAAAGGTGAGTGTGATAGCTAGTCATGTAAGATTTCTACCTCACAATTTTAGAAATGAGCAAGGACAAACACCAGCTATGACATAAAGTACCAAATGTCCTGTTCTCGTTAGTGGTCTTGTCCCCAGATCCAATCTTTTTTTCCTGTCTTGTCTCATCCCTGTTTTCTTTGCCGATTTTTGTCAGTTGTTTTCATTGTTTTGAATATAGTCCAGAACTAAATGAGAAAGAGCCTGCAATTGGTCTATGCCTCTCAGGTGTTACGCCTAAAATGGAGACAATGTCACATTACGTTTTTCCTAGTCATGGGGTATGTTAGATTAACCAACCATAGTTGCTGATGTCATTGCCAGACCAGTTTAAATGACTGAAAATCAGTGGCCATGTCACATGTAGTGACTGAGTGCCCACCTGCTAACACAGTTGTGCGTGCCCCTTTACCTGATACAGGCTCTTTCCCTTTAGGAAATCTGTTCACCACCAGGGGGCGGCATAGAACCCCAAACCCTAGACACAGTTACCATCCATCGAGGTTCCAATAGCACACTAAGCACAATTCTCCTCAGTTCCCCTGTCTTTTCTCCTCCTCTACACTTCCAAGGTGATCTTTTGTCCACTTCCACCCATCTCCTACTCTCCTGGATGAGGTCAAGTGGCCATTTTTATTTTAAATCTGGAAGTACTTACAGTACTAGGGAAGTACTCAAAAAGCTGTGACACACAGGCACACACACTGGTACACTCCCACCATCGAGATATCGATTTTTTGGTATCAGGGGACCCTATAACATCAAGATCTGTTGAAAAATTTTGAGGAATCTAAAGCTTTCGTTCTTCCTCCATAGACAGTAGCTTATGGAGGGGGAGGGCACAAAGCAAAAATTCTTCAACCAATAATAGAGATTTTACAAAGATTTTATTAACCTTGGTATTTTGTAATTTGAATTTATTTCTTTGCAATCATGGTACATTTTAATTTGATACATAAAATTGGATTCTAAAACAAGTCCCTTTTTATAAATTTTTAGAAATCGCTTGCCTGTTCTTGTGTTTTTAAATGAAAGTGATTAGGCTGGGTCATTAATGTGAAAACAAAAGTCTTAAAAGTTACAAAATATTTAGAAACAGCAACAGTTTTGATTTATGCAAAGGTGCCTTGTACATTCCTGAGGCATGCTTGTAACAGCAAAAGAAAGCTGGAAGTAATAAATGTGATAAAAGATTCTTGATACTATTTTCTTAAGAGGTAAGGATGTTTCCTGTTTGTTTTGTCTGGTTACAACTGGCCTTATGGGTGGACTTTTGACATTTTCTCAGGATGCACCCCCAATTTGGACAAAAAGTTACATTCTACCGTGGCTTGTACCAAACAATGCTCTGGATAAAACTCTGCAGAAAGTTTGATAGAGCAGCAGAACAGGCATGTATGCCAATGAAATCATCAGATTTGAGTATGCATATCCTGTGATTCACAATGTCTGTAAGCACTGGTGGGACATGCATACTCAAATCACTTTATTTTTCATTTTATGTGTATTCAGATCTAATTATATTATCACACTCAAATGATATAATGTTTTTCCTTACCTGTGCTTACTTTTTGCCTATAAAATTCAGTGTTCTTATTTTCCATAACCTACACAGTGAGATTCCCAGTGAGCGGCAGTGGGGGGTGTGTTTGTGAAGCATGCACATAAAAGTTTCATTGTTGTTCACCTAACATTAACAATCACAGTGCAAATGAACACGAATTTTCTGTAACATGTCATGTGTACGTATGATTAAAAAAAAAGAGAAAATGAAACAAAAGAAACAAACAACGATAAAACACTTTGACACACCCAAAACCAATCGTTGATTGCTGTATGATCATGTGTAACTTTTTGATTATTGTCAAGTTGTTTACACAGCAGAGACAGCAATTCACATCTGGTAATTAACATTAAATAATGGCAATTGTAACAGCACTTGGAGACGACGTTACAAAATTAAACAATGCCCCTGGGTCCGAAAGCTTGTCATGGAGGAAGACAAGCAGTGAGGTGAAGCACACAGAGGAATATTACAAAAATGTTTTGCTCTTATTTCCATGCCAAAATTACATGGACATGCTGTATATTCAATAAGATTTAAGGCTTTTCTTTTCACGTTTGCACCTAATAATAAAATGCAAGAACAGGCTAGGTATTTTCTTTGATTTATAGAAAACTTTTCAACACAATTTCATGCATAAATTTGATACCATTATTGTGAAGAAATAACTTTGACTTCAGAAATACTGAACTTATCCTTTAATATCTTAACATTTAAAATTGGTATTCATAAAGGGTAGATTGTAGAAAGATACCTCTGTGAATGTCTAGATCCTAATCTTCATGATTATTGTTATCATTCCTCAAGTCTCTATGACATACTTATTAATTCAACCAATAGACTCATTAAGTGTTGACAGACGTTTACGTATGTGACTCTTAATAACTAATAAATGAAAAAAAGTCTTTGGATTTTAAACCACAGTGTTCATAGCTTAATTCCTACATCTTATAACAAAGTAAGGATACATCTAAGGAAGCTACAAACAGCAAAAGCTGCCGGACCAGATGAAGTCAGTCTTCAAGTTCTTAAGGCCTGTGCAGACCAACTTTGTGGTGCTCTCTGTCATCTGTTCAGTTTTTTTCCCAAGGTTCTAGAAAGTCCTGCTGCTGTGGAAAACATCCTGCAGTGCTGTTATTCCAAAGAAGGCAGGCGCCTCTTCACCTAATGACTATAGTCCAGTAGCACCTATGACTCATACCATGAAGACCTTTGAGAGGTCCTGGACTATATGAGACCTCTTGCGGTAGACCACCTGAACCCACTGCACTTTGCCTGTCAGATAAGGATTGGAATAAATGATGCAATTATATATCTCCTCCACAAAGATTAGTCTCACTTGGACAAAGATAGCAATCCTGTGAAGTTTATGTTTTTTGATTTCTCCAGTGCCTTTGATACCATCCAGCCATCTCTGTTAAGGGCTAAGCTCAGAGATATGCAGCTGGATGTGCCTGTGGTATCCTGGATAATAGACTGTCAGGGAGACCACAGTTTGTGAGACTCAAGGACTGATGAGGATGTGAGCAACACTAGAGCACCACAATGAAAGTCCTGTCTCTTTTTCATTTTGCGCTGTATACCTTAGACTATAAATACAACACCAGATCATGTCATTTGCAGAAATTCTCAGGTGATTCTACACGAATGAGGTGGTTTGGTAAAGTGGATGAAACAGAGGATAAGAGTCAGATATAGAACTTTGTTTCTTGGTGCAGAAAAAATGTCTGCAACTTAACATCAGCAAAACCAAGGAACTTGGCTTGTCTTTCACCATCCAAAGAGTTTCTGTGTCTGGTCACTGTTCAGGGAGTGGATGTAGATGTAGTGCACTCCTATAAGTACTTGGGGAGTCCACATTAATGGCATGTTGGACTGGTCTTGGAACACAGAGGAACTATATAAGAAAGAGCAGAGCAGGCTCTTTTTCTTTGGGAGACTGCGTTCCTTTAATGTGGGAAGTGGCATCCTTCACATCTTCTGTAACACTGTGATGACCAGTGTGATTTTCGACATTGTTGTGTGCTGGGATGGTAACACTTCAGGAGAGGCCCATTGAATCAGCAGGCTAATTGAAAGGGCAAGGCAGTGGTCATAGCAAAGGAGAGAATTAAAATAAAACTGAATGCCATTATGAACAATGCTGCACATCTTCTCTCTGACATGCTAACACTGAGCACTTTTAGGCAATTAATTATTCAGCAGAAGTGTGTTAAGAAACACTACAGGGGCTCCTTTATACCAACAGCAATATGTCTGCATAATGCCTCACTGTGACTGTGACTGCCAAGTGAGAAATTTTCTTTTTTATGAATTTTTTGTTATTTTGGTGTGTGTTCATACTGTAGTTTGTGTGTATATATATATATATGTTTTTAAGTACATATGTATGTATGTATTTATTTATAGAGCATCTGTAAAAGCTAAATTTTTACCTGAGGACAAATAAAGTTCTATCTATCTATCTATCTATCTATCTATCTATCTATCTATCTATCTATCTATCTATCTATCTATCTATCTATCTATCTATCTATCTATCTATCTATCTATCTATCTGTCCCATAACCCTGGTATATATCTACCTGTATTCCAGTGACAGAAATAAATACAAATAATTTTAAACGTCTCTGTATATGCTCTGTAAACGTAAAGCTCCTTAGAATGGTGTTTAGTATAGAAAATGCTAGATAATTACTATACCACTTCTCCATTCCAAGGGCCAGACTAACCAGATGCCAATCCTGGTGTAAAGCAGGAGCCAGTGGTGTTAAACTAACACATTCATCCACAAATCTATACTCACTCATAGCAGGACTGTTAAGGGACATCAATGAACCAGGCATTGTGAAGTGAACAATAATATATATATAAAATTTAAAGTTTCAAAGCTAAATCTAACTTCATTTTATGCATTAAAACACACATCAACTTGAACAATATTTAGTTATAAGGTTAAGTAATGGCATTATAAATAATGACAGTATACAGTATGGTGCCAGGTGAAAGATTTTCAATCGCTGGTATTTACTAGTCTTCTCAGGGTATCTTTGAATTAGCACAATTTTATAAGAAAGGTAGCAGCTCTTTTCAAACTGGAGCATTCACTTGGCTGTAAACTATACAATGTGAAAACACAGTGAGGACTAGGAAAAGTGTACAATTATGAACTTTTTTGCTTGAAGAGATTTGTGTGAACTCCATTTTAGAAGGTCGAGCAGCCTGACCTCAACATAAATCTGTGTTAGTTAACATGACTTTGAACAAGGAACAGCTGAAAAGGTTTTGAAAGGTCCATTGAGTGAGATACAGGGAATAGTTTGAACTGGGGGAAGAGAGAAACCTTACTGCAAATCTCATGGGGTTCTTTTTTTCTTCACTTTGTTTTTCCATGTTACTTTTATATCAATTAACACCCATTTTGCTTTCAAAAACAGAGGCATTTTCATGTGGAAGAATAAGAGCTCCCATTACACGATCCACGATAGATGAACAAACTGTTCCAGTTACAGAGATGATGATGAGTGACTCAAGCTATAATGCAACAATGAGCAATGTCAGCACAAGCAATACACTTAATGGCACCGGTAATAAACCCTTAATTGAAGCAGAAGAAGATGATGGTAACAGGATTGTTGGTGGTACAGATTGTAAACCGGGACAATGCCCATGGCAGGTAGGCTGTTGTCAATCAAATGTTTGGTCCATCAAGAATATATAATATACAGGGGGTCCTCGGGTTATGACACAGTTCCGTTCCTACAACAGTGATGTAACCCGAATTTTGGTGTAAGTCGAAACACACCCTATCCTAAGTCACTTACCTATCCTAGCACATTTGCAAAATCATAATCTAGAACATAAAAACACAACTAAGCCACAGAAAAATGAAAAGGACATAAATATACTGTACTGTACACTGTACTGTAGGAACAGAAAAAATGAGTGTAAAAAAATCCTTACCTTTATTCCTTCTCACGTCTCAATATTTTTTAAGTTTTTATGGGAATGAGCATTGTAAACTCAAAATGTTGTATGTCGAGACATTGTAACTCGAGGACCCCCTGTAAAAAGAATCATGAAAAAATGACAATGGCATCATCTGCTGCCAAACAGTAAAATATAAATATACAAAATAGCAACTCCTGCACAAGAAAAAATAGAGGTGGAATTGGTTCAAAATATAAAATCAAAATGAAACATTGACACATAATTTTGACAAGAAAAACAGAGTTCTTGGACTAAAAAATACAAGAAAGGAGATTTAATTAGATAATCATAATAACCCTCTGCGAGGCACTCAAAACATAGCATTTCTGTGACTAGAGCACTGGCAGTTAAATCATTCACATAATGTATGTGGTTGGAAACCTGCAGCCATTTTTGTTCCTTTTGTAATGAAATAGCACAGAAAAATTAAAAAATGGAATGAGGCCTCTAAAACACCAAAAAAACAGGGCAGAGCCTGCCTTGGATAGCCCTCACCCTAGGCAGCCTGACCTGCAACTCTACACACTGGCTTTGGGTTTGATCAGGATCTAAATATGGGAAACTGACTTTTACATTTTAATTTGCTTAAATATCTCAGAATATACCAAAATGCCTCTCAACAGTAAAAAAAACCTTTAGCTTGTGGAGCAAGTCTACAAAGAATCTTTCTAAAATAAAAATGCATGTATATAAGTAAAAGAAGAATAAAAAATGGCAAAAAGTAAAAATAATGCAAAAGGACTTGCCTAAAAAGGCAATCCAATCAAAGTACCAATAAGAAATTTTACATTGAAACTGCAAAACAGAAGGAAGACTCCAGAATCTGAAAAATCAATACTTACAAAAGAGCAAAATTCTCCAAACTTCCACACCAAGCTACAGAATATGCAGGCTGAGGGCGGTCCTTTAGAAGTGACATCATGGTGACCCCGCCCCTTGGGGGTTTCACCCAAAAGACATAAAAAGCATAAGAGAAAAACACAAAATGTGTAGGAACTAAAGGGTGAACAAACAGAACAATATTAACAAAAACACATAATTGCAAGAAACATATGAAAATAATAATTTAAAATAAACAAAGAAGGTACAAAATGGGAAGACACCCCAGTTGAAACATGACAGCTGCACATCACGGTGCTGTGTTTTTGAGTTGTAAAGCTTCAGTACAACTAATAATTAACTATGATTAATGGATACTCGAAAGCTTTAAGTAAGTTGATATAAGTCAATAATACCAAACTCAAATACAGAAGAGTTAGTTTTCAACTTAAAATAAAAATATGAGCAAACTATAAAAAGACATAGCTTTTAAATTTGACAATAAACTATGAATACTTAATGGTGGAAAAAAGATAAAATCTTTAATGAGGCAAAGCTGGCACATGTCATGATCTAGATGGCTGAATAAAAACAATATAGCTTTTATAGCTGCTGGATCACTAATGTTACTTTTGGAATGTCAGTTTCCTAATTGTACAGAGAAATCAGGTGAAATTGTGACAAGGAACCCTAACCATGCATTTTAGACCAAAAGTCAGAAGAAATAACCTTAACCAAAATCCAGAGGAACAAAATCAGAAACACAAAATTGCTTTTGTGGAGTTATCTGAACCTACTGCTGCATGCAGACAGAAAATGAGACAACCACCACCTCTCACTTTAGTCAGAAATGGGGCAGCTCCTGTCCTGTCATATTAGGAAAATGTGCAGACAAAAGAGAGTGAAGGCAGCAGCCCCCTAGGCCGCCTGCAGAGACAAACAGAAATGAGGAGCTGCATTTGGTTATAGGTCAGCCAACTGAAAAAACAGAACAGAAACGACCCAGCTGGTAACCACATTGTGGATTGACTGGCAAACATGGAGGCTGTCAGTTTCTGTTAAATTTGAAATTTGGCAGCTGTACATACAAGTCAGGTCTGTGATGATCTGTGGGTTTGGCTGTCTAAACAAAAACAAGACAGCAGCCCCATCACTGGACAGGCGACTACACAGAAGCTGAAAAGTGAATAGCACCAAAATACATACCAAATCAAACCACGATGGAAAAGAAAGAAACCTAATACCAAAAATGTTGGAAATGGAGCAAAAACCTGTTTAAAAACTCCAAAATTCTAAAAGTGCAATTCAGAAAGTGTCTCTCAGGGTTTGGCTTTAGTAACATCTTCAAAAGGAATAGACCTGAAAGTTTTGTTCACCAAAAACAATGATACCTGACACACATTATTGCTTTATGTGCCGCGTCCAGAGATGCCATTTGAAAGTAAGGTATTTGCGCTATGTAAGTCTAGCTTAATGTTTTGGTATGTTATACCTTCATACATTTAATCTGTTTATTTTTAAGTGATATAGAAATTCAGGAATTGCTGCACACAATTGTTAGGAAATCTGGGATCGTTTTTGTTGTGTAGAGCTTACATATCGTCCCTACTTCCTTGAAAATTGATTAAATATACTCTGCTGGATGAAATAAAACCAATTGACTAGATTTAAAAATCATTGTAAGCAATAGCGTAACCTTTGATGTCATTCCTCTAGGGTTAGTGCCTGCCTTGTGTCAATGCCGTCTTTACTTCTAAAAGCAAAAATGGAAGAAGTGCTAGAGAAACCAGTTGTGCTCTTTTAAAGAAGTGGAAAACTATTTTTTCTCTTTTGTACTAGGCTCTCTTAGTTAATGAAGAAAATTTAGGCTTCTGTGGTGGAACAATCTTAAGTGAAACTATTGTGTTGACCGCCGCTCACTGCATGAATCAATCAAGATTATTTATAGTTGTGGTTGGTAAGTATATCTTATTTGATCAGTCTGTCTGTATTTTATATAGAGCCTTTATCATATATCTGTCTATTAAAATGTAACATTTTTTTTACCCTTACATCATGTTTTTTATTGTTTGTATGACTATGACCATGTTTACGAAAGGGTTCATTTTTAAGTTTTTATACATTTTGCTTTAGCAAGGCTGAATACTAGATTTAGGTGCTTCTCAAGCCCTAGATTATAAATCTTTCATTAGTTTTTTAATTTAAAATTTACCTTTGTTGTTGTAAATTATTTTGTACCATTTTAATTGCCATCTTGGTTATCTACAATCGTTGCTTTTTTGTCTTCTCGTCGTTAGGGTAGCTCCAGTGTTGTTAGGGGTGTGCCCTCAGAATTTGTGACCAGCACTATCGATGTGACGAGTTTAAAGTTGAGATATTTACCAAAACCAGTTGACTGATTCCAAAAACCCTTCTTGATGCACAATTTTGTGATTAGTTGTTCTGTGTGCTTTGTATTTTTTATTTGGTTTTGACTCTTGATTGTGATTTTTTTACTTTGATTTTTCCCTCTCATTTTGGCTTTGACACATTTTCTGTAGATTGTACAGCTTTGACACTTTTCTGACCATGACTTTGCTTCTTCTCCTTGTTCTGCTGCAAAGAAAACCTCAGGCACGTTTAGCTGTTTAACAGTACAATGTTGTGTCTAATGCTAAACAGGTTGACATCACGTTTTGCTTAAAAAAAGACAAACAGCTTGTTAGGAACTTGGTTGTGCTAAAGCACCTTAGTCCCAAAATTTTTCAAAACTGCTCACCAGGGGCCTCATGTATAAACGGTGCGTACATACAGAAATGTTGCTTAAGAACGTTTCCATGTTCAAATTGCGATGTATAAAACCTAAACTTGGCGTAAAGCCACGCACATTTCCACGGTACCTCATACCTTGTCGTACGCAAGTTCTCTGCTCGGTTTTGCAGACTGCCGGCACCCAGCGTCAAAGCAGTGCTACTGTTCCTGTGTGGTTACCCTTTATTTCTTAGATCCACATTCCTAACGAGGCTTTATAAATACACTGAAACTAACCTTACCTGTAACAATATAATGGTCCAGGGAATAGCCATAGTATTCCAAATACCATAACTGCTTTAGCGTTGTTACTCTCACTGCACCATCTTCTTCTTCTTTTTCTTCTTTCAGCTGCTCCCTTTAAGGGTTGCCACAGAGGATCATCTTTTTCCATATTCCTCTCACTGCACCACTCGGAGTATTTATATCACTGTATCTGAGTGGGGAATCACAGCAACAGCTAATTGGAAAGAGAATTATCGGTATACAGCATCTAGCACACGCTGCCTCAGCCACGGCAAAACGTCTCAAAGCCTTTCCTGTAAGGACCTCGCGGTTCAGAAACAGTTTCATCCCAAGAACCCTAAACGTACTCAATCAATTGCTCCTTGTAGAACTGTTTGTACTTATAAGTACAATTACCCCACTGTACACTTGCACTACAGTTATAATATTGCACAACCTGCGCCACTTTATAAAGCGTGTATTTACATATGATGATGATATCATTTTTAAGATGAAATGCAGCAAAATATGTTGATTATATTATACAGATTAAACTTTAACTTCATTTAAATAATCTGTATTTTTAACAATTAAACATGTGAGGACACGGTGCTGCAGCGCTAGCAAGTTCACGTATTGATCCTGCCTTGCACTGTATATTTGCTGAGGCTGGTGCGACACTGGAAGGATAGATGGATAGAATAATTAAAAACATACTATGAAGATATTTCAATGTTCCTTAAAAGTTTTGAAGAATCGGTGTTCTAAGCTTACAGATGGCTTAACGTCTATTACAGAGCTGATAGTGTGGTGATTGGGTATTTGGAGAAAGCAAAGTAAGGACAGGAATTGGAGGTTAGTACATTTGAAAGAGACAGTACTGCTGCAATAAATTATTTCATCGAAGGTCGCACATGGCGCAGCAGCATCTTGTGTGAGACATGAACAATCACTGCGCCATCGTGTTCCCATGTTTAATAACATGCTTTCATTCCATTCATCATGAAAATGATATTACGTATACATCTCAGTATTTTAATTATTCAGAGAGTTGTAATATCATGAATGTAATGGATTCTGTGTCCTGTCGGAGAAAGAGAAAGAACGGAAGCACGTAGTGATTCACACACATAGAGCACATAGACGATCAAATACAAAACAAAGCGTTTAACATGCTACTTTAGTTACGATGGGATTTGAGAAACTAGTACGTTAAACAATTTTAAGATGAAGTTTATGATGTTCTGCTTTAATGACAAAATAAACTACTTGATTAAAGTGGAAATTTCGAGATTAAAGTTGACATTTTGTGCTTTTTCCCACTGTGTGCCCATTTTTTTTTCTCTGTACCCTAATAAGCTTTCATATGACACTCAGACGGTGGGCTACAACTCGCCTTTTCATGACGACTTTGATATGTGACTTCTTTTTTATTTCGGGCACTGTGCGACTTTGTGAACTTGAGCTTTCAAGTTTCTCTAACACGCTATGTCACTCGATCAACTTCCTTTTGTTGATTATGCCACTGCTTAAATCAACAAATAGTATGTTTTTCCTTTGCCTCCACTTGGTATTCGCTGAAATTCTTATATTTTTCCCCGTGCTTTTCCCATTGTCTTTTCACAGAAGGCTGAGCTTAAGGGCTATTTACTGTATATTGATTTGCATATTCAAATAGGCGTAATTCTGGGTGGAATTGGGGTGGAACAGCTGGCGCGTGCACGAGCGTTACTTTTCACGCTGACCGGGATTTATGTAGCGGAAGAACGTGGAAGTTGGAGTACGCACAGATTCCTGCATCTGGATTTTTCTGTGCGTAAGAACATTTCGGCTTTTGTGCTTATGTCATGTTATAGTGCGAATTCTACGCACGGTGTTATGCATGTGGCCCCAGAGGAGGATATTACCATTAAAACCCTCCTCTTGCAATGGGGATAAACACAGAATCTATATAAAATAAAAAGATTTATTCTTCACAAAAATGCTCTGTAACACAAGAAGCTCTGTACAGCACAAAAGGCAAAAAAGATTGGCTGAAAAGGCAAGGCAAACAAAAATGAACAAGTCCAAATCACAAATCCAAAGTGAAGTCAAAAAACAGAGCACAGGTTCAAACAATCTGGGAAATCACAGAAGTACAAGAAAATCACAAAAATCACAAGGACTCACCATTCAAATGAATCGCCAGGAACTGTGGGAAACCGTCGCCTTTATAGGGCCGAGGGTAGTCCCTGGTGTTGATAGGGCAGGTGGTCCATCTTCTTGGGGAACCACCCACAAAACATAAGGCACATAACAAAGGCTTGGAGATAAAATCACTATCAAGGTATAATGCAAATAATAAACAAAAATAACATTAACATAATTAAATAACTGAACAATGAACAAAAAGCACATGAAACAAGGATTTGCACCCCAGCTAGGGGAGGAACTCTGGCTGAAAATGAACACCATTGTTCTGATTTCCTTTGACTCAGACCTTATTGATGACTTTGATTTGCCAAATTCCTCTTTCATACTTCGTTTCTGGGTCACTAATTAAGTAATATTAATTAAACAATATTACAGAGTTAATAGTAGCTTTGCAGTTGTTGTTATATGGTAGGATAAGGAGGTGCTCTGAGTAGAATTGCTTCTCTGAATCGACAGGAGCTAGCTGAGGTGGTTTGAGTATGCTGAAGATGCTTCCTGGGCAATTTTAATAGGTTTACTTACAAACTGCCCTGGCAGAAGACTCAGTGGCAGACGTAGACCTAGACAGTGCTGAAAGGATTAGCTGGCCCTGTATCGCATCAGAATTCCCCAGATATACTTAAAGATTTTTGCTAAAGATTAGATGACCTAATTTATCAATCTCTATCATGAATCTCAGCAGAACAAATTGAATGTTAAAATGTTGGCGGTGATATGGGTTCAGTCCCCATCATGGTTACTACCTATACAAAAGCTTTTTTATTTTTTACAAGATATGTACATTAAGTAAATACAAGTAAATTTCTATTACAACGAACTCCCAGGGACCTAAAAAATATTTAGTTGTAATGAAAATTTCGTTGTAATGAGATTCTGTATTCCTTACTATAGTGCTTTCTTTAACTTGCGCCCAGGCGTTTGCAATCATTTCAATAGCTTCTTTCGCGTTAATTTTAATCTCTTCCTGCCTACAAGTTATGCTGAAGAGAATTGTTCTCAGCATTTCCTTGTGATAATACACTTTCAGGGTGCGAATGATGCCCAAATCTAATGACTGAAGCACTCCTGTGCAATTGGGTGGGAGGAATTCAACGTAAACATTATCTAAATGCGGAAGCATGTTGTGGGCAGCACAGTTATTAGTCAGGAGCCGAATCATCCTTTTCTTCATCATATTGTGAGGTTTCTGAACTCTTTTGAGACACCCAACACTCCACACCCAATGGGAACGACACGCTGAAGTGCATCCCGAAGCGCGATTGCAGTGTCTGTGGAAGATTGTTTGTCCATTGCTAGGGCAGAGCAAAAACAGGCTCATAGCGCTGCAAAATGATTACAAATCTAGAACAAAGAACTACGTATTTTTGCACTCTTATCTATTTCAGTAGCATTTCCTTCATTAGAAGATGTTAAAATGTCATTTAATGTTTTGTCTGTACTGTGACTCATGCAAATGCCTGACTGAAACGTCTTAAGTAAATTGTAATTTATGGTGACCACTTTTTTAAGTATTTTAAAAAGAAATTAATGTTGGTGTTCTACTCAACTCCTCAGATGTATGGCCAGCACATGGCGATATAGAGACCAAAGCTTTGACCCCTACCAAACCTTTTTGAAAGACTATCATCGTTTAAATATCAAATACAAAAACAGATCAAGCAACAGACATTTTGAGAAAAATTGAAACCAACAAAGATATAAACTCTCAAATCAACCCTTAATGTAGATTAAGATTAATGAGTTACCAAGAGAGACAGAGATGCCATCAGTCTAAATAGGGAAGAAACTGAACTAATACATTGAAATGGAAAATCAAACATTAAAAGCAAGGTCAACTCATCTGGGTACCTGCCATATGAGGGTGATGCAGGTTCAACTTTGCTCTCCACCTGTGAATATTGGGGCCAGGTGACAATTGATTTATGCTGTGGAGAGTTCAAGAAAATTACAGAAGGAACATTTCCAAAAGGTAAAGCAGAGAGTTACTGTTTTACAAGTGAGAGGTTAACATTGCTTTTACAGCAATTTTACTTAAAGAGAATACCATCTGCTGGATAAAAGTATGAGGAAGAGAAGAAAAGTCTAACAAAATAAATATCTGACTCATTAGATGAGCATGAATAGAAAGAATGGAGGAAAGAAAATTGGAAATACCGGAACAGAAAGCATGAACCAGTTGGTAAAATCAGAATATAAGCAAATATGTGCCTGGAGCCTCCACTCTACAAAGACAATAGTTAAGGTCCACATTCAGTCCATTGGAATAACTTTTATGGGGGTTAAGATATAAATGATGTACATACAGTATTTGAATAGGATATGCTGATAGTTTAGGCTGTTAGTGGAAAATATAATATTAAAAAAAATGATTTTCATTAGACGGAGAGGATACAGGGAAGATCACGCTACCAAATTGAAATTATTACTTAAGGTCTGTAGGATACATTACAAAGAATCACATACAAGTTGTAGAGAGAGTGGGAAAAGACTGGCATGGATAGTGGTACCCCAGACACTTAAGAAAATATCAGAGCTGTAAAATAAAGAAAAAATGTGACTGGAATGTCCAGCACCCAGTGTCATCATGAATATCTCTAAGAGTCAGAATACTCTGGCACATCCAAGGTGGAAAAGAGATGGAGCTACCACTGATATGCAGGGTTGAATTGTGGAAGAACCTAGAAGGCTTAAATGATTCCCAATCCTGTGCGAAGTTATCAAATCATATGAAACAGTAGAGAAGGGAAGAACAGTGGGAAGAAATAGGCGCAAGTGTATTAGATTCAATGGGATGATAAGGGAGATAATTAAGTAGAGGGTCTATCCAGGTCCAAGATGGCCAAAGCGTAAATACCCAATGAATTTAACTCCAGGTCTTGTAAAGATACGTCTTCCTCAGATCTAACACAAATTAAAGATTGGTGTTGAATGATTGGTCTTTCGTTATTCCACAAGAAACTGGATATCAAAGACATCAGTTCTGTGTCTAGTAAGAGGGGAGGGGCCTATTGCACTACTAAAATTAAAGGGAGCAACCATGTTCATCCTTATGATTACTAGTCTGGAATTGAATCAGGAGGACTAGGATTCAAGAGATTCCTTAAACATTTTAAAGATTCTTTGATAATTTGATGCAATGGTGCTCTGTAGTAGGGAATAAATACCAATATCGAGATATTAAAAGGAAATATCTAGTGGCACAAGAGAAGGGAGAACACCTTGGTCAGCACTGGGTTTAAGGAGAGAAGATACTGATATATTTTTAAATTAACCAAATAAGCTAAGCACATGTGGAAGATCAGAGGGTGAATTTCCAATAAAACAGCAAAATATCATCAGCATAAAGACAAATTTTATATTGAGTGTCATCGGTTGTAAATGGGATAATTAAACCTTAACAATGAAGGATGATAGCTAAAGGTTCAACAGAAAGTTTAAAAATTAACAGAGAAATTGGAAAACCCTGCATAGCAACTTTGAATATATGAAAGGGACAAAAAATATCTAAATTATTGAGGCTTACAGCTGTGTTTGAAGAGTATAAAGTTTTAACCATATTAACGTAGAGGTAAACAAAACCCATCATGGTTATAACCTGCCAGAGGAAATTTCATTTCTTTTGATCGAAAACCTTCAGTGCGTTGAATGACAGAATCACTGCCAGTTGATATAAAGTAGAAACTACGTCAAAAATAAGCAGGAGATGTTTAATATTGTACACTGTTTGATGAGATCAAATACACACTGGACTGCTTGGCATGGATTAACTTAAAACTTTGTGCCAAATACAGATTATAACATCTATAGTGAAGGTATAAATTAAAAATCAAACAGTAAAATCATCAATGCAAACAGTAAAATAAAATAATGTTTTGATAATGTCATTGTTAACATCTGTGATTTACTGATTCTATTCCAGGGGAACATGACACCACAAAGGATGAAGGCAGAGAATCAAAACACCGTGTGGAAAGAGTCATCACACACAATAAGTACGTTCCACAAACCTATGACAATGACATAGCATTGCTAAAACTAAAAGACAAGATCACATTTAATAAGTTTGTCATACCAGCATGCCTTCCTGATAAAGAGTTCAGTGAGAAAGTACTAATGAAGGAACAATATGGTCAGATCAGTGGATTTGGGCGTATCCACGAGAGAGGAAGACAATCCACTGTCCTTCAGCAACTTTCTGTTCCATATGTGGACAGGCAGGTCTGCATGGAGTCAAGCCAGTTCAAAATCACCGTTAACATGTTCTGCTCTGGTTACGAGGAAGAGGGCAAGGATGCCTGTCAAGGGGATAGTGGAGGTCCTCATGTCACAAGATACAAGAATACATGGTTTGTGACAGGAGTTATTAGTTGGGGAGAAGGCTGTGCTAGGCAAGGGAAATATGGTGTTTACACTCAGATTTCCAGGTATATTGGCTGGATCAAAAAAGCTATGAAAGTTCTAAATTCATAAATACCAGCTGATATCACTCAGCTCATGAAGAATCAGATGAAAAGAAAGTGTACGTTTTATCACAAATAGGGGCTTCTTGCATGAGTTGACAAGTTAATCAGTTAGGAATTTAACAAAATCAGACAGAGTTTTAATTTTTTACTTTAATTTACTTATACAGTATTAAGAAATACAGATATTAAAAATAAATTACCCAAAAAGTGAAGAAGGTTCTGATAAAGACCATATACATGTAGATGTTTTAAGAAATGAGCATCTTACGTTACACATTTACCTCACATTGTTTTGATATTGTCTGCAATAAAATCTACTAAATTGTGGTCATTTTGTCTTTTAATTTAGTTGCAACTTGCAAGTCTATTCCACTTTAGAAAGCAATTTATGGGAAAAGACATCAGCAACATCAACAGGTTGCACAAGAACTGTCCATGAAAATGTAGGCATGTTACCTGTTTTCTTTAAAAGGAGAAAAATTCAGTGTCTTTGTATATGGTATAATTTTAATCCTTATTTTCAAGCTCTTTCTTTTTACATATATTTTATACTAGCAAAATACCCGCGCTTCGCAGCGGCGAAGTACTGCATTAAAATTTTTATTAAGAAGAAAATTTAACCTTTTTAAACTGAGGGAAATTATGCCAATAATTATTTGTTAAGGATCTGTTTGTATACCATGTTGTCAGTTCGGCCCTCCGGTTATAACATGACCAAGCTGTGCGCTGAGCTTACTCTTGAGCATGCAATTTACAGTTGGCCATGTGAACAGTAATCTTGTCTCAAATCTCACAGCTTGGATTGCTGCTGTCATAATCAGTTTGAGTTTCATGGTTTGTTTCAATTATGGCAGTATTTGCAGGACTTGTGTTGAAGTGACATTCGGCATCTGTCAAGCGTTGTAAGCTTACAACCAGTTTCATCGATAACTTCACATCCAGCTTTTGAGAGTTTAAACATTCATAAAAATCAAAGTGTCCACTACTGAAATCGTCACCTGTGAATGTAAGATGTTTAAGAGGCATTGGCGGTTGTCGAAAGGTGTAAAATATTTGGCCATTTCGGTACACTTGAAAGC
>JANRMT010028174.1:143588511-143604086 GCA_026402145.1 Polypterus bichir lapradei
AGCCTTCTACCTACACGGGAAGTTGGAGAATTTGTGACGTTTGGAAAATTCAATATGGCGGCCGACAGTGGCGTCATACCACCGAAATAAGTACATACATTGGTTTTGGTTAGCGCAGGGAAGCCACCTACCAAATTTCGTGAAGACGGGGTCATTCTTCTACCTACACGGGAAGTTGGAAAATTGGTGACGTTGGAAAGTTCAATATGGCGGCCGACAGTGGCGTCATACCATCGAAATAAGTAAGTACATCGGTTTCGGTTAGCACAGGGAAGCCGCCTACCAAATTTCGTGAAGATGGGGCCATAAATAAGAAAGTTCAACATGGCGGACGTTGTCGACCTTTATCGACCGTTATGACCGTTACGTGTAGAATTTCGAAATGAAACCTGCTTAACTTTTGTAAGTAAGCTGTAAGGAATGAGCCTGCCAAATTTCAGCCTTCTACCTACACGGGAAGTTGGAGAATTAGTGATGAGTCAGTCAGTCAGTCAGTGAGTGAGTGAGTGAGTGAGTGAGTCAGTGAGGGCTTTGCCTTTTATTAGTATAGATATGCATTAGAAAATACTCATTCAAAACGAATCACAAAAGTATAATATAATAGAATGTAAATTTGCTGGTTGTACCCAAACTGCAACAACATTGTCAATTGTCTGACTGTGTTATAATGCAGAAAAAGTTAAAAATATTTTTATGTTCAGAATTGGGTTTTTTTCCCAAGATGTCCATTATCATTTTTCGAGCTCTCACTTATCTAATGGTTTATTTTCTGTTTAACATATTTTAATCTCTGCTATCTTGAAAAATTAAATATACACATAAATAAATGTTTATTCATTTCAATCGTATAATCCTACGCAATTCATTCTTTTCTTAAAGAACGTGAGATCTGTAATCGGTAAATCCTATCAATCTATGCATCTGTGTCACAGAAGTTAAGCTAGTTTTGCAAGCAGAACACAACTCCTTTAAAACAGTACAGACACTTAAGAAGACCGTTTAATAGCTGGCTGCCATCACCATGTCACCAGGCTCAGTTACGTGATGTCACATACGCACACAAAGGTAAGATGTACGCCCAGTGAAGGAAGTGTTATAGCAACCAAAATCCAAAGAGGCAGAGCAATCATCATCATGCGATACAAGAATGGGGAAAAAATAATAAACATAAAACTATTGAGCTTTTGTCTAAATCATGACGCATAAGAAACTGAAAATTTTGATAGTAGGAGAACTGCCAGGTGCATTTGTGATAAAGAAAAAGCTACAAAATAACAATTCTTCACAGCAATTGTAGCGGAAAGGTATCTCTGACCACACAAAACATCATGCATTGGCCTGGAAAGGCTACAACAGTAGATGACCATATTGGGTTCCATTCTTGTTAGCTATGAAAAAAAGAAGAGGCTACAGAATGCACGTGATCACCAAAACTTGAGGAATGTTGTCTGGTTTATTAATTTCTGCCATGATGTGTAGATGTTAAAGTAAGAATGTGGCCTAAGTACTCCATGCACCCAATATTAATGACTTACACTGTATGTCAACAAATAAATATATGGGTATATCTTTGACATTAAGTCATGAGGCTATAGAAAGGTTAGGGAAGTAAATGTTTTGTCCTTATACTTACAAACAAAGTTAATTTAGTACTAATAATGACATCAAAAATAAATAAATGAACAGTACAGGCTAGTAGTTATAGTGTATTGATGCACTTTTCTAGGCACTCATTCCATCTCTTAGTGTCAGTGGAGTGTCATTTGAATACCACAGCACATCTAAGCATTATTACAGATCCTTGTGCCCTCCTTTTATAGTCCCAGTGTACTCTTTTTCAAATGGATACTTTTCATGAACATTACAGTGACTTTGGTTCACTAAAAATGGCAGTCACTATTCTCAGATCTCAGTTCAAAAGAGGACCAGTGAGATGAGGTGGAACAGAAGGCTTGGAAAATGAATGTGTGCAGGAAATGTGTGATAAGAGATTTCAGCTCCTTGTAGACAAAAGGGGGCATTGCAGAATACTAGATAGAGGTAAGTGGCCACAGAATAAGCACATAAACTGTATAATATAGTATCATCTAGTAGAGTAGAGTTGAGTATAGACACTGCAATGAAAATAAGATTACAGTATAGATTAGAGATCACAGAAGCTACCAAATATACATTTATTTCTGGCATATATATATCTATCTACTATATAATATACACTAAGCTATACTGTATGTCCAGTCCTTCTGAGTTATCTGATTGGTCAGTTTGGCTTTGTTGATGTGACCTAAAAAGGAATGGCAAGTTTGAAACACACATTGAGGAGAAACAGCAAAGAATGCACTATGAAAGAGCTACCTTCATAGGTGGGAAGTATAAAACAGTACAGGAAGTGAGAAAGGCATCTCAAAACTAATGACAGAGTCAGACGAGCAGGCTTTACAGGAAGGCACCCAAGAGCGGGAAACTGGTCAAGAGAGGTTCAGACACACAAAGATACTGACGAAATGCACTGAAGATACACGTAGAGCAAGACAGAGCAAATCTTTTTTAATTATTCTACTACCTGTCTTCCTGTGGCTAGTGTGTGTATATATCCTGGCTTGCTGCTAGCTGCTACCGAGCTGCGTGATCTGCATGTCGCGCTGCACGTCAATCAATTTAAAAGCCTGTACAACAGCTACTGTTGCTTGTGATGAGCTGCGGGATCTGCATGTCTCGCTGCACAATGATCATTTAAAAACCTGTAAAGCAGCTGTCCTTTTGTCTCACTTCCTTGTCTCATGGGACTTCAAAGTGTCTCTCCAAGATGATAACATCTCGACCCAAATTTTTTTTATATAATAGATATATAGATATATATATATATATGCTCCGTAGAGGATTGGCATCCCAGGCAGGAAAGGAAGTGATTTTGTACCTGGATGAGACACCAGAGAGTAGGGATGGGAATCGAAAACCGGTTCTTGTTGAGAACCGTTTCCCACTGTTTCAGTTCCTTGGAATTGTTTGCCCAGCAGGAAACATGGCGCCTAAGCGGCACAAACGCTCAAAAGTTTGGTTATACTTTACGAGAAAGGATGACAACAGGGCAACCTGCAATACTTGCAAAGTAGATATTTCATCAAAGGGAGGAAACACTACGAATATGCAAAAGCATTTGCTCACAAAACACGCGATAACCTTAAATGAATGTCGTGTTTTTGATCCGCTCCGGACTAGTGAATCTCAACCCAGCAGCAGCGGTAACGTTTGCACGTCCTCTCCCATTAATACGGCAGGTAACTAATCAACTAACATTGCATATTATGTTAGTGCGATTTGCCTTATTGCAAAACCTGCCATTACTGTGCATTGCATTTAGATGACCATGACGAGAGAGACAGACAGGATCTGGCTGGCTCAGATGCTGGCAGTTCTCGCTGCAGTCTACCGGTAGCTTCTCCTTTCACAGAGGCGGGGAAAAGTAAAATGACACAGGCCAGGATAGACGAATGTCACCGAGCAGTGACTAAGTTTGTGGTTAAAGGCTTGCACCCATTTGCCACAGTAGATGCCCCTGATTTTCGGTAAGTGAATGTGTTTAATTGTAGGCTAAGTCAGGGAATGTCAAAGTTGCATGTTCTCCTCTTACCAGATGTTTCATCCGTTTCCATTTATATATCTTTTAGAGAAATGACAAAGACTCTGAACCCTAAGTACAAAGCCCCAAACAGAGACAGTTTAACCAAACACTTGATCCCTGTTTGGTATGCGGTTGAAAAGGCAAATCTGATTTCTGAGCTGAAACATGTGTTGAAGGCAGCCATCACTGCAGATGGATGGACAAGTTTTAGTCAAGATCATTACCTCACAGTAATGCTGCATTATGTCAGGAATGGCCAGGCTCAAGAAAAAGTCCTCAAAACCTAACCAGTGCATCAGGCACAGACAGGGACAGCTGTAGCAGAGGAGATTGATGAGATCTTGGAGGAATATGGTATCAAAGACGAGGTTGTGACAGCCACTGTTGATAATGCGGCCAACATGGGTGTAGCTGTCAAAAAGCTACAAATTCTCAAGTTTCCATGCTTTGCACACACCCTGAACCTTGGAGCTCAGAAGCTCTACAACTGTCCTGCCATTTCCAACTGGGTGGCAAGAATTCGCTCTGTGATTGTATGGATGAAGGGGTCCCACATGGCAAAAGTGGTCCTGAAGGAGAAGCAAGAATTGCTCAGTAAACATAGTAAATAGGTTTTTAAGATTGTGTACATGTAAATCATTAGATCATGATCAAATTAAATTCATAAACTAAGATAAGGAATATTACATTAGCATTTTAAGTTGTGGATGTGTTACCCCTCAGAGCTGCCCAAGCATACGTATGCTCCTCCTAGATGTAAAGACCAGATGGAACTCTCTGTATTTGATGATGGAGAGATTCTGCGAGCAGTTTCCTGCCATCCAGGCTGCAGCCATCGATCCAGGAATAAGAAAGTCTATGGAAAAGAAAAGGTGAGTAGTATTGAAAAATAACGATAATATGGCTTAACTTGGACTCAGGTTTTATTTTTGTTTGTTTTATGCAACATATCTGTTGTATTTTTGTTTTGTTGATATTGCAGACTGGCTAAAATGGGCAATGATGACTTAAGAAAAGCAGAGGAGTTTGTGCTGCTCATGCGGAAGCACTACACCTCCACACTAGCAGTCTCCAGCGACAAAAGTCCGACCTGTGGTGAGATTTTGCCCATCCTGCAAAAGCTACAGCAACACTACACCATACAAGAAGATGACTCTGCCTTCAGAAGCAGCATAAAGGAGAGAATCTGGAAAGATCTTTCCAAACGATACCAGGTACAATTGATGATTTATTTATCATAAATAAAATGACAGTTATAAATACTTAAGGATAGTCATGATGTCACATTTTCCTCCCTTTTAAAAATTTAAGGACGCGGATATCCAGAGATTCCTGGAGGAGGCCACTATCTTGGACCCCCTATTTAAATCCAAAGTGGGTAAGGATGAAGTCTGGGACAGGATCAGGGAGGGAAGCAGCAATTGCAGCAAACACAGAGGCAGGAGCAGATGAGGGATTTCAATATGACAGTGTCTTTCATTGTAGCACATTTCCATTGTGAGAGTGAGACCTTTCATCTATGGATCTGTGGTACTTAGTTTGATTTGTTTGTTTATTTGTCACTTTCTACTCAAGCACCTGGAGCAAGGAGACACACAGGGAGAGTTGTTCGAAGATGAAGATGAGGATGAAGAAGACTATGTAAGTTTAGCTCATTGTGATGATAATTTAGATGTCATGGAGTGTTCATTTTTTGCTTACTTTTTTATTATGTCCATTTCATTTCAGGCGCCACCAGTAAAGCAAAAAAAAAAAAGGCCTTGGAGGAACTCTTTGAAGAGGAGGACAATGAGCTGCAGTCATTCCAACAATGGCAGCCCTTTCTTTCCCTGGCCCAGAGAATGGATCAGGATATCCAGCTGTATAGAAGCCTAACCCCCATCCCCTGCAAGGATAGCGGCACCCTATGGTGGTGGAGCAAGAGAGAGACTCTACCCCTGCTGTCAGGACTGGCTGAAAGCTTTCTGTGTGTGCAGGCATCCTCCACCCCGTCTGAGAGGGTGTTCGCCACAGCTGGAGAGACCATAAGTCCAGAAAGATCACATATCCTTCCTGAAAAAGCAGATATGCTTATATTTCTGCAAAAGAATTGTTAATTCTCTATAGTTGATGGTTGCAGAATTGCACAGTGCACAGTTCCATTGGACTTGAGTTGATTGTATTTGCTGCTGGCTGATGTAGTTTTTATTTTTGAGTGCTCAGCTCATATATACTTTTAAAAAGGAGAGTGTAAATGTTACTGGACATTCTTGTGTAATTGCCACAGAATAATTTATGTTATAGTTTGTTATTGCTACAGAAGAATATTTATTTTATTATTATTTTACATTTACAAATTTTTTTCTGGGGACCCCGTGGCACCCCATCGAGGAGCCGTAGGCTGTGGATCTCTTAAGATCTCACTGTTGGGTTTGTAAGGTCATGCTACTCCTAAATTTCTATCTTGTTCAAAGATAAGATATAAAACAAAGTTCTAAGCTAATCGACCTGTGTGTTCTCCTTTTTTAAAAATAAGAATCGATAGGAGAATCGATAAAGAATCGAATTGTTAAACAGAATCGAAAATGGAATCGGAATCGTGAAAATCTTATCAATTCCCATCCCTACCAGAGAGGAACAACAGATGCATTGTTGGCCGGTGGAACAAACAAATAACTTTATGTCCAGCTGGTATCAAATAATAGAAGGAACAGTGATAGCTGGGAGTCAGAAGCAATTCCATCCCCCATACCCTAGGTGGCAGTGGTCTTCACATGGGAACTCAGTTGGGACACGCATTGGGATGCTTGGCATATGGACTCCAGACATGCAGCCCTGTCGGAGGGTCCCTAACATAACAATAGAAGGCGCTGTCGAGGGAAGTGCTCCCTGGAACATATGGAGTGGCACCAGAAGCATTCCTGGGTCCAGCAATAAACAGATGCTGACTTCACTATGTAAAGCAGTGAACAGCACTTAACTGGAGGAGAAAGGAGGAAGAATTTTGTAATTACTGTGTATTTTGGCTGATTTCTGGAAAGGTGATTGTGAAGTGGTGCATTGTTGTAATACTTTTTTTTTTAACTCAAAGGTGTGCTGTGTATTACTGTGTCTTGGGTTTGGGTTTATATTGGGGTTATGTATATTGCCATAGAAGAAATAGGTTGGCTGGCACCCTACTTGAGGTAGATAGTTCCTTACCTAGCCAGGAAGCTGTGATAAAGGAACAATATAGATAGATGGGCATCCTGATGAGGTTGGTTACTGGTACCTTCCCCTGTGAGTTTGCCATTATAATTGAAGGACAGAGGGAGACTGCTTCCCAGAACTATGTGTTCCCCTAATACGCTGAATTCCAGTATCCCTCTTGTATGGTTCCTGTTTGGACACCCACAGAGATGCACAGGAGGTCAAGTTTTGGTGGACACCTCTGTTGGAGTTCTTGTGTACTTGCAGGGGGAGCTGCTGGGAGAAGGCTTTCCTGTTACAGAGAGGTTCTGCCTGACCTGGATGTTCTTCCAGGTGACAATCCTGTTGCACTGATAGTACTCCAAAGTTCGTATTGTACTGTGCCATTGTGACATTCTTTTGAGTTAGTAAAGCTATTGTAATAATCATAACTTGAATGTCTTTTTCTATACAAACAACTGTAAGCCTACTTTTTTCCCACCCCTGTATATATGGCAATCATTGCATCATCAATGTGTGACACTTTAAGAAAAGTACAGCAATAAACAAGGCTAAAATAAATAGCAAAACAAACTAGAAAAAAATGCAAAAAAAGTACAAGACTAATTCAAAATTTGAGATCCTCCACTAACTTTTCTGTGATACTACTTTACTACCACAACACACCCCAAGGCACAATAAATGATAGGTGACACATTAAGGGTCAGTGACGAGAAGATAATTGACTTTTTCAACTCCTCATCACATTGGAGATGCACAGCTCATATTTTTAGGAAATATGTTTATGCAGAATTTGGTCATGCTAGAGCTAAATGGATAATCATTTTACAGATATTAGTTTAACTGCCTCTTAAAAGGACCAGCTCATGTGATTTCACCTTCTTTAACCATTCCATTATTTCCAATCACCTAATTGCACAATTGCAAAATTAGTCATATCGTATACAGCTCATAAGGTCAAAGAAGAGGACCAGTATGCTCTGGACCTTGGCAAATCTTTGTAAATGATTACCTACTTGTTCGTTCAGTGGCTAAATATTACACTTTAAGGTTACATTTGAGTGTATTTTTTATAAATCAAACAACTTAAAATGTTCTATTACTTACTCATACACTTTCTATGTTCTCATTTGTTAGTTGAGAAATCCACAATATTTGCTTTGTATTTCTTAATCTTGTTTGATACTTTATTTAGATATTGCCACATAGCAGCACTGGAGATATCCTGCAACACTATTTTTTCATTCAGTTATCTACTGATAAACTTAGCAAAAGGTTCTAAATCAGAATTTCAAAAGCAAATAAACGGAAAAAATCCAAAAACTTGGACACTGTGAGCTCTGTGCTAACATCTTTTACATCAATGTTGCCATAATATCATAAGTTACATAACCAGTGTGTTACATGCTCTCAGGAATGAAGGAACCAAAGGAGACCCAAAGAAAACATGGGGTGCCTTCCAGACCACACCACTTACTGCCAAAGTCCGAAGGGGTGTAACAAAAAACAGGCAGAAGAACTGCTGATGTAGCTTACTAGGCTTGTCTGAAGAACAGTCTCTCTCAAGCAGCTTACTGTTGGAGGGCTCTGTCATCCAGATGTGCTTTACCAAATCTGAGCCATCTTCTTGGAGCTAATGTTGAAGCAGATTAGCCAGCACTGGCACCCTCAGCCCCAAAGAATGCACTCGGAGTCTCAGAACAGGCAGTGGAATCATGTTTTATTACATGATGCACATACGGTTCCAGTTCACATTTCCCATCATCTACTTTACAGAGTTCTGAATAATAATAATGACCTCATTCAGCACCTTTTCTCATAACAATCACCAGGTGCTGCAGACTTTCTCATAACAATATCCTGCCATCATAGGCTTTCTCGTAACAATTTACCCTTCACTATCTGTTTCTTCATTAAGAAGATAGATATATCTTCAAAGGACGTATTTGCCACCTGGAAGTGAGCATCACCTAATCACTCCTCCCTAATCCTGAGCTGTTAAAGATTGAGGGCCTTTGGTTAATTAGTTCTCACCACTACTTTGGACTCAGTAGAACCCACCCGTGAAAACTGGACTGTTTAATTAATAATTCAATTAATGTTTACTTGTGGCATTAGCATCTCTTAAGGCTGACATAATAGATAGCTGTACCAGTTAGGTGGCAATGTGCAGCTTTACTGATAAGGGCTAAGCTGCAGAAAGCTTGGCATGGTGCCTCTTGACTACTTCAAATAAAAGTACAGGTCCTTAACAATTAAATCTTATATAGTTTAAGACTGGTTTAGGGTTAGTATACTCTTCTGAAACTTTATTATTATTCATAAAATGGCACAGACATAGAACAGAACATATCAACTTAAATGCTCCTTTAACCTATATATAAAGTATATATATATATATATATATCCATTCATTTTCCAACCCACTGAATCTGAACACAGGGTCACGGGGGTCTGCTGAAGCCAATCCCAGCCAACACAGGGCACAAGGCAGGAACCAATCCTGGGCAGGGTGCCAACCCACCGCAGGAGACAAACAAACACACACTAGGGCCAATTTAGAATCGCCAATCCACCTAAACTGCATGTCTTTGGACTGTGGGAGGAAACCGGAGCGCCTGGAGGAAACCCACACAGACACAGGGAGAACATGCAAACTCCACGCAGGGAGGATCCGGGTATCCTAACTGTGAGGCAGCAGCGCTACCACTGCGCCACCGTGCCGCCCATATATATATCTCTCACAACCTCCACACAGAGCCATAGCAAGGTTTGTGGCTGCCACCCATATAATTGGTTTCCTGGCTGAAAATTGCAAATAAATGATAGAACTGATGTGCACAAACAGGAGTCCAAAACAGAACTGAGAGAATAGGGGAAAGGTGGAGGCTATTAAAAGGGGAAGACAGGAAGTGACATCAAAGGGGTCAGGATCGGAAAAGTATTCCTCCATAGTCTCGCACCTGGAAGTGACGTCAACAGGGGAAGGTGGAATCTCTCATGGGTGGTCTGCAGGAAAGTGAGAAAAAGAATCAGTGCACTCTGCCACATCCTGGTCTGATTCAGAATTGCCCTTACTCAAACCCTTTGGCTGCCTCTCATGCGCACATGTGTGACTATATATATATATATATATATATATATATATATATATATACTGTATATACATGCACTAATATGAAAGCTTGCATATAGTGTTCCCGTAATTAAGCCTTGAATGCTTAGAGAAACTTGTCTAACTATTTCAGGCAGAAGACCTAGCACCTGTGTTCCTAAAACAAAATCTAGCTGCTTATTAGCTCACCTCCTTCAAAGAACACAATGTACTTGATTAACAAAAATTTAAAACAAAGCAATTAAAAGGGCAGTCAGGCCGCTCTTATGCTAAAATTAATTGTGACCATTCTTAATTAACTCCTTCATGGTCTAAAACTGTAACCCTTACTATTTTAATGTGCACCAGGATATAATGCTTATTTTCATATATGCTCATGACTCTCTTTGAATATGTGCAAATCATCTACTTTAAGAATATACTTTTCTTTACTGACGGATTTATACCCTTCTAACCAGAAGAGGTGGGGCTTCTTAGAGTGCAGCAAGTGGGGACTAGCTGCCCTTTCTGGGTGTGTTGTTGGCACTGAAGGGGAGAAAAGTGGCAATACTGTTAGCAACAGCAACCCCTCTCAAGCTTAACATAACCTTAGCAACCTAACAGTAGTATCTGTGCAAAATCTAAATGGTTTTACTGTAAATCAAAATATTAAGATAAATAATAATTTCAATATGTTAGAAATATAAAAAATATTCCAGAGATTCATGAACCACCCAGAATCTCCTACACTCAACTGGTGCCTCCTTTCACATAATACTTACAGTATAAAAGGCTAAGCATGCAGAGAGGCAGACTTTGTGACACACTATATACAGTATACAATATTAATAAGACAAATACCAGTCATATTTCTTCATCCCGTTGCTCATAGAAAAATCATGTCATCACACAATTATATAGAAAAATTAAAAAAAATATAACCAAAGATAAATAAAAAATATGATAAAGTATCTATCTATCTACTGTATCTATTTAATTTTCTAGTGTTACTTTGAAATGATTTTTGCCAATTTTTATGAGTTGTTTAATACCCGAATAATTCATTTTTAGCATTTATTTCATATCCAAGTCTTTCTGAGAAAATTACTTATTTTTTACTGTTATGCTGAAACATTGTTCTGTTTTTCTTCCCCTCACCATATTTTGGCAACGGCATGGATGGTTGCCAAGGTGATGGGTCCCAGAATTCTCTGGGGTTGCACTATATGTGACTTTATCGACATGATAATATAAATGTTGACACATCTTTTGCATTGTATTCCAGATTGGATAAACCTTGGTGAAACACTCATGATTGTTTCTTTAGTGCATTTCTGCTTTAAAACATATTTTTCAGAACTCTCTGCTATGATTCTTGTTTCACACTTATTCTGAAAAAAGGTCAATTTGATTTCTGGCTTTCAATTTTTAAAGATGTTTCTGGTTCACAGCGTTCTCCTTGTCCTTTACAAAAAAAATTCCCTAGTATTATGGCATTTGCATGTAAAGCATCTAAAAGGGTTCTAGCAGTGCAACTGATCTAGATTTAAAAACTTCATTTTTTATGTTTTTTAAATGATTGATCCTGACAGGTAATGGCTATTTACATCTTTACATAATTTTTAGACTATTTTTGTGCTGTTTTGTAGATTTTAGGATTTGTTTTGATCTCTTTCGTGTTGTTTTTTTTTTCTTGGTTGTCAATCTTCCATTGTTCACGAAGGTTGTCATTTAGGAATGTTACAGTGGCCATTCTTGTCATCATAACAGTTGGTGTGAAATATGATAAGATTGTTGGCTCGTTTGTCGAACTTTTGAAAAACCCAGTCTAGCTCTTTTGTCTTTTATTATTATTTTGAAAATTCTTGGTTTTGCACGTTATAAAATTGGCACTGTTACAGCCTGTTGTTTAAGACCCTGTTTTAGTCCCTTTCATTCCTTCACTAGGGTGTTACTGGTTGTATTTAGGAGCTAGTTATGGGTGAGCAGGTGCTCACATTTGTAACAGAGCTACATTTTTGTATCTGTGTGTTGATTTTTGCTTTCCTTTAATATACGGTTAAAAGAACAGAATGTGAAACAGTAAAGAAAAGGGCAGTCCACTTCAAAAAAATGCCTCTACGCGGCCTCTGTAGCTATATTTACAAAAAATAACAGTAAGAACAGCAAGTATGCATAATGGAGGTTTTTTGAAATGAACAAAGAAAGATTAACAGAGCTGAAAACTTGAAAATCAAAGTCAACAAGGAAAAATTACATTTTATCTGACCTTTCCCATGGAGGATTGATTTCATTTGGAGACAAGACGAGGATCAATTCGAAGTATATATACCCCAGTGTAGGAACAAGCCAGTGAGCTATAACATGTATGGTCTTTGGGATCCATATTTGAGTTAATCTCAAGATTTTATAAAAGATTTTAAATACCAGTTGGTACTGAGACTGAAAAATAAAGGTAGTGGGACGGGGTGTTACTTCTTGATTAGCTCTTGTTAATATCCATATGTTTTCTTTTGTTGTTGCTATTATTTATATATAATCATCTAATATGTGTCTCAACCTCAGATTAATAACTGTTTAATATTGTAGCGTGCTTTGTGAGGGAAGCAAACCAAAAGGGAATCTAATAAAGAATAGCAGGTTATCTTAAAGTTGGTTGAGAAGGGTTAAACCCCATAAGTAGCAGTGGTAGAGATATTAGATTTATAGTGTCGTGCTGAAGCACATTGACTCATGTGGTTGAAGTCCTTACAGGTTCATTGCACAGCCACCATTTTTTTGGTCTCATTTTTTATCAGATGGTCTCTGGTACATTTAAGGTGGATAAATTACATTTTTGACAGCAGAAACGTCTTGCTGAAAATCTTTCCAGGAATGCCATTTCAATTCAGAATTCTCCTTATTCTTGAAGCATGCACAGTTTAACAAATGGGCTTGATGGACTGAATGGCCTGTTCTCATTTGTCAAATTTCTTATGCTGTTATGTTACCTGAGATACAGCAAGGGAGGTCTGCAATTCCACAGACTTTATGTTTGGATTAGCCACAAAACACCCAGGTAGCAGCATTTATTGTGGAGAAAACCAAGAGAACTAGATGACATGTCCAACAATAGTTCAAAGCAACATATTATTATTAGGGCGGCACGGTGGCACAGTGGTAGCGCTGCTGCCTCGCAGTAAGAAGACCCAGGTTAGCTTCCCGGGTCCTCCCTGCGTGGAGTTTGCATGTTCTCCCCGTGTCTGAGTGGGTTTCCTCCGGGTGCTCCGGTTTCCTCCCACAGTCCAAAGACATGCAGGTTAGGTGCATTGGCGATTCTAAATTTTCCCTAGTGTGTGCTTGGTGTGTGTGTGCCCGGGGTTTATTCCTGCCTTGTGCCCTGCTGGGATTGGCTCTAGCAGACCCCCATGACTCTGTGTTAGGATATAGCGGGTTGGAAAATGGATGGATATTATTATTATTCTTGTGAATCTTGATGATTATTTTTAGTGTAAGCTGCTCTTATGTTAAATGTTCCCTGTTTGTAAATGATTTGTCTCACTGTGAAATGATGGAGTCTTTTTGAGATGATTTTTTAGCCTTCCTCTGAATGATGTGCTCTCATACCCGCTCCCTGATATCCTGTTTTGTCTCTTTTCCTACTGGCATGGTGTGTTTGCATTCATCTGTGTGGGTGACACCAAACTGACCAGGTTCCTTATCTCTATTTATCAGAGTTCTGCTGAAACCCATTCCATTAAGGTATCTCCTTTGATTGGTTAAATTGGTTCCCAATGATTTCCTCACCTTATTCTACTTATCCAATGGGTTTAACCAATGCAATTTGAGCTTAATTTATTTTGCATCTGTAATAATTGCCTTTTTTTGTACTACACACAAGATTGGTAATTACATGTTTATTTGTATACACAACATTATTGGATGAGAAAGACTGGCTCTGATTATATAAGAATTTTGTGATCAAACTAATGGAATCTATAATTGAGCGAGGGGTTTAAAGCAGCACTGTATAGTACTAAATGACAAGAAAGTCTGATAAGTTTATTTTTCTTACCTTGCTGAAGTGGGTGACTAGTTTTATGTTTTTAATCAAATGTTTACCGATTTGGTTTTACTCCTCTTGCAAACACTCACTCTTGCAAATACGGGAAAGCAAACAGTACAAAAGTGCACCTTGGTACAGTCATAGTTAAGCTGTGTGTTTATAATTTACTGAAGTAAATATTCAGTTTTGCACTCTGTACCCAATTCTAAGTATTGCCAAAAAGGCTCATTTTTATAGCCCTTTATACCCAGTAGAACTATTTGGAATAGTTCTTCCCATTTATTTTAGAAATGCAGACTTTTAACAGTAAAGAGATTTTATGTTTAGAAGTTTTAATAATTCGACTCTGAATATATCTTATGTGATTTTTTCAAAGAGTGACAGTAACAACCCACTTACACAGTCTCTCAAGTGCATTTCATTCTCTTGATTGTTCTCTGGGTGCGTCAGTTACCACCGACAGTCTAAAGATCTAATGTGTTAGGTTGGCCAGATGTACTCGATTATGCTGCCATGGTAGCCAGCAGCGATCTGTGACTTCATAATGCAGAAAGACAAGTTTGGAAGATCAATAGACCATGTTCCTCAGAAAAGTTGTTGAACATGTCATTTAGTTCTCCTGCAGTTTCCTCCACAAGACATGCTGCCTGCTGAATAGAGATAGATAGATAGATAGATAGATAGATAGATAGATAGATAGATAGATAGATAGATAGATAGATAGATAGATCCTCAAGTGTGTTGCCAACTAATTAATTATTCCAAGGCACTCAGTTGCACATTGTTCCCCTCCTTCCCAGTCTTATTACTTACTTTTACCCCGACTCAGCAGGATGTACTATATAGCATATTTCATTAATTATTTTACACCTTATATTCATTTTGAATCCTACACCCCACAACTAGGTAAAGCATATTTAGAGATGAAACGAAGATTGGCGGCTTTAAACTGGTATCTGTGTGCTTCACTTTGGAATGGCAGCCATAACTAGAAAATGATTCTGATGATATTAAAATGGATCCTGTTAGCCTGCCGGCTTGTGTGAGGGTGATCAGCGTTATATTAAAAATAATTTTTAAGGTGCTCATACATAAACTATTTTGAAGCTCAGATGTACATAATATTTACGCAAGACTTGTAAGTTGTTATCCAAGTAAATAAATATTGCAGCTGTGCTGTAATCTGATTTCTGTCACCATATCTTAAGAGGACTAATAAGAGGACTGCCAAACTGAAATCTGTGCTTTCATTTTAAGACTTAGAGATAGCTATTCATGTATTGATTTTTCTCGTCTTGACTATTGTAATTCTCTTGGTTTGGTTAGTCAATCTTCCCTATCCCATCTGCATCGGGTCTAAAATGCAGATTAAAAACTTCTGTCCATCCTGCAGTCTTGACTGACGCTTAAAGGAGATTGTGCTTTTATTGTGACAGCCCCTTTTCTATGGAATAGTGTTTAAACACTATTGATATAAGTTCAAAATATTTATTGATTTTATTCTTAAGTTGTTTTTATTTTGTGTTTATGTACAGCACTTTGGTCAACATTTGTAGTGTTTAAATGTACTTTATAAATAAAATATTATAAATTATAAATATAGATAGATAGATAGATAGATAGATAGATAGATAGATAGATAGATA
>JANRMT010028174.1:143604096-143626452 GCA_026402145.1 Polypterus bichir lapradei
ATAGATAGATAGATAGATAGATAGATAGATAGATAGATAGATAGATAGATAGATAGATAGATAGATAGATAGATCCTCAAGTGTGTTTTCAACTAATTCATTAATCCATGGCACTCAGTTGCACTTTGCTCCCCTCCTTCCCAGTCGTTTGACTTACTTGTACCCTGACTCAGCAGGATGTACTACATTTTTTCATTAATTATTTTACACCTTACATTTGTTTTGAACTCTACACCCCTCAACTAGGTAAAGTGTATTTAGAGATGAAGGGATGGATTTATTATTTTAGAAGTACATTATCAGAACTTAATTTGTCCAGGAGATGGCTAGAGCTCAGTTCTAGTATCTCTGATATTTGAGCCATTTGTACTCCAGGACATCCAAATACACCCTAGGACGTCAACATCTACCTAAAATATTTGTGTTACATTTTGTAATGTAGCATTTAAATAAATAAAATTTATTACACTGATTTGTCATTATAAAAGTGGCTTAATGAACATTACATGTTTTTGTATGACTGATGTGAAAAAGTAAAACGTACACCAAAAACACTGGAACATGCACAAATCAAAATAAATTGTAAGGTCAATGTAGTTAAAACAAAAAAATAAAACTGGTTCTGATTCAGTGATTGTGAATGCTGAAGTGAATGTAGAATCAGATGAGGTTGAGAAGAGCAAAGAGTCCGATGTTAATGAAGTGAGGACAGCAGAACAATTTAAGATTGCAAGATATCCAAGTGAAATACCAATTTATGCATGTGAATACAGTATATGTGTAAAAAGCACTGATTTAATTTACAAGTGGATACCCAAAACCCCAGAATTAGCACAGGAGTAGGGTGTAGTTATTGGCTATACTTGTAGGAATTGTATGTCTATGTCTTCTTAATCAGTCTACCAAGTGGCATTGTGCCGAGCTTATCAAGTGATTATTTCTGATATTTATCCTACAGTCATGCTTGTAACTTTGGCGATTTTTTTCTTCATGCTAAAGAAAAAAATGTCAGATTATATTGAACGTCGAGACAATGATGATCACATTTTGTGACATTAACCGACCTGTTAATAAAGAATTTCCCTATGAACAGACTGGTCTTTTATTAAGCAACATTACACTGATCTGCTGAAGCGTTTGCCAGAAAGCATCTGGAACAAAACACATCCGGAGCAGTGGCTCATGCAAATCTGTATTTTGAACAGCGACAACACCTGGCAGCTCACCTGCACACACTACGTTGTCAGTCAAAGGCTGTTTTTTTCCACAGATGTTGCTCCTTGTGCCTTCGTCTTTTTCCTGAAATTAAAAATGAGACTGAAGGGAAGACCATTTGTTACTGCGTTAGAAATCTGGGGAAAAAAATCGCAGGAGACTCTTGACAAAAGATGTAACAAAAGATGAGTACGGGTAATGCTTCCAGCAATGGAAAGAGCGCTGGGACAAGTGTATTGCATCTCAAGGGGAGTATTTTGACAGCGACTAAAGGTTGATGTAATTGGTATAATCAATTCTTTTCTTTTAACAATTTCAGGCTTTTTTGGGACCACCCTCATATTTATTATGTTGGTGACATAATTCAACATTAACAGCAATGTTTTCCAGTGACCAAATAAATTATTGTCACCTGCTTATTTAGATGTAAATACTTAGACATTTAAAGTAATAAATAAAAAATGTACCATACGGCACTATAACAACCATGTTTTGGATCTAAACACTAAGTGTAAAAAGGAAGGCTTTATATAGGAAAGAGGTCACTTAACTTCGCAGCAGACACTGTTCAATACCAAGAATACAGTCTGACATCGCTAAGATTTATATGAATTTTTTTATAGTGCTTTTTATTGAAATCCAAGGCCACTTAAAAATAAAACCTGATCAAGTTCTCTGGTTCCAAATTTACCCGCTGATTCAATGAGAGTGCCTCAAAATATGTTCCTGCTTTTAAATGTTTTAAGGAGGAGCAATTCAGATCAGTGTTTTTTTCATGATTGCTTTAAAGAACACTAGTTAATGATGATATTGATAAAGGGCTACTTTGGACTGAAAAAATCTGAGTCGTTCCTTATTATGTAAATGAAGTCTATTACAATATTAAGGAATGCAAAATATCCCTTTCCAATGTAATATACTCGTATTGTAGTTCTACTGGTGCTGTGCAGTGCTGACCCAATGGATTATTGCTCTTTTTACTGCTCTTTTAGGTAGCTTGCTATCCTCTCAGGAATGGCTTGCTTAGCCACACTATAATGGTCATCATGTGACTTTGGCAGATTTGCCCATTTTTTAGGCTCCCCTGCAGCTGGAACTGAAGTTGCTGACCTGAATGATGGAATGGCAGCTCATACTACTGCTCCAGGGCCATCTTAACAGCATCATAGGCCCCAGGGCAAAGTAGTGTGCTGGGGCCCATGTTTCGATAGCAAAACAGAAACTTACATAGGCATCAGAAACATCGTAAGCCCCTTAGCTCCTGGGGTCCCCGGCTAGTGCTCATTGTGCCCATATGTTAAGACGGCCCTGGGCCTAAGCCCTAAGCCTTGACTACGATTACTCCAAATGAGCAAAATAAGTTGAGAAGCTAGTAATGTAGTGCCGTGAAGATAATCATTTCAAAGTGTGCATTAAGGTGTATTGTACTCTCCATTATTATGCTCATGAAGGGCTATTAGGCCAAGGTTACTTTAATTGTCATCAGCAACATCTACATAGTGAGATGAGACAGTGAATCTCTATGAGCCATGGTACAACATATAGCAACATAGAAGAAAGTGCAAGTTGTGACAGAAACAATAAATACAGTGCAACAATGAATTAGATTGTATTAGATAACATTAATTTGTGATATCCATAATGGTGCTTTATATATTGTGAGACATTCCCGGACACCACCAGTCGGAAACCACATCTTTTTCAAAGCACACATTTATTAAGCATTAATACACAGTCCTGTAGACAGCACACAGTGCTCCCAGCACCAATCACTCCTGTTTCGGGCTTCTTTCTATGTCCTTGGCCACCTTTCCTCTCCTTATGGGAGCTTAGTCCTGCTCCCACTCCTGGCTCCAGCTCCCTGATTGTAGGGATGCAGCCCCTTTTATTTCATTATTAGCCAGTAAACTCTTAACCATATAGCGAAATGTGACATACTTTAAATAAACATTCCAAGATTACCCAAAAGAGTGACCATATTTCGACCTGATAATAATTTACCTATTGTATTATTTACAACTTTAATCTTCAAAACTAGAAATGACTGTATCCCTGACAACTTCATATTACAAAAATATATTAAAGAAAGAGTATTTTTCTTTGTTATCTTCACCCAATTAGAAGATACATATAAGTCTAATGTTTCAAAAGTCTTGCAAGTGAAATGCTAGTAAATGCCAGGCCCACCTGCTAGCATGAAAAGCTCTTGACATGGAGGGCTGTATAGTTTTGAGGGAGTTAAATAGTGGAATATTTCTCTCTCTAGTGGCAAGACAATGTCCTAGCATATATTCATTTTGAACTTTGAACCCACAGGGAGTTCTGTTTTGTTTCCAGCTGCACCATTCACTCCATAGAAAGACATCACCATGATCTCCTTGATTCGGATTTTAAGCATATTTTCTCTGGCCCTGCTTGCCTTTATTGAAGCAAATGAAAACGGTAAGAGTATGGTTTTGTTTATTCAATTTTGCTTTTTGACATAGGAAGAGATTTTTTTGTATAAAGAATTTAAAATGGAAAAAAACATTGCCAAATAACAGTTGTGTTTTCCTCATAAAAATGAAATGACAATACTGAGAATTCAAATACTAATGTGTTTTGAATAGAATCATAAACATGTTTAGTTTTGCTGGACTATTTCATCATTCCAAGAACTTTGTTTCAATGAATAATAAAAAATATATATTATATATATATATTTATATAGTATATATTATAATATATATATAAATATAATATTTTATAGCACTTTTCCTGTGCTCAAAGCATTTCACAAATATTCAAAAAGTCACAACAAGAGACCCTCAATAAATAACAGTGGATAGAATCCAGTATTAATGTATTTAAATACCAAATAAAAGATAATTACATGAACCAGAAAGTACTGAGTTAGAACAAGAAATAATAAACTGCAACATAAAAAAAACACCTCAATGAGAATAAGCATAAATTCTGATGACAAATATTGTCATATTTGGTTATGGGGTATTTAACAGGATAAACTGCAGATATTTCTCAACTCTAAAACAGTCATACATGTAGATGCATGTAACAATACATTTTGGTCAAGACGTAATAAATAATCAAAGTGTGTTTCAGTTACCCATTTTGGTCATCCTATCATTTTTGATCTGTGCAGTTTATTAGCCATAGTTATCTTCTCTGCAAAGACAGCTAATAATATGGTTGGGAAATCTTGTAGTGGATACAGCACTTCAACAAATTATAAAAAAACAACACTTTCCAAATGTCAGAACTGTAATATACGAGTGTTTTGTAACATATAACATATATGAATATAAACAATCTGTAATAAACACAAATCTGAAGCTGTGCTAGTGCCCTTGCCAGATTTGACATCCATTTCGTGTAACAAGACTATTATGTACTCCTTAATTGGTACATCACCTCTATTTAAACTGCTACTCTTCACCGGACTTTCTGGGATTCTCCCTCTCTGCTGCCCTCTCCTTGAGATCTGCTGGCTCATTTAATTATCCCTCAATTAGGGCGTTTACTGGTGCTTCAATAACCCGATTATTCACAGTAACCTTCTTTACAAAATGCAAAGCAAACCCTTACTACGATTAGAGAAATCGGGTTATTAGCCTCTGAGGAACCTGAATAACGAGGGTAGATTTCTCCACAAATAATCCTACTATGTGGCTATGTAAACCCTTAACCAGGTTATTTTTGTGAAGAATTTTGTGGTCTGTACATGTCTGTTGCACTCTGTCACACTGAAAATGCATTTGCTTGGCATACACTTTACGTGACTGTTCAGGCGATCGCATTGTTCCTTTTGCTCTTTGAAATAATCTGTCTCAATATTTCAGAAGTCGCTAAATTTGTGTTGATGAACTGAACTGAATACACAGTGTTAAACTGAGCAACACAATGTTGAGAGGAGTAAGGTAACACATTAGAAATAACATGCATTATGTAATATGATTTCTTCTTAAAGTAACAAGTAACCTAACTCAATACTTATTGAAATAAAAATATCTGCATTATTAATATTTCAGCAGCACTATGTGTAAGGCAAGAAGCACACGTACTGAGATCTTTGCAGGCCTCAGTCGGAGAAAAGAGTGTTCGTTATGTGCCATCCGGTAACAGAAACCTAAAAATAAAGCATCAATGTGACTAAACATATTTGTAAAACACTAAAAAATTATCACATGCGCCATGATGATGATGTTTAACTTTTTTTTGCGCAGTTTAATGATGTCAGAGTGTTTTGACAAATGAGAACTCTATTAAAATGACTTGAGCATGTAAATACGGATTATTGAAGAAGAAGGTTTCTGCCTTAACGTGATTATATGTGTGTGAATAAACACACTGAAGGTTTAGGTGCGTGACAAATGTGGAATGCATTTTGTGCGTGTGACAATACTAATACTACTTTAGAATAATAATGTCACATGTATGTCAATATACCATCTCTCTTCAAAACAACAGTTCTGTAATGTTTTCTACTTTATACACAAAGGAACAAAAAACAGTGATAAACACAGCACAGCCACGTGACTGTAACACCAAGTTTATTGTGAATAATTCATTCGATGACATGGAATCTTTACTTCTAATGGTTCATACTGTTCAAATGTTTCTGGCATATTGTTAGAGCTGCATGGTACTTACCAGCGCTGACCCAATGGAGTTTTGCTCATTTCATTGCTCTTTTAGGCGGCTCACTATCCTTAGAAGATCTGCTCACTTAGCCACACTCATATTGTGGTTGTGTGTCTGTGGCAGGCCTTTCCTTTGTTACTGGCTCCCCTGTGGCTGGCGCTGAAGCTATCAATTTGAATAAAAGAATAAAAGTTCAAACTGCTTCTGCTGACTCAATACCTGTCTGAGGCAAGAGGCAGTTGCGTTACAGTGTATTTAAATGAACAGTTTCTTTATTAATTTCATCGCCATTATTAGATTATTAACATGATTTCAGAAAATATGCTTTTAAATGCATACACTAAAAATGTAAAATTTTTAAACAACCAATGCAACCTATTTAGTAACTACAGACTACGCTAGATAAATGTAGCTTTTAAATATCACCCATATCTAATTTCAAGCCTAACAAACTGTAAATAAATATTACTAAACATGCCAATGTCTTCCATCAAGTGCTAACAGGATTCACTCTGGCTACCCACAATCCTAATAAATTAATAAGGTTTATTAAATCAATAGTTTATGCTAACAACAAAAGAAGCAAATGTCCAGCAACAAGCCTAAAAATTAAATCAGCAATTTATTTTGATGATTTAATGTCTTCCCATTTTGTACGCAACACCTGACACCAGTTTATGACACGTTTTACTTGGAGTGAAAAGTCTTAAAATCTCAAGTAAATTTGCTGATGACAATATTAAAGTTTATAGTTAGAAATTTTCACTGATAGAAAAATGCAGACAGTTTCCTATGAACACTGCATGCAGAATATAGATAGATTTTCACTATTTTTATATTAAACTAGTACTGTATTATACTACTTGTAATTTATAAATAAAAAATAAAATCTTAAGGTGCATTGTTCATTTATGCTTAATTACCTCAAATTCACAACTGTTTATCAATGTTTTCTACCCCAAAAAGAAAAGAGTTCATTGGTCTCCAGTATGGTGGTTCAGTGGTAGCGCTGCAGCCTCACAGTAAGGAGAGCAGGGTTTAAGTCCCAGGTCCTCCCCATGGGTTTCCTCTGGGTGCTCCAATTTCCTTCCAAAGACCTGCAGGTTAGGTGAACTAACAATCCTAAACTGACCCAAGTGTGTGGCTGGGGTGTGCGTTTGTCCTGCGATGGATGGACTGGTGCCCTTTCCAGGGTTCGTTCCTTCCTTGTGCTAGCTGGGATTAGCTCTACCAGGTCCCATGACCCTGTTCAGGATTAAGCAGGTTAGAAGATAACTGACTGTCTCTGGTATGTCCAAGAGTGGTGTTTGGGGGTGGCAAGTGGGGTGACCGCCCCAGGCCCTGTGCCTAAAAGGGCCCCGCTTTTGAGGTCCACGTGTCTCGTTTGAGTCAAGTTATATTCTCCAGTTATATCTTGATAAAGTTTGCATGTTATCTTGCAGAAATGTAGCTAAATATTGTAATGAGAAAATCCTGTGTATGTTAACATTATTTTTATTAAATTCACGCACAAGTTTATACAGTCCACACATACCGGTAACAGTGTTTGACGTAACTGGCCCCACGTGGGGTTGGTCAGCCCTAGGCCCTGCACACCCCTAAGGACGCCTCCGGGTATGTTATACATCACTGAAAGGTTGACCATTGAATATATCAAACTGGAGTCACGCCACACATGTTACTGTGCATTTAGCTATATCTGTAGCCACCCGTTCTGTTACTCTCAATTGTGCCTTTGGTCTGCTAAGATGGGACCACCTCCTAAATTAGATCACCTGGGTACTGCAAGTGCTAAGGTTTCATGGATAACATCTTTACGCTTAAGTTTATGTTGATTATTTTGTTCCCAGTATTTCCCTTAATTTTGACTTAATCTGCACTTTGCATTTCCTTTACATTATAAAACTGATTGTTTGGTGATTTTGTTTGAATTCATTCTTAAATAATTTTTTTTTCTGTTAATTAAACTCTCTTATGATAACAAGAAAAAAATCCGAAATATTAAAGTTATGCTCCATTCTCCTTAATGACTGAGAGATTCGGCTTTTCCTTTTTGTGATGGATGCATAAAAGATGTAGCGCAAAACGCGGCAGAGATCTTACTTTTAAAAATCTTCAACATATCCATTTTACTAATGACAATAAACGGTTTCCAGTAAGCCATAAGTTTTTTTTTCATCCTTGCTCTCCATCGGTATCTTTTCTAAAGTTGGCTGAACACTTTTTATCAGTGATGAAGTTTCTTTCTCATTTTTATTTTGCATTATTGTGGTCTTTCTTGAGAACTATCTTTGTGTCTGGATTTGATTTCTGTCTTGCACCTGGTGATGTCGAATTCAGGCTCTGGTGGATTAGACAGGTTCAGTCACAAATGAATGCATGGAAGGAAGCATTGTTTATAAAAAAAAATGTGGATGGTAGTCATTTTTACTATTGTAAAACATTAAGAGGCAAGACACTCTTCATTTAGGCTCTCATTCCAATATAGAGATGGGCTTTGTTCATCCATTATCCAACCCACTATATCCTTACTACAGGGACACAGGGGTCTGCTGGAGCCAATCCCAGCCAACACAGGGCACAAGGCAGGAAACAAACCCCGGGCAGGGCGCCAGCCCACCGCAGGGCACACACTAGGGACAATTTAGAATAGCCAATGCACCTAACCTGCATGTCTTTGGACTGTGGGAGGAAACCCACGCAGACACAGGGAGAACATGCAGACTCCATGCAGGGAGAACCCGGGAAGCGAACCCGGGTCTCCTAACGGCGAGGCAGCAGCAATACCCACTGCGCCACCGTGCCACCCCGATGGGCTTTGTTGCAACTCTAAATCAACTTGGAATGATTTTTAATAATCTAGTTGTATGCAATACCTTATTTAAAAAGTCGAAAGTTGCCCGTGCAATTTTTTAAACTTGAGTAACATACAGCATATTTGTTCACCTTTATGAATGAATGAACTGTATGTGCTTTAATAGTTTAAATAAACATCATACTCAATAAATTCATCCAATAATGATGTAAGAAATATGATATACAAGTCTTTAGTTATACTAAATAACATTATGTAGTACTCACAAACTAATGTCACTGAAAATATATAATTGTTATTTTCCCGTTATGTTTTTTTTTGAGGTGTTGAGTTTGAATTTTACATTTTCATAATAGAGATTGTTTTCAGTTATCTCTTATATATATTTCTCTTCTGGTTCGTCCTGCTTCCACTTCAAAACACGCAGCCGACACAGCATTTCTCGATTCCTATTCGTCCTCTTCCAAACCCTTCCCCACGCTGCCTGCGGCCTCCCATACACCTTGCTATTTTCGTTATACTGCGACAGTTGTTTCCTAAGCCTTTGTTATAAAATGAACGATAGTATCTTCTCTGTCGACGGGTTTTTGTACAACGTCATCTCTATTCCAGGATCCAGCAACTGCCTGTTCCTATCAGTGGGTTATTTCTTGACACAAACGGTTCACGAAGGCAATGCACCGTTTTCCATTCCTATTCTTACACCACCGTATGCTACGGCAGGTGTCGACTATCTAATTACTAAATATTTTGCATCATTTTCATCCCCATTTTGTTTTTTCTGTGGTGTCACCATGTAATGTTGTTTAATGTTGTCATGATGTGACAATGGTTACTTTGGAATGTGGTCCTGGAAGTTCTGTCATCTGTGTGCCAGTATGCGATCTGCTGCATCAAATTCCCCTCTATCAGAGTTTGCAGGTATTAAAAAATAAATAAATTGTGAGTTTATTAGTATTGCTCTTTTGAGTTTTTGCTTCTTGACTACTGTTTTCAAATTCACTACTATGGGAGTCTTGAGTGTTTGGGCTTGCAAGTACCCTGTATAAAATGTAAGATCCAGGCCTTTAATGACCTCTTGGGCACAGCCATCAGCAGTGTGTCTGTTAGCGGAGACAGTGTCAGCTTTGTCGAGAGGTTTACTTACCTTGGCAGTGATGTTCATGTCTCTGGTGACTCTTCCTGTGCAGTCAGTAGATGGATTGGGAGAGCATGGGAGGATGGGGGGGAGGGGGGTCATGAGGTCGCTGGAAAGGGGTGTGTGGCGCTCCTGATATGTATGCAAAAGAACAAAGGTCCAAGTCTTAAGAGTCCAGGTGGTTCTTGTTTTGCTATATGGTTGCGAGACATGGACGCTATCCAGTGACCTGAGACGAAGACTGGATTTCTTTGGGTACCACAGGTTTGACTTTGTGTTGAATGAGCAGTTGCTCATGGAGTTCCGAATAAGGCACATTACCTGCATTGTGAGGGAGCGTCAGTTACGGCACTACGGCTTTGTGGCATGATTCCCTGAGGGTGATCTGGCTCACAGGATCCTCATTGCTGAGGACCTGAGCAGTGCGACTAGGCCAAGAGGATGCCCAAGTAACACCTGGCTGCGACAGACAGATGATTATTTCTGGAGGGTCGGACTGGAGGGTTGCCAAGAGGTATCCCGAGCTGTTTTGTTGTGTGGTGGGTGCAGTAACACGCTGTACCAGTGTATGCTCCTCAACCTGACTTGACTTGACCTGGGGTCCCCCAAGACAGAACATGGGAACCACCTTCCTAGTGGATTGAATATTCTAAACGCAGTCTTTTCAGGAAGGAATTACATCCCTATGATTTCACTACATTTGCCCACATACTAATTTACAAAAGAGCAGGATGGACAGTTTTTCAAAGTTGACTCAGTTTTAGGAAACTGAAACTGTATACGTCAGTTCTAAGAATGACACTCTACCTCTCTGTTTCAGTTTTTCTACCAAGGGAAAGTGCAAGCAAAATTCTTCACAGACAAAGGCGGGCCAACAGATATTTACTAGAAGAAATTTTACAAGGTAACATCGAAAGGGAGTGCTTCGAGGAGGTGTGTTCTTATGAGGAGGCTCGAGAGTACTTTGAAGATGACAAGAAGACGGTGAGCATTCTTTTAAATTTAAATTAAAATGTAAAAAAGATTTTTGCTTATTACTTTGGTAACTGTTATAACAATTGCAAATATTATTGTCAAGCATATTTTTTCCAATAGATTTTTGATTTGAATGGCGGAGATTATTTTAAGAAGTATAGTCGTCTTACAGTGATGATGATATATCTCTCTATATATAAAATCCACCATTTGTCTGTCTGTCTGATTTAGATCGTTTTTTTCTTTAATTTGCTTGAACATTCTGGTTGATTTTGTGAATTCTCTCCTCAAGCTAAGTATCATAGTTCACTTACAGGAGCGATATATTCGTGTGAATCTGAGAGATAAGCAACGGACTGAGGGGAGGGGAAGACTGATGTCAGGAGTGGGGAGCTGGGCCAGGCCCTCCTCATTCATGCGCCAATCTTGGAGCGTACCTTTCTTCTGCTTAGCCAGCGAACGAGAGAACTACTTAACATATTTAGATTGGATTTTTTTCTATAATTTACTTGAACATTCTGGTTGATTTTGTGACTTCTCTCATTGCGCTAAGAATCATAGTTCACTTGCAGGAGAGATATATTAGTGCTAATCTGAGACAGAGGCTGCGGGTCGAGGGGAGGGGGAAGTGTGATTTCAGGAGTGGGGAGCCCAGTGGGGGCCTCCTCACTCACGTGCCAGCCTCTGTTCGAATCGCTCTACCTCTGGCCATGTTTTGGAGCAGACCTTGCTTCCTCTTAGCTAGCGATACCTGTTTGTTTATTGATTTTAAAAGTTTGTCCTTTTCACCACTACTTTACATGGCACACAACCAGTTAACCCATGTAAGCCTAGAAAATGACCATGAAGCCGGTAATGATGTTGATGATGATTTGCTGCAACATGGTGTACATGTTTACCAGGACAATCCGCAGCACAAGCAAAGCAGATGAACGATGTGTACAGTACTTGTGTGCTCATTTCTAATTTCTATTTTCAATGTCTTAAAATGCACTTTGCTTACTATGTGACAGCTTACCTTTCTGTTTTACTATTTTGTCTTGTAGAAAATATTTTGGTTAGCATATAAAGGTAAGCATTTATGATTATTTCTCTAGCACTAATAGAAACAGAACTGTTAAAACTCTATATAAATAAGTAAAGTAAACAACTGCTAAAATTTGCAACAGTATCCCAGTTTGAAAATGAATCTGGTCACATTCCTTCTGATTCCTAAAGTTAACTTTCATATTTTTTATGGTTTAGAAAGTGTTAGCTTATAAAGACTTAGATGTCTTTTAAGAAATTAAAATGTTTTCCTGTTAGTTCTCAATTTCCTAATAAAAAATCCTATGTTTTATATATACGCTTAGGTCAAATGTTCTAATCCTGTGCTTTCTACAATTGAAATGAAAACATTAGTAACTAACACATATTGCCACACACAGTCCACTTACTAGTAAATGATGGCTTGAATGTAAAATGAGCACTTAAATATTTTGTCCAATGGAAGGGATACTCCAAAAAGGCCATTAGAATTCCATTCACTAAGCCACCCAAGCACTCTTTATAAAACTATTGTCATGAAAGTGATGAAGAGGCTGGCCATGTAAATTCATTTACAGAGGTCATAAATTGTTTAAAGTTTGAATAACTGCAGGTGATCATTTCTTTTGAACTATCATTACATGTTGGTACCCTGTTAATGTTTTTTTTCCCCAGATATTGACCAGTGCAAATCTAATCCTTGTCAGAATGGAGGCACATGTATTGATAAAACTGGGGAATTTGTGTGTAAATGCAAAGAAGGCTTTCAGGGACGAGTCTGCGAAGTTGGTAAGGATATAGTCTTGCCCCCTCTATGAGCATAATGTGTTCCTGTAAAATGCCTCGTATGATGAATTCTTGCAATTCAAAAACATTATTACCATGTATTTTAATAAGAATGGAATGAATGGATTACTAAGTAAACGGTCATCTATGTTTTCCTAAAAAACACCAAATTCCATTAAAGTGAAAACAGTCACTTCAGTTAATAGCAGTTATCAAAACCGACACTGCATATTTCCCTCCGTTATACCAGCATTAAGCTCATTCATAGCTACCATGTAAACACAAATTGTGGTGAAGCACAAAACCAGGATAGGGTGACCGGATTGGACATTAGCTCCTCTCCTGTGGATTTTTACTTACTATCCCATAAAGGCCCACTGGCACAATCACCACTGGTGATTCACCATAGCTGTGGAGTGTGAGTATGGCTTACGCAGACACTCTGCTGGGGGGCACTAGGGGCAGATGGCTAATTTACAGAATGGTCTGCCCATTTCAAACCAGTATGCCCACCTGATATCTGCGCTGTGCTTGCTGTTGCTACTGTCACTGCTGTTATTACTGACAACACCATTACAATATGATACTCATCTATTATGTTCATAGTATTTGTCCTTTAAATAAAAAAATCAGCAGAACCTAGGCAAGTAAAGACAGTATAGATAAGAGAAAAATGACATTAATATCACACTTGTTGTACCGTGTTAGCCATTATGAATGTAGTGAGAAGTCAAGCAAAATGACACCTTTTATTGGCTAACTAGAAAGATTACAATATGCAAGCTTTCAATTACATCTTGATTACCTCTTGCCTGCAGAAGGGGCCTGAGATGCCTCGAAAGCTTGCATATTGTAATCTTTCTAGTTAGAAGTTGCTTGATTTCTCACTGCACTTATCAAACAAATTGTGTATGTAGAGGCAGAGTGTTGGTGCCGGTGGCATCATTGCTTTGGGGTGGTTAGTAATAGCGGTGGTGAGTGACAGGGCGACAAAGAAAGAAAATATGAAGAAAATGAAGAGTTGCAAATGCTTTGAAGTTCATCTCTGGGTTATCTGTGTCTTCTGCCTCTTTTCCTTTTGTCGCAATGGGAGGGATGACAGAGGTCATGTGTAGTTTCCAAATGAGAATAACGTTGTGCTGCATCAGTGTCCAAATGAGAGTTGTATTCTGTACTGCACATATAAGTTCAAACAAGAATGATGCCATGTTGCATCCAAAACACAAAATTTGCCAGATCAGATCTTGTAATTGTGAGGAATACACCTGGACTTTGAAAAAGGCTGCAAAAACCCCTCATAAATATGAAACCTTGCAACTTGAATGTGCCGTGCGCATGTGTATGTATAATACCAGAAATCACAAATGTCAGGGACTCCTATTTTGAATATCGTTTTGCTTTTGTTGGGGGACTTTATACCCTAAGGTATCCATTGGGTTAATTTGTTTTTGAAGCATAGTTTTAGTTTAAATTTTGATTTGTGATATGTGCTGTTATATTGTTGCCATTCTGACAGCTCCAGGACTACATTGGAGTGAGTGTGTCCTTAGAGGTTGCAGCCTGTCAATCATGCCGTGACAGGATAAAAGGTCCTCCATGGGTCTGCTTCACCATCTGACTTCACAGATTCCAAAAGCCTTCAAACACTTTTGAAAAATTTCCCTTATTTTGTTTCTCTGGTTCTTGAACCCTCTGCACAAGTTTTGACTTTGATTTTGTCTTGTTATTCTTGGGCTAGGTTACTAAAAGTTATTCTCCTGGTTCAGACCCTCACTATGGTTTATTCACCATGTCCTTGTGTTTCAGTTACCCTCTGAAGTCTTGTGCCTGCTGGGTATAACAACAAAGACATGCACACACCAATAAAGACAGCTGTTGTTTTTTTAATGACCTTCAAACTGAGAACACCATGAAGTACATGGTGCACATCCAGCAGCCTGGGACTATAAACACTTATGGCAGTGTTAACAAAATAGCATTTTATAAAAACAAAATTGTTTTTTTGCCTACCTGAGTGAATGCCATGTTTGGCATAAACCAAACACTGCACATTATCAAAAACACACCATCCCCACTGTGAAGCACAGTAGTGGCAGCATCATGCTGTGGGGACTCTTCTCTGCTGCAGGCCCTAGAAGGTTTGTGAGTGTAAAGGGCACAATGAGTGCAGCAAAATACAGGGAAGTCCTGGAGGAATACCTGATGTATTCTGCACAACACCTGCACATTGCAAGATTTGTTTTCCAACAAGACAACAACCCCAAGAATAAAGCCAAAGCTACACAAGAATGGCTTAAAAATAACAATGCTAATGTCCTAGAGTTGTTGAGTCTGAGGCCAGATCTCAGTCAAATTTAAAATTTTAGGCTGGACTTGACCATGACACCTGATAGAGCCAGAGCAGTTTTGCAAAAAAGAATGGAGGAAAAATGTCAGTATCTAGATGTACACAAAGAATCTAGGCTGTCATGGTTGACAAAGGTTGCAAATACTAAATAGTGACTTGAGGGGAGTGAATACTTACACAATCAGTTATTTTCTGTTTTATATTTGTGATTAATTTAGAAAACTTTGCAAAAGTCTGTTTTTACTCTTACATTAAAAAGTCATTTCCTCTGTTAAGTCACTGGCGTCTTCATTCCTTTGGAATCACAAGAGACTATCTATTAAACACTCCATTTTCATCCGTGGTAGTCTCCCTCCCTAATTTCGAGCTGTACCACCTTGCTTTTTCTCTAAGGCCAGTCTGGAACTGAGTCTGCTCTACCCAGCATCCTCTTTCATGGTTCCCCATAGAGACAAAATATACAGGGTAAGTCAAAATGACGTTAACATTTAAATGCCGGAAACAATTTATTCACAAAACATACTTCATATGTGCAAGATAATTTACAGTAATGTGTCAACCTGTTCACCATCATGTTCAACACACAAAAACCAACGAGCAACATTACCATTTAAAGCCCGGACACACATTTCGTGGGGAATTGATGATAGCACAGTCCGTATTCTGTCCTTTAGGTCATTGATAGCCACAAACTTTCCTGATATACAAGTGCTCCTTCACCATATCCCACAACTAGAAATCACAGGGTGTCAAATCAGGGGACTGTGGATGCCATGGCAATGGTCCATCACAACCTATCCATCGACCTGGAAAGGTGTGGTTGAGATAAAAATAATTCATTAGTGTTTACATAATTTTGACTCACCTTGTATTCCCCCATATTGTGCAACTTAATTTCCAGTTGTTTCTAATAAAATAAAGTCCCTTTCTTCTACTGTTGGCCCCATTGTCTTTTATGCACTTTATACATGGAGAAAAGTTGAAAAATTGATGGGTCCGCTGCCAAGATGGCACCTCCACGCTTCTTTATTACATAATTCTACCCTAAATATTGGGAGGCCGTCCAATTTCCTATTCCCCTTAGTCTCAGTCTGGTATATCTGTGCTAGGAGATATATTTAATGAGTCCTTTCTCTTCAATTCAGACATCCCATCTCTTCCACCTCCTAGTTTTTCTATTTGCAACTGAGGTCTGTCATGTGGAGTACCCCTCTCTTCCTCTTTTCCAATGCATAACCTATACTCATTTGTTTCATCTCTTTCTCATAATTCCAAACCAGTATCTGATCTCTATTCCCTTCTACAAAAAGCTTCCCTCAAAACTCTCACAATCATGTCTAATTGGCTAACGGACCTTTCCCCATCCTTGGCGTTGTTCTGGAAAACTATGAAAAATTGTTCTAAAAATCCTCATCACTACCACATGCAATTTAAATTTGTTCACAAACTATACCCTACTCCCCGGAGACACCATTTAATAGTACTAGAATTAGATTCCCTATGTCACCTTTGTCCTCTTAAAAGTCCCTGGCATGTTTATCCACAGTAGAATCCCTCTCTACAATTTTTTCTTTCCCCATTCCTTTGCCCCCTTCTTCTCCTAGACCTTTTTTCTCTTCCCTCATACTATCAGCAGAAACTGTTAATGACTGTGACCATTGCAGCTAAATTCCTCTCCTGTCTCTCCTACTATCTGGAAGTCTTTCTTTTACAACATTGCCCTCCTTGAAATTTCTCCATCTTGGATCAACAACTCTTCTGGCTCTACTATCCAAAACTGGCTTCATGCTATTCATTTAGTAAAGAGCTGGTTGGGGGGTTACTCCGTGATCTATAGGGAGGTTCACTCAAAAGACCCCGAATATTTTGTTGTAACTCCCATTAGGGTGAAGCAATCTGAACCAAAAAAAAGGCTATATACCTTGATGTACTATGTGTAATCGATTGCATTACATGCGATGCTGGAAGTGGTTTCCGTTTTCTGCCAGTCACATTTCGACACGGCGCTCCATGTTCCTGAATGTATCGGCAAACATCTCGGGAGGAATAGTAGCAATTTCACGTTGGATGTTTTCCTTCAAATCTTGCACAGTGCATGGCTTGTTCCAATAGACTTTTCCTTTGAGCATACCCCAAAGGAAGAAGTCTGGTGGTGTCAGATCCGGCAACCGTGGTGGCCAAAGCCCCTTTGAAACAACCATGTTGCTGAAGAAGGACTCAATTTCTGCCATGTTCCTTACCAATGTGTGGCACATTGCTCCATCTTGCTGGAAGTAACCTTCCGTTATCCAACGATCATCCAATTGATTCTGACAATGCTGAAACGAGTTGGTGACCCAATAGATTCACACCATGAAGACGCACTGCTCAATACTGTACACCACCATGCTGATGAGAAGTCGAGTGACTGAGTGAAGGGGTACAGGCGATATGCAGCCAGAAATTGCAAAAGGAGGTTAAACATTGCAACTGCTATCTGGCACCTACCCCAGCTTGTTCGAAAATCCATATACTGAGGAGCACATTGCATGTTGTTTCATTCAGATTGCTTCGTCCTAGCGAGAGTTATTACAGAATATTTGGGGTCTCTTCCGAGTGAATCGGCCTGTAGGTTTTACTGTGTACAGCTTTCGTTGTGTTTTCCTTTTTGTTAACATTGTTCTGCATTTCTGCGTGGTATGTATGCCGGTTTACTCATCGACTCTTTTCATCCTTTTTTGTGTTTTTGTTTAAATAACACTCTCACATGGGGTGGGTTCAGTGTACGCCGGGGGGGGGGGGGGGTTGTTATGTTGTTTGTTCTTATATATGATTTAAAATCAGTTATTTTCGGTGGTTTTCTTTGGTTGTATTTCCTTTTCTTGTTGTCAATAAAAATTTGACCACAAAAAAAGAGTAATTTTTTGTTGACCTCTGACAAAAATCCAAATTAAATCCACTGTGATTCAATGTTGTATAACAATAAAATGTGAAAACCTCCAAAAGGTGTGAATACTTTTTATTGTATACTGCACATCCTCTTTTTCCTACAAAGGCTTTGTCCTGATGCTCCAATATTGCCTCACATTTAAAAGCCCTATGAGTAAAGTAAACAATTAAGTCTAAACATTTGTGGGACTTTGTCCTGCTGAAGAACCTCAGGTCACCTAGGGCTTGCACCAGTCCTGCACCGAGTGCTATCAGTATGATCTTTAACTCCCCATTACTTTGTAAAGATAAAAATACATTCATAGAATGGCTGGATGGGCAATAGCTGAATCTTCTTGTGCAAAAGTTTTATCAACCAACATCCTGTACCATAAACAAGAGTAAGAGTAAACATTGGGCAAGGATCCTTTATGTTGCCCACAAAACAGAGAGGTTTATGCAAATACATCCCCAGGTGCGTTAAAGTCTGGAGGGAACCTCTGCCTTCTTCACGAAAATGCCTCCATTCCCTAATTACACAGTTTCAGGTAAAAGGAGTTGAACTTTATGAAGGAGGGAGGAGGACAGCTGTCCTTCATATCTGCATATCAAACCAAACAACTGCTGATCATGCATGCAGTACATGCACAACCCACTAGGAGGTAATACTCCCTGAATCATTGATTTGTTTGGATGCAACCTTATCCTCAGATGACAGCAAAAGAACAGAGAATAACAAAAAGTGATGAAAGATATGCCGAAGGACAGGCAAGAATGAAACAGGGAAGTGATTATTATTTCTTCCATGCTTCTGCACTTTATCCATTTCTTTCCCTCCCTTTAATATCTTATGTTGTTATATGTTTTTCAGTCCTGTGGTAACTTCATGCTAACATAAATTAGCAATAGCTGCCATTCATACTAACTCATATTTTATTTATGTGTGTCTCTTTTTCAGATTTAGCGGAATGCCATGCCTCCTACTCAGGCTGTGAGCACTTTTGCAGCATCAACATGTACAACATTTATGTCTGCTCCTGTGCAAATGGCTATGTATTAAATTCCAATGAAAAGTCCTGTGTTCCACAAGGTAAACCGATTCTGTTAGTATTTTATACTCCATGAAAGAGTAGCAACTTACCTAATTTGGTCCTGTGCCCATTAATTGCAGTTGAGTACCCATGTGGAAAACGGAAGTCCCCTGGATATTTGGGCACCAAACCAAAAAGCAAGGAATGTGAGGAAGGTGAATGCCCCTGGCAGGTATGGCTTTACTAATTATTTGTCTCTATTGTAATGTATATTGATTAAATGGCCACAATAATTCAAGATGGAATTCACTCACTATTATCAGTGTAATAAAATTATTTGTCTAAGCAATCATTTTAATGAATTTATAATAGAAGTAATTCACGCATTATCCAAATCTGTTATTCCATTTGAAAGTTATTGGTTCAGGCAGTAGCTTTAAAAATCAGTCTAAACAATAATTATAATTGATCGACTGATTAATTTAATTCATTCATTGATTTTTCAAACCCACTTTAAAATTGTGAAGCAGTTGGATTGTGTGTAACCATTTTCTTCTAGGAAAAAGGGATGGCAGCTGACACTTAGTTATTATTCCCTACAGAGATAGTGTGATTGGTCTATTAATGCTGGTGGTCACGTCTAGAATTAATCACCAAACAGCAGGTTATTGCAAATGTCACATAACTTTATGTTTAGGAAAAGAGTTAATGAGTTTTGCAGGAGATCTTGCAGGCGGAAAATAACAAGTGTTAGCATGGGCCTTGGGATCACAGGGATCATGCATTGCAAGCAACTGAGAAACATTAAGTTTCTACTTGGTCGGACATGCCTTATTCTTTAAAGCACTGCTTTATTTTATGTCTGCAAAATGATTTAATTACTTTAATTTTACATAAACATAATGTTTTTCTTATGTGATCCCATTGAAAATAATAATACAGAGAGGAAAGATTGTGATGAGCACTTGTGTAAGTTAAGCACAGCACTGCAGTGCATGCTTGGCTTAAAACATTCCTGCTTTTCAAAATTTGTTAATGTTAATTTTGAATTTATTATTATTTGATTTGTTTTCAGTTTCCAGATGCAAGAATATCTTCTGCGAAGGAGAATAATTTACATTTATGTATGTGTAACAAGTACATAGCATTAGCCCAATGTGGCGTGATAAGAAAAGGCCTGCATTAAGAGTAGTCGACAGAGACTGTGATTTCAGAAGAAGCAGGAGGTGTGAAGGTTTAGCTTGCTGGCATATGCCATAGACAACCATTTAAGTTCACTCTGGGGCATAGCCATGTTAACACACAATACAGCACAAAACAAATGTAATGAGAGGTCTGTACCTAATGCAAGAAAATATATAGGGAAAATAAAGTGAATTATTTTTATGCATTGCATTATCTGTTGTACAAATCAGTCACATTTCACCAATGCTTTCTGTCTTTGACAGGCTTTGTTAGTAAATGAAACGAATGAAACCTTCTGTAATGGTGTCATCATTGGACAGTATTATATACTGACTACTGCCAAGTGTGTTCTCATGTATGACACATTTCACATTATTGTTGGTAAGTTTGAAAACTGAATCTCTTTATGAAAATACGCAAGGTAATATTTTTTTGCACATTGACCAAAGCAGAATGCGCACAAGTTTATATTTTCTTCACATGCTTTTTCATGGTCTGTGACGTTACATTAATCTCTTATTGCAAAATGAAATAATTGGTGTTTACACAAATAGTTTAATAATCAAATAAGATTTTGCTATTAAACTCAATTGATTAGGTATTGTTTAAGAAATATGAATTAATTAAATACTAAGAACTTGTGAGAGTCTGTTAGCAGCAAAAATAAAAAAGGTGCAGTGTGCCAAACTCCCGAAGTAAGAACTATAAATTGTTTAACATAGCAGTCATCATAATCGTTCATGTTCCAGGCTCAAATTAATAGCTTTTCTTTGGAATTTAACAATATTGCATATAGGTAACATGTTGTATCACAACGGACAGACTGTTAGATATGAATAGCTCAGGGCAGTAAAAGTCTTTCCTTTTGGGTTTTGTTTCAAAAAAGAAAGTCAGGGATGTTAACAATGCTCTAAACTGAAAAGATGTTTGGTCTATTACAGGTTCAAGGACAAAGCAACGGTTGAACAGTAACAAAAGTCGTAAACAGAATATTTTCCTAAATAATTTATGTGTTTTAGTACTTTTTCTGAATTGTTTTTAATCTCTGAGTTCACACAGTCTTTAGTGTGTGAGGCAAAATCTTATAACATAGCCACATCAACATCAGGCATCGCACAGCACGTTCTTCACACACCACTTGATGTACTGTGTCTGTAGGTTTCAAAATACCTGTGCCCATAACAAATAAGGACATCAACGAAATAAAAGTATAAATCTGAAGTACAGATTAACAGCCTACCAAAAACAATAATAAGAGCACATTTCTGACAAAATGAATTGTGAATTTAGGTGGCCGTACCATTTTCATACTCTGGCCTTGTTCAGAGTTCGATAACTAGGTAACAACCCTCTGTCTTTCTCAAGCATAGTATGAAAGGAAACACATGGACCCTGGACATCGCTTTGATATGAACGTGGTTTCAAGTGATATAATTTTGTGGTATTTCCTTTCATGTTCCATTGTAAAAAGTTGCTAACCACTTGCTTGTTTTTACAACTTTTTGGCAAATCCTTCAAAGAAATATTTGCCAGTTTGCATTCTGAACTCATGCTAGTAGTAGTAGGCTGTTGTACCTTGTCAGCCATTATGGATGCATTGAGAAATCAAGCAAAGTGACACCTTTTATTGACTAACCGAACAGATAACAATTTGCAAGCTTTTGAGTCAGCTAAAGCTCCTTCTGCAGGCAAGATATAATTACTGCCTGAAGAAGGGGCTTTAGCTGCCTCGAAAGCTCTCATATTGCAATCTGTTCAGTTAGCCAATGTTGTGGGGTACAAAATCTGTATATTTTTTTCTGTATTTTCGTTATATTTTGTTCAAGACAAAACAACAAATGAACAAAATTCAGGACACATCAAAGCATATCTTCTTCCTAGTTGTACCTCACTTTTTAAAACAGCTGTTACAACAAAGAAAGGAAGACATGCTAGTGCCTAAGGCTATCAATTAGTTTATAACCTGGGCATCTGGGACAAAAGTAGCTAAATGATTTTACAGCCTGGGAAAGGAAGAAATGCCGATACCTCAGGCAACATCAAAAAAGTTTTATTGTTTGGGAAAACGGACAGTGAATTTATTCATCATATTGACAGCCAGCCAATCAGAATATCTAACAATTACATCTTGTAAAACCCCCCGGTAGAATTTTATAATAAACTAGCAAAATACCCGCGCTTCGCAGCGGAGTAGTGTGTTAAAGAAGTTATGAAAAAGAAAAGGAAACATTTTAAAAATAACATAACATAATTGTCAATGTAATTGTTTTGTCACTGTTATGAGTGTTGC
>JANRMT010028174.1:143642952-143664344 GCA_026402145.1 Polypterus bichir lapradei
TACTTTACATTGCTCAGGTACCCATTTCCTTTATCATTCCAACCGTACCCCCATTACCATGTCTATCGAGGTGATCACCATCGATCAAAGAACTGTCACTTACCGAGTGGTTTCCATGCCCGGAGATGGCACCTACCTTTTCCATTCTCTTTGTTACATATTGCACGGCCATATCAGGCTCACTCTTGATATCTGGAAGAACATTGTGTCTTATGTATTGAATGACTGGGACAGGATCAAGGTGTGGACTGATGACGGTACAGGAGATAATTATACTACACAGGAGCTCTATAAGAGTGAAATGCTTAAGCCCTTCACCTATGGTTCTGCAAGTGAGTTGATGGCTGCCGCTGAATTGTTCGGTTGTCGCTTTCAAATGTACCTAAATGGCCAAACGTTTTACACCTTTCGACAACCGCCAATGCCTCTTAAACATCTTAGATTCACAGGTGACGATTTGAGTAGTGGACACTTTGATGTTTATGAATGTTTAAACTCTCAAAAGCTGGATGTGAAGTTATCGATGAAACCGATTGTATGCTTACAACGCTTGACAGATGCCGAATGTCACTTCAACACAAGTCCTGCAAATACTGTCGTAATTGAAACAAACCATGAAACTCAAACCGATTATGACAGCTGCAATCCAAGCTGTGAGATTTGAAACAAGATTACTGTTCACATGGCCAACTGTACATTGCATGCTCAAGAGTAAGCTCAGCGCAGAGCTTGGTCATATTACAACCGGAGGGTCGAACTCACAATATGGTATACAAAGAGATCCTTAACAAATAATTATTGGCATATTTTCCCTCAGTTTAAAAAAGTTTAATTTTCTTCTTAATAAAAATGTTAATGCAGTACTTCGCCGCTGCGAAGCACGGGTATTTTGCTAGTGAATAATATATACCAACGTGTGAATTACAAGGACTGTTGAAAAAATTACAGCATACAACATTGCAAATAGGGCGGCACGGTGGCGCAGTGGTAGCGCTGCTGCCTCGCAGTTAGGAGACCCGGGTTCGCTTCCCGGGTCCTCCCTGCGTGGAGTTTGCATGTTCTCCCTGTGTCTGCGTGGGTTTCCTCCCACAGTCCAAAGACATGCAGGTTAAGTGGATTGGCGATTCTAAATTGGCCCTAGTGTGTGCTTGGTGTGTTTGTGTGTGTCCTGCGGTGGGTTGGCAACCTGCCCGGGACTGGATTCCTGTGTTGGCTGGGATTGGCTCCAACAGACCCCCGTGACCCTATGTTTGGATTCAGCGGGTTGGAAAATGGATGGATGGAATATTGCAAATGCATTTTGACACTGAATGGGTTTTTCAAATGGGGTTAAGTTTTGTACAAGCAATAGATTTAAAGCTTAATGTATCAGGACAGGCGACATGGTGGCGCTGCTGCCTCGCAGTTAGGAGACCCAGGTTCGCTTCCTGGGTCATCCCTGCGTGGAGTTTTCATGTTCTCCTCGTGTGTGCGTGGGTTTCCCCCCACAGTCCAAAGACATGCAGGTTAGGTGCATTGGCAATCCAAAATTGTCCCTAATGTGTGCTTGGTGTGTGTGTGTGTGTGTGTGCCATGCCCGGGGTTTGTTTCCTGCTTTGTGCCCTGTGTTGGCTGGGATTGGCTCCAGCAGACCCCCATGACCCTGTAGTTAGGATATAGCGTGTTGGATAATGGATGGATGGATGTATCAGGACAGTCCTTTAAGTCCAAAAGGGTGGACAGCCACTTTAATTAAAAATTGCCACTGATTAAAAACAACCATTTGTAATGTCATAGTGAATAAAAATTCTATCGTGGAATCTAACTTAAGTATGAATAAAAAAAAAAGATGCTGTAAGAATTTACCCCATTTGATATGACACACTTAAACAAGCTATAACACAACCATACATCCATCCTGTATCCAACCTGTTATATCCTATCTACAGGGTCATGGGGGTCTGCTGGAGCTAATCTCAGCCAACACTGGGCGCAAGGCAGGAAAAGAACCTCGGGCAGGGCGCCAGTCCACCACAGGACACACACACACACACAGACGCCACACACCAAGCACACACTAGGGACAATTTAGGATTGCCACAACCATACATCTACAGAAATAAAATTAATTGAATTAAGATTAATTAAGAACATTAATTGTGTACAGAAATAAGATTAGTTGAACAAGGTTTCCCTGTGGAAATGTTTTCTTTAAAAGAGAAGGAATGGCATTCAAGCTAATACTGCCCATGCGTTTAAATTCTCAAGATCCTAGAATGAGGTATATAGGGCCCGTTTGTTTCTGTATAAATCTAGCATAGTCCAGAAAAAAATGATTTTCTTCTCTGTGTCTGCCTTATCTTTTACAGGGAAACATGAAACCAACGGAACCAAGAGACAAACATTGCTCACCGATAACATTTTTGTGCACCCTAAACATTCAAATAACAGAGAAGACAACAATCTAGCCGTGATCAGACTCAAGACCCCTGTGCATTTCACAAAGAATGCTATCCCCATATGCATTCCAGAAAAAGATTTTGCTGAAAATGTTCTTATGCTGGGAAATGTTGGTGTGTTTAGCAGCTGGGTCATCAGTAAGGAGAAGAAAGAATCATTGATGTCAACAAGGGTCCCATACTTGGATTTAGAGACCTGTCAGGGGTTTCACAACACTACCATCACCAATAAGATGTTTTGCACAGGGGAAAACTTGGATACCACTTGTGTGTCCTCTAACGGAAGTCCGATTTACACAGATTATCAAGGCACAATGTTTCTAACTGGCATTCTGACTACTGGCCCGGGTGATTATGACTGCAACAGGCACTATGTTTTTATGAAGATATCAAGATACATCACATGGCTAAATTCTTTGCTCAAACTGTTATAAATAAAAAATAAGATATTTACAATAAAAACATGAAGACTTTACAGGATTTACACCTGTCAATGCAACTGTTTAATGATATATACAGGAACACTTGTCAGAAAGGACACCTGCAGATCAACTTCAGCAGAACACCTTGAAATAAATTGAAAGAAGATCACATATTAATTTCTTTTTTGTCTTGTCAAAGGTGGTTGATGCTCAGACTCATATAAACCTGAGGTAACATAAGGCAGCAAAATCCTAAACTTGTAACCTGATCCCAAAGTTGCATTATACCAATTAAGTAAGGAAATACTGATTAAGACATAATGGCAGACAAGCACAAACACACAAAGTGAGACTCACATGCCCAGTAACTGTTCACTTACACGGATATCTCAATAACATTGTGGCCATCTCTTTAAAATATGTTTAACTAAACCAAAAAATCGTCACGCCATATTTCGGAAAGTAACCTCTCTTAGTTATTCATATCAAATTAAAAAGAGGAACATTTACAAATAGTGAAAGTTGCTGCCACACTAATATAAAGATGCCTTTACTTGCTGCAACTCTATTAAAAATGTCTAGACAATGTGTTCAAAGGCTTCCCAAACATATAATTTGTATGTTTGAATATTACATATGTATCCCTCCATTTATTTTTATATTCACTTTGTCTACATCACATTTCATTGTTATAAAAATTAATTTTTGAAAATAAAACAATCAAAACTCTGCAAGTATTACTACGATCATTTCTGCTGAAATACATCTTATTTTCACATACATCTGCAATAAAGAATCCTAGGAAATTAAGTACTGTGTTTGCAATGATAGTTGTACAATAAGCAAACACACAAAAATTCATTCTTCTTTGACCTTTTTTGGCACCTCTGGGAAAATATGTCTTCAAAATAGCCTGCCAAAAATATCATTTTTCTGAGATGAGAGCATGCTTGAATCATAATCGTGAAGGTGTCATGTCCCACCAAATACCCTCTTTCTAAGACATTATCACTCCAAAACTACAAGGAATAACCAAAAGATGAATTATCAAGACTGGACATTACTGAATAAAGTACATCTAAGTCTTTTGTGCCCAAAAGAGGACAATTTAAAATGGTGTTGAAATAAAATAGTGCTTGCTTCTGGTTACCTAATCTTGGATTATCCTTTTATGTTAACTTTTTAAGACTTGAGAATCTGCCATTAAACAAATTTGTCACATTCACACATTACAATATATCTCTCTATTTATAAAAAAAAAAAATTCCTGTGGGAGGGAATGACTAGGAGACGATGTGTGATCTTCACGTTAAGATCACGGAAGACACTTAAAAGACCCACGAGATGAAAGAGAATGGCCACGGGAGTGTCTCACGGGGACCATAAACATTAGACTTTGTGCCAAGAGATTGACCCAGGAGCGTCTTGCGGGGACGTAGAACATGAGATTCTTGCAAGACACGCCCTACTTACAATCAATATCAAATAAGACCACGAAGAGAAAAATCATCAGTCGTGTAAATGCTTTGAGCACACACAGATCCAGGGCACTCAGCGCTAATAAAGCGTATAAGGACAATACGTTATAAATGAAACGTCGACGACTAAACCAAGAAGAAAGAGCAGCACGGAGATAATAGACCCAAAACCACTGGAGAGAAAAAAATGCAAAAAAGGAAAAGAATAATCTAGGTGCAAATGCAGACAATAAGGAAAGTAATAATCAGCCCTGAACAAGTGTAATTGAAAAAAGCACGTCCAATCGGGCTTAGAATTAAAAGACAAAGAGTAGAAAAACTAAGGACAAAGTAGAACTTCATAAAGATGTTCAATAATGTTGGCGCTATACACATGCAGAGCAGGTTAGAGATTATGAAAGCAGTGGAATTCGAAAGGCTCAAAAAAAAAAAAAAAAAAAAAAAAAGTTGGCGCAATACAAATTCAGAGAAAGTTAAAGAATATGAAAGCAGGAAAATTAGAAAGTATCAAAAAAAAGGAAGTAAATGGAAATGGAAATTATTATTCGAAAAAAGGGAAAATAATCACCACCGACAAGGTGCCATTAAAAAAAAGCAGGACAAAGTGAGGTCAGAAATAAAAGCCAAAGTACAAAAAAAGTAAAACGTCATAAAGAGGCTAAAGAACAAGGGGGCCAAACACATGCAGAGCAAGAAACAGAATATGAAAACAGAAAAAAACCGAAAGTGTCACAACAAAGAAAGTAAAGATCGCATTAGCGCAAACAAAGAGAAATTATTACTCGGAGAAATAACGGAAAGGCGAATAGAGATTGAATATATGGACATAGGCGATACGTCAGTAGTATTGTAAGGCTTTGAAGTTCAAGTCAGAGACTTGTAGATCGTCTAATTCGTGTTGCCATCAGGGAAAAGTTGTGTTTATACACTATGAGGAGGCGTATACAAGAGAATTAAAAGATTTTATGTTTGGGGAATGTGGAATCCACAAACACTACAGGCAAAATATTCGAGTCTACAATAATCTTTTCGCATTTGCATCATTCAATGCGCAAAACGTAGATTTACACAAGAATGGACCATACGCTATGAGAATCTGTGGTCCAGCAACAGTTAAATCAACAAGTTGAATTTCGACGAAACCACAATTCGGGCAGGTGTATATTTATGATCATGGAGAAGCGATGCAACATAGAATCGAAAGAGTTACACGTCCAAAAGTATCGCACTTTACACGAAATATATCTGCAAAACACGGACAAAGAAGTTTTCTTGGATTTCTATATGAATCAGAAAGATCATGCACGCATATATAATAAACTAGCATGTGACGAGAGTTATCAGCGATAATAGTTTCGAAAGACGGAAGTATCAAAAACAGAGTAGATATTCGTGTTTATCCGAAAGCAGAACATGAATCGACATTTCGGTCTAATAATTTGCCTCATTCCGATTCATTACTCTTTGCTTTTCCCAGATGGAGAAACAGGATAGTCGTACAATATGAAACACACGAATTCAGAAAAACGTATAACACCAACACAATATTTCGGGGCAAAATTAGCGACACGTTCCAATGTATTTAACCCACTTCTGTTATCTCAACGTCTAACGCAACATCACATTATTAATGCGTATCTACAAGTCGAAGCTAATCGTCTTTTCTTTATTAAATCGAACAAAGCAAAACTTGGAATGAAACATATGCAAGGACTCATTGATCACGTTCAAAATTCAAATATCAGTAGTTCAGACAAATTCAAAATAGGTAAAGCAGTAATATTACCATCATCATATCAAGGTAGTCCAAGAGAATTGCAACAGTTATATCATGATGCAATGGCAATATCCAGAACTATCGGTCAGCCAAGTTTATTTATTACAATGACGTGCAATCCGCAATGGCCAGAAATCCGGAGATTCTTGAAAACAATGCCACCAGCAAAATCGGCTCTAGATAATTCGACTTTCGTAAGTAGATTGTTTTATCAGAAAGTCTGAATTTTATTGAAAGAACTCAAAATGATGTTCGATCAAATCTGAGCATACATTTACATGATCAAATTTCAAAAACGGGGTTTACCACACATGCATTTATTGGTTACTTTACAAAAAAAATTGCTGATGATGTATATCGTTTTGTCTGTGCTGAAATTCCAAACAGAGAAACCAATCCTGAATTATGGTACAAAGTCATCAAACACATGTCTCACGGACCTCATTTAAAAGATTCAGCATGTTGGGACTCGAAAGAAAAAAAGTGTTTAAAAAAATTCCAAAAGCTTTCGTCCAAACAACAGATAAGACTAAGGCTGGCTTTCCAGATTATCGTTGAAGAGATAATCGTCACGAACAACACACTTCTCACTGAAAGAAAGATGGAAAAATTGTGATGATCGATAATTCAATGATTGTACCATATAACCCGTATCTGCTAAAAAGATTTGATTGTCATATTAATGTCTCGTATTGTGCATCAGTAATGAGTATTAAGTACATTCATAAAAAGGGCACAATAGAGTACGCGTAACGTTATCGAAAGAACAAGCACAGGACGAAGTTCAAGCATATTTAGATACTCGATACGTTAGTGCGGGTGGCATTTAATGGAATTACCAATGCACGGTCGAAGTCATTCTGTAGAATTATTACTGATTCATTTACCAGGACAGAATATGGTTCAATTTAAAGAAGGCGAAGACAAAAAAAAATTATTGGCTTATTTCGAAATAAATAAAAAAGACGTAAATGCAAAGGTATATACATATGCGACTACATGTGCAACATTAGCCTACACGTGGCAAAAACAAAAAGGAATATGGCAACCAAGAAAAAATAATTGCAAAAGTATTGCACGATTAAATATTGTATCACCAAAAGATAGCGAACGCTTACATTTAAAATTGTTGTTACGAGAATCGAAAGGAGCAACGTTGTATAGAGATGTTCTAACTATAGATGGAAATACGTATGGTGCCTTTCAAGAAGTGGCTCGAGCAGCTGGATTATGTAAATCGAACGACTATATGTATGAAATGATGTCTGACAAATTAAGACACTTCTTCGTATACTTCAAAGCACCATTATCCGAAAAGTCAAATGAGCAAACAGCTCTTTCAATATCATCAAAGAAAGCGATAAAAGCAGATGAAGATGTAACAGTGCAAGACCATAGAAAAATATATCAGGAAATGCACTCACAATTAAACGATGATCAAAGATCCATTTTTGACACAATTCAAAAAAGTGTCCTCGGAGAAATTAAACAGCGATTATTCTTTACAGATGGACCAGGCAGAATATGGAAAACATTTCTGTATAAATGTTTACTCCATTATTGCAAATACAGGGTGCGGCAGAAATAACTCCTACATTTCAAAGGGGGATTGAAAAAAAATGCTACGAGGTATCACCAAAAACTTTTTATTTCCCAAATGTAGATATAAAAAAGTTTTTTTTACTTTAAGTTTTAAAAATTATATAGTCCAAATGGTGGCCTTGACGGCTGATACACATTTGGAGCCGTTCTTGGAAGTTTTCCATCACTCTCACTAGCATGTCGGGCGAAATTCCTTCAATTTCTTCTTGAATGAGTCGCAGCTACAGATTCGATTTTTGAAAAAAAGCCTCTACTACAAAGCTTCGATGCTCACCTGACCACGGCATGGTGACAACTGAAAACTTTATTATGTAGCGTACCTAACGGAACGGACCCCACAGTGATTTTTCGAAATGTGGGAGTTATTTCTGATGCACCCTATAGCTATTCAAAAACATTATATCAATAGCATGGACAGGTATAGCAGCAATTCTTCTTCCATACGGTAAAACAACTCACAAAAAGTTTAACTTGCCTTTAAATATCACAGACGACAATGTTACATTGAAATGGAAAAAGATGATGAAACAAGAAATGGTGCCCTGCCCGGGGTTTGTTTCCTGTCTTGCGCCCTGTGTTGGCTGGGATTGGCTCCAGCAAATCCCCGTGACCCTGTAGTTAGGATATAGCGGGTTGGATAATGGATGGATGTATACAATAGCTGAGATAAACACAGATAGGCAATATATACTGTAAGACAAGGGAATAGTTTGGTGGACAAAAAGTAAAGCAAAAATAAAAATATGGGGGTAAATCAAAAAGAAAAGGCAATTTGAAAATAAGTGTAACAGATAGATCTGGACGCAATTCAACATGTTTGGGATGGCTTATAGGTAGTTCAAACACGCACAGCAGAGATCTCTACCATTAGTCTAGTTGAAAGGTCAAATGAACATGGATACTTCACTGTGGGATTGCACCATTGTTGAATGAAGCGCCAAAGTGAGATTTCTTTGGGCTGAGGGAGTGAAACCTGCTGAAATTTCCTCCCACCTGCCAAACACAGGAAGAACATGCACAATACGCTCAGACAGCACTCCGGTCCAGAATTCAAACCAAGAAAGCGGGCTCCATGAGTAACTGCATAACCATTCTCACTCTTAAGTTCTTTGAAGTATAGAATTTGATTCTTGATAGGCTGGTCTTTTCCCCCATGGACATACAATACTTGACACAGTGTTGTTTTGGGGAACGCAGGTGAGTTGTTGAGCTGAATGGCCTGTTTTCGTTAAAATGATTCTATTTGAAGGAGTAACAAAAATCAAAAAAGAAACAAATAGGAAGTGAGGGATACAGACAATATTGAAATCGGGTACTTCTGCACAGGTATAGTCATGGAGAAAACTAAGCATGTAGCATTCCATCTTCCTCATTGTCTTGTATAGCAATGCTTTTTGTGTTTGTGACCATGGCTAGAAGAAGAGTGACTTTGGGGCATACTAGGTAGGGGCTCCAGTGACTCACTGCTGAAATTGCTGCTGTTTCTCAAGTGAGCGAGATGTTACTAGCATGGAAGTCAGAGGACAAGACATGAGCAACTAGGGGCAACAGGGTCAAAGCCAACTCCTTGATCCTGTTGCTTGTTTGTTAATTGAAGACACAAGGAAAAAACAAGCAAGCAACTCTAACATTTACAGTCAAATAATACAATATAAAATGTAACAGGAAGTTGTAATGGTGTGGGTAGGCACCATACTCCCACTCTTGCCTGGGAGCCTCTTGAAATTGACACCGTCGATACTGTAACCAGATGAGGACAAAACACACACAAAGCAAGGGTATAGTGAAAAGGTGCTCAGTGTTTTTATTAAAATAAATCAATAGTGTCCAAAAATGGTGAGATTAAAAAAATGATCAAATAATTAAAGAATCCATAAAAATTAGGTTGAAACAACTGGCAGGCAACTGTCTTCTGTTACACGCCTGGAGTCTCTTCTTAAACTGACGCCTCCACTGTTTATCCTGGAAGGGACCTCGAAACAGAGGAGATGTCCTTCTTGCAAGTGTAGCCAAGTGTCCACTACGAGTCCAGGTCCTTACTAGTCCATGACTCCACAGTAGGGAACCCGATGTCAGACTCAGGTTCAGGTCCTCCATGGACCATGGCTCCAGGGAGGCTCCCCATCTGAACCTTCAACTCCCGCTTCCTCGCAGCAACTCACTACTACTGCTAGCCCTCCAGCTCCAGGAAATCACTCAGCCAGAGTAAACATCATTAAATATGATCATGGAGTAAACTGTCTTTTTAAAATCTAGTTCGGTTTGCTCTTTGATTTTAAAGTGTGTGTTATCACTATGCCTAGACTGAAAGAGCTCCCTAAGGCCTACATACAGAAGGTTATAGATGTCTACGAGTCTGGGAAGGGATTTAAAAATATCTCCAAAGAATTTCTTTGTCTGGAAAGTCATAAAAAGAACTGAAGATTATTTCAAACAACTTGTCAAGGCCAGTCCACCATAGCGAGTTCAGCCTGAGAGCTGAACGCAAGATGCTGAAAGAAGTCTTTAAGAACCTTGGAATTTCATCACATTACCTACAAGAGATAACCACTGCTATCTTGCCACTGATGATGTCAAAGTGCATGAGTCTACAATTAGAAAGAGGCTGCACAAATTAGATCTGCATGGCAATTATTTCAGGAGAAAAAGTTTACTGTCCAAAAAGAGCATCAAAGCAAGACTAAAGTTGTCCATGAACATCTAGGCAAAGAACAGGACTCCTGGAACAATGTGCTCCAAACAGAAGATGCAAAAGTAGAGTTATTTGACCACAGTATCAGAAAGTGTGTTTCACAAAAACCAAAGACAGCATTTGATCAGAAGAAGCTGATACCAGCTGACCAAGACTATCCACTGGAAAATTGAAGCTCAGCTGAAAAAGTACCTTGCAACATGACAAAGACTCTAAACACACCAGTAAATCCATCAGTGAATGGCTGAAAAGAAAGAATGGCCAAATCAAAGTCTGGATCTGAATGTCATTGAGATGATGAGGGTGGGTTGTAAACAGGCTGAGCATGCAAGACATGCATCAAATATTGCACAGCTGAAAGAATTCTGCATGGAGAAGTGGGAAAAACATTGTCCCGGTCAATGTCAGAAACTTGTAGACAGTCACAGAAAACACCTACTTGAGGTTGTTTCTGCCAAACGGGACAGAAATTCAGACTGCCAAATTCTGAATTTCCAAAAGCTACACTAATTCGGAGTGTTCAAAAGAAATGTAATGATTTACTTCATTAGGTAAAAGTACATAATAAGAAAAGTTGTATCAACTATTTGAAATATTAAAATGTATGCTTCAATTTAAATGTTTAAAATATAAATATTCTTGATAGTAACAAAATTGTCACCTTACACCCTCTGACAGAGGTCCACAGCAGGCTAGATCCCTAGTAAAGGATCAAAATCAAAAGCAACATTTATTCATAATCATTGATCTTAAAATAGTCTAAAATGATAACCTTGTATACTGATTTTAAAGAGACAGAAGAGAGGGGTTGGGGGCATGTGCCGATAGTGCATTGCCGCACCACCACACGAGGACAAACATATTTTAAAGAATTGTATTTAGAAAAAGGAATACATACAAAATATTCCAATTAATAGATAACATTTTACGAAATTACATTTTTCATAAATACTATGCACTAACATACTGTGATATGATGTTTTACCTCAAATATTAATAGTTGATGAATGTTTTCCCTGAAGACATGTTTCTAGCACATGAAATCTGTTAATTTCAAAACTGACATGTAATAATTGAACAATTATTAAAAAACAAAATGTCAGCAATTTCTGGATTTATTAATTTTTTTTGGATCGTGAGTTAAATGGAATATTTGATATTCTTGCATCAGTAGGCCTTTGTCCAAGAAAATTTAAAATGCTTAGTAAGTTGTACTTAGATATTCACAACAAAATGAAACCTTAGAAACTCAATAAGCAAATAACGTACCATTCTCAATGCCCAATAACAATCATTTTAACAGACTCATGAGCATTATGCTGCAAAAGCTGCTACTAGAAAGGAGGATGAAAGATGGAAAAAGTGTGAAGACAGTCAAAGACAGTACCTGTTTCTTTGACTCCCATAACTAGTCTTATAGCACACATTTTGATCAATATTCACATATAAATATTTTTTTATGTCATAGTCATATACAGGTATGTTTGCATGCCTTTGACACATTTTCACAACAAGTAAAAATGGAAAAAAGACAGAGATAAGTGGGTAAGTGGAGAAGCTTAAGAAACTATATAATATTAAAAAAGTCGTTTAACTGCTTATACACCAATGCTTTGTTCATTGAATTTCGGTTGTGTTATCTAACACAGAAAAATCTTGAACAACAAAAATGCATCACAGCTTACAGTATATAACTAAGGACTTTTCCCATTTTAACTTAGAGTATGTGAAAGCATCAAACAGTAGACAAAAAACAAAACAATTGTTAATATTACAAAAAATTCTGACGTTTATTTTTGTACAAATTATACATTTTATAAAATAAAATGAGATTTACAAAAAAATAGAGAAATTAAATATCTAACATGTTACTGAATTGCAGCAGTAATGTCTTACATTAGGAAACGGAGGATAATGGAGGGAAAGGATTTTGCTTGCTGACAACCAGTTTCTGATGCTGGTGAGAAATGTACCCTTTAATGTGTCCCTAGACAAGAATGACAAACAAAAAACAAGTTAGTGTCTATTATGTTCACATATACAAATTGGTAACATTTAATACATTTCAGTTTTCACAAGTGACAAAAATTGACTGTGTTTATGGAAATGAATTAAGTGTAAAAAATGATGACATTTTCATCTGAAAGTCAATCAAAATACAAAATATTTCCAATATTTATTTGAAAAGCCAAATTCACATGCATAGATGAAATTTTGAATGCCAAAATACTTTACAAAGAATCTAAATGCTTAAAAGTAGTTTGTATGTTGGAATGAATCAGTTAAACTTCCATAAGAAAATGATACAAATTTGTGCAGCAAATGTAGCTCTTTTAAACATAAACCATGATACTTGTATAAATTAAAATTATATAAATAACATCTATAAACCAGTATTAATTAGTACAGTTACAGTGCATCCGGAAAGTATTCACAGTGCATCACTTTTTCCACATTTTGTTATGTTACAGCCCTATTCCAAAATGGATTAAATTAATTTTTTCCTCAGAACACCCCATAATGACAACGTGAAAAAAGTTTACTTGAGATTTTTGCAAATTTATTAAAAATAAAAAAATTGAGAAAGCACATGTACATAAGTATGAAGCTCAAAATTGAGCTCAGGTGCATCCTGTTTCCCCTGATCATCCTTGAGATGTTTCTGCAGCTTAATTGGAGTCCGCCTGTGGTAAATTCAGTTGATTGGACATGATTTGGAAAGGCACACACCTGTCTATATAAGGTCCCACAGTTGACAGTTCATGTCAGAGCACAAACCAAGCATGAAGTCAAAGGAATTGTCTGTAAGACCTCCGAGACAGGATTGTCTCGAGGCACAAATCTGGGGGAGGTTACAGAAAAATTTCTGCTGCTTTGAAGTTCCCAATGAGTACAGTGGCCTCCATCATCCGTAAGTGGAAGAAGTTTGAAACCACCAGGACTCTTCCTAGAGCTGGCCGGCCATCTAAATTGAGCGATTGGGGGGAGAAGGGCCTTAGTTAGGGAGGTGACCAAGAACCCGATGGTCACTCTGTCAGAGCTCCAAAGGTCCTCTGTGGAGAGAGAAAAAACTTCCAGAAGGACAACCATCTCTGCAGCAATCCACCAAATCAGGCCTGTATGGTAGAGTGGCCAGACAGAAGCCACTCCTTAGTAAAAGGCACATGGCAGCCCGCCTGGAGTTTGCCAAAAGGCACCTGAAGGACTCTCAGACCATGAGAAACAAAATTCTCTGGTCTGATGAGACAAAGATTGAACTCTTTGGTGTGAATGCCAGGCGTCACGTTTGGAGGAAACCAGGCACCGCTCATCACCAGGCCAATACCATCCCTACAGTGAAGCATGGTGGTGGCAGCATCATGCTGTGGGGATGTTTTTCAGAGGCAGGAACTGGGAGACTAGTCAGGATAAAGGGAAAGATGACTGCAGCAATGTACAGACACATCCTGGATGAAAACCTGCTCCAGAGTGCTCTTGACCTCAGACTGGGGCGACGGTTCATTATTCAGCAGGACAACGACCCTAAGCACACAGCCAAGATATCAAAGGAGTGGCTTCAGGACAACTCTGTGAATGTCCTTGAGTGGCCCAGCCAGAGCCCAGACTTGAATCCGATTGAACATCTATGGAGAGATCTTAAAATGGCTGTGCACCAACGCTTCCCATCCAAACTGATGGAGCTTGAGAGGTGCTGCAAAGAGGAATGGGCGAAACTGGCCAAGGATAGGTGTGCCAAGCTTGTGGCATCATATTCAAAAAGACTTGAGGCTGTAATTGCTACCAAAGGTGCATCGCCCAAGTATTGAGCAAAGGCTGTGAATACTTATGTACATGTGATTTCTCAGCTTTTTTATTTTTAATAAATTTGCAAAAACCTGAAGTAAATTTTTTTCACGTTGTCATTATGGGGTATTGTGTGTAGAATTCTGAGGAAAAAAATGAATTTAATCCATTTTGAAATAAGGCTGTAACATAACAAAATGTGGAAAAAGTGATGCGCTGTGAATACTTTCCGGATGCACTGTATGTCCATAAATATTTGGACAGAGAAAACTTTTTTCTAATTTTGGTTCTGTACATTACCACAATGAATTTTAAATGAAACAACTCAGATGCAGTTGAAGTGCAGACTTTCAGCTTTAATTCAGTGGGTTGAACAAAAAGATTGCATAAAAATGTGAGGCAACTAAAGCATTTTTTAACACAATTCATTTCAGGGGCTCAAAAGTAATTGTACAATTGACTCAAAGGCTATTTTATGGGCAAGTCCGTCGTTATGTCATTATCAATTAAGCAGATAAAAGGCCTGGAGTTGATTTGAGGTGTGGTGCTTGCATGTGAAAGATTTTGCTGTGAACAGACAACATGCGGTCAAAGGAGCTCTCCATGCAGGTGAAAGAAGCCATCCTTAAGCTGCGAAAACAGAAAAAACTCATCCGAGAAATTGCTACAATATTACGAGTGGCAAAATCTACAGTTTGGTACATCCTGAGAAAGAAAGCAAGCACTGGTGAACTCAGCAACGCAAAAAGACCTGGACGTCCACGGAAGACAACAGTGGTGGATGATTGCAGAATCATTTCCATGGTGAAGAGAAACCCCTTCACAACAGCCAACCAAGTGAACCACACTCTCCTGGGGGTAGGCATATCGATATCCAAGTCTACCATAAAGAGAAGACTGCATGAAAGTAAATACAGAGGGTGCACTGCAAGGTGCAAGCCACTCATAAGCCTCAAGAATAGAAAGGCTAGATTGGACTTTGCTAAAGAACATCTAAAAAAGCCAGCACAGTTCTGGAAAAACGTTCTTTGGACAGATGAAACCAAGATCAACCTCTACCAGAATTATGGCAAGAAAAAAGTATGGAGAAGGCGTGGAACAGCTCATTATCCAAAGCATACCACTTCATTTGTAAAACACGGTGGAGGCAGTGTGATGGCTTGGGCGTGCATGGCTGCCAGTGGCACTGGAACACTAGTGTTTATTGATGATGTGACACAGGACAGAAGCAGCCGAATTAATTCTGACATGTTCAGAGACGTACTGTCTGCTCAAATCCAGCTAAATGCAGTCAAATTGATTGGGCAGTGTTTCATGATACAGATGGACAATGACCCAAAACATACAGCCAAAGCACCCAGGAGTTTATTAAAGCAAAGAAGTGGAAAATTCTTGAATGGCCAAGTCAGTCACCTGATTTTAACCCAATTGAGCATGCATTTCACTTGTTGAAGACTAAACTTCAGACACAAAGGCCCACAAATAAACAGCAACTGAAAGCCGCTGCAGTAAAGGCCTGGCAGAGCATTAAATAGGAGGAAACCCAGCATTTGGTGATGTCCATAAGTTCAAGACTTCAGGCTGTCATTGCCAGCAAAGTGTTTTCAACCAAGTGTTAGAAATGAACATTTTATTTCCAGTTACTTAATTTGTCCAATTACTTTTGAGCCCCTGAAATAAAGGGATTGTGTTAAAAAAATGTTTAAGTTGCCTCACATTTTTATGCAATCTTTTTGTTCAACCCACTGAATTAAAGCTGAAAGTCTGCACTTCAACTGCATCTGAGCTGTTCAATTTAAAATTCATTGTGGTAATGTACACGACCAAAATTAGAAAAAAAGATGTCTCTGTCCAAATATTTATGGACCTAACTGTGTATCACATCACATTTTCTTTTACAGGGTGTTTTTGATAGTCTGAATATATGGTATATTTGAACATGGATAATTGAATACAATTAGGATCTTTTATCTCTTTAAAAATTATTTCCACAACTCTGCTGAGATGTTTTACTTCTGTTACAGATCATGATAAATACTTTAGTACTCTGAATATTTACTGACATTCTCTGGGAAAGGTACTTTTTAATAAGGCTAATACTGTATATAGTTGCTTAAATAATTACACAAACAAATTTTTTGTATATGTTTATATTTTTTTAACTTGAGATGATATTCTATCATGTAATGCGCACTTACCATGTATATAAGATTAGCCAGAATGCATTGAACTTCGTCTATGTCAACATCTTCAACTTGCATAAACTTCAGAGAAACCAGAAAAGCATCAAGTGGTAACTGGTGAGTTTTCAGGAGCAGATAACTGGAAAAAAGCAGACCAAAGACAGACTACTTCAACAAGGTTTGATTTGTTGCTCACTGCACCAAAGTATAAATGTTTGCACTGCAAACTCACAGCCCCAATGACCTGGGTTAAATATTGGCCAGGTCACTGTTAAGTGGAAGTTAAATGTGGACCCGAGTAGTTTCGGGTCCACATTTAGTAGTTTCTAGCTTTCTCCCACATTACTAATGTGTTCAGTGACCAGGATGGAAAAATATGGAAACAGGGACATGACGAACTGCTAGGAGCTATGGATTGGTATCCCTAGTGCAAAAACAGGGCCACTCGTAACCCTATAAATGCTCAAGGCTTAGCAAAAAGAGACTGTTTATGAGGTAGCTTTACACCACAAAGACATTTAGTCTAGATTTGGAAGGAGAGGTTGGGGTGAAAGATGCATTGGCAAGAAGAAGAGAGTCATAGCTGAGATCAAGGGAGGGAGACTGGAAATAAAAATGGGAAGGCTTGTGTGCTTTTAAAGTTAGGAACATGGAAGTCCAAAAACTGAATAAGTAGGTCTGCCAAAGACTCAGTGAAGTCTTGTTTGTGTTCAGCTTTATTTTGCATTTTTGAGTTCTTGCACTTCCCAATAATCTATACAAGGTTTGCTGCCACACTGGTTTCCTTCTATAAGAAATGGCTTTAACATATACTGTAGATCTGCAAAAATATAAATATGCAACAAAATGTAAAACACTATTTAGCATATAATGCCAAGGCTAATGATTGTTTTTCCAGTGCCATATCATCATTAGCATCATTCTACAACTTGGGAAATTAATTTCTGAAGGGGTAAAGGAGTTACTCTTTTTTTTTTTTTAAAGTCATGTCAGTCATTTACTTAGCATGACCAGACGTTTTAGACAAATAAATACACTGAATCAAAAGTGAATAATATCCAATAAATTAATTGAAATCAAATGTTTTACATTGTTAGTGTAACCAAATTGAACACATTTAATATTACAGGTGACCATCCCTAATCTAAAACTTTAAATCCCGCACCTGATCTCACTTGCACTTGTGAGGCTCTGGCCCATGTTCCCTCTATTACTGACAAGCAGATATGAATAATATCAGCTGGTCAAATGACTTCTTCAATCCCACCTTAAATTTAGAGTGATGCAAAGCACTATCCACAAGCAATGAGAGGGGAGTGAATATTGCGATAACGCCTGCAGAGTTGTTCAAAAGTACTGCACAGTACACAGAAAAACCCATAAAACTAAGTGGGAACGTGTGCTCCCACAATCAGTTGATGCCAGTTTGTTATCAACCATTGCCACCTCCAGACCAACATGTATTACTCAATGTGGTTTTGGCTAATTCTCAGTGTACTGTATAGTAATCTAATATTCAAAAGATAGCATCATAGATGGAGTCTGAAAGACTGCTGTTGTTTAACATCTGATACAGGTATTCTCCTGATGCTACTACATGCAAACTTTGTTTCATGCACAAAATTATTAAAAATACCATATACAATTATTTTGTATGTATAAGGTGAATATGAAACATACATTTTGTGTTTAGACTTGGGTCCCATCCCCAAGATATCTCATTATACATATGCAAATATTCCAAAATCCAAAATACTTCGGGTCCAAGGCATTTTGGACTAGGGATGCTCAACCTCTATATAAATGGAGACATTTAATGCTACATAAACAATTTAAATGTAAAATCAATTGTAGCAGGTTTTGGCAGGCGAGCTGAACATTTTGCGAAACACCGCATGATAAATCAAAAATGCAACATTCAGGGAAATAAAACAGTGAAAACAAAATCCCTGTAATACTTACACTTTCTTAAAAAGATTTCTGTATGTAATGATTTTCAGTTTTTCTAGAATAAGGAAAATTCCACAGCGGATGAAGAAAGTCTCATGCTTTGACAATGCATCATTAAGTAGCAGCAAATTTCCTTCACTATCATAAAGAATAAAAAAAAATTACATTTCATAAGAGAGATCTTCCAAGACAAATAAAGGATTCAAACTAAAATCAACCTTTGAAAGAAAAAAAAAAAAAAAAAAGATCAAATAACAGCCCTACTATAAACTAAAGTACCAAGTGTTATTGCAGTTAATTATACAATTAATGTCATTGAAAAGCATTAAAAATTGCACCACTTGCTTAATTCAGCTTACGGTTTTGGAGTGGTAGAGATAAATCCTGATAGCATCAGGTACAAGACAGTAATAATCCCTAAATAAGGCTCCAGACCATCCAATGCAATATTCTTACAAATGCATCCTCATTTAATTATACAGGGCCAGTTTAGAAAGCAACTATAAAATAACACACATTATGAAATGTGGCGTATAACTTCTGCCATAAATAAATGTAATCAAATTGAAAGAGATTATAAATATTTTATCTATAGGGTATATTTATATATACACCCATTACATGTTCTGTTGTATTCAGGATTGTATTTTTGCATTGTACTGCTTGTTATTATTTAGTTTTTAAGTATATTACCACTGGAAATGGGGCATCACAGTGAAGCCGTTGCCTTGCAATAAGACCACCAGAGTTCACATCTCGGGTCTTCCCCACATGGATTTTAAATGTACTCCCTGTGTCTGCATGGGTTTCTCCTTAATGTCCAAAAACATGCAGGTTAGGTGAATTGTCAATGCTAAACTGGCCCTAGTGTGTATTCACCCTGTGACGGACTAGCACTCTGTCTGGGGTTTGTTCCTGCTTTAGAGAACCTGGTCTAGATTAAGCGAGTTATTAAATAATATGACTGGACCACTGGATAGGTGTATAGACTTTGGGACTTAACAAATGTAGTATACTATATTTAAAAAGTTAATTAAATTTGAAAAAAAGTAACATAAATTACATTAACAATGTTAAAAAAACCAAACTCAGTTTTGAAATTATTGATTATTTCATAAACTGAAATACCTCACAGCCTTAGTGACATCTGCAAACTGCAGGAGATCATACTTTCTCAATAGCTGATTTGTTGGCATGTGACCCTATTAGAGCATAATATTAAAAAGTTTGAATTATACAAACAGTAGGGAATTCTTAATTTAACAAAGTTAACTTTCTTACCAAATTCAAGAATACAAAGATTATAAACTTTGGAGGTAATAAAACTCATATAATGCAATACAATCTTTGCCAGGCTTAATCTGTGTACCCAATAACCAATCAACAAGAGACTGAAATCCCATCTCATAAGAGGAGCAACACAAGTGTGTAGGAGGAACTGCTGCAACAATTATACTATAATAATAAATAACGGAAGGTAATGAAATTATCTAAAAATATCTCCACCAATCAAAACTTGTCAGTTTTTAATTCTCATAACATGGTCAGCTGTCTCTAAATTATAGTGCCCTCGACTAATAATGATACCTGTGTTAAATAAAAACAAAATGTGCTGTGGAGAAATATTTTTATTGTTTATTGTCTTGATCCTGCTTCCAAATTATTAACATAAATCTAGCCATTAATTCAAGAAACATAAAAGAAAATTAAAAAATCCTTTGAATAAAACAAATTTGTTTTGTTTTCCTAGATAAAAACAAATAAGCTAAAATATATTTATAGTTTTACATACCAAAAGCATTTTTACAGGAAGCAGGTAAATAAGAATCATGCGTTTGTTCTTCTGACTGGATCTATGACAATGCTGAAACGCAAAGGAGAGATACTCTTCCGCTATGAAAGTAAGGAAATAAAGAATCAGTTTGTCTTACTTTCACAAACTATAAACCATCGCATAAATAACACACCCCTCTTTAACAGAAATAACTGTTTGCAAAGGAATGACACTGCCTCATTTCCAACAGTACAAGAAGTGCTTTAACATATAAAAAAAAAAACCTACCTTGCTTGAAATCACTGTCAAACATAGCTTTCCTTCCCACATAATATTTATAGGTTACTCTCTGTGCCATGCTGTATTCGTCTTTAAGGTTTGAACTGTCAATAGCTCGAATAAGAGGTTTACACAAGTGCAGCTTGTTGATCTGGAAAGTATAAAAGTAAAACACCTTATGTTACATGACCAAATACTGATGTGACAATTAATTCAGATAGTATGTACAAATAATATACCCATTCATCTTACTCCTTTATCTATACTAATAAAAGGCAAAGCACTCACTCACTCACTCACTCACTCACTCACTCACTCACTCACCAACTTCCCGTGTAGGTAGAAGGCTGAAATTTGGCAGGCTCATTCCTTACAGCTTCCTTACAAAAGTTGGGCAGGTTTCATTTCGAAATTCTACGCGTAATGGTCATAACTGGAAGGTATTTTTCTCCATTTACTGTAATGGAGTTGAGCTTGACTGCCGTGGGGGCGGAGCTTCGTGTGACATCATCACGCCGCCCACGTAATCACGTGAACTGACTGTCAACGCACTATGTAGAAAACCAGGAAGAGCTCCAAAATACGCTGAAGAAAACATGCATTATATAATTGAGAAGGCAGCGAAACAATAAGAAGCGAGCGAGTGACATATACTACCATATTCATCAGTGCAGCTACTTCGGAAACAAAGAAAGGTATAAACCTAAACTTTAAATTAAGTTAATAGACAGGCTGCCGCTGGTGTTTTCCATGCCCACGGGTAATGCGGGATACAAGTTTAATGAGAGAACGCAGGATATAAACGAGAGTTTTGATCACTTTGTAACTAAGTTAAAATTGCAGGTGAAGGGGTGTGCTTATGCAAATTCCGAGAGACTGTGTTTGTGGGGGATTGACAGTTAAGGCGGGTGGAGGAGTCACGTTATCATATCCCCTCCCATTTACCTCATTTCGCTCTGAGCTGAGCTCCGCGGCTAACGCCGTCTTCCGAAGCAACTTCGTCACACTGCCACC
>JANRMT010028174.1:143684344-143727147 GCA_026402145.1 Polypterus bichir lapradei
AAAAACTGCATTTTGTGTTTACTTGTGTTATATTTGACTAATGGTTAAATGTGTTTGATGATCAGAAACATTTTGTGTGACAAACATGCAAAAGAATAAGAAATCAGGAAGGGGGCAAATAGTTTTTCACACCACTGTATGTGAAAATAGACTTCTTTTTTTTCAGTTGTCTAACTGACATTCTCCCAGAAGGACTGTGGCTTGTTAACATGTATTTTGGCAATAGGCATCACAGGAACATCAAGCTCTTTGGAGATCAACCTGCAGCCTTTATGTTGACCTTGCTCGGCTATTACCTTCTTACCTCCTCAAACAACTCTTTGCTTTTCCTTCTGTTTTCCCCATTTAGTGAGATACACACAGGGACAGGGCCTTTTAAACAGTCTGAATGAGTGATTATAACATTGAGGACACCGGTGATACTAATTAAAAGAAGACTGTGAGCTTGCAGTACCACTGGAATACAATTATTTCTTGCAACTTAAAGAATGTTCTATTCATTTTCTCCATGCCTCCTTGGCATGTCTTTGTACAATAAGTAAAAATGTAGTTCTTTTAACAGGGTAGAATTTAATCTCCAGTGATCCGGAGTGTCCATTGTACACAGGTACAAGGTGTTTAAGACCCATGGCATTATAGTAATTCTTTGTGGGTGTGGATGCAAGAGAAAAACTAATCAAAAATTGTTCAAACTCTGGTAAAAGAACTTAACCGTGACCAACTGCCAGGTAGGTTCAAACTGACCTTTAGAAAGGATATAACAGTTTCAGCTTCCACCATATACAACTCACTGTTGTTCTGGGGTTGCTTTCCTTCACCTAGAACTAGGGATGGGGTTGTCTGGAGTTTGTGCATTGTATCACAAAATCAGGAGATTACCAAGTCATTATGGAGTACAATACTGAACCCAGTGTCAGAAAGCTGGAACTTCATTATAGATCATGGGTCATCAAGTTGGACAATGACCGAAAAACACTTTAAAATTCACTCAGAAACAGTGAAAAATAAAGATGTAATTCTGGACTGTTCTGAGATTTAAATCCTATTGATCACTTTTGAAGAAATCTGAAAACTGCAGTTAGTACAAGAAATCCTTCAAATCTGGGAGACTAGGAGAAGTCTGCAAAAGAAGAGTAGTCCAAACTGTCAGTAGAGAGATGTAAAAGACTAATTCCTAACTATATTAAGTGCTAGACTTTGTTTTTTACTAAAGGATGAAGTACAAAATATTAGGTGTAATATGACAATTTTGTCAATGTTTTTTTTTCCAGCACAATCTGCTGGTGAAGGGGGTGTTGTGCGTGTAATGCAGATATACCACTGATGCACTGCATCTTAAAAGAACTGCATTTTTCTGTGTTAATTGTTTTCAACTGAAGAAAAATTTTAACACATTAAAAAATAAATGAAAAAAAAAATCTCTGCAACAGACAAAAATTTATGAATCTTTCATTTTTAATAATGGAAATAGTTTCCCGCCTTGCACTCAATGCTGCCAGGATTGTCTTAGTGCACTCTTTCAGTTTGAAATGGATTAAGCAGGATTTAAGGGAGACTTGCTGTAGTGATGAAAAAGTGTATAACCAAGTCCTAAAATAGGCAGTGACTGTCTGATTTGTACATAACATAGGAGAGTTAACAACATGGTAATTTTACAACTTATGCATTGACTGAGCAAGACTGGAAAACCATTATGCACATAGTGCTTAAAGAGTAGGACACTCGACTCATCTTTAATTGCTACCTAAGCCCAGGGTAAAGGCAGCTTATCGAGTGTAATGAACAAGGGACACAAGTTATAGCTTACAGTACTGCAGACCTAGGGGACAGACACTGCCTCAAACTATAGTTAAAAAAAAAAAAAAAATTAGTTACTGTAAAGATGAAACTTTAGCTGCCAATCTGTGGTCAGGTATTTTATCAGAAATGATGAAGCAGGTTACCTTCTTATCTACTTGAATACATGCTACAGTTTTTTTGTCAAGCACAGCTGGATTGATTGGATGATGGTCACTTATGAAATTCTCAAAACACCCTGTGTCTCTGGGTAAAAATAACAGATCAGGTTTCAAATGGCTTATGAATAGTGTTTCTCAGAAGAATAGGCACCAAGATATGCATACTGTGTCCCCATGTTTTGCTGTCTTTTTTTTATTTAAGCCTTATTTTGTAAAATGTTTGCTATAATTCTAATTATACCTGGCTAAATGAGGAACATAAATATTACAAAGAAAAAGATTACAATGTGAATTTTTTTTTTTTGAAGAGAATGAGTGATTATGAAGAACTGCTGTCAATTTCACAAAAATGGCATTCACTTACAAAAGTAGACAGCAAAACTGGTTGTTTTGTACATGAGAGTACATTGCTATTTGCTTTATCTGTTATCACAGTACAGTAATCCCTCGCTATATCGTGCTTTGACTTTCGCGGCTTCACTCTATCGCGGATTTTAAATGTAAGCATATCTAAATATATATCACAGATTTTTCGCTGGTTCGCGGATTTCTGCGGACAATGGGTCTTTTAATTTATGGTACATGCTTCCTCAGTTTGTTTGCCCAGTTGATTTCATACAAGAGACGCTTTTGGCGGATGGCTTAGAAGCTACCCAATCAGAGCATGTATTACATATTAACTAAAACTCCTCAATGATATAAGATATGCTTCCCGCGCGGTGCTTGATTGCTTTTCTCTGTCTTTCACCCTCTCTGACATTCTCTGCGCCTGACGGAGGGGGTGTGAGCAGAGGGGCTGTTTGCACAGAGGCTGTTTGCCTAGAGGATACGGACGCTCCTCTACAAAATGCCGCTTTATTGCGGTGCTTCGGCATACTTAAAAGCACGTATTGATTTTTTGATTGTTTGCTTTTATCTCTCTCTCTGACATTCTCTGCTCCTGACGGCGCTCCTTTGAAGAGAAGATATGTTTGCATTCTTTTAATTGTGGGAAAGAACTGTCATCTCTGTCTTGTCATGGAGCACAGTTTAAACTTTTGACTAAAGGGTGTTATTTCATGTCTAGAGGGCTCTAATAACGTTAACAGTGTGGGAGAGTTTATAAGGGCTTAAAATATATAAAAATAACCATACAAACATATGGTTTCTACTTCGTGGATTTTCATCTATCGCGGGGGGTTCTGGAACGCAACCCCCGCGATCGAGGAGGGATTACTGTACAAGGGCTTTGAAACTCCGATCATAATTTTTTCTTGTGTAACCTGCATGTTCATCTGTTCCTAGTGCTCCAATAATAATAATTATAAAGAATGATAACAGTAGGAAACAATGATAGTAGGAAACAATATGTACAAAACATTCAGCTTTTTCCTCTTCAACATAATATATGTATGTTATAGTTAACTTCTTGTCTATCTACTCTTAGAAGTACATCAAAGACTAGTTCTACACTGAAGTGTGACCTTGTTTTTATAACTGAAGCAAACTTAAAACATCCATATTTAAAATAACTTACCAATTTTCCTCTTTGTGTGCTTGAAAAGCTTTTAGAAATGATGTTTCAAATGTTAAGGAGGTATCAATGTTTTAAACAATACAACACAATTCACAGGTATTCATAACCATTCTGCATAGTTTTAAAAGCATATCAATGTCATTCATAATAGACATATTTGTGTTAAAAATTTCAAAAGTAGTTTAAATATAAGAGGTATAAAACTAACAATACTTTATATCTCACTAAGATGACGTAAATGTATTAATCAAATCTATAAGATAGTTTAAACTATACTTTACAAATGCATGAACATTTGATAATGTGATTTACAGGCTATCAAGATACAAAACAGCAATTATTTAGAAGGTGTATTTATAGGCATCATGTGTTCAAAAATTAGTGTGCAAGTTTGCATTTGACAATAATGTACTGAACTGTGAATTAATTACTAAGTATTAGTGCAAAGAGAAAATGAACAGAGAGCAGCATGGTAATTTAATGTGTGATTAACTTATGGCATTAATCAATGGAAAAATTATTCTTTAAAAATAGATTACTTTTTTAATAGACAGGCTACAAACAGAGACACAATTACATCATCAAGACCACAATGCAAATATATACTTTCTCCATATACATATGACTGAACTACATAAATTCAAAAAGAAAGAGTTTATGGAAACAAGTGACAACAAGTCTGTTTTTGCTGACAAATGTACAGATATTTTTTATAAACAAACATCAGGAATCCTTGAACATCTTGAACTTTTATTTGCTTTGCTAGTGTATCCAGATAAACGTTACCTAGTGAAGTTGAGGCACATGAAGCTACATTTTCAGAAGCTGCTCTCAAAAAGAACCTCATAACCCTCATCGCTCAAAGGACTATGGCTCGAAAACTGAACTCCTCAATCATCAATGGTCATACAGATGACCTTAACAGGTCAAATTTTAATTTAGAATAACTGCTGATGAAAATACTTGAAGATCTATCAAGGTTGTTTTTTCGAAGTTCATAGTACTGAGAAACTGGTATAAATTGCTATTAAATACCTTCAATAAAAGAGAAGTGTTGTGTTAAAGAAATTTGAATATTTTGACCTGACTTTCTTAGATATAACCTCACACATGTGGGTGATGAAATAATGACTTTAAGCAACTGACCTATCAAATTCAACCTGTAATTGTATGTATGTGTGTGTGTGGGGTAGGGGGGTGGTTATGAATTATTAAAAAAAAAAAAAAAAACACACACACTACACTACCATTTAAAACCATCTGAGAATAATACAAAATAGAAAATTAGGACGCTCCACATTTTTTAAATCTTTTCATAAGAGTAAACTGAAATTTGCAGTGACATTTTGAAGACACTTGAAGTTGACTATATAAAAAAAGAGTCTTGTAAAAAAAAACGTTTAACTCAGTATCACTGAAAATCACAACCTCTGCAGCTCAGAGAGGAATACAATTACACTCTATTGATAGCAAAATATTTTGACAGCAGAATTACAAAGGTTACACATGAAGATAAAAGTTGCTCATCATCACTAAAAATAGAAATGCACAATTGGAATAACTAACATGAGCCAACAGAGTTCACAGTTATGTGCAAATGAGGTAAGTATAAACTCATTCAAAGTAATGAAATGGTGCAGCTGAAAATAAACAAATTACACGTAGACTACCTCTAAATTTCAAGGCTTGGGTATGCCCGTCTATAGAATAAGTTAATTTTCTTTACTGATTATGCAACTAATAACTGCAGGACCAGAAAGAATTCATCAGTGCATCTTGCCTTCTTTTATATAAGTCAAGATGATTTTAACTCATTAAAATATGATGGATCTGAGTCTCTCTGTGTCTTTGGAACGACCTGTCACTGTCACTTTATATAGGACAGTATATCCACCCTCACTGGGCACTGTTTCATTCCAATTATTACCAACATCACAAAATAAATGCAACCAAGGAGCTTGTCAGTAAAAATAAACTGGAGACTCTAAGATTAATGATGTCAATGGGTTACAAACTTTATACAGTTATTTGCAGGCAAAGGAATTGCGACGAAATAGTATTTTTGATACTGCTTATAATTTGTACTAAAGAATTAAAAAGAAATATTCTGCTTTCTATCTCAAATTCAGCCTTAATTGCCAAATCCAAATAGATACTTTAAATGACATGTTTCAATCATAAATGCAGCACATGTCTGTATTAGCAGATGATGGACTAAAGAAGGAAAAAAAAAACCCAAAACAATCACAAAATATTGGTAATAACTCATTAAAATATGATGGATATGAGTCTGTGTGTGTCTTTGGAATAACCTGTCACTGTCAATTAATTTTTAAAATATGTTTAACAGTAAATAAACACATATTTGTGTATTTTATTATACATTAAACATTGAAAATAAAATATATACCAACCTAAGGTTTTAAATTTTACCAAAGGAAATATACTGCAACTAAAAATATCAAACATGCTTCTAAAAAATGAATATATGCTAACAAACAACATATCATAAAATGTGTGATCTCTTGCCTTAAGGTCCAATAAATTCACATACCTCATAGCAGACCCATTTACTATAAAAAGGATATTGAACAACAACAGTTTGACACTTGTATGCCTCCACAAAGTCATGATTTGCCACTGCATAGGTACACCTGCAAACACAATAAAAGGTTTACAACTTTTTTTTTTATGCATTATTTCATAGATACTAAAAAACAGTCAATGAATCATGATGTGGATCATTTAGATGCTTCCAAATTAAACAGGTGTATAAACTTTTCCATCTGTAATTTGTATGCATCAGTATTAAATATACCTGGTAATAAATAGGTCTCTAAAAACATACATACAATTAAACCAGTGTAAAACAGAGAATAGCTTTTTTTTATTTTTTCTAATTAACCTGTGTTAAGTGTCTATCACTTCTAGATGTTTAGAAGGACACACCATTTTATGCAGCCCTACCTGTCAACCACACCCTTCTCATTCTATGTCAGGTAGTAGAGTGCTTATTCTTTAGAAATCCAATGACGACATCTGTTGAATCAGACTCCAAAAATAAAGATAAGCAAAAATCTACATATAGTAATTGAGCAGGATAGAGATTCACAAGGTTGATCGTGAGACTTTAAGAATCGATATCGAATCATTTAAACAAAAAATAACGATTAATTGGAAAATTGATATTTTTACCCAGGTCTACTATTTGCTGACTTAATGAGAAGATGATCAAATACACCATCATTTCCCACAATGTGCTAGATACTGCTAACTCATTAATGAGAGTGCTAAGGCTGATTGCTGAAACAAGTTGCAAATATTTTTAAATATATTTGCTATAAAGCAAAGCAAGTTCTAGGTTACTAACAATAGCACTACCTGGCAAAGGCATTTACAGCATTACACATATACCAGCATTCACATACAAGGCAGTTAAAAAAACCTGTGCCTTTCAATGCAGTTGATTACTGTTACTAAAACAAGAAAATCTCAACCCCTCAAATCCTAAGCAAAAAATTAAAATAAAACAAGCTTTTACAACTGAAGAGTGGTGTAAAACGTGCAAAAGATCTAGTAAAACAAGGAACTAATCAAATCACCAACACCCTGAATCATGCCCTATTGTTACTTCAGGTCTGCAGCTTTTTCTATTGTTTACAGTGCAGCATTCTCTCTTTTAAATTGCTTGTTTTTAGAATATAATTATTAGCCACCAAGATTTGTTACCCTAAAATCATACACTTATGATATTTAAGCAGCCCGGAGAAACAAATGTGGACATTTATCATGGTATAAAAAGAGACAGAGGAGAGTGCAATATCTACAGATTGAGCATGTTGAATACCTGTGACTTTAAAGGATGAGTTTGGTATTTTTCAAGTCAAATTTATTTCTAAATAATCATGATATACCGTATATTAACTTTTCAAATGGAAATGCATTCTAAAGTAAATCACATTTTATAAATGTAAAAAATAACTACAATAGAGCTACTGGGTACAGGGATTCCATTGTGAAAAAAAGCTTTAAAACTTACTGAATAAATTCACGTAGAAGAAACAAAGGTATCGATTTAAGGAAACATGCATTCCACGTTTCTGAGGCACGATCCTGACAAGAAAAGTAAATGGAAAAATGATACCTTTTATTACAGATTTTAGATACTATTTTCTCTTGGTAAACATATGTTTTTTGCTTGCTTCCCTGCTTATTATGGCAACCCCAAACGCTCTCCCCAAAGGTTATTTTGCCTATTATCCAATTTTTTTCTTCTGCAATTCTGTTTCGTCAGCGGTTATGCTATGTCATTGCTTTAATAACAAACAGATTTGCACTCAAATCATGATTATTTTTTTCCTAAATGTTACGTACTTTTAGCCAATTATCTTATGTGATGTTACTTTACAGAGATTATGGGGTGACAGTCACCTTTACTTGAAGAACAATAGTGAACAACTCATGTAAGAGTTTCATTATACAGGCAGTCCCCTGGTTACGTACGAGATAGGGACTGTAGGTTTGTACTTAAGTTGAATTTGTATGTAAGTCGTAACAGGTACTTTAATAAATGCTATTTTTGACCGACTGTAACCAAGTGCTCTGCCAATGAATGATGGAGTTTCACCTCTCTCTGACCTTTTTATTATTTCTACTTTATTTTCAATGGTGATGGTTTTTCTCTCCTTCACTGTATCACCAGCACTTGCATCAGATCTGTGTTTCAGAGACATTCTTGAAGGGTGAAGACAAAAGGTTAAGATGAGCTCTTCTGCACAGCACTGTAAACGCCATCACAGCAGGAAGGCACCCGTCGTCAACACATCTGATGTACTGACAAGAGACAACTTCCTGCTATGTGCGTAACAGTACAAGCTGGCTTGCTATTAAGAATGAATGGGAGTGGCGAGGAGCAGTTCACAACCCGCCTACCACACAGTCACCTCCACTACAGTATGCTGCCTGCAGCATCTGCCCCCCCGAGAACGAACACGGTGCAGCTAAAAGCGGGTAGTGAATCGCCCACCACCACCCCCATTCAATAGGCAGCCACCCAAGGCACACTAAAATGCTACCCCCCGCCGCCCTGTTCACCCTCAATAGCCTCCGTTCAGCCACAACCGGGTCACCACTTGCAGCATTACCCGGCCACCCACCGAGAAAGAATGGGGCAGCCGTGTGTGGTGGACAGGCAGTGAAATGCCCCCCTCTGCTCCATCCAGCCTGTTTCTAGCCAGGAGCAGTAGCGGCATGGTGGGCAGGCAGCAAACCACCCCATCAAGCCTCTGTCCTGCATAGGAGCGATAGTTGTGGCCCCGGTGACTATGGACCACGGGTCACTGCTTGCCGCCGGGAGCCGCCCGAAAATCGCCCCCCTCCAGCCTCTGTCCAGCCACCGCTTACAGCATCCCCACGCCAAAGATGATGGAGTGGCAGTTACTGAGGTGCATGCGTCTCAGCTGCGGCCCCATTCGGAAGTTGTATGTTGGATGTCCGTAACTTGGAGATTACCTGTACTTTATTCAAATAATAAATTGGAACTGAACTGATTACACAGCATTGTACATTTAATTTATCCCTTAGATTGCTGAGTGAGCCAAGCCACGTGCACATAACACTTTTATGTGAATTCATGGAGAGAGAGAAAAAAAAAAGAAAAAAAAAGTGCAGAATGTTGTGACGGTGCAGGTCCGGCACCATGCTCCCTGTTCTCATTTGGGAAGCCTCTTGAACCCAACACTGTCTGTAACAATAACCCGATAAGCAGGGCAGATGGGGACAAAATAGTCCAGGCAACAGGATGATGCAAAGTGTGGAAGTGTTTTTATTAAACAACAAAAAAAAAATCAAAACAGTTGGTGTCCATTAAAGTGCAGTGCTTCTAAAAAGGTTCAATAAATAATCAATTAAAACAGAAAAATTAAAAAAAAAGGTTCAAAAGAAGACTAAAATCAGTGTCATAGCAGGCAGGTCTTTGCTACTCTCCCGACTTGGAGTCCAGCACTACACCCTCCATCTCCCCAGCTCACCCATTACTCATGCAGCTGGCACAGACTTCAGCAGCCACAATCCTCTCCAGTTTGACCGCTGTCTTGGCTGCTTCCGTCGGCGTCTGCCATACTGCTCAGGGTCAGTTGTCCTTCTGTCTTCCTTCATGCACACGTGGTCGTCCTTCAGATCCCTAGGAAGGATGCCACCTTGATCATACTCGCTCTTCAACGAATAGTCAGCGGACATGATCCACACCTAGAGCACCAAACCTTTCCTTCTAAGTGGAGCAAACAACCGTGCTGCCTTTCTCCATACTGGCTGACTCGACTTGCCCCTCCACCCTCTGCTGTTCTCACAGCTCTTTTGCGCGTTTTTTCCCCGTTCTCCCTTGATTGTCTCCCCAATTTCCTGTGCTAGCCCATACTTATACAGCTCCGTGGTTGCAGTGTCTCAATCATGCACCGCAGGAAGCAGATGAAGCAATTGAGAAAGATCGCATCTGCACGTGCAGGTGCGCCTCGCACCAATTACTTCAACTCCCTGCAGCTGCGCGAGTGTGCTCATGTAGACTGACACGGCCAACGGATTATTTAATAAGACAGCCATTCTTTCAGAGCCACGGACCTGCTATACCACAAATGTGCGATAGAGCAGAGTAGGTTGAAGCACCACAAACAAATGATATTTTTTAATGCATAATAAATTGCTTTTGCGGATTATAAGATAAAAGAACTGATGACAACGGTTTTGAGTGATTAAACTCACTGGCACTCACCGATACCAATCAATTCATATATACAATGGGAGAACATGTAAACTCCATGAAGACCCTGTCACTGTGAGGCAGAAATGACAGTTCTGTGCTACCAAGTCAAGTGGGCTTTATTGTCATTATATTTATACAAATACTTTGGCAAACTATACAGTGGCAGGAAATTATGTTTCCCATCGACCACAGAGCAGTATTCAGACAATAAACGTGACAATATAACAAAACAGAGTGGTGGGTAATTTTACATAAGGGAATGATGCAGAACAAGGAAAAACATCTGTACAAAGAGAAATCACATGGACAAACAATCAGTGATGACAGGAGATGTACAATGGACAAGGACAAGGAATGTAAAAATATATAAGAGTAATAAAAAATCTATACTTATTTTACTAAATTTCAACCTTATTAAATTTAGGTGAACTGGGATGGCAAAAGTGTGCCTAGAATGCAGGGCTGTGGAGTTGGAGACACTTTTGGGTACCTGGAGTCGGAGTCTACAAAAATGTACCAACTCCGACTCCTAATAAATTTAAATTTTAATGAAAAAAAATACAGCCAGTTCAAATGTCACATTTCACAAACAATAGTTATAATTAAGTACTTCTCTGATGTAAGAACAAAGCCCAGTGCATAGTTGTGTTACTACTAGTGTGAAGTTCAGCTGAGCTATTATACAACCAGGCATTCACATATTGTAATCTGGATTATGGTACATTACAAAAAGTGTTTTCATTTTATTTCAGATATTATGTGTTTAACAAGTTCATTTGAGTGTAAACAAGTGTAATGATGTAGATGTAGGTGTGTGCTATGGCCTGATGTGTGTTCAGGGGTTCTGTCTGCACTCTCCACATAGGCTCCCACCCAGGGCTGAACTTTAGCATAACTTTGCAGCACACCACCTGTTCTAGAAGATTTTGAAATTAAAAAGGAACAGATTATATGTATTGTGTCAGATAATGCTTCTAATATGGTAAGCACAATTGAGAAAATGACAAACAGATATTAGAGGAAGACAGCTCTGCAAGTATTGGAGAAAGTGAAACTGAAGAGGATAGTGAAATTCTGGATAACATTGCTGAAGAAGCATCTAAGCTTACTACTATTCAACATATGCATTGTGCTGTTCATACTCTGCAACTTGCAATAAGAGATAGATTGAAAGATCGTCATGCAGCTAATCTAATTGGCAAATTGAGATAAGTAACTGTTGCAAGCCAGTTCCTAAAACAGATGCCATTTTGAAAAGATGTGCAGGAAAATGAGCCATTTTGGATCAAACGCAATGCTGGGGAAGCACTTATTTGATGGTAAAGTGTTTGCTTGAACTAAAAGACTTTATTGAAGAACTGGACAATGAAAATGTTTTATTAACTGAAAACCAGAGGGCACAAGTAATAAAAGAACTGGAAAGTCTACTTTCTTACCCCTTTACTGTCACCAAGAGGTTGCAATATGAAGATTTAACACCTGGCTTGATATACTGCCTGAACAAAAGTGGAGGGTTAATAGCTGATGGCATCGTATCTTAAATGAAGAAAAGAGAGAGTCTCTAACTGGATAATCAAATCTTGTTAGCTGCTATTTATGTTGATCCAATGAGACGAATTTTGTTGAGCAGTGACCAGATTGCTAATGGGAAAAAAGGCACTCTATGATGTAGCAGTTGGCATGAAGGGATTACTACGACCTGAAACACCACCACTGGATGAAACTATAAGCACTGGTAACTCAGGATCATCCTCTTCAAATGAAGAATTAGACTTTGATTCCTGCTTGGATAAAATGGAAGTTTCAAAAGCAAACCGATCACCTATGCGTGAAAGGTAAATGACCAGTAAATGTCAAAATAAAGAGATTCCAGCAGATGTTTTTTTTTAAAAGAATCAAAAGAAGTTGAAAAGTATGACCACTCATTGAAACTGACTGTAGAAGAAGCCATCCTTATTGATCCAGAGATTATTAGTGATGTGGCTAGAACTGTAGCAGCAATGCCACACACCCAAGTCAGTGTTGAAAGACTATTTTCAGCTCTAAAAATAATCAAGTCAGATTTAAGAGTTTCTATGAAAGAGGATCTGGCAGAAGCAATTCTGTTTCTTAGAACATTGCATCAAGCTAATTTTGGATTGCATTTAACAGCTATTCTGCTCTACAACTGTATTCCAAGTTTAGTATATAATCTGTTTTTTATTCATGTAGTTAAGCTTTGTTTTAAACCTACAGAATAATGTGGTTTATACTTTTTGAACTGGTAAAGTTCCTGTTCCTGATTTTTATGCATGCTACTACTTTATAGCCACTTGATAAAAACAGTAAATAAAACCTTATTGTTTTAATTTTTTTGGTTTTTTTTTAGCTGGCCAATACGGTAGAGAGTTAGCTTCCTAGCCAGTAGTTATGTGGTTAAATGATGTGTATGTTGCCTTCCTTCAATCAACATGGAAAATACATTAGCATATTAAATACAGAGGAGTCGGAGTCAGGGAGTTGGAGTCAGAAGTACCAGAAAGGGTACAAGAGTCGGAGTAGAAGAATTTATCTACTGAATCCACAGCCCTGCTAGAATGTATGTGTACAGTATGTGTCTTTGTCCTGCCATGAAAAAGTGAGCTAAGAAGATGGATGGAGGTGTATAATGTCTGTTCAGATCGTGAACCTGATTATATACTTAATATTCTCTCTCACTAAAGCATACGCATGCATAATTATTATTTACTTATTTGAATGACACCCTTATCCAAGACAACTTACAAATTTTTAGATAAAAGTGATTACGTTTTATTTTGATTTTCCAATTGGAGCACAGACAGGTTAAGTGACTTGCTCATGGTCACACAGTGTCAATGGTGGTATCTGATCTGACATCTTCAGAGTTTAAAGTACAAAGCCTTACCTACTACGCCACCAGCAGCAGGCAATATCTTTATGAAATAACAAAATTAACTTCAGTATAGTGAAAGAATGTTAGTGATCATAAGTGTGACTTTTTTCAGTCATTATTGTCTAGTTGTCTACATAATAGACAGCAATTCACATCTGAGCATCAAAATTCTATGTCAATAACTGTGCTTGGTGCAGACTATGCAAGGTGAATCCATGCTCCTTTCACAATGGGACTCCAGTACCACTGTACTCCATTATAAAATGCAGGAGTGGGCTAGTTATTTATTTATTTTAGAATTTATAAATTATGCCTTACTTTAGAATGCAATTTTTATTAGGCCAATTTAATATATAATGAAATGAAGAAACAACTTTGACATGAAAAATACCAAACTCATTCTGTAAGTGTGAAGTTGATGGGATTTAATGTAAAACATTTTGGCAGCATGTGAAAATTACACACAAGAACATTCTTCAGAGTTACTACAATATATATTTATATGTAAACATATATTGCTCATTTAGTAACAAAAAAAGAAAGCTGCAAATTCTTCCACTGATGGGGTGGGTAACCTTGAATGTTGCCCTCATTGGAATGGCTGATGCCCAATACGATTTGCCATATACCATATATACTCACATACAAGTCGGGTCTTGAAACCCGAAAAATCGATCATAAAATCAGACCCCAACTTATACGCCTGCTCAAAAATGTGACACTTAACATTTTTTTTTTTATTTTACATTTTCTTGCCTCCTCCAGTCTCTCATCAGTTTCTCAGATGCATCAAAGTTGCAGCAGCGCAGTTACCAATTTCTTTTGCTACTTGAATGATGTTTAATTTAAAATCAGCTTCATATTTTCTTCTGATCGAATGCTCCATCATAGATAAGGGATGCTCTTATGAGAAAGGTGTATGAGGGTGTGAGATACAAAGAACACAAATCAGTGTAAACGTTGCCTCAGAATAGTTCGGGTATTACCGTGTGGTCACATAGGCACAACAGAGAGAGAGAGAGAGAGAGAGAGAGAGAGAGAGAGAGAGGTTAGGAGCACGCGTTGATAGTGCGCATTGCTGCACCCACATAGAAAAGAAAGGCAGTGTGCTCCATGGTTACTCTTTCAGGAGGGCGTTAGCATATCATAATCTCTTGGGCCAATAGCGTGAGTTTTCAGCATTCAACTTATACAACCGATATTATAAAATACCAGAAATCAGACTGTAAAATCAAGTCCCGACTTATCTGTGGGAAAACGTATCCATGAGTATATATGGTACATCAGTGTCATTTAAAAGTACTTACCTGTGCACTAATGCTATGGAATGATTTGTATGTTACATAGACAGCCCCTAATGAGCTTGGTGATCCCATTATTCACACCTGAGTGCCTATGTTGTTTGGGAAGCCTAAAGAACAGTATCTAGTGTCACTGATACAAAATTAGATTTTACATAGATTCACTTATCCAAAAAAAAAAAAAAAATTCCTCATTGCATGATGGTCAGAAAACCATTTAAGCTCAAAGAATTCTCTAAACAACCTGACACACAATGTCTATGTCACAATATCCCATTTGAAGCATCACAATGGTAAAGACGTAGCTAGGGTGGGAGTATAACTCTACTTGTTTATGAAGAAAGGATGGTATAATGGTCTCAAATACATGCCTGCTGACATACTGAGTGGACGACTTAGGTAAATAGCTGCAACTAATACATCAGAACATTTTAATTACTTTGTGATGAATTAGGACATTTTGAATTACTTTGTTACATCTATTAGCTTGGACAGAATGAGAAATTTCAAGTACACTAGAGCATATCAATAGCTATATATCTTTCTTAAATGTGTAATGAATTTCTTTTCATTCAATAAGTGCTCCCTTACCTTAAATGAGCTGCAACCATTTCATCATGTGGAGGTTCCAGTACCTGCTGACACTTCTCTTCTGGATTTGCGAGCTGTAAGAATTGAAAAAAATAATGAACTGAATTAAACACATTAATTAAATATTGAAAAAAAAAAAGTTCTGGAATGATTAAGGTATAATTCACAAAGTGCAGCTCCTCTGATCTTTTAACAGGGTTGATATCAGCTTACTTCTATTTTATTTACAACAAAACTTAGCCAAGACAGTTGAACCTGTACAATTTAAACGTGTAAATTAACTGTACAGAATGTCAGACCTTAAAAATCATTCTCTGAGTCCTACTAAATACAGTGCATCTGGAAAAGTATTCACAGCGCATCACTTTTTCCACATTTTATTATGTTACAGCCTTATTCCAAAATTGATTAAATTCATTTTTTTCCTCAGAATTCTACACACAACACCCCATAATGATGTGAAAAAAGTTTACTTGAGGTATTTGCAAATTTATTAAAAATAAAAAAATTGAGAAAGCATAAAAGCATGTAAATAAAAATTCACAGCCTTTGCTATGAAGCTCAAAATTGAGCTCAGGTGCATCCTGTTTCCCCTGATCATCCTTGAGATGTTTCTGAAGCTTAATTGGAGTCTACCTGTGGTAAATTCAGTTGATTGGACATGATTTGGAAAGGCACACACCTAAATTAACGAAACCTAACTGAAGTCAGAAGTATGCAAAACCTGGAGTTCAGTCAATGCAACAAGATTGGAGATGTGCTTTAGAGATACTTTGACCTGATTTTTTTTTTTTGTTTGCTATTCACAACAGGTATCTGCTAATGTGAAGCATGCCTCACACAAAAAAAAGCTCTCAAGATATCTACAATCAAGAATTGTTGGTGTGCATGATGCTGGAAAGAGTTACAAAGTAAGAGTTTATATTTTCACTAGTAAACAGTTAGACATTTTGTTTCCAAATGCCCAGGTATAGCTTGGTTTCCAAATGAATGAGTACTTAAGTACCTGAATTTTTTAAATCACAGCAAGGAGGATTACAGCAATCTGAAAGACCAGAATAATAAGTTTTCTTAAATTATATTGGGTTATGGACTAAACACTGGTATATACAAGTAAATCCACAACTTTCCACCACCACTACCAGACTTAGGTAATCCATATCTTTTACTCTCACTATGGAAACTAAATCATCCAAGGACTATGTGCTCAACCCAAAGCCATTTTCTGTCTTTACAAAGTTTAATTAGACCACATCTTTTAAACTATCTTTTGACCAAACAGTATTCTAAAAAGGTATACCCCACCCAGAAAATGCACACAAATACATTACAGTAGAGTCTCGCTTATCCGACATAAACGGGCCGGCAGAACGTCGGATAAGCAAAAATGTCGGTTAATGGGAGGTGTTAAGAAAAAGCCTATTAAACGTCAAACTATATTATAATTTTACGCAATACGAACCTAATACAGTGGAACTTCGGTTCATGAACATCTCTGAACACGTACAAATCGGGTTATGACCAAAAAGTTCGCCAAACTTTTGCATCTGTTCACAACCACACACTAGGTATACGAACGAGCCAGTTTCCCTTTTGGTTTGTGCGCGCCGATGATTTCCGCACGTGTTCACTCTCTCCCTGTGCAGCATGAGAGAGAGAGAGACAGAGACACAGACAGACACACACGTGCACACACACACGCACGAGAGAAAGAGAGACACACAAACGCACGCACGCGAGAGAAAGAGAGACACACGCACACAGACACACGTGCGAGAGAGACACACACACACGGGCACGCGCACACACACACACACACAGACACGCCAGAGAGGGCTGGCCACAAAATCCACTGTAATCATGTTTTACAACAAAACAATAGAAAAATTTAACTGAAAAAATGAACTTAGCAACAAAAAATAGACTACGTTCATGCTCGCAACTTGCAGTTCTCGTTGCTGATTGATGTGTTTTTTTTTTTTGTGGTGGGACGTCGGATAATACAGAATGTTGGATAAGCGAAGGTTAGATAAGCGAGACTCTACTGTATTTTAAAATGGAGTTAACTGAATCACATTTAATGAAGCCTTTGCCACAACATACAAAGAAAGTGTCACTATTTTCATATTGTGCGTTTCTTATCTGAGCATTTTGTCTTCCATGGGGTGGCAAAGAACATTTCCATTGCCTTACTGTATAGGAATTCCTGAACTTGGGGACCATTTACTCAATATTCTAAAACAAGCTAGGGAGGAGATCTGAGAGAATATGTTTGCTTTGGATGTTTGTGTTTGGTTGGTGTCATGTTAATATCTAAATACAGTGTCAGATGTATTTGTCAAAACAACTTGGCTTCCGGCTAAAACTTGTTGCAGCTGCTACAAATCTGGACACTGGAGCTGTCCCCTTAAGTGAATCATAATTTGCGAATAATTGCAAAATTCTTTCTGGGTTTTCACATTCATTCCGTATTACATATTGTGCCATGCTAGTAGCACAAAGTAGGAGTCATTCTAGCAGACAGTTGATGCAAAGAACCCTGGTTTAAGAACAGGATCATACATCATAGAAAACAATCACAGTTGGTTACCTTTGAAAATTCACAGTGATTTAATACATCAATTTAACATGCCACAAGAGTGGATGACATAATAATGTATTCCAACACCAAACACCCTCATCCCATTTAAAAATTACTGAGCAGGTGATTAAGATTACTAGACAGACTACTGACTAATTTCAGTGGTAAGGTAAACACTGTCAATTCACTAGGCCATCAGTATAGGCTTTTTATAATAAGAGATTCCTGAAAACTGTGATTTTAATCATCTCCAATCCCATAAAACTTACCAACAATCTTCTGGCCTGCTGGCATCCAACAAGGAATATTTGATACCTTACAAGTAATATCAAACAGTTTTTAAACTGTTAATTCACATATGCCTGATCCGTTACCAAAACTCCAGTGTGAAAGCACTTGTACCATCAGATTGTCTGCACCAATGATGTACTTTTCATGACCATTCTGCAGCTCAGTTACTGGTACTAGCAGCTTTTTGCACATGCTGTCTAGGACATATTTTATCTTTACATGCGATATCAATGGTTTGTATACTGCTGCATTATTTCTTTACAAATTGTTTATTATCATGGTTTTGTTTAGTAACTTGCTGCACAGTGTTATTATACTATTTGCAGTATTACTGAAGCATTTCTGATTTATCTGCACCAGTGTAACTAGCAACAAATACTATTATTATATTGTAATGCCTCTCGTCCTTTGACATAATGATCACCTCTTCAACTGGTTAACTTGGCACGAAATTATTTTGCTATTTTTTATTATACTCAACTTACTCAGTCAACTAATTAATTGTGTGGTTCACTTTGTTAAACTGGCTGATTTTTAGTCATCTATATCTTTTCCCGTTGTATCCATCAGTTTCTAAAAAGTGTAAACAAAATGTGTACATATCAAACAATTCTAAGAACTTGAAATAGCAAGGGCTATATCCTTACAATATAGCATTTAAAAATACATATTGGAGGTTCTTTCAAAGTAACCCTTTTTCTGCATATAGGTTTCTAAGGATCAGAAACAAGACACTTTGTTTCTCTGTCCCAACATTGTTTCTTTCTAAAGATATCAATTTAATTGATGAACAGCATTTATTATGGCTTTACAGTAGGCTTGCTGAAACGTCTAATTACAGTCATGAATCAAGTTTCCAAATCAAACACCATCAATTACACAATAAGTTAAACTAAGACATCATTAAATAAATACTTAACCATAAATTTAACTTGAACAAGAAAATCCAATTTCTGATTAAAGATCAGGTACACTAAATGTTGCCTACAAACATTTGACAAATATTTTCAAGAAATATCCAAAATAACATTTTATATAGCTGTTTTGTGCAATAATTGTGGTTAATGTTACATTTATATCAGAAAACTGTGGTCTTGGTAAATGTGTGTGGTAGACAAAGGTAAACCATCATACCTGTAGCCTGGGATTTGCCACGTGAGGGTGTTTGAATGATAACAACTCAGCGCAGAATGCACCATCACTTGTATCAATAGCCTCAACCACCTAAAATAGTTAAGCATAATTTCAGTTTAAACATTTTTGTTAATTTACTAATCAGAAATTTAGATAATACACTACTGGTCAAAAGAGTTAGAAAACCCCAGTTCTTTCAGTTTTTCTTCAAATTCAATCAGCTGAAACACAATGAACGACCTAAAATGTTGAAAAGATAAGATGTAAATTGCCAGAGGTTTAAATTTAAAGATTGGGTTAGAAACACTGAAAAAAACACACACCAAATTTCTGAATATTAAAAATGGTCCTTCTTTAGGGAACAACTTTCTTAGGTATAGAGGCTGAAGCAACACAATCTGTTCCAATTCTGCTTTAAGACAGACAAGAAGGTTTTTATGTTGGGACACCTGTGCAAATTGTTTGCTTCAACTTGCAGGGCTTAATTTACTTTAATTTCTGTAGAACATCTGTAGGCTGTAACCTATTAGTTGTTCCCTGAAGAAGGCCCATTTGTAATACAGTATTCAGAAATTTCCTTTTCTTCAGTTTTTGCTAACCTAAACTTTAAATTTAAACCTCTGGAGTTTACTGCATACCTATTCCCCATTTTAGGTCATTCATTGAATTTCATCTAATTAAATATGAAGAACAACTGGAAAAACTAAGGTGTTCTAAAACTTTTGATCGGTAGTGTACATGATCAGTTCACAAAGTTTTCTTCTATTATTGATATAGAGCAAGGTTAGACAGTTCTGGTCTGTAAGTGCCACAATGACCTTAGGTTTCCTTACCAACCAAATAATATTTGACATTAATCTTTGTTCCAGTGTGGTTGCTGAGGTGTCACCCACTACACTTGGGTCCCAGTGCTTCGCCATGTGGTGGGTGCAGCAACGCACTATCACAGCATGCTCCCAATTTAATCTTTGCTGCTAAATGAATTTTACCTCTAATTCTCAAAAACACTTTTTTTCTCTGTGAAAATTCAAAAAGATGCTTATTGATTTCACACATATTTACCATAAAAAAAACAAGAATTCATATAATTTGCTGCAGTTCTGTTGTTGAGACTTACTTTTTTTTATTTGTTAACTAGAAAAAGTAGAAGAGATGTTTTGATGATTGATCTTTCTAATAAACTTTTTTTAAATAGGGAAAAATACAATAAAAAGTGCTGATGAAGGAGAAAGCAGTGCTTCAGTTTGGAACTTTGAGTATGTCTCCGATTTTTAACACCACATCAATTAAGCTTCAGGGATATCAATCAGTCCAGTTAGGAAGCATAAGTGATTGTGAATCAACTTCACCTTACACTGGTGCAGTGGGCTCTGGGTTTCTCCTGGTGCAGAACAATGCCTGGCCTCCTAAGGCCAGAGTATGCAGCTAGTTCCTGGATGACAAAGGCATTGACGCCACTGTCTGGCCTGCAAGTCCTCCAACTCTCCTCATGTAACAGCATGGCCTGTCTCTTGGCATCTCCTCCATGCTTTTGAGCTTCATGCGAATGTGCCATCCTGGAGGAGCAGGACTACTTGTACAACCTGAATTGGCTATAGGTACTGCCTCATGCTACCAGTAGACAAGGACACTAGTAAAATGCAAAACTAGAGAAGAATCAATCAGAAAGGATAAGGAGAGAGCAATAGTTTGTGGCCACCACCTGCAAAACCATTCCCTTTTTGGGGGATGTCTTGTTCTTGCCGCTCCAGTGCACCCGTTGTCACTTTCATTTGCACCTAAGCAGATGAAGGCGATTCACAATCTCTTATGCTTCCTAACTGGACCGACTGATATCCCTGAAGCTTAACTAACTTGGTGTTAGACTGTGATGATTAAGTGTTTATTAATTTTTTTTGACCAGTATACTTGTTATCTTTAACAAAATATCTATAACAACAGAAGTCACTACAGGATCAGGCTCAAGATTTTCTGATATGTTAAAACACCAAATTATAAAACACTTCATTCATCTCACATTAATCCAGAATGCATTGTTCAAAAGAGGCAATTACTGACTAGTGTAGCAAAACTAATCGCAGAATATTAAACAAAGATTGAAATAAATTGGATTATGTATTTTGTACATGCACTGACTTCCTGAAAAGTGAACTGTGGTTCTTTACAATTTATACAATAAGATACTTGTGTGTTATAACCACACCACTCAACCCAGATAGTGCTTCTGTTTCAAAAGTAATTAAAAATCAAATTTCATGTATTCTTGTTTTGTAAATAAACAAATGTAAAAAATGATGTTTTCTCTTGCTTGTGGCAGGGTTAACATAATTGTAAAAAACAATGAAGTTTTGCTCTTGCCTGTGCTGAGGTTATGATAATGTATTTCATTTAAATATATTGAACCTATTTTCTGTTTTTTTTCCTTTAAATAAATGGATGTATAGTTCACATATTACTCTTTGGAAACTGTGTTGAAAAATGCAAATAATGTTTAATACTTTAGTATTTACTAATACATTTGCTAGGCAATGTAACAGTAATTTTTAAAAACAGTAATATTTATAAAAAAAACTGTACTTTAAGACAATTTACAATACACACAAATTTAACACAATTTTAATTACAGTTAAACACTGATATGGAACAATGATAAAAAAAATCAAATAAGGGAAGACAACAATAAGTTTTAATTAAAGAAAATAACAATCATAATTTGACTTCAAAAACATCAGAGTGAGGTCACTGACCTGTTGAAGATACTGGTTAATTGTTATGTGAGCCATTAAAATGGTAAACAAACACCTCTCAAAAATTTGAGATGGAGCGTCTCTTCACATCACCCACTGCCTTTACAAAAAGAGAAAGTAGTTACGCACAAGATTTGAGTACTTTAATTGTACAAAGGTGAATACTTACAGTGCTATCTATAGTTTGTATAAAACATTTTTGACATTGCTTACGTCTTGGGTTTTCCAGATTGCCATGGTTCCAAAACGGTACAGAACTTTAGCTAATGTTGTGATGCATGATTCGAGAACCATGCGTTGTTTTGAACAACTTTTTTCATTGAATCATATGATCTGATTCGTGAGCACGAACGAATCGATCCGGTGGAGTTCGACAGAAGTAGTAAACCGCACGACTGTGTTGATGTCGTCTGCGTCTTACGTTTCGCTGGTAGGCGTGAGAAGGGAATGTGCATGAATCGCCTGACTCATTTGATTCGTTAAAGTCACTATTTTCCCGTTTATATGATTCGCGAACGAGTCATTAGGAGTTGCACAATTCTTATTCACCTGTAACTATAACGAAACGTCTTATTTAAATTATGCGTCCTAAACGTCTTATCATGCATTGTGCAAGGAAACAGGACTATGGCCTATGAATGATGTTATTATTAATTATATGTATATTTACATTTTTCAAAGGGATCCCCCCCCCCCACCCTCCTGGTCTTTCCATATAAGCCAAACTATAAATTAATCAGAATTATTGCTTCACTTAAATTGTTAGTTCGAAATAACTAAATCAGTAAAGGGAATCGAAATGCCCATCACTAATGTGTTAGACGCAAGAAAAATTGAAGACTTGTAAACCTGCACATGAAATCGAGTGGGGTGGAGAGCCCCTTCGCATTTTGGCCGCCTAAAAACGAGACTAACTGGATATGGATATTGTGAATTTCCCCTTGGGATTAATAAAGTATCTATCTATCTATTTCATTCAACTCCGGGATGCGATGCATAAAACTGGGATGCACTACCTGAAATTGAGTCTGGTGTCCTATTATTGAGTCTTGGTGTCGAACCACAGTTAAATAAAATGGGAAGAGTAAAGTACAACTAAACACTTGGCAGAGAAGAGAAAATGAAGAAAACAAAATATCCCCAAGATGCATGTTCACGGAGATATATTTTCCCATCATTACTAATACGCCATAAATTGAAATATTGTTTAATAGAACTATAAACATTCTCCGTTTGCATTTAAAAACCGATAACAGCAAAAACGTGACAGTTTAAATATTCTGTCAAGTAACACAAACAAATAAAGAAAGAAATTTTGCAAGAGAATTTTTTCTCACATTCTTACCTGAACAAGCAGATGACCTGGAAGTAGCTATTGAGCCGGAAGTAGTAATAGTACACAAATGTCGCTTAGCTATTTTTCATAAACATCTCTTCTATAGCCGCACCGTAACAAAGCTGATTTTTCTTTTTAACACAGTCCATAATTCAACGCATATTATATGGTCGTGCTAATAAAATAACATTCGATCGCTGTTACAATATTTCATCAAAGAGATAACAAGAAGTAGAACAGAACTTATTCTGATTGGCTGGCTGCATGCTTCCAGCCAATGTGCTTAAGTGTTACGCAGGTCGGTGCCCAATGAACATCCCAAGAACAATGCCTATAGGGTCTTTGATTTACACGTGCAAACAGGTTAGGGGGAAGCTTTGTACAATAAAGGCAATTTTTATTTTAAAGTAATGCATTTTTGCGTTTTAATCCTAACACCTCCGACTACCTGTTATGCTAATTAGTGCCAAAGCTATCCAGTTAATACAGCATTGATTTCTTTGAAAGTGTATACTGTGCGCTGCAACGGCATGCAAAAAAAACAAACAAACAAAAAGACTATGTAGTGTCGCCTTTACGTAACACCTGCTGATTGAAAACTGTAACAGTAATCTTCGAAAAAAACACACACACACCTCTCCCAAGATGCATCGGCTTGGAGGTGGAGAAAGAGGCCATCTTGTTCGGCTTTTCTTTCCTTGACCCGGTGCTGGGTGTTTATTTGTCTTTCTGCGTTTGATTACATCACCGTTAACAAAAGCGTGTCAGATGTATACATCGAGTTGTGTCGTCCGTGAATGATATATGTACTGGACAAAAATCAAATTAACAAACATGTCATCTCCACGGATACTGCTGCCAAGTAGTGTGGAGAGTTTTCTAGCACTGAATTGCCAATAGCACTTCTTAACTCAAAGGAGGTACAACTAACTCTTTGATCATCAGGGAGGTGCTCAGGACAACAAGATTCTCTCCGAAATCAGGGTAACAGTGAAGTGCTTTGACGGAGGAGGGACAAAACTATTTGTGATCACTTTGATTGGCGGTTCATCGAATTTGCATTTGGAATAACCAGAAACCCGGATTTTATCACGGTAGTGTGTGGCCAAACTTATCTGATTAGCTTGTTGTGTTCCACAGCGTCGTTTGCCAAGAGAATCGAGGAAGAGGAGGGGGCGACGGCGGTCACCTGTAATTTGTCAAGTTTCCAGTTTCAGGAAGCACAGGAATGGCAGACGAGACTCAGCAAAACAACAAGAAAGCCAGTTTTTCGGCTTTAGCGGAACACACAAACGGTCTTACTAAATCCTCTTCGCTAGCTGCGAAACGCAGCGGATCGAAGAAACTAGTCATTAAAAATTTTAAAGGTAGGTGTTCCATGGCTGTAGCGTGCTCTCAATGAAGTAGAGTAATGAATGGTATATAAGCGTTAAATTTGCGGCCTTTTCCACCATATTAGTTCCTAAACGACAAGAAATAGTCTGCACCTAGACACGTTTTGTATACATATATGAAACGCCACCTCTTATGAAAAGATTGTCTCAGCGCATATAGCCAAGCTCGCAGCAAACTTTCTAGAGTGCCAGTGTGCGCAGGCGCTTTTGACGTCATCTCTAAGTCACTTGCTTCCCGGCGCAGCTTTCATCAGTGCTTTACATAAAAACATGGGATACAAAATTTAACAGGTGGAGCTACAGCCGATAAAACAAGGCAAAAACAAAATGTTCAGCTAAATCGAGACATATTTGAATTTGTTTCGGGGACATGGCAGCTAAAACCTTGGATATAGTCATACATAGAGCATACTGAACATTATGGAAGCATGGATTAATTCCAATTGAAACCAAATAAAAAGAAGTTATTGTTTTTCTTGTTATATATTCATTTTCATGCGACAATGTATCATTTTATCGCCCTAACTGTGCGATAGGGAAACCCAAGATTGTTATCCTCCTATGAAAAAAGACTGGCACATCACTTTCCTTTTATTTACAGTTTTCATTTGTGTGCCAGATGCTGCATGAACAGAACTGTCATTTTTATAAACTGCAAGCTTCTTGGTCAAATAAGATTAAAATAACACCAAAATTTAACCAATCTACCAATGTTACCATTATACTGTATAACATGTCAATGAAAGATGATAAAATATTTGAACCAAGATAGGTTTTAATAATATATTTTGGATGTCTAAAATGTTTTGGTCTCAGTTAAATGTTATCAAAATAATCAAGAACAGTTTTTGTAATATTCAAATTAATCTTTACTCATTCAGCATAATCAAGCATCCTGTGACAATGACCCATTCTCCAAATTTTGTCCTGTGATTTACAGTGAAATAGTTTTTAGACTGTCGCTAGACCTCATGTTCTAATCCCCCCCAATTCTTTCACCCATTCATCCTCCACATTTTGCTCCACAGGCTGAAATCATTTTACCATATCTCTTATCGCCTGTGCCTTAACACTACCTCGGGTCTACAGGCTTTCTCTCGTTCAGAAAACCTTAACATGGGTCAGCCTCTTCTTGGCTTTGTGTTCTGGCTTGCTACTGTAAAACCGCTCAATGTTTGTATAATTGTTTCCCATCTACACCATTCCAAACAGGGAGCAGCTCTTAAAAACTCTTCCATGACCACCTCACCAATAGTAATATTGAACTGAACTGTGCGGTCTAATTATGAAAACCAGATTAATAAGCACATTTCAGACATGCATGTTCTTTTTAAAGTTTAAAAACTAATTCAGTGTGGCACAGCACTGTCAAAGACACTCATCAAATTACAGTGATTATTTGTTAATTTCTGCCAGTTTTCACTGTGGTTGGTGTGTGTGTGTGCGTGCCCTGCGGTGAGCTGCACTCTGCCTGGGATTTGTTCCTGCCTTGCGCCCTGTGCTGGCTGGGATTGACTCCAGCAGACCCCCATGACCCTGTGTTAGGATATAGCGGGTTGGACAATGACTGACTGACTTTGGAATGGTAAGTGATTGTTGCAGAATCATAACGCTCTAAACTTCATTTGGATATGCAGGTGACAAATTTATATTTGTTTTGAAAGCCATTGCTTTCCAAAATTTGACACATCATATGCCACTGCCTTTGTCCTTAAGCAGCTGTATGCAATTTAAATTATACTGCATAGATTTTATAAGTTAAGCCTCATGTACTGGTAGAACCGTAAGGTTGGGTTGGAAATACCAAAAAGTCCCAATTTCATGCTATGCTGGATAATTATATTTTACGTTATTTTTAAGCCCATACACGTTGTTCTCTAGTATTATTTTGTAAACTCAGGCATATTGAACATAGCCTAGAATACTTTATACTCTTCTTTCATGAAACTTTGTGTTTTTTGTACTTGTACTGAGTTAGTTAAAGAGACACAGAAAGACACTGATGTCTGTACACAGTGAATAATGGAGGGGCTATGATTGCTTTATGTTTATAGTAGAAATATAACTGTTAGTTAAACTTTCTAATTCAGTAGTTTGTCTTTATTTACTCAACTCCTTTATCATCTAGGAATTTGATGAACATTTCCAGGCCATGTTAACATGATGGTGCTGTTGCCTTAGAATCCTAGAATCCCGGGTTTGTACTCAAACAGTGGAGATTTGGTTTTTTTGGCATTGTAGCTGTGTGGTGTTTTCTACGGCAAATATTTTTTTTGGCTACGTTGACTTGTGTCTGACAATAGCTTGTGCGTGTCTGTGCAAAGGTTTGTGATTTGTTCCACTGGCTTCCCATTTGGGGTTGGGTTCAGCTGTGCACCTTATGCTATTGGGATATACTCTGGCAATCTGTAACCCTGAATCTTTACAAACAAGTTCCAAATAATATTTGCTGCAAATATCCACAAACTGTAATACAGTGAGAGAGCAGCACTAAGTCATGTGGTATTATGTACATTGTGGATTTATAATCCATTGAAAAGTCTTGTATATGTAGGTGTTTGTTTTGTATTCTCATGTCCATATTTAATGGTGCTAACTGTCTTTATCATTATTTTGTTTAATATTTTAATAGTATATTTCAGTAGATATACAATTATGATCTTGAATAAAAGAAGTGTTCTAAATGAAAATAATTTGAGTCGATTGTGTATGGCATGATGACACAGTGTTTGGTAGGTCCGACTTGCAGCTCTAAAAAATTTATCCAGGTTTCAGACAGGAGTTTGCATATTCCACCTATGTCTGTGTGTAATTTTTCTCCACATGCTCAAGTTTTCCCTCCACATCCCAAAAACATGCATGCATGAAGCTGGTGTGCAGTGAGTGACCAAAACACATTTATACTTGTTACTACCTGTTCGATCAGCACACTGATTTTCTCTTACTCTCTGAATGTCAGTGTTGCACTGCTGATAATGTCATAGCAGAGGATGTGAGACTCTGCTGATGGAAGAAGAATTGTGCCTACTGTTAGTGACTTAAAGAGGAAGAAAAGGATAAGGTGGTATGTTAGATCTATTGACCAAAAGTGGTGAAGGCAGTGGAAGTGTAATATTCTTAAGTGTGGCGGGCCTACATAATCATCATCTTCTTTCGGCTGCTTCCGTTAGGGGTTGCCACAGCGTACCATCTTCTTCCATATCTTTCTATCCTCTGCATCTTGTTCTGTTACACCCATCACCTGCATGTCCTCTCTCACCACATCCATAAACCTTCGTTTAGGCCTTCCTCTTTTTCTCTTCCCTGGCAGCTCTATCCTTAGCATCCTTCTCCCAATATACCCAGCATCTCTTCTCAGCACATGTTCAAACCAACGCAATCTCGCCTCTCTGACTTTGTCTCCAAACCGTCCAACTTAAGCTGACCCTCTAATGTACTCATTTCTAATCCTATCCATCCTCGTCACACCCAGTGCAAATCTTAGCATCTTTAACTCTGCTACCTCCAGCTCTGTCTCCTGCTTTCTGGTCAGTGCCACCATCTCCAACCCATATAACATAGCTGGTCTCACTACCATCCTGTAGACCTTCCCTTTCACTCTTGCGGATACCCGTCTGTCACAAATTACTCCTCAAACTCTTCTCCACCCATTCCACCCTGCCAGCACTCTCTTCTTCACCTCTCTTCCACAATCCCCATTACTCTGTACTGTTGATCCCAAGTATTTAAACTCATCCACCTTTGCCAACTCTACTCCTTGCATCCACACCATTCCACTGACCTCCCTTTCATTTACACACATGTATTCTGTCTTGTTCCTACTGACCTTCATTCCTCTTCTCTCTAGAGCATATTTCCACCTCTCCAGGGTCTCCTCAACCTACTATTGCTACATATCACAATGTCATCAGCAAACATCGTAGTCCACGGGGACTCCTGTCTAATTTCGTCTGTTAACCTGTCCATCACCATTGCAAATAAGATAGGGCTCAGAGCTGATTCCTGATGTAATCCCACGTCCACATTGAATGCATCCGTCGCTCCTACCGCAGACCTCACCACTGTCACACTTCCCTTGTACATTTCCTGTACAACTGTTACGTACTTCTCTGCCACTCCCCACTTCCTCATACAATACCACAGCTCCTCTCGAGGCATCCTGTCATATGCTTTCTCCAGGTCCACAAAGACGCAATGCAGCTCCTTCTGGCCTTCCCTAAACTTCTCCATCAACATCCTCGGAACAAACATTGCATCTGTGGTGTTCTTTCTTGGCATGAAACCATACTGCTGCTCACTAATCATCACCTCACTTCTTAACCTAGCTTCCACTACTCTTTCCCATAACTTAATGCTGCGGCTCATCAATTTTATTCCCCTGTAGTTACTGGAGTCCTGCACACCCCCCCTTATTCTTAAATATTGGCACCAGTACACTTCTTCTCCACTCCTCAGGTATCCTCTCACTTTCCAAGATTCCATTAAACAATCTGGTTAAAAACTCCACTGCAATCTCTCCTAAACACCTCCATGCTTCCATAGGTATGTCATCTGGACCAATGGCCTTTCCATTTTTCATCCTCTTCATAGCTGTCCTTACTTCCTCCTTGCTAATCTGTTGCACTTCCTGATTCACTATCTCCACATCATCCAACCTCTTCTCTCTCTCGTTCTCTTCATTCATCAGCCTCTCAAAGTACTCTTTCCATCTGCTCAACACACTCTCCTCACTTGTGAGTACGTTTCTATCTTTATCCTTTATCACCCTAACTTGCTGCACATCTTTTACAGCTTGGTCCCTCTGTCTAGCCACATAATGAGCAGGTGAATTTCAAAAGTTTTTGCTTGTTGTCTTTGCATATTGAAGGCCTGTTTCATCATATTAAGTCTTTCATTCATTATTCTGGCACCCACTTAACCAGCCTCATCTTGAAATTCACAATTTCGGATACACGTCCGCTGCATCATGTAGTTAGAAAATGTTTTGTGCATAGAGGGCATGTCTCCAAATCTGACATCATTTTCACCATGCAGCCTTCGTGCCTTCCAAAGATGCGTCAAGTGTAAACTAGACTTAAATTGGTCCTCTGGTGTGGAAATGGGGGGGGATGCATGAGTTGGCCCAATAATTAATTTGCCCTCCCATTCAGGGTTGGTTTCTGTTTTGCTGTTGATGCTCTGTATAGGCTGTATCTCCCCTTGACCTTTACACCGGATTAAGCATATGCGACGAATGAATGAATGGATGGGTAGGTGGGTTTGGGTGGTATGGCCAACAAATTTTAAATGATCATGATTATGGTATATATCACAGTACTACCTATGTGCATATACAGGTGCATCACAATAAATCATCAAAAAGTTAATTTATTTCAGTAATTCAAAAAGTGAAACTCATATATTATATAGATTCATTACACACACAGTGATGTATTTCAAGCGTTTCTTTTCATTTTGCTGATTATGGCTTACAGGTAATGAAAACTCAAAATTCAGTATCTCAGAAAATTGGAATATTACATAAGATCAATTAGAATAGAAAAAAAAAAAGATTTTTAATACAGAAGTGTTGGCCTACTGAAAAGTATGTCCATATACGCACTCAATACTTGGTCGGCGCTCCTTTTGCATGGATTATTGCATCAATGATGGAATGGAGGCAATCAGCCTGTGGCACTGCTGAGGTGTTATAGAAGCCTGCCCAGGATGCTTTGATAGCAGCCTTCAGCTCGTCTGCATTGTTGGGTCTGGTGTCTGTCATCTTTCTCTTTGATGGCCAATCAAGCACAGTGATACCATGGTCATTAAACCAGGTATTGGTACTTTTCGCAATGTGGGCAGGTGCCAAGTCCTGCTTGGAAGTAAAATCAGCATTTCTATAAAGCTTGTCAGCAGAGAGATGCATGAAGTACTCTAAAAGTTCTTGGTAGACGGCTGCACTGACTTTGGACTTAATAAAACACAGTGAACCAACACCAGCAGATGACATGGCTCCCTAAATAATCACTGACTGTGGAAACTTCACACTGGACCTCGAACAACTTGGATTCTGTGCCTTTCCACTCTTCCTCCAGACTCTGGGACATTGATTTCCAAATGAAATGCATAATTTACTTTCATCTGAAAAAAGGACTTTGGGCCACCGAACGGTCCAGTCCATTTTCTCCTTAGCCCAGGTAAGACACTTCTGACGTTGTGTCTGGTTCAGGAGTGGCTTGACACAAGGAATGCGACAGTTGTAGCCCATGTCCCAGATACGTTTGTGTGTGGTGGTTCTTGAAGCACTAACTCCAGCCACAGACCACTCCTTGTGAATCTCCCACAAATTTTTGAATGGGCTGTGCTTCACAATCCTCTCAAGGCTGCGGTTATCCCTGTTGCTTGTGCACCTTTTTCTGACACATTTTACCTTCCACTCAACTTTACATCAATATGATTGGATATGGCACTCAGTGAACAGCCAACTTCTTTAGCAGTGACCCTTTGTGGCTTCCTTGTGGAGGGTGTCAGTGACTGTCTTCTGGACAACTGTCAAGTCAGTAGTCTTCCCCATGTTTGTGTGGCCTACTGAACCAGACAGAGAGACCATTTAAAGGCTCAGGACAACTTTGCAGGTGTTTTGGGTTAATCAGCTGATTGGAGTGTGACACCATGAGTCTACAATATTGAACTTTTCCACAATATATTAATTTTCTGAGATACCGAATTTTGGGTTTTCATTAGCTATAAGCCACAATCAGCAAAATGAAAAGAAATAAATGATTGCAATATATAGTACATCTGCAAAGTATTCACAGCGCATCACTTTTTCCACATTTTTTTATGTTACAGCCTTATTCCAAAATAGATTAAATTCATTTTTTTCCTCAGAATTCTACACAAAACACCCCATAATAACAATGCGAAAAAAGTTTACTTGAGATTTTTGCAAATTTATTAAAAATAAAAAAACTGAGAAATCACATGTACATAAGTATTCACAGTCTTTGCTCAATACTTTGTCGATGCACCTTTGGCAGCAATTACAGCCTCAAGTCTTTTTGAATATGATGCCACAAGCTTGGCACACCTATCCTTGGCCAGTTTCGCCCATTCCTGTTTGCAGCACCTCTCAAACTCCATCAGGTTGGATGGGAAGCGTCGGTGCACAGCTATTTTAAGATCTCTCCAGAGATGTTCAATCGGATTCAAGTCTGGGCTCTGGCTGGGCCACTCAAGGACATTCACAGAGTTGTCCTGAAGCCACTCCTTTGATATCTTGGCTGTGTGCTTAGGGTCGTTGTCCTGCTGAAAGATGAACCATCGCCCCAGTCTGAGGTCAAGAGCGCTCTGGAGCAGGTTTTCATCCAGGATGTCTCTGTACATTGTTGCGGTCATCTTTCCCTTTATCCTGACTAGTCTCCCAGTTCCTGCCGTTGAAAAACATCCCCACAGCATGATGCTGCCCCCACCATGCTTCACTGTAGGGATGGTATTGGCCTGGTGATGAGCGGTGCCTGGTTTACTCCAAATGTGACGCCTGGCATTCACATCAAAGAGTTCAATCTTTGTCTCATCAGACCAGAGAAGACCAGAGAGTCCTTCAGGTGCCTTTTGACAAACTCCAGGTGGGCTGCCATGTGCCTTTTACTAAGGAGTGGCTTCCGTCCGGCCACTCTACCATACAGGCCTGATTGGTGGATTGCTGCAGAGATGGTTGTCCTTCTGGAAGGTTCTCCTCTCTCCACAGAGGACCTCTGTAGCTCTGACAGAGTGACCATCAGGTTCTTGGTCACCTCCCTGACTAAGGTCTTTCTCCCAAGATCGCTCAGTTTAGATGGCCGGCCAGCTCTAGGAAGAGTCCTGGTGGTTTCGAACTTCTTCCACTTATGGATGATGGAGGCCACTGTGCTCATTGGGACCTTCAAAGCAGCAGAAATTTTTCTGTAACCTTCCCCAGATTTGTGCCTCGAGACAATCCTGTCTCGGAGGTCTACAGACAATTCCTTTGACTTCATGCTTGGTTTGCGCTCTGACATGAACTGTCAACTGTGGGACCTTATATAGACAGGTGTGTGCCTTTCCAAATCATGTCCAATCAACTGAATTTACCACAGGTGGACTCCAATTAAGATGCAGAAACATCTCAAGGTTGATCAGGGGAAACAGGATGCACCTGAGTTCAATTTTGAGCTTCATGGCAAAGGCTGTAAATATTTATGTACATGTGATTTCTCAGTTTTTTTATTTTTAATAAATTTGCAAAAACCTCAAGTAAACTTTTTTCACATTGTCATTATGGGGTGTTGTGTGTAGAATTCTTAGGAAAAAAATTAATTTAATCCATTTTGGAATAAGGCTGTAACATAACAAAATGTGGAAAAAGTGATGCGCTGTGAATACTTTCCGGATGCACTGTAGCACTCTGTATGTAATGAATCTATATAATATGTGAGTTTCACTTTTTGAATTGAATTAAAGTTTTTGATGATATTCTAATTTATAGAGATGCACCTGTACTATTCAGACTGAATCCAGTTTAAGTGCTTCTGTTGACCCAATTTAGGCTTTATTTATATACTAGCTGTGTAAGCCCGTGCTATAGCCTGTGGTCCTAGAAACTATTGAAATTGTCAGAAAAAAAATTGAAATGTAGAGATGTCTGGTAATTGAAAGGAACTGGACATCTCTCTCATAGGAGGATTCGTTTTGCTGACGTGCTCACATCGCTTGTGCATTAGCGGCGGGAGGAAAAATAAAAGGGATACTGTTTTGCCAGATGTTAGTGGCTAAGCAACTTTGTCTATTTTCTGAGGTTTCGTTTTGCTGACTTGCTGACTCCGCTTGTGTTATTAATGGCTAAGCGAGTTTTAAGTTTCCTCGAAGCTGGAGCCCTTACCCCGACTCTACCTCTCACTTCTGGGCCGGACAGACACACACACTTCCATGCGTAGATGTTTATACAGTATAAGATTGTCTTTCTTGTGCTCAAAAGCCCTTCACAGAATTTCAGAATAAACAACATGGAAAAGCAAAAAAAAAAAATCAACTACAGTACTCAATATTGTATATGCAAAATAATATCAACATAAAAATGAAGACAGGAAATACAAAGCTTTGCATTAGAATAATAGAGAATAAACCACCAAATACAAAGACTACAGGAAAACTCCAAACAAATAATAGAATTTGTGATATAAATGCAAATAATCCTGAGTGCCTAGACAGAGAGGGGGTAGGGGGTAAACTGAAAGAAAGGGTCAGAATGTTCAGGGTAAATTAAATGCCTCCTTGAATAAATTAGTTTTAAATTGTTTTTTTAAAAAATGAATAAAGTCATCTGATCTAATTAATTTGTATTCAAATTATCTTTATTGTGAAAAATAAGTAAGAACTGAAAAAGTAAAAACATATTGAACATATCATTGAAAAAGCACAATCTTTAAAAATGCACACTATATAGACCAGGGGTCTCCAACCTTTTTTCCCCTAAAAGCTACAAGTGCATTTTGTATGTTTCTAGTGTATCTCACACTATTGAGTTAAAACATGAATGCTATCAGAACAAAACATTGCAATTCCAAATCCACAGATATTTCTTATTCATTTGTCACTTCGTTCCATGTCACTGCGTCACTTTATTCACAAGTCCAGTTGCATGTGTGATGTGTTTTTTAGTTAGTCAGATGACTGGCACTGAGGTGTATGGTGGAGTGGAGCCACTTAGGTTCACTCTTATGGAGTCATTTAAATGTTCGTCTGTCAGTCCTGTTTCTAATCTTTGATTTTATGACATTCATGTCAGACTCACAGAGGTATGGAGACCCAAACAAAGCTGACATTTTCAGAGCTGCTTGGTGAAGATTCTTATAGTTATCTGGCTCTACTAAGCTCCAGAAATGCTGAGAATGCTGTTGAGACTTTAAACTGCACATTATTTTGAAGGTTTACTAATATATAATATATAAAATCCAGTGTCTCTCTGTCTGTATATCTTCACAAGAGAACTACTTTTTCGGATTTAGTTAGTTTTTTTCTGTAATTTGCTTGAACATTCCGGTTGATTTTGCGACTTCTTTCATCTCGCTACGTATCATTGTTCGCTTGCGATTCCAATTTTTTTGCGCGTATCCGAGAAATAATGCACGGGGGCGTGCTCTCCTTACTCACTCGCCAGCTTCGGGGCGTGTTTCTTAATTCCACTTAGCTAGCAAACAAGAGAACAATTGAATTCAACTTTGTTTGATATTTAAAATAAAGTGTTACTTAGGTCTTGATGAGTTTGAGTCCAGATATTCTCTTAAGTATATGCCACATTGAAAAGATAGATTGCAATTCAGATTGTGGATAGTGATTTTGTGTTAATAGAATCGTGATATGATTTTTTAGAAAAATCGCCAACCCCTAATTTGACTAATCAAGTTTTCAAATTTTTGTAGGATTCTTTAACCCTTTGGCGAGCTACTTGGAAAGGGGTTGCGAGCTAGTGGTACCTCACGAGCGACGTTTTTGAGACCCCGATACAGACTATACAGTGAAAAAATGAAACGACTCACACAAAAAAAATTCAAAGAGCTGTTCGTCCCCATTGAAGAAAAACAAGCAAGCCTAACTAGACTTTAATGTTGCCTTTCAAAATATCTTTATAAACATAAAGAACAATTAAATAAATAAAAACTAACATTTTGGTCTACATTGACTGAGTACTGCCTCAGCAAAAACTGCCAACCCCAGCCCTACAATAGAGCCTACTAAAGAAAGCTTTCATACTTGTCACATGACTAATTTCAGAATCCCCTTTCTATAGAAATCAATGTTGGTGGACAAGTTTTTTTTAAAAGACCGTCTAATAAAGAAACATTATTTGTGTGGAATGTCTCCAATTCCGTTGCTTTCTAACATTGAAGATGTACAGCATTTCAACATACTTGGATCAAAAGATGTAAAGATGGTGCTTATTGTTGCCTACTTATGATTAAAAATGTTCTCCTCTGTTTTTAAAAACTGTGTAGTGCTCCGTTTCACATAGTGCCCTAAACCTGCTTATTTTGCTTAATGGTTAATCCAGGACTATCTTGTTATCTTTATCATTATCATCAGAATTGGCCCTAGAGTGTTTGTGTGTGTGTGTGTTTGTGTTCACCCTGTGTTGACTGGCATCCTTGTTCAGGAATTGATTTTGCCTTGTGCTTGTTGGGATAGGCTCCATCCCCCTGTAACTCTGCTCAGGATTAAGTGGGCTTTGAAAATGGTATGGTACAAATAACCTTAAGCCAGTTTCTTTAATGATTACCTTGCAAAATACTAAGACACGCTCAAATCTGAGAATAATTTTGGAGAGCGAAAGGGGATGGGTAGTGGTCAGAGTATGATTGGGCAGAGGTCCAGGTGTCCTTCAAAGTCTGAAAATTCTATGGTAAACTGTTCGGGAGACAGAATGTTTGTGCATTGCGAAAAGTGTTGTCTGTGTCAGAAAGTAATGGAGTGCCCACTTTCTTCCACATGCTGTCTTTTTTGCAACAAATAACAAAGACTGTTTCCTAATGTTTTTAGCTATGAAACCAGTTTTTTTGAACCATTTGTAGATTTGGTTTTGTGGTTTGGGTCAGTGTTATGCTGCATAACCCAGTTACACTTTAGGTCTACTTTACAGACAGATGATTAGATATCCACCTTAAGAATTATCTGGTGAAGTGCAAAATTCATGGTTCTTCCAACAATGATAAGACTTCCAGGTTCAGAAGAGGTGTAGTCCCCTCATCATCACACTGTCGCCCTCATGTTTAATGTAGGCATGATATTCTTACTGTCAAGCATTGTATTAGCTTTATGCCATAGTGTGATCTGTGTCATCCAAAGAATTACATTTTTGTTTGTCTGTCCATAGAACATTATTATGTGACATGAGTTCTGTTCTTATTCTTCACAACTCACACATGAATCAAATTTTAACTAAGTCTGTTACATATGTGGAGTCATGAACACTGAGCCTGAAGATGTCTTTAGTTATTTGGATGTTGTCCTGAGATCCTGTGTGATTTCGTGAAAGAATCATCTTTGTGCCCTTCGGATAATTTTGTCAGACCAATCTTTCCAGAGGAAATTCATCACTGTTGTTTAAAGATAATGGTTCCCTGTGGTGTGGTAAAGTACTAGAGCCTTAGAAATTGCTTTGTTACACCTTCCTAATGGTTATTTAAAAAAAAAAAATGTTTCCCTCTCTTCTCCTGGAACTGACTTTGACCTAAGGCATTGTATTCTTCGAGAAACCATTTTGTGATGAGGTCTGGCTATGCTCTAACTAACTATCAGTTGGCATACTGTTTGAGTGAGTGATTAAAGGAACAATTTACCTTTTCACATGGGCAGTGGAACTGTCATAAAACATGCTTTAAGTGTTCACACACAAAACCTCCCAATGGCTATGCCGATGGTTTGAGTTAAGCAAGAACTCTTCAGACCTGAAATTCTCTCTGTAACATTGTAAGTAAGGAAGTCCAGTAAAGATACTAGACATTTACTTGTCCTTTCTCAGTTTAACACAATGTATTAATATTTTCATCATTAGTGTGTATTAGGCAGTGTTGTGCAAGTTTACACCTCACAAGAACTAGCTCAAAGTCCAGTTCATATAGATTAAAATGAATAAATTCACGTTCATAGTTCACCATTTCATTTTTGAACTAGTTCAGTTAATCTGGTATTTTTTAAGGAGTGAGAATAAATTACCCATGAGTTTACTTTTTTCAATTTTGCATGCCTTATATTAGGCTGTTACAGTGTTCTTGAATAAAATACAATAATTATGAAGACTTTTTTATTTAAATACACTTTATTGAGTAACACCCAGCAACAAACACATATAACCATATATGCTAATATCCTCCTGATCAAAAAATAAATTAAATAGATGCAAGTATACATATAAATTACCGCTCTATTTTCAAATGTGTGACACAAATGGCGACTGTGGAACCAGCGTGTAGGTCAGGGGTGGGCAAACCTTTTGGCTCAGGAGCCACATTGAGTTTTAAAATTTGACAGACGGGCCAGGCCAGCACTAGATGCATACATATCAAACATAAACATAAAAAAGGCATTACAGTGTTAATATTTACATTCATTTTTAGTGGGAACAGTGTTGTTGATCACCCTTTTTTGCCAGTGCATCAAAGTCTGGTGTTAGTTTTGTTGTGCCAATTCTCAGAACAGATCTGAGAGGTGTTCATCGCTCAACTGGGATCTGTGGGGTGCTTTGTTGGTGTTCATCACACTAAAAGTCTGTTCACACACATAAGTAGAGCCAAACAACATCCACATCCTCTGTACCATCTTCTGGATGTTTGGAAATTTGGCTGCGCTTTATGAAGCATAAAACTCATCCAGTTTAAGAGAGTTGGACTTCTCCTTTAAGACGGTGTCACATTGGAGATCAATCAGTTCCAACAGCAACTCCTGTGGCGCTGTTTCAGGGTCCTTTGTGAAGGGACACCAGTTGAAGTGACTTGTAAATTTTTCCAAAATCAGAGAACCGACAGCAGAATTCTCCATGCAGGTTGTCCAGTGATTTCCTGTATTTTTTCACAAGTCGAGGGGCCTCATTCAGCGTAGCCAGTGTGGGGAAACAAACGAATGAGTTGTTTGACATTTGCTTTGAGAATAAAGCTAGCTTGGTTTTGAAGGCTCTGACGTTTGTGTACATTTCATGCACAAACTGGTCTTTCCCTTGTAGCTTCACATTCAGCTTATTCATGTGTGTCAGTATGTCCACAGCAAAAGCTAAATCACAATGCCAATCTGTGTCACACAGCTCAGGAAAATTGTTAGCTTTCTCAAGTAGCTCCAAAAATGAGATAATCTCCTGTTTGAGCTCCCACACTCATCAACATACTTTCCCCAAACTTAACCAGTGGATTTTGGAGTGGTAAAGCAAGTCCTGGTGACCAGCGTCAATTTCATCAAGAAACTTAATAAACTGACGATGCTGAAGTCCCCTCGCTCAAATAAAGTTAACAAGTTTTACAACTGGCTTCACTATGTAGTCAAGCTGCAATACAGATTTATACAGTGCTTCCTGGTGGATTAGGCAATGTAAGAAAATTACCTCCTGCTCAGGGTTGTCCTCCTTCACCCTCTCCTGGATTCTTTTGAGCAACCCAATGTTTTTTCCAGTCAGATTTGGCGATCCATCTGTGATAATGTTGGCGAGCGTATTCCAGGGTAGCTTGTGCCTATTGATGACCCCTGACACGCTGTCATACAAGTCCTCTCCCCGTGTTTTCCCCTTTAGGGATTCCATGGCCAAAAACTCCTCCGTTATCTCAAAATTGCCATTAATCTCTCTGATAAAGGACACCACTCACCTTTTAATTTTTATGTCATTACTTTTGTCCAGTGCCAAGGAATATAATATAAATGACTCCGCTTTTTTGTTTAACTTGCTAGCTAAGTCTTCGTCAATTAGGTCAACACGGCGAGTCACTGTCCTGCGTGATAAGCTGATTTTTTTCAAATTTGTTCTTGCTCTCAGGACACAAGATTCCTGCTGTCTCTACCATTCACTCTTTGAGAAACTCGCCTTTGGAAAAAGGCTTGCTGGTCTTTGCTAATTTGAATGCCAGCACATAATTTGCCTTCGTGCTTGATTCTTGGATAGCAGTTTGTCGGATAAAGGTGTGTTGCTGAGCCTGCAAACTAGCTGCCAACCTCTGAGCGGTAGCCGTCCGTTCTTGAGTTGACTGGTTGTTAGCGTAATTAGCATGCTTGGTGGAAAAGTGACGGCTGATGTTGTATTCCTTTAAAACCACAATGGTTTCTTGGCAAATAAGACATACAGCCTTTGACCTGACTTCAGTGAAAAAGTATTTAGTTGTCCATTCCTTTTTAAACAATTGGCACTCACTGTCAACGTTTCTTTTCTTTGGCCCACTCATTGTTGCAGATGGGTTCAGAGCAGTAGCAGAATAACAACACAGAGTAACCCTGGCTCCGCAAAATCAAGTCAATGTATCACTGCGCCTAATTTGCCACCTGGTGGAACATTACAGGCATTACAGGACAAGGTCAAATGAATGCAGTCATAATTATGATTTGATTTGGGCAATTTTGTACCAATCTTCGGCGGGCTGGATTAAAAAGACCAATGGGCCAGATGTGGCCCGCGGGCCATAGTTTGCTCACCCCGGTGTAGGTGAACTAACCTATTACGCTGCCAGTCAAAATTCATGTCACATATTGCATGTCCAACGTGAAAAATATGAAGTGGCCTCGCGAAGTACAAAGTTTTCCTAAAAATGAAAGCGGAGTGTCACCATGTTTTTGTATCGGCAGGTGTGCAGCTTAAGCACAAGCAGGCAGACACAGACAGTGCAAATTTGATTTTATGTTATTTTTCCCCAAAGCCAATAAATAGTAAAAAATTTGTACAAAATAAATTGCAAAAATCCACTATTTGTGCTTATACGAATACCATATTCGGATTTGGCTCCACCTCTACATAACAGGGTAAGGCAAAATGTTTAATCTGGAACTAAACCAGATCCAGAATGTCACATAAAACTAAACTAGCTCATGTTTAAGTTCTTCACTTGCAAATATGTTGCATTAAGTTCACCGTTCTTAGAAAAATGAGCTTGTTCAATGAGCATGCTCTTTTGTACTAGTTCATGCACATTACTGGCATTAGGGATGCTTCAGTCACTTTTTTTTTTTTTTTTTTCTGGACAATACCGAACTACAATTTCATGTTAACTGAATTGGCCATTTCCAATACAGATTCATTTTTGTTAAAATAAATTTTTACACTAAGTTTCAACATAACCAGACAAGTAGACGCCTTATGTTCTGTATTGAAATGTTAACTTTGATATTTTAATAATAAAACTATACAGCACAGGTGCTACTTCTTCATTTTTAATTGACATAATGAAATTCTGTAGACATATTGTTCAGTTATCTTAAAAATACTTATACAAATAAAAATACACATTTTTTAACTAGTACAATGTACAGAAAATATGAATCCGCAATGCATATGGCATAAAAGAAAATAAAATGCTTCTCATGATTACAAATTACACAGTTTCATATTGTTTAATTTATTCTGGAATATACTTATTTGAAAACTTATTTGAAACAAGGCTTTATTTAAAAGAGTAGTTTTCACTATTTGTATAACCACAAATATATATTCTCACGCATTGATTCCATTGTCTGCTTGAATGTAAATAAATATACATGCACTTACAGTTTTGAATGATTTTCAATCAATTGCACTGCAGCTTTTTTGCTGTTAAAATATACATTTACTATATATATATACTAGCAAAATACCCGCGCTTCGCAGCAGCGAAGTACTGCCTTAAAATTTTTATTAAGAAGAAAATTAAACCTTTTTAAACTGAGGGAAAATATACCAATAATTATTTGTTAAGGATCTCTTTGTATGCCACGTTGTCAGTTCGGCCCTCCAGCTGTAATATGACCAAGCTGTAGCTGTGCGCTGAGCTTACTCTTGAGCATGCAACGTACAGTTGGCCATGTGAACAGTAAACTTGTTTCAAATCTCACAGCTTGGATTGCTGCTGTCATAATCGGTTTGAGTTTCATGGTTTGTTTCAATTACCACAGTATTTGTAGGACTTGTGTTGAAGAGACATTCGGCATCTGTCAAGCGTTGTAAGTATACAACCAGTTTCATTGATAACTTCACATCCAGCTTTTGAGAGTTTAAGCATTTCTAAACATCAAAGTGTCCACTACTGAAATTGTCACCTGTGAATCTAAGATGTTTAAGAGGCATTGGCGGTTGTCCAAAGGTGTAAAATATTTGGCCATTTCGGTACACTTAAGCATTTCACTCTTCTAGTGCTCCTGTGTAGTATAATTATCTCCTGTACCGTCATCAGTCCACACCTTGAACCTATCCCAGTCATTCAATACATAAGACACAATGTTCCTCCAGATATCAAGAGTGAGCCTGATATGGCCGTGCAATATATAACAAAGAGAATGGAAAAGGCAGGTGCCATCTCCGGGCATGGAAACCACTTGGTAAGTGACAGTTCTTTGATCGATGGTGATCACCTCGATAGACATGTTAATGGGGGTACGGTTGGAAAGATAAAGGAAATGGGTACCTGAACAATGTAAAGTAAGTCTAAAATACCTACACAATAACTATAATCGTAATAAATAAACAATAAAACAGCGGAGAAGCCGTGGATTAAATAAAAAGGCTGTAGTTATCAGCAGGGAGACGTGAATACCGTGGCGAAGCAAGGAAGGGAATGTAGAGACTGGAGCGACGGACGGCCTTATATAGGCAGGCAGCCAACAACGTGGGAGGAATTGGGATGGGGGACCCAACGGCGCCTCACACGGTGACCGAGCTGCAGGCTATGGACGTATATATGTACGTAAGTAGGATTCAGTTAGCGTTGGGAACCCGCGTACCAAATTTCTTGAAGATGGGCCCATAAGTAACAAAGACCGTTGAAAAGTTCAATATGACGGCCGACAGTGGCATCACATCTCCGAAATAAGTACCAAATTTCAGCCTTCTACCTACACGGGAAGTTGGAGAATTAGTGACGTTGGAAAGTTCAATATGGTGGCTGACAGTGGCGTCACACCAACGAAATAAGTACGTACATTGGTTTCGGTTAGTGCAGGGAAGCCGCCTACCAAATTTCGTGAAGATGGGGCCATGAATAAGAAAGTTCAACATGGCGGATGTTGTTGACTGTTATGACCATTACGCGTAGAATTTCGAAATGAAACCTGCTTAACTTTTGTAAGTAATCTGTAAGGAATGAGCCTGCCAAATTTCAGCCTTCTACCTGTTACACGGGAAGTTGGAGAATTAGTGATGTTTGGAAAATTCAATATGGCGGCCGACAGTGGCGTCATACCACCGAAATAAGTATGTAGATTGGTTTTGGTTAACATAGGGAAGCCACCTACCAAATTTCTTGAAGATGGGGTCAGCCTTCTACCTACACGGGAAGTTTGAAAATTAGTGACGTTGGAAAGTTCAATATGGCGGCCGACAGTGGCGTCATACCATCGAAATAAGTACATACATCGGTTTCGGTTAGCGCAGGGAATCCGCCTACCAAATTTCGTGAAGATGGGGCCATAAATAAGAAAGTTCAACATGGCGGACGTTGTCGACCGTTATCGACCGTTATGACCGTTACGTGTAGAATTTCGAAATGAAACCTGCTTAACTTTTGTAACTGAGCTGTAAGGAATAAGCCTGCCAAATTTCAGCCTTCTACCTACACGGGAAGTTGGAGAATTAGTGATCAGTCAGTCAGTCAGT
>JANRMT010028174.1:143739394-143755427 GCA_026402145.1 Polypterus bichir lapradei
ATATATATATATATATATATATATATATATATATATATATATATATAATATAATTCACTAGGGGCACGCAAGACAAAGAGCCACGCCCGCCAACTCTAACAGAGCCCCGCCTGCCAACTGTAAAACCATGGGATACTATGGGATACGCACAACAGGGCCAGGCCCGCCAACTCACAGAGCCCCGCCTACCAACTCTAAGACCATGGGATACGCTTGACAGAGCCCCGCCCACCAACTCTAACCCTCCTCCTGCGTCATGGGATACACACGACAGAGCTCCGCCCGCCAACTGTAGCCCTCCTCCCACGTCCACCGTCGTTCTCGAGGCATGTGCACTGCCTGCTCATGTATCCGCACGCAACAACTCACCAAACACAGCCTCGGTCGCTTTCGTCTGTGCTACAGTCCACATGCACCTCTGAGCCACGTTGACTTTTCATTGTTCTTTTTAGTTCCGGGTGCCTTTCTATATATATATATAATCGACTAAGTCGCCCGACCATGGGGTACGAATGGCAGAGCCCCGACCGCCCACTCTAACCCTCCTCCTGCGTCATGGGGAACGCACAACAGAGCCCCGTCCACCATTCACTAAGGGAATGCAAGACAGAGAGCCACGCCCGCCAACTCACAGAGCCCCACCCGCTAAGTGTAAGACCATGGGATACGCACGACAGGGCCAGGCCCGCCAACTCCTCTGATGGCCAATGAAGAGCATTGCAAGAAGTACATACTGCGGTAGGTAGGCCAATGTTATGTTCTTGGACGGGTTCGGTATCTTCTTGAAAAGCAGCGTAAAATTGAATGCGATGACTGTGCATGGGGTTTGCGAGTTGACACTGAAAGGAATTGGAATGAGTTTGTAAGTGCTTCTTGAGAGCACGAGTTGTTTTGAAGCATTGCTGGCAATGTTCACATTGCATAGTTCGTTCAGTGGAGTGTGATTTTAAATGTGCGTTGAGATATCTCTGCATTCAGAACATTTTCGAACAAATAGTGCATTGAAAGACCTGTGTGGAATGCGTTTGTTCAGTGGAGTGTGTGTTTAAATGTGCTTTGAGATATTTCTGGAGCGTGAAGGTTTTTGAGCAAATGTTGCATTGAAATTCTGGTGTGAAATGCGTTTGTAAATGATTTTCACTCAGAGGATAATGGGAAGGTGACATCACATCAGCGTGGCTGCAGACAAATGTTTTGAGTTGAATGGATTTGCACATGGTTGAGGAGATCCGTCTCTGTAATGGCACTAGACTTTCTGTTACCAGGATTCACCGCAATGTACTGGAGTATAAGCCTATCACATCTGCTACCTCACAAACTGTCCTTATTCTCCGGATTTCACTGACCCCATCAGATTCAAATTTGCCTTTTACTTTTACACGCAAACAATTTCCTGTTAGATTGGCGTTTGCAATGACAATTAATAAGGCACAGGGCCAAACTTTCAAAAAGATATGCCTGTATCTGCCAAAACCTGTTTTCAGTCACGGACAATTGTATGTTGCTCTCTCCAGAGTTCCATCTTTTCATCATTGACAGTTGTATCCTCAAACCCTCCCCATTTGGACAACTCTGTCTTTCAGGAAGTGTTCACACATCAATAAATAATTATGCGGCGTATGCTATGCCGCGGGTTAGCTAGTGTTAAAAAAAAAAATTTCAAAGGGTATACTTACTTTTTCACAAGACGGTATACTAGTATTGAATCAGTGCTAAAATTTTGACATTGGTATCGATGCCAGTTTTTCAAACTTATTATCAGTACTGAAATGGTTCTAAAGCAAATAATGGATAACTCCAAACCAACAATGGTATGTAGTGAGCAGTCGTCGAAGCAATTCCCCTGTGAAATCCTGATCGCATTTAAGTAATAGCTGAACAAAGGGGTGGTAGTGGGGCTTTCCATGTGAAAGGAAAGGTGACGTTTACTTTTGGTACCAAATATATCAAAATGCTGGTACTGTACTGTCTTGTTTTGCATTTTTTGGTACTTTTGCAGCACTGATATACTATGCAATCCTACTGTATACTGTATAAATGTTACTTTATGCTGCTATATTTAGATGACAAAATATAACTGCTCATTTAAATTGTGTTTACTGGGCTGTTATTAATTTCTAGAGGGTTATGCTGCTAGGAATGATTTTTAATTTTAATACATCCACTGTCCACCAACCTCAATCTTGCCAACATTAAAAAATTAATGTGCTGTGCCACAAACTATTAAATCAGGTCCCATGGCTCCGGTGGTACTCCTGCTACAACACACTCAGTGTAGCCTTCAAACAGCTGTGTTAACCTGCGAAAAATAATTTTCCTAAAAATAAAATTAAAGAAGTTGTACTAGAAGGAAAAGGAGTAGTAGTAGTTGTATTTTACTTACAGAATAAAGTGAAATTCTTACTTGCATGCACAACCAACATGCACCACGTCACAGTAATACATTTGCAGCAGAAACGTAAATACACATCTTTTAGAATTTGTTTGTACTATTTTGGCACTTTCCAGAAACCACTTGATTAAAAGTTTAAAACTGCAAATTACACTTTGATTAAAGTCATAGTATAATAATGATCCACAGTAAACTCAATCTGGGAAAAACAACTAAAATATTTTGAAAAATCTGATTAATAGCTTGCAATGTAACTTTTTACTGTAATGCACCATTGTTCTGAATGTCCTGTATATTAAATGTGTTTTTTTTAATTTTATATTTAAAAATTGAATGCTTTCAATTTTAAAAGTAAATGTATGAATTGTACCATTTATTTACGAGTCCCATTTCAAATTCACAGATAGACCAAAGGTGTCAGATAATTACACTCAGGACACATGGACAAAACTACAGGGAGCTGTAGAAGCAATTCAGAATAGCACTTCAATTAAATATAACCTAGAAGAGCTGTACCAGGTAAGTCATTACAGTTCCACTATTATATAGAGTAGGATGTCAGTTGGTTTTTCTTTTGCCTGCTTTAAATGTACATCTTAACATTGTCATTAAAAATAACAGCAGCTGCATCTCTTACAAAAAATACTTAAAAAAAACACCAAATGTAAAAAGTGTAAATCCTCAATGTGGAAAAGGAGCTAACTTCGGATTCACTCTTTGACAGCTGCGACTAATAACTTTGCTCAGACACATGTTCTGGTCTGTTTCATTTTTGTCTTTTCTTCCCTTTAGGCGGTGGAAAACCTTTGCTCCTACAAAGTATCTGCTACACTGTACAAGCAGTTGCGGCAGGTTTGTGAGGAACATGTAAAAGGACAGATACAGCAGTTCCGACAATATCCTTCTGTTTTAATTTTCTTTGTAAAGCAGTTTGATATTTTTAAGAGGTTCACTCTGCTGACAACTAAGTTATTTACATGGTTATTAGGCACAGAAAAATATTTTAGCCTAGAAGATGGCTTGAAGATTCAAATTTTTGTAATACAGGTCATAGGGTCATTGTCATATTTACATATCACACTGAATTACTTTTTTTGCATGTGTTAATCTATATATTGGCTCAGTGTCTTAAATCACAAACTTATCTCACTTTTTATACAAAAATCTGAAAGGTTGATGGATTAGCTATTATAAAGAAGAACAAATTTAGGAGCTTTTTCATATCATTAACTGAGTTAATATTATTGCAATTTTAGGCTGATGGCACCTAGTCCTTTTGTTGTTGTTTATTGGTCTTACGTTTGCAAAATTATCATTCTAAATCAGGAGATGAGTGGTTAAACACATCAGAAGGGCCTGCATTGTTTTGATCACTTAAGAGGCATTCACCTGCATAGGTAATGCCTTTCTCATAGAATGAAACAGTTGGTAAATGTTGTTATAGGCTCAAGTCTTCATGTTTGAAAGCATGTTCGTTTGTCAGAGAGCATTGTTGTTAAGTATATGTGTATTTAAAAAAACAATCGTATGAGAGATCATTCCTTACTGGGAAGACCTGATTTTTATAAGATGAAAAGTGTATTAACTAACAGTGGGCTATTTACTTGTTATTATTTGAATATTAAAATGGATGGCAGGTATCCTACAGTTTGGAGTTTTCAGCATACTGAGGCACTGTTTGCTGTTCATGTTAAATCCCAGGTATTCAGTATTTTCAGGGAAAGATGGTGAAACAAGTTAAATATTTAATGCAGTGTTGTCTAAATTCAGTAACAGATGACAAGGTATTTTCGGCTTGCAGTTTCAAGCTAGTAGTTTGTGTTTATGGATTATTTTAAGAATAGTCTAAAGATGATGTTATACTGTAATCCTACTTAGTCCAAGTTAGGTTCACTGGGGTTGGAAGTCTATTTTGGCAACTTAGAACACAGGATGGGAAGCAATGCTTGATTTGGTGCCAGTTATCACAGAAACAACTAATTATTACTCACATATACAATCCTATAGGACTAAATTAGAGTTGCTGCATAAGAATAAAAAAAAAACCCTGTAGACATGGAGAGAACTTGTAGACTCCACAGACAGCAGACAGTGTGGGTTTTCAACCCAGAACACTGAATCTTTAAAGGAGATTTAATTGCTGCACTGCCTTGTTGCCCATTATGTCAACAGTGTTAAAAGAATTGTTTAACTTAGTAACAATACCTAACATACTAGTGGCATAGCTGTTTTGTTGTTGTGTATTTTCCTCTTATTTATTTATTCATTCATTCATTCATTTATTTATTTATTTATTTATTTATTTATTTATTTATTTATTTATTTATTTAAAACTCTCCTGAAGTGGCCTCAACTATACCTGATCATTTGGTTCTTTGAAGATGTAGGCTTCTCTCTGCCAGTGATGTGAGCTGTAAAGGGGCATAGGCAAGGTTAAAAATTTGTCTCTTTTAGAGGCCTATGGCAATTTTCTTTCTTTTACTCAAAGGTGGCAGAATTTGCACTGAAAAAAGGAATGTGACTGACCGTACATACTGAGTTCCTCTATTGAGTTAGTTTGACAAATGTCTGCTCTCTGGTTGCTTTGACTTCTTATAATGAATCATCTCATGAATGAACATAGAGATTATCACTTTTTTGTGTTGCTTTAATATTTGCTTTGTTTTTTTTAATATCAAAACAACCTTTACCAGTTCTGAAGACTGTTACTTTCAACTGTAATTAGCACATTAACATGTAGCATGACACGGATGCATTTTGCTGTGTCTCCTTGAAGAACTTCTTTCCTTTTTTACGCAGTGAATAAGTAATCACAGTAATGCACATGTTGGTAGTTCTGAAAGCACGTAAAGCATACTGGAATCTGATTTTCACTATAACAGTCACTTCAAGGAGTTTGCCACCGATGAATGCATGCTCATGGTAGATGGAAATCTCTGTCATATATGTTTTAGGGTGTTTCGGTGTGGAAGGGGATTATTTTGTAAATGATGCAGAAAGTTTGGACAGATATTGTTTTAATTTAAAATTTCTCAGTGGACATAGCCATAAAGAAAAATATTTTTTGTTTAAATAGACAGAAAAACAAAGTGGTTAAAAAACTGGTTAACATAAATGGAGCTCAGCCTTTAATTCCATTAATTGTCCATTAATATTTCTCTTATAGTCATACTAGAAATTAATTTCTGCATGGATACTGAGAATGGAAGGGTGAATCATAACACACCAATAAAAGTAATTTGGTAAATTACTTTTAATAATAAAGTAATCTTTTGTAATCTTAATATAACTATCAACCATAATAAAATTTCAGAGCTCATTTAATCCTCCCATCTATTTTGTTAACCGATTTGTTTCCTTGTCCATGTTCGTGAAGCGCTCTGTACTGTTCTGTTAGCACTGGGCATAAGGCAGGGACAGCAGTTAGAACTATTTGATTTTATTTGGGAATATATTAGTTTTGTCACTTTTATTATTATACTTAAGTAAACACCTATGTTTATTGTCATCTTGGTTTAGGTATTTTTTGATTTACGCCATTCATACTTCTCAAACAACTTTAAGGGCTGAATGCATTATAACTCATGGCTATCTTCTTTCTTTGCTACGGCTCATTCAGAATTATTTTTCTCCATTTGTCTGACCATCTTATCCACCTTTCAATAATACCTCCATGATCTACTTAAATCAGAGGTACAACTGAAAGGAGAGTGAGTGAGAACTTAAGAGGGTTTGAAAGACTAGAGCTGAATACTAACATTTTCTCATAGTCACTTGACACCATAATCCCATTTTGAAAAAATGCCAGACTGGGGTCACTAGAGAAAATATGATCAGCATACTTATAATTAGAAAAATCTTCTGCATCCCTTTATCCAGTATAATATTTCTCATTATAAAGAACAGTGTATTTGAAAAGATTTTGGAAGATCAGTAATCATCTCATCCCTGAAATTTATAATGGGTACAAGGCATATGTATTTGTTGCAAATGTTTTAAAATTCTGTCTCATATAACTAATGTGTTAAATGTCTACTAAAATGTTTTATGAGAAACATAAGAATGGTTTTGACATAAGTAGACCAAGAATCTTCTCATCTTATGAATTCCTGTTAACCTAGCCTGTCCACATAACGTTAACTGAAGATCTAAAGGTCTCTCAAATGCTGTTTTCTGTTTATGCAATGTTATCCTTAGGTCTCTTTTGAAAGAGAGAGTTATCGTATAGGTTTAATAAATCATAGTAACAAAGCAAGACTGACATACATTACAGCAGATATAATGGTGTATTTCCATTAAAATCTCCCATCAACCGCAAACCCAAAAAAGAAAGCTATATGGTTACAAAGACATGTGAAATTTTAATTGAGAAATCCCATTCCAATCCTTCCCTTAGGAATGGTCCTCGTGGATGGCTCTGTTCTCTATATATAAAATGTGTTGCCCATCCTAATGCAAAAACTCACAAACCACTGGGCCTTGATCCTTTATCTTAGTCTTAATCAAGAGCTTAAGACATGAACGTGTAATATCAACTAAGAATTGAAGGTGCAGTAAATCATGCCACAAAAGTGGGCTTTGGGTTCTTTTCACAGCAAGCGGTGATATGAAAAGAAAAGAACAGTGGCGCAGGCTTGTGGCTTCACTAACAGGAAAAGAACCATGAAGACCCGTGCTGATGGTGAGGCACAATGAAACCGGCCGACTGATTGTTATCCTCGCAACCGCAGGTCATACACTCAAAGCAGAAAAGAATAGGAAGTGTGTGCTCCATCTGCCATGTGATTGGGTTTCAGGTCTTTCTCATAGCAAGTGGTGGCAAAGACAAGACTGAATATTTTCATCGCAAATGCAGCTTGAGCACTCCAAGAAAAAAAGATGGTTAAATACACCATTAAAGCACGACAAAGGTGGCAACACCTTGGGCAGAGTGCAAGAACCACCGTTTTTTGAGGTCTGAGTTTTTTCAAGTATAAATGAATTATATGAATGAATTTATATTCCTGGAAAGTGTGTGAAGTGGCAATACATACACACAATATATGAATTATAATGTCCAGCTTTATGGCATTTATATACAATAATTTTGAGCTCATCATTTAAAATCTGCCTGTTTCTACCATTCCTGTATCTAGTTATTATGTACTTCAGTTTATACTTTCAGTGAGGTAAGAAAATAGTAAACATTTGGGTTGAAGATGAAGTGATATGGAACACAGTGTTATTCAGAGAGATTTTGTTTAATTAAAACATTTTTTTTATAGTTTTATACCTAAAATGGTCAGCTTTGGTTTCTTTAGGGGTTAGCAAGACATTTAGTATATTTAGGCTTTCAATTGCTAACAGGATTACACTGTGGGTCTGTACAGTTGGAATTAAAAACATTTTCTTCTAACAGTGCATAATGAAAAATGCAGTTTTGTCCAGTACACAGTTTGCGAGTGTGTCAGCAGGGATAAGGATTCAGTTTTATTATTATTATTATTAATCAATATGCTTTATTAGTAAACAATAATACATTTTAGTATACTGTACATTTCTTTTCATATAACTAAATAGCTTAATTTATATTTTACACTTATTAACAGGAGCAAAGCTTTGTGTGATTTTAAGCTGATTGACCCCTTTGAAAATTGCTTGAAAGTTAATAGCGCTTATTTAATTTGTTATTGAGATTAATATTTAATTTTGAATGTTGCCATTTATTTTCTTCATGTTTAAGGTAGAAAAAAATCCCTTAACACTATTCCACAGATTCTTTGGATGACGTTTTATTTCTTAAAAAGATGAATACCTGTTGGCAGGATCATTGTCGTCAAATGGTGAGTAGTTTCACATTCTCTGTATTTTTACTTAATTAGCATTGCTTGAGATTCAAGTTAATGACACTTTTTAAAGTACATTTATGTCCAATTTGCCCTTTTGATTTATATAGCTCATGCTATTCTGTTTAATCTGTCTTTAGAATGTACTAGAGCAAAATTATTTTTTTTGCATTTGATATGAAAAGCATGGGTACGGCCCCAATGGGTTCAGAAGACCATAGAAAGTAGAACAGAAAGATCTGGTGGACAACTGCTAACCTGAAACAACTTGGAAAATGGCCATTAAACTGGTAGGCTAGATCATGTTACATAAATCTGGAGACGACTTGCTTTCAGTTTCTTCTGCTGAGTAAGGCTATATCAAAGTTTTAAATGTCAGCTTTGAAAATTTTGAAACAAGCCAGTTAGGAACTTATTAATGAACACTTAACACTTGGGCATAAAATGACATATATACTGACTTTACTTCACTCTTGCAAATTATTATAAACCATTACTTTAGAGAAAACATTGAAAGGCAGTAAAACCAGTGTGTTAATTTGCAGTTCTTTCTGACATTTCTGGATTCCAGGATTCAAATCCCAGCTTAGTCACCACCTATATTCAGTTTGTATATTCTTTGCTTGTATCTGTGTTTTCTCTTGGTACACCACTTATCCACTCACATCTCAAAAATGTTCAAGGAGAGGTTAAGTGGCCCTGTGAGAGTGAGTGAGATAGTATGTATGAGCGTGCCAGCCAGTGAACTTGAGTTCTGTTCTTTTTCATTTCATGCCTTGTGCACCAGCTCATTAAGGCAGTAAACTGAATGAGTAGGACCATAAATGAATTAAACATGAAATGTTAATTTATGATATGTTAGTGTTTTAGCCACCTTAACTGCATAGTAAATAAAAATCTTCAACTTTACAAAAAGTGAAAACTGATTATATTTTCTATCTCTGTTTGATTTAATTTACTAAAGCTGGAAATTGACCTAAGAAAATATATACTTTATTAATTTAGCATATAAGTGATATTCTTAGAGAAACTGTAGAATTGTAGAATAGAAAACATTATTATATAATTCTAAGTTTTCAGACTAGCATTCGTAATATTTGCACTTTAAATTCCTTTGATACAAGTTGCATATGTAAGTTCCATGACAGCTTGGCTCTGCAAGGCTTTTTTTTGCCCATCTGGGGATTTACATTGAGAAGCCAGTCCGAGCTGCAATGCCAGCGAGTTTGAATTTACTGCTGTTTTTCTAGATCTTCACTCTAACCTGACTGTCCAAAACTAAATGGTAGATACATTACTATTAACTTAATGTAAGAGTCAGTGGTAAAGAAATCTAAAATCTCTAAATTTAAAATCTTTTCTTGATCACTGTAACATGAACACCTCCCCGGAACTTTAACTAATGAACACACATCCACATTATCTTCAAATTCATCAAAATTGGTACCTTAGCGACCAAATACATTTGTTCTAGTGCTTTAATATAAAGCATGTTTTTGTTTCTTCTAATTATTCGTATGCTTTGTTCATTGTATCCTGTTAGTGTATGGAATTCAGCTTATTTCATCTCATTATATATAAAATCCAACATCTGTATGTCTGTCCACTTTTCACAAGAGAACTACTTAACAGATTTAGATCAGGGTTTTTTTCTTTCTTTCTAGAATTTGCTTGAACATTTCCGATGATTTTGCAACTTTTCTCATCACACTAAGAATCATAGTTCGCTTGCAGGAGCGATATATTTGCGCTAATCAGAGGAAGAGGCTGTGGGCTGAGGGGAGGGGGAGTGTGACGTCAGGAGTTGGTCTACCTCTGCATTTTGGAAAGTACCTTGCCTCCGCTTAGCTAGCGGTACCTATTTATTTATTGATTTTTAAAGTTTCTCCTGTTTCACTATTACACGGGCGGAACCGCGGGGGAGGGCTAGTAATGAAATAAATAAAATATTAATTAATAAGTGCATGAAGAAGTGCAGTAATTATGTATAAATGAGTTATTAAATTGCGAAAAAAATGTATAATCATAAATCATCTAATTATTATGAAATATGTCATCACTTTATTATGGCTGAACAATGCAGTTCCTTTTCATGTATTTATTACTTTTTTTCCCCAAAATGACATTTTTTGCTTTATTTACCAACAAGACTTTTCTCAATGGCACAATTCCATTTTAATGCAATCACTATTTATTGCAGAATGCCTCTTTTCATGATGGTTTTGTCACTTCTTAATCAAGACCAATGGGCTGAAACGCATTCCTATTGTTTCATTCTTTTCTGTCAATTACTATCGCCTGATTGTAGACCCTAGACTACTAAAGATCTTAACTACCACTTCAATTCAAACTGGGAAAAAACATGGTAGAAAGAGTTGTAATAGTTTTACAGAAAAAATAAGTAGAGATAATTGAACATATCATAACTGCACCAAGTAAATAGTGCTTTTATTAAAGGATTATAAACTGTACTTTACAAACATAGTTGCATGTTCTCATTGTTACAATCCATAGATAGTAAACCCTTTGTAAAACAACAAACATGCACAGAGGACAAGATACTGCTAGTGTTGTGGTGCGCCAGCATGTGGTAAATTGAAATATAACAGTATGCTCAGGCTCATAGGTAGATGTGTTAGCATGGACTAGCAACCCCAGAGTGTTGATGAAGGAATTGGCAGAGCCTGCATTCACTTGTAGATAATTGCAGCCCAGATGATTTTCTCATTTGCATTCTGGTTTTCATAATTAATGCACCTGTGCCCACTGAAGTATTAAAGTTTGTGTAGGGCAGAAGAGGGATTGAGAGAGAGAGAAAAGAATGATGAATCTTGAGGTTAAATGGAAAGAGGTAGGATCATGTTTGAGGCAAGCAGTTGGTAAATGACAATGAGTGAAGCAAGCGAATGGTGCTCATGAGGCAAGATTGCTTTCTTTTTTTTTTTTGAAATTTTATTGCAATCGTTCCATACAAATCAATCAATTTTTACAAAAAGTAGAATTGAGAACAAGTCGACCCCCACTCCTGAGAGAGAGAGCAAGGCCAACAGAGTAAAATTTAAGGCTTGTTAACATACCTAAATTGATAAGTTTGATAAGCCAATAGAGATGAATGGAGAAGAAAAAGAAATACAGAAATAATTGCTTCCTCTGTGCTTTAAGAGCTTATTTTAAAATATTACTGATTAGATCCTGCCATGTTTTGAAAAAAATCTGTACAGATCCTCTAACTGAGGATTTTGATTTTTCCAATTTCAAATAGTATAAAACATTGGTTTCCCACTGACTTAAAAGAGGAGAGTTTAGATTTTTCCAGTTTAGCAGAATAAGTCTGGGTGCCAGAAGTGTAGTGAATACAATCACAGCTTGTTTGTCCTTCTCCACTTTAAACCCATCTGGAGGAACCCCATACACAGCTGTTAATGGGTTAGGAGGGATTGTGAGACCAAGGCTGTCTGAAAAGTAATTAAAAATTTTGGTCCAGAATGATGTTAATTTGGTGCAGGCCAGAACATGTGGCCCAGTGAGGCTGGGACTTGATTGCAGCATTCGCAGGTTGGATCTTGCCCTGGAAACATTTTGGATAGTTTTAGACGAGACAGATGTGCTCGATATAATAATTTTGAGTTGAATAATTGTATGCTTTGCGCATATGGAGCTCAAGTGAATTCTCTGCATTGCTACTTTCCACTCCTTTTCTGATGTATTAATTGAGAGATCTTTTTCCCAGTGTCCTCTTGGACCTTTGAAAGGGAGGGACTGTAAAATGATTTTATATATTGCAGAGATGGTGTCTGAGTCCTTGAAATTGAGAAATATTTTTTCCAGCATGGATGAGGGTGCAAGATGAGAAAAATCAGGAAGGTTCTGTTTAACAAAGCTCCTAATTTGAAGATAGTGAAAGAAATGTGTAGCTGGAATGTTAAATTTGGACTGTAATTGTTCATAGGATGTAAAGACATTGTCTATATAAAGATCTCTAAGTAAGTTAATCTCAAATTTTTTCCAGATATTAAAAACTGCATATGTTTGCGAAGGTTGAAAGAGGTGGTTCTCTTGCAGAGATGCCACAGATAAAAGCTTCTCCATCTTAAAATGCTTTCTACTTTGGTTCCATATTTTAAGTGAGTGAAGCACAATTCTGTTATTAGTATATCGCAGATAACTTGTATTTATTGGGGCACAGAGCAGGGAATATAAAGAAGTACTGCAGGATTTTATTTCTATTGTGGACCAAGCCTGTGTTTGTTCTTCTATTTGCGTCCAGGTTTTTATAGCTTGTATGTTTGCTGCCCAGTAATAAAACTGGAAGATGGGTAGAGCCATGCCACCTTCTGTCTTTTGTCTTTGTAGGGTCGCTCTTTGGATACGTGGATGTTTTGAGTTCCAAATAAATGAGGTTATTGTTGAATCTAATTGCTTAAAAAATGAATTATTGATGTATATTGGGATGTTTTGAAATAAAAAAGGAGCTTAGGAAGAATATTCATCTTAACAGTGTTAATTCTTCCAGCTAGAGTAAGATGAAGGGTTGACCATCTACGCAAGTCTTGCTTAATTTTTTCCATGCAGACGACAAAATTTTGTTGATAAAGAGCTTTATGTTTACTTGTGATGTTTACCCCTAGGTATTTAAACTGTTCTGCAATGATAAAAGGTAGGGTATCTAATCCAATATTATATGCTTGAGAGTATACTTTTATTCAGATTAATTCTGAGACCAGAGACCTTTTTAAATTGTGTGAGTGCTGTTAAGACTGCAGGTACAGAATTTTGTGGGTCTGATATATACAGTACCATGTCATCTGCATATAGAGAGATTTTCTATTCCAGTCCTTCTCTGATAATCCCTTTTATCTGATCAGTATTTCAACAGTGTATTGCCAGTGGTTCAATGGCGATTGCAAACAGTAGCGGTGACAAGGGGCATCCTTGTCTGGTACCACGTTCTAGTTTAAAATAGTCTGAACAAATGTTGATACAATGTTGATAGCTGAAGCTTCTGGATTGGTATACAGTAGTTTGATCCATGCACAAATGTTCGGGCTGTGGTAGATAGGGGGCGCTCTCGCTCCCTTGAACCCCTGTCCACGACTCCAGACACCAGGTAAAAGTCCAAATATTGACTTTATTAAATCTCCACAGTGTACAAAACACCCTCTCCTCCACTATACTCATATAATACTCGCAAATAAACACAATACACAATAAATCAATCCTCCAGCTCCCAGACGCGTTGCCACCCTTCCACCCAGCTCAGCTCGTCGTCTGGGAGCTCCCACAGTCCTTTTATATCTCCTGACCCGGAAGTGTTCCTAATCCCCAGTCCATGTGACTCTCAATCACTTCCGGGTCAGGTACAAGTTCTTTTCTTCACCCCGGAAGCACGTCATTCCTCTTGTCCACGTGTGCTTCCGGGGCGTAGGGAAAATAGCCATTATTCCTCCCTGCAGCATCCCCTAGTGGCCCCCACGGCATGCAGCAGGACTGCACATAAAAACTACATTGTCCATGATGTCCTGCTGGTCTTCTGGGGACCTCCATACTGCAAGGAGGGCTCCACCAGGCGGCTTGGGGGTATTGGCCGGGATAAACGGCCGGCCATCCTCCACAGTATTCCCCTCCCAGTGACGAATTATAATTCGGAGTGACCTGCCCCGAGAGGGAAGTCTTCTTCCAAGAGGACGTTCCGGTTGAGCCTTGATTGATCTGAATATCTTGGTCCTTGGAGAATCTAGGGGGAATATTAGTCCATATTGACAGCCTGTCCCCCTCTCTCCAAGGACAGTTTCTCCAAATGTGGCCCAACCTTCGGCACCCGTAACACTGCCTCTGTCCTCCTGGTATTCTCCCCCTGTGGGACTGAAAACAATTAGGAAATGTTAGGTCCGCCCCTTGTCTTGCTGAGAGTGAAACCCCTGCCGCCTCTAACTGTGTTCTCTCTCCTTTTGTTTTCCTGTCAGGAGACCCCTGTTTTATTTTAGAAGTCTCCTGTTTCATCTGGGGCTTATCAACAGTCTGAGTCTCTCTATGAGATGAAGAGAGACTCTTCACTGTCTGCACCCCTTTAGTTTTAAAGTTGACTGGTAGCAGCGTCTTTAGGACCGGCTCTCTCCGGGAGCCAGCACTATCCAGCTGCCCCGGCTCGATCGATCCTTCCTTCGACCGGTCAGTCATCGTTGCAGTCTCATTTGTAGGGTACGCAGTGTATTGGCACCCGCTACTTATTAAACGCGAGCCCGGATCACAACGCGTCCCTCTATTATATACGATACGGGTCTCGCTTACCTGTATCGCCGCATTAATCATCTCGGGAGGCTCCCCACCAAATCGCCACACGTAGGCCCTCACCTTTTCTAACGGCTCTCTGGCTGCTGCTCCCAATTCCTCTATGATATTTTCAATGGTCTTCAAGACCTGCAAAAAACTATTAACGGGCTCGATTAACCGTTCGAGTTCCCGTAAGTTAATATTATTTACTTCGGCCGGCAGGAGACTTGCTTCCTTGTTCGTCTTACCTGCCGACCGGGAGCCAATGAGCACGTCCGCTTCTGGCACGTGCTCTGACAGGTCTCGCGGAGGCTGCTGGGACATGGAGTTTTGTTTGGCTGCGGTCGAGGGTCGGGTCGCTTCCTTCAGCGGACTGCGGTCTGTCTTATTTAATTTAGCGACATCCCGAACAGCCATTTCCCGACCCTCCTTACCTTTTTTCGCGGTGAGCGGTGCTCCGCTCGCCTCTCCCTTCCCCTTCGGAAAGTCCAAGTCCGTAACTTCGGACTCGAAGGCGCAAACAGCGGGACGCGGACCTCCTCCTTCCCAGAAAGCACCAGGTTTGTTGCTGTGTCCCTCCTCGGCTACCGTCATGCGGAAGTCGTCTCCTAGACGCTCTGGCTTTGACAGGAGCAGGCCGTCGTCTTCGGGGCAGTCTCCTTTTTCCCTCGGAGCCTCCAGGTGATCATCTCCGAGGTACATGCAAGGAACAAAGTGAGTGATAATAAATGGATTTTCATTAACGTTCCCGGCACGTACCTCAGAGCGATCAGTGGGTCCTGGAGGTTTCTCCGGACTTGTAAGGCCGCTCCTTGACTCCTCCCGAGCGTCGGCCATTGCACCTAAGGTGCTCCCGCTGGCGTTGTCGCTCTGTTTGCCCTTCCTCTTCTCCATTTTGGACTCGGAATTATTTTTGAGTTCTGGCAATGCTGTGGTGATTCCTGACGCCGTAGTCTTCTTGGGGTTCTATGCCCACAGAAAATTTTGATTCAGGTCCTCCGCTATAGATGCTGGAGTATCCTGCCGACTACGCCACTGTGGTAGATAGGGGGCGCTCTCGCTCCCTTGAACCCCTGTCCACGACTCCAGACACCAGGTAAAAATCCAAATATTGACTTTATTAAATCTCCACAGTGTACAAAACACCCTCTCCTCCGCTATACTCATATAATATTCGCAAATAAACACAATCTATACTAATAAAAGGCAAAGCCCTCACTCACTCACTGACTGACTGACTCATCACTAATTCTCCAACTTCCCGTGTGGGTAGAAGGCTGAAATTTGGCAGGCTCATTCCTTACAGCTTACTTACAAAAGTTGGGCAGGTTTCATTTCGAAATTCTACGCATAATGGTCATAACTAGAAGCTATTTTTCTCCATTTACTGTAATGGAGTTCAGCTGTAGGGGCGGAGTTTCGTATGACATCATCACGCCTCTCACGTAATCACGCATTACGTAGAAAGCCAGGAAGAGCTACAAAACGCGCTTTAGAAAACATGCATTATATAATTAAGAAGGCAGCGAAACAATTAGAAGCGAGC
>JANRMT010028174.1:143760427-143822992 GCA_026402145.1 Polypterus bichir lapradei
AGAGAGAGAGAGAGATGACAACACTCATATCAATGACAAAACAATTACATTAACAATCATGTTACGTTATTTTTAAAATATATCCTTTTCTTTTTCATAACTTCTTTAACACACTACTTCTCCGTTGCAAAGCGCGGGTATTCTGCTAGTACACAATAAATCAATCCTCCAGCTCCCAGACGCGTTGCCACCCATCCACCCAGCTCATCTCACCATCTGGGAGCTTCCACAGTCCATTTATATCTCCTGACCCTGAAGTGTACCTAATCCTCAGTCCATGTGATTCTCAATCACTTCCGGGTCAGGTACAAGTTCTTTTCTTCACCCCGGAAGCACGTCATTCCTCTTGTCCACGTGTGCTTCCGGGGCGTAGGGAAAATAGCCATTATTCCTCCCTGCAGCATCCCCTAGTGGCCCCTACGGCATCCAGCAGAGCTGCGCATAAAAACTACATTGTCCATGATGCCCTGCTGGTCTTCTGGGGACCTCCATACTGCAAGGAGGGCTCCACCTGGCGGCTTGGGGGTATTGGCCGGGATAAACGGCCGGCCATCCTCCACAGGGCCAAACCCAAATTTCTCCAATGTAGTAAAAAGGTATTTACCTTCAATCATGTCAAATGCTTTTTCTGCATCCAATGATAATAATATTTCTGGGGTGGTTGATTTAGTTGGTGAGTATACTACATTAAACAGGCGTTGAAGATTTGAAGATAAGTGTTGGCCCTTGATAAATCCAGTTTGATCTTGTGATATTACCGAAGGGAGCACTTTCTCCATCCTTCTAGCTATGATTTTGGAGTGTATTTTAACATCATTATTCAAAAGTGAAATTGGTCTGTATGATGCACATTGTAATAAGTCCTTACTTTGTTTTGGAAAAACGGTGATTAATGCTTGGCGAAAGGTTTGAGGAAGAGTTTGATTGTCTATGGCTTCTGTAAATGTTGCTAACTAGCTGAGCGGAGAATTTCTTATAAAATTCTGCAGGGTAGCCATCAGGGCCTGCTGCTTTCCCTCCTTGAAGTGACTTTATAGCATCTAGTAATTCTGATAGCGCCAGAGGTTTATTGAGTTCCTCTGCACTAAAAGTGTCTATTTGTGGTATCTTTAATGTATCCAGAAATTCATTAGATTGTGTATTGTCTTCTTTAAACTCAGTAGAATATAAGGATTTATAGTAGTCTCTGAATGTGTGCATCATATTTTTGTGGTCGATGATTTTGTCTCCGTTCGTGTTGGTTATTACTTGGATTGCGTTGTGAACTTTTTGCTTGTGATTTTGTTGAGCTAAAAGCTTATTAGCTTTCTCTCCATGTTCATAGTAATGATGTCTGGATTTATAAGTTAGTTGTTCAGTTTCTTTAGTTGTCAAGAGGTTTAGTTCTGAATGCAGAGCCTGCCTTTTCCTATGTAGAGCCTCACTTGGAAGCCTGGCATGTTCTTCATCTATTCTAGTAATTTCGCTTTTTAGCTCTGCTACTTTCTTGGTTTCTAATTTATTTCTGTGGGAAAGATATGAGATAATCTGTCCTCTTAAGAAGGCCTTAAGAGTTTCCCAGAGTATTCCTGCAGAAATCCATGAGGATGAATTTGTCTCTAGGAAGAAACTGATTTGTTTGGATATAAATTCTGTACAATTCTCGTCTGCTAATAGAAGCGGGTTGAGACACCATCTGCGAGGTGAGTGTGTGGGACATAGTAACTTTAGCTCCAAGATCAGAGGTGCATGGTCAGAAATAACAATAGCATCGTATTTGTAAGATTTAATCAAAGGCAAGAAATTATTATCTATAAAGAAATAATCAATTCTTGAGTAGCAATGATGTACTGGTGAGTAGAAAGAATACGTTCTTGCGTTTGGGTTTAAAAACCTCCAGGGGTCTGATAAGTTGTGATCAGTTATAAACTTTGTAATTATCTTTGCAGTGTTAGATGTCGTCCCTCCTGTGGTAGCAGTCCTATCTAAGAGTGGATTTAAAACACAAAGTCCCCAGCCATTATAATTTTATAAGTGTTCAAATTGGGAATGGATGCAAATAAATTTTGTATGAATTCCTTATCATCCACATTAGGTGCATAAGCATTTATCAAAATCATTTTACAGTTAGATAAGTCTCCCATGACCATCACATATCTCCCTTCGGGAACTAATAAATACTACATTTGATGCTACAAATGAGACTGTTCTATGTATGAGAATTCCCACACCTCTAGTTTTCTTTGTAAAGCAAGAATGGAACATTTGGCCAGTCCAGTCCTTTTGCAGCCGGAACTGGTCCTTGCTTAGTAAGTGGGTCTCCTGTAAAAATACTATTTTAGCTTTTAAACCTGTTAGGTGAGAGAGTACTTTCTTTCTCTTTAATTCTTGATTCATGCCTATAACATTCCAGCTCAGGAAGTTAACTGTCCCATCATGGAGACATTGATTCTGAATTTTTGATGTCATTTTATAGTCTTAACTGAAAGTGAGACAGCTTCAGCCTTAACTTCCTATTTCCCCATGAGTTATTGCCATGCAGCCTATTAGTATGTTGGTAGTTATAATTATAAAGATTAAAAGGATAAATTAGGTATATATATAGCCTGCTCTCTTTCTCTGCCCCCCTTAACCCCCCACCCTTCCATTTTGCTTCCCCACGTGAGGCTAGACCCCACTTCACACAGTCCCGGTCCACTGACATACCCAGAGACAGAGCACGTCCAAAGCAAAACAAGCCCCCACGCAGCGGCATTTTAGGAATAAAAAATAGAGATATCTATTACCAATATAGTCTAAATACTATATGCCTAAAATTTAATCATTAACAAGCTATGAACTTAAAATATATATAATCTTCAGCAGTCTTAATGTATTAAGATAATACACCCGGATAATAAACCTGGGGAATGGTGTTAGAAAGTGGTCCAGAATAAGCATAATAAGTCTTAATACAATAATAGCAATAACAATAAACCCAGGGTATGATGTTGAACAGTCTTGTTTAGGGTAGAGAAAAAAAAAAAAGGACTTAAGCACAAACATCTATAACTGTAATTAAAACATAAACAGATAGCGTCCGAGTAATAATAAGGATATATAATGATAAAATCCCGTATCTTAACAAATAGATCAGACAGTAGATTATTTATCTTTGCCATATCAAGTACGGCTATGACTCACTATTATGTTTCAGAATAGTGCCGGGATCAGCTTTCTTAATTCCTTTTCTGCTTCTTCCTTGCTAGCGAAGACATAGAATTGACCATGCAATTCCACTTTCAGTTTGGCAGGATACAAGAGGCTGTATTTGATATTGGATTGCCGTAACCGCTGTTTAATGTTGTAGAAGGCTACGCGTTTAGTAGCTGTTGCTGGAGAGAAATCATGTAAGGTACGAATGTGGTTATTTTCATATATAATCTCTTTCTTGTGTCTGAGGAGTGCCATCACCTCTAGCTTAAATAATAATCTCTCAAAGCGAATAATAAAAGATCTAGGTATTTGATCCATGTACGCGATTAGCCGCTGCTGTCTCAGAATCTGCTTTAAAGTCCTCTCCAATTATTTTAGATAATAGTTCGGCTGCGAATTTCACTGGGTTTGGACTTTCTTGATTCTCAAGCAGACCTTCAGTTCTGATATTACTCCTTCTGCTTCCATCCTCCAAAGCAGCAAGTCTGTCACTTTTTTGCATTCGGAGCTGACAGTTGTTGCTTTTTCATCAGCACTGGCAGCTAGATTTTCGGCTGTTTCAATCCGAGTCGTGAATGTCTTCTTGACATCCTGCAGTTGATCAGCAAGAGTGCTCAGTTTAAACGAGGTTTCCTGAATGTGCTCTTCAAATTTACCCAGCACCTGTCGCGGCTCCCATTGCAGCTCCAGTCGCAGCTTCTCATTTGCCTTTTCCCTTGCCTTCTCATTTGCCTTCTCACTTTTCTTTATATCTTTCTTTATCTTTTGCATGAGCTCAACAATCATCACCTTCAGTTCAGACAGATCAATTCTGCTTTCGTGCACCGTAGGTGAGGTGGCAGGCTCTATTGTAGCCGGTGTTCCCGGCTCACGTGGAGTAGTTGAAACCGCGGACTGCAAGGCCTTTTTCAGTTTCTGGTGATCTTCTCCAATCGGCGAGCTATCGAGACCTGCTTCACTCACGTTCGTGCATTCACTCCTCATTTCGCTCACAGCCGGAGACGATGTGGCGGACCGTGGTCCCGTGGAGTCTGGGCTTTCGCCCATCTGATCCAGGTCAGTCTCTGAAAGGCCCTACCTTGAACTTGGGCTTGCCGATCTTAGTTTGGATGTAGCTTTAGGTTTCGTGTCTTTTGGATCCCCTTTCTTGTTGGCCATGTTTATATATGCTTGCATATACAGTAGTAGTGCCCCTCAGGTTGGATAAATACAGGATATCTCAGGATAATAAGCAATAGTATAAAAAAATAACACCGCTGCTAGCGGAGCTCCATTTCAGACGTCCATCTGTTGCAACGGACAAGACCAATGCAAGGTTGCTTTTTGAGTGCCGAGGAGTAGGAGCGACCACATTCTTATCGTGACCCCTGCTGAATGTCAAGGGATGACGGCGGGAAAAGAGAGTAGGGCTGACATTGTTCTCAGCTAAATAATTAGAGATGATGGCAGGAACTCAATCCAGATATAAGGAAGACTTGTGCTTGCCGGTGGACGTTTTTCTCACTGGGAAGACCTTAAAGAGTGAGCAGAGGAGACATCTGTTTGAAGGATGCACCTTTGGTTTTTAACATGTTTATTGGAGTATCTATTTATTGATTGATTTTTAACCTCCACTGAATACTATTTTTATTATGGATTATTTATTAACTTACTTATGGAAGAAGTCCTCCACTTTGTTTTGGGACACTTTTTTGTTTGTTAATAAAAGCACTTAGCACTCTGCATTAACCTTTGCCGTGTGTGTGTTCATTCATGACTATCACTGTCCCCCTATGCCAGCAACCCAGGCATCACAAACCACCAGGTTAAAGCAATAACGCTGCATCTCTGATCCCCCTTTCTCACTGTCACTGTGTCATGCTTACTAAAAACATCTCAGAATGCCTGCACGCGACTGCTATTTTTCTTCTCTCTGATAGATACCACCTGTCGTCTTGAATATTCTCAAGGCCTGTGGAATACAGGGGCTCCATGATCCTGTCTAATGGGTTACTGTCACTCAAAAATTATAGGATGAATTAATGATATATTAGGAATGCTTGAGGCTTGGACAGATGAACAGTGTTTAAAATATTCATGTTGCTAAAGAGATTCTCAGTAGTTTAAGTACAGTGTTCGCATAGATGGTTATCTGCAGGCATGTCACTGGATCCTGCTGCAGACATTCACCAGAAATAATTTCTTCACAGGCACCTTCTGTGAGGACTCGGTACTCAATCAAACTTCTACTAACACTTAGTTCATCAGTGTCATGAGTTTGAAAAGTATATATACTTCTGAGCATTTCCAATATATAATGTCCATCTGAAATATAACTTAATGTGTTAAAAGATCTGTTCTATTTTGTCTAAAACTAACAGCACTAGCTGTTACATGCCTCCTCATATTTTCCAGCTGGAATGCAAGTAGCACTAAAGATCTTTAGTAGTATGCCACCTGCAATAAGCGATTAACCAATAAGAACAGGTTGGCTGGTAGTCTTTATCTTTATTGATAAGTGACAAACACATCATCAAAAGAGGCATCTTGAATTAAATAATTGAAAGAGCAGTCATTAAAAACAAGACCAGTATGAAGTAAAACCTGAATGATTAAAGTTAACTAAATTATTCAACCAAAATAAAATGATGACCTGGTATTTCATAATAATTAGATGACTTAATTACATGTTTGTTTTCAGAATTGACTTGGTGTATTGCTGTACTTTTTATTGTGAACACTTTTTTCATAATTGCTGTTTTATTTCATTTTTGCACCAATGCTATTCTATATTCATCAGAGCTTGACTGATTAAAAATTACACCTTTTATATGACTGAGAGTAAACAGTGGGCATAAATTAGTTTGACAGAAACACTGTATTCTTTATGTTACAGATTTGCTCTTCTGTGATACTACAAATAATCTATTAAATATGTTCTGCTCTTTTCTGCTATGTTGGTAGGATTCCTTCATTAACTTCAAATTTAATTTTAACTTTTATTTTCTTTGTAATTTTTAGATCATGATAAGAAGTATTTTTTTATTTTTGGACCGAACGTATGTGCTACAGAACTCAATGCTGCCTTCTATATGGTAAGTATTATTTTCAAGTAAACATCCTGTGTCTTTGTACTTGGTTGTGCCATCATGGTTTAAATGATCTTTTTGTCTTCTGCACCTCTAAAATACAAAACAATGGCTCCTAATATGTCCTTATGTTGCAATTAACATTTTCTCAATTTCTGATAGCTGTGATGGTAACTCATTTGCCCACACACAATTCTAATAAATTTTAATGTAATGAATGATTATTTATATTTTGTGTAATATGAAACAAGTACAATGGCCTTTACTGTCAAAATTGTAATACAACAAAGGTCGTCTGCCACCATAACTTTTATTTTTTTATTTTACTTCACTAATCTTGCTACTATTTATTAGAGCTGTGAAATGATGGTGACTTGTCAATTCAATTCGATTTTTGATTTGTACATGATGATTTATGATTTTAGTTTATTAAAAATAAAAACCATATAAGTAAAAAGAATGAGTAAATAGCTTGTAAATGAAACTTTTGAGAGTAAAAAAAAAAAAACCAAAGTATCTATGATTGCTTTATTCTAAATATGTTCAATTAGTTTACAGTGTAACATTTTCATGCAAGTATCATTAATCTAAATGTACAGTGCATCCGGAAAGTATTCACAGCGCATCACTTTTTCCGCATTTTGTTATGTTGCAGCCTTATTCCAAAATGGATTAAATTCATTTTTTTCCTCAGAATTCTACACACAACACCCCATAATGACAACGTGAAAAAAGTTTACTTGAGGTTTTTGCAAATTTATTAAAAATAAAAAAACTGAGAAATCACATGTACATAAGTATTCACAGCCTTTGCTCAATATTTTGTCGATGCACCTTTGGCAGCAATTACAGCCTCAAGTCTTTTTGAATATGATTCCACAAGCTTGGCACACCTATCCTTGGCCAGTATCGCCCATTCCTCTTTGCAGCACCTCTCAAGCTCCATCAGGTTGGATGGGAAGCGTCAGTGCACAGCCATTTTAAGATCTTTCCAGAGAAGTTCAATCGGATTCAAGTCTGGGCTCTGGCTGGGCCACTCAAGGACATTCACAGAGTTGTCCTGAAGCCAGGTTTTTATCCAGGATGTCTCTGTACATTGCTGCAGTCATTTTTCCCTTTATCCTGACTAGTCTCCCAGTTCCTGCCACTGAAAAACATCCCCACAGCATGACGCTGCCACCATCATGCTTCACTGTAGGGATGCTATTGGCCTGGTGGTGAGCGGTGCCTGGTTTCCTCCAAATGTGACGCCTGCCATTCACACCAAAGAGTTCAAACTTTGTCTCATCAGACCAGAGAATTTTGTTCCTCATGGTCTGAGAGTCCTTCAGGTGCCTTTTGGCAAACTCCAGGCGGGCTGCCATGTGCCTTTTACTAAGGAGTGGCTTCCGTCTGGCCACTCTATCTTACAGGCCTGATTGGTGGATTGCTGCAGAGATGGTTGTCCTTCTGGAAGGTTCTCCTCTCTCCACATAGGACCTCTGGAGCTCTGACAGAGTGACCATGGGGTTCTTGGTCACATCCATGACTAAGGCCCTTCTCCCTCGATCGCTCAGTTTAGATGGCCAGCCAGCTCTAGGAAGAGTCCTGGTGGTTTCGAACTTCTTCCACTTACAGATGATGGAGGCCACTGTGCTCATTGGGACCTTCAAAGCAGCAGAAATTTTTCTGTAACCTTCCCCAGATTTGTGCCTCGAGACAATCTTGTCTCAGAGGTCTACAGACAATTCCTTTGACTTCATGCTTGGTTTGTGCTGTGACATGAACTGTCAACTGTGGGACCTTATATAGACAGGTGTGTGCCTTTCCAAATCATGTCCAATCAACTGAATTTACCACAGGTGGACTCCAATTAAGCTGCAGAAACATTTCAAGGATGATCAGGGGAAACAGGATGCACCTGAGCTCAATTTTGAGCTTCATGGCAAAGGACGTGAATACTTATGTACATGTGCTTTCTCAATTTTTTTATTTTTAATAAATTTGCAAAAATCTCAAGTAAACTTTTTTCACGTTGTCATTATGGGGTGTTGTATGTAGAATTCTGAGGAAAAAATGAATTTAATCCATTTTGGAATAAGGCTGTAACATAACAAAATGTGGAAAAAGTGATGTGCTGTGGATACTTTCCAGATGCACTGTAGGTGCTCACAGTGATTTTTTTCCCTCAAATTTTTGTTTTATGATTCAGTATTTCTCATGAAAAGGTAATGCCAGGTCAATTCATCTCTGTCGTGTTCCCAGACATGTCAACTGAATTTGTCTAAAGTTTCATGTTGGCAACAGAAAGAAATAAATAATTACAGTTTTTGGCACCATGGGGCACCCCTCACACCTCCATATCCTTTCCAGGCAGGGATGCCCAAAATATAAATATAAATAAAATTAATATACAATATTCATATTAAATATAAATAATTTTTCCACATACACTCACCTAAAGGATTATTAGGAACACCATACTAATACGGTGTTTGACCCCCTTTCGCCTTCAGAACTGCCTTAATTCTACATGGCATTGATTCAACAAGGTGCTGAAAGCATTCTTTAGAAATGTTGGCCCATATTGATAGGATAGCATCTTGCAGTTGATGGAGATTTGTGGGATGCTTATCCAGGGCACGAAGCTCCCGTTCCACTCTCTCCTCTGACCTCTAGCATCAACAAGGCATTTTCGCCCACAGGACTGACGCATACTGGATGTTTTTCCCTTTTCACACCATTCTTTGTAAACCCAAAAAATGGTTGTGCGTGAAAATCCCAGTAACTGAGCAGATTGTGAAATACTCAGACCGGCCTGTCTGGCATCAACAACCATGCCACACTCAAAATTGCTTAAATCACCTTTCTTTCCCATTCTGACATTCAGTTTGGAGTTCAGGAGATTGTCTTGACCAGGACCACACCCCTAAATGCATTGAAGCAACTGCCATGTGATTGGTTGATTAGATAATTGCATTAATGAGAAATTGAACAGGTGTTCCTAATAATCCTTTAGGTGAGTGTATATACACACACATTTATATTAAATATAAATAATTTTTCCACATATACACACACACAAATCTGACACACTTTTGTTTATTATGCGCGCCCTCAACTGTCTTGCTTTTTTCAAACATGGCCATGTTACCTATCGATGGAAACATCTCAGTTGCAGCTATATAATGATACAAAGTTTGCGAGCGTATGACCCACTGAGCCAGAGCCCCCTCCCCCCAGGAGTGCAATGTGGTAGGTGCCAGCTAGCCCAGCTTCTCTTCTCTGAAGGATATCTCATGATCAATACAAGATTGGACTTGTTTTGATCAGGAGAATCTGCTATAAATACTAATATATCATGTATATATTCACTGTTGTTTTGTGAACTAATATTCAAGAACACATGAAAATTCAGACGCATGTGGTGTGTTTGGAGCCCACCTGAGCTGAGTCCTTTTGTTCAAATATGGTTGTATTACATGTCGTTGGAAACGTCACATTCTCAGCTATCCAGTGGTATGAAGTTTGCAATTTATATAACCCACTGAGCTACAACACAGAAATGTGAGCTGATAGGTGCCAGTTCCAACTCCTTTTCTTTGGATGATATCTCATGATCAGTAGATTGTACAATAACATGCTTTGGCTTGTTTTGATCAAGAGAGCTGCTGTAAGTAATGATTTCACACAGGTGTATATATTTGCAGTTTTGTGAAGTAATATGCGAGAGCACACAAGAATTCAGACGAGGGGTGTTGCAGTTTTCAGCCCAAATCAAGGGTTCAGTGCATCGGTTGAAATATACTGGTCGATACCTTTTGATTGATGTATAGCACTTGGGTATTCCTTGTACAGAATAATTACTATGTTTTTTCAGTTTTTTTGACAATTTATGAAACACTCCATGTATGATTTCATACCAGATTAAAAGTCAACTGTAAATACTGTAACAATGTGATCACTGCTAGTGTGAAGTTGACACTTGACAACGAGGTACTGTTTGTATTGATGTGTGACGTTAGTTCACCTGTATGATGCTCCAAAAGATTTAAAAAAAAAAAATTCTGAACCAACCCTTGCCTGGTCTGGTACCATAAAATATATGTTCCTCATTGTCTATTCTTCTGCATTAATTTGACAAATTAATACAAATGTTAAAAGAAACAGTGATAGTACACTAAAAACATTCACCAAAACCAAAAAAATAATGCAATTTTGGCAGATGGATCTGAGAGAGGGAGAGGCAGTGTGCAAACCTTTTGTTGGGGAATAGAGGGGGTAAGAAAGACAGCACACACCTTTAAGATGATCTTTATCACAAAAAATCCTGATGTTTTATCACAATTTCCAGACAGTCCTAAATATGGAGTAGTTGTAAAGAGGTGGGGAGTGAGAGAGTATGAGGTTACGTTCAACCCCAAGTAAGCAGAGAGAGCCTTTGAATTGGCGTGGTGTGTGTGAGATGAGAGTGAAGTCTAGCAGCAGGAGCACTGTGAGATGGAGTGGTGCAGTGAAATTAAAGCAAACCCAAACACAGAGAAATGGAATTCGCCACTGTGTTTTTAAGGGACACTTTTTCCATAGTTTTTTTTTTTTGTGTTTGTGTGTGTTTCCTTCATATATCATCTAAGAGCTGCTTATGTATAGTATCACAGAGCTTGTTAACCTGCATATCTAGTACATAACTACTTTGATATTAGGACTAGTTTACAGCAACTATTGAAAATCATTTTGACTTAATATAGCTGGAATTAGTACAGGCATGAATCGGCCAATTTCCAATTAGTAAACAGTTTGGTTCATTGTGCTCACCAGAAGGTGGTAGTCTAAGGCAAATATGAATTTGCCTCCTGCAAAAATCAGTGTGTCTTCTCTCTATGTAATCAGTGTAATGTTGATTAAAAAATATTGTGAATCAAACTGTGTTTTACCTTCATGATGCTTGCTAAAAGAATGTCTAAACAAGCTGTTAGTTATTAACATCACTTTTCTTTTGCTGGAAAAAAATCTTTCAATGTACTTCATAAACTAGGACATTTGTCAACTAGTTTGTTTCTAATAATCATTTTCAATAAGCAGTTTTAAAAAATTAAATTGACATGAAAGGATTTACTTTAACAGCTCTACTATTCATGTTTTTCTGCCTTTTTGTCTGTTTTTCCTTGTGTGTTTGGTGTACACTGTTATGTATTTATAATGAAAATGTTATTGTTGCAATACAAAAATTACCCTTTTTTTGTTTAATATGACCACATGCCATTTTGAACATTCTTACCAACCTTGTGATCACATGTAATTCATCTGTATTACTGAACTTGTACTGCTGTCTTTTTAACAGGAAAACTATTTAGACTTGTCTACCATACAGGGGAAATACCAGTAAAATTAAAAAGATGTATTTTTCAGCATAATCCCCATGAACATTAATTCACTTGTTAGCTCAAAATATTTTTCTATTCCACTGAAATACAATGGTTTGTCTTACTTGAGCTACATTTCTTGAGTAAATATATCATAGTTTGTCTTATGGAGGTATTCCTTCCAATTGGGAACAGGTGATGTTCATGTGGGGCCATGCCAGGAGAATATATTGGGTATGGCTTTTTCCTGAATTCACAGTTTTGCAAAGTACCTTTTGCAACCTACACGTGGATGGTTGATCTAAGAAAACCAAGAAAATTTAATCCTAAAAAAGAAATACAAAAAACAATCAATATGGGCTATAGCCTAGTCAACAATGGCTTGGATTGTCAATTCCTTTGTTGTGGAAAAATCGCCATACTTCCATTGTTCCAATTGTTGTTTGGATTCTGGGCCATAATTATGTTTCCAAGTTTCATCTCCAACTTTGAAACACTCCTTCAATTTCTCGAAGTTCCGAGCTCATTAGCTTAAGATTCTTCTTGAAACTTTGGATGCAGTAAAACTTCATTTATGGATACAACATTCTGGGCACCCTGCATACATAGTCCTTGCTTATGTTTTATTTGTTCATGAAAAATGGATTGATTTGAACCATAACTAATCTCCGTGTTGTCTGCTATCTCATATATCCTCACTCTTTCATTCTTCATTACAATTCACTCCATGGTTGCAGCATTTTCCTCTGTTATTGATGTCAAAAACCGTCCATTCATTGAGTCGTTTTTCAGAGAGGTCCTGACATGATGAAATTCTGCTACCCATCTCTTGTCTGTAGCATATGATGTGGACTGATCCCGGTACACTTTGATGAGGTGAGAATGAATCTCCCAAAGTGCACTGTTATGTTAGAAATTCATTGATAGCCAAGATACTTGTTTTTTTTATATATTTTTTTTTTTGGTTGGAACTCATGTTGATTGGTGTGAATCATAAAAATATACACAATAAACTACAAGGACTAGGAACTGGTAGTTCACGTAATTTAGTACACAGGAGCCAATCGCTGACTACTTACAAAATCGCCAATACAGAATGCCAGTGTTCGTTTTAAGCTCAAACTTTTTGATGACCACTCATATATTTAGAAGTGATAAATAAAGAGATATATTGATTGAAAAAGCTTTGTTTTATGCTTCATTATAATTTCATTATAATTCTAGAGGCTTTAGATACCTAAGCCATATTAATTTGTGTGATTGCTATCCGGCAACTTTTTTGGAAAATTATATGGTATAATACCAATTATTGCAAAAATGCATATCTAAAGTAAATGCAAATAGTATGATTTGCTTTATTTTAAATTGGTTTCTAAATACTTCCAGTTCTTGTTTTCTAGCCTTCTTCATCTCACCCAGAGAAAATCTTTTAAATTGTGTAGTTCATAGTTTTTGTGCAGTCAATGGAGGGTGTGTCCTTTTACTGAAGCTAAGCAGTACAAGCTACTCATGGCTGCTACCTGTTTGACTTTGAACACAACCATGACCCCATTTGTGTGGGCTTTTCTGTGGATTCCCTAGTTTTCTTATCCATTCCAACGATCCCAAAAACATACATGTTATGTTAAATGGCAACTTTTAAAGTTGACCATGATGTGAGTGGTGTGCTTTGTGATGAATCAAGATCTACTCAGGGTTGTTTCCTGCTTTTTACTCAATGCTGCCATAATAGACTTTCCACTCCCAGAGCCCAGAATTAAACTGAATGGGTCTGATAATGCAAAATCAGTGCTGGCAGACGCTGTGCTCATTGTTATTATTTATGTTCTGCCTCAGATGTACAAATGTGACTTCTTTAATTTCATTAGTTCTGCTGATGAAAAATTTATTTCTGTTTATGACATACTTTTAAGACATTACTTGTGCCCAGTCTTTTCATGATACCACTTCCTTGTTATATAATTTAAAGTGTAACTTCTTTTATAGGGACACAGGTCTGGAGCTGTTTAGAATCCATATAATCAGTGACAAAATGGTCCAGAGCAAAACTGTGGATGGTATTCTGCACTTAATAGAAAGAGAGAGAATTGGAGAGACAGTGGACAGAAGTTTGCTGCGTAGCCTGTTAAGCATGCTTTCTGATCTTCAAGTAAGTATTAAGCAGCACAAAGAGCACTTACCCATAAATAAATTTGTACAAAAATCCTGCGATCACCTGTTGATAGAAAGATTTTAGAGATAATCTACTTTTATGTGCAAATTCCCAAAGAACAGAAATTAGTGCAGCTTGACAGATTTCTGATTCTGCATTGTGGCCTCAAATTGTACAACTAATTGCTATCTGTATCGAATTTGCATGTGCTACCCTTGTTGTTTTTGGCTCTGTGTACCTGATTTTCCTACCATAAATACTGTTAATTGGTGATCCTAAATTGGTCATGTGTATTAGTGGGCCATTGCGGGAAAGAATCTGTACCTAAGAGTAATGCTGAATTGGATTAAGTGGGTTTCAGAATACAGGTCAAATCCCCTTATAGCAAAATCTAAAATAAAGAAATTTTTCAGAATAACAAATACTTTTTGTTGGCCCGAACAAACATTCATACAACATCACGTTAAACAAATTTAATTTTAACAAAATGTAAATTTAAGTATAACATGTTTTTTTGGCCAAAACTGGCCACCGAAGATGATATTGCAGTGCAAAAAATGCTTAATGCCGCACATACACTTTCCATGCCGAGTCTCCGGAACCCCGCAACAAGCTGCCTCAAAGAAAATGACAGTCTGTTGTGAAATATCCGGCCTTGGGCAATCTCGCCAAGGCTCGGAAAGAGTGCATGCTCAACATCATACGCATAATCGAATTACGAGTCAATGCTCCTCCTAGACTCCAGGTAGTTGTGTCGTGTGCAGATACCGTACTATTAGAGTTTCATAGCGCTTCTCAAAGTTTTCTTTGAGATGAACAAAAAAGATGAGAATCTGTATCAATTTACATTGAAAGAAAAATCAACAATCCTTGAAAATGTTGATTCCGGAATGAAAAAGAAGAAGAAAAATGACGTGGCAAAAGCATTCGGAATCACGCCTTCATCTAACATCTCATTTTCATACATGTGCTTCATTTAAAAAAAAAAAAAGTTACATCAAACGTCTAAGTTTCATTCTGTATTCATACTTGTATTTCAGTTAAAAAAAATTATATCTAACATCTCATTTTTATTCTGTATTTTTATACCTGTTTTTCTATTTAAAAAAGTTACATCGAACATTTAGATTTCATTCTTTATTTTCATACCTGTATTTCCAAAAAAAAAAAAAAAAAGTTACGTCTAACGTCATATTTTCAGATAAAATATTTTTTGCAGTTTAAGAAGCGCTGTTTTTTTATACAGGTTTTTTTCAAGCTTGGGTCACAGAGTTGCACAAGATACAGGAAGGAGAGTCCAGGTTTTCAAAGAAAATCCAGGTACAGGTACACTTCATTCAAAATAGGAGCTGTTTCTTCAACAGATTACTTTGTCCTTGTTTTACTGTTCACCAGATGAAGCAAAGTAGCTACGGAGCTGTCCTCGTGCTGTTGCCATTATAGATTGTGAATTGCCGGCAACCCCAGATTACACATATTCCCCACATATTCATTATAACTAAGTATTTTTATTGTCCCATGAGTTTTGTTACAATGGGATTCCGCCTGTATTAAGCTTATATATAAAAAGAAATTCATAAAGTAATGCTGATTAGACTACATACACTCATTATGTTGTGCAATAGAAAAAAATATCATTAGAAATAGTGTAATTGAAATGTTTAAAAAGAACTTGAATAAATTCTTGCATTTGTCTCATTTTGTGGTTTCTGCCATGAAAACATCTTAATCTGACATTTTTCACTATGAAATTACCACAGAAGCAATTTTTTGCTTTTCATTCCTGGATCTTCAAAGAAAAGCTCCTGGCATATTGGTCAAACCAGTCAATTAAATAAAGCCAGTGGCAGGCTATTAATATTATTAATTCATTAATTAATGGAAAAAATGTTTTCTTTAGTTGTCTATTTTGTTTCATGTATTATTTTTCATGTATGCCTTATCAATTTTCTCTTCATCCCATAAAACTGGTTTGCTTAGCCTATTAACTCTGCAGTATAGCATTGTTAAAATGCCAATGGTGAAAGCACAGATACACTTGTGTTTGTTGAGGATGTTTTACCAATGAAAATATTTAAACAATTTAAAACATGTTGTAGTAAAAAAGGAGAATTTTGTACTGTGGAAAGTATAGTGAGATTTGTTTATTTGGCCATTGGGAGTAAGATGAAAGAAAAACAAATTTGGAATGTATAGCATGCACTGCTCTCTTACTTCCCAGCTAAATACAGTATAAGTTCTTGTCAGATTTCTGAAAGGCTTTTAGTACCTTTTTAGTCTGTTGGATTCCCTTGGGATGATGAGTAAAAGGACTACAATAAAAAGTTCAGCATACCTCTGTGTCTTAATATATCTTACAATGTAATGTTAAACCTTCATGACTACTATTTCTTAAATTTTACTTAGCGTATCATGGCTGCGACCAAGCTTTAAGTTTAGTTACTTGCTTGATTATTCTGCTCAGTCTTATTTTGTCTTTGTCAGTTTCTTGCTGAGATAATTTAGGTGAAGCTCCAGTTACTTTTTACTTAATAGCTTTGGCTTTGATTTAGTTGATAAATTTGACTTGGTGAGTTTAGAGAAAATTGCACCTCACAACGAACCCCCCATATTTCTACTAATTGGGTCAATTCCTATAAATTGGTGTATAAGTTAATCTTTTAATTAAGATTAATAGGCTGTTAAAATACTAAAGTATCTTGATAAGTTTTCACATTTGTGCCCAAACACTTTGCATTTCTATTGTCTCCAGTGGGTGGTGCTGTAATGTCTGTATACTTAGTGCTTTGCTGACCCTGTCTAAAACCAATGGGTTTTATTAAAAAAATCCTATTACAACTGAAACTTTAAAAAATAAATATGTACTTTCTGAAATCTGCTTAATCCACTTCTGGTTCATTGGGTTATGGAGACCAACTTGGCATAATTAGGTGCAATGTAGGAACCAGATGTGGATAGGGGGGCATATACCCACATTCACACAAGGTCAGTTTAGAGTTGCCCGTTAACTTGACAAGCATGTTGTTGGAAGTGTGGGAGGAAAGCCCACTCAGACAAAGACTGACCAACCCCACAGTAACCAAATAAACACACATCTGTAATTCTGTAGGTCAGTATGGTAAACTTTAGTACATGCAGAAATTGCAAAAATATAGTTGGTAATTACAGATGGGACCATTATGTTGTATTTACCTCACGGTATGAAGTATTGATTCACAATACTTGGACAGGAATTCAGTTTTTTCATAACATAAGTAATTACAGAACATGGTGAAACCTATACATTCAGTGCAGTTACCCACTAAATACCAATTCATTCCAGCTGCACAGTCTCTTTAAATGCAAGTTTTGAGTTAGCTGTTACCTAGGAGAACGTCTTATACTGTGAAAGAGTATCTAACTTGAATGTATGTACATGAATGCTTGTAATGAATGCAAAATTTAAGACTGCTAAGATCATTATTTCTAAACAATTTAGCGTTTGCTAGGATTGGCTACTCGCACGAGATACAGTAAAGGGTAATTCTAAAAGAACTGAAAACTTTCAAAAGTGTATTACTCCATAATTAAATCATATGAACTTGAAGTATGTACTAAATTCTACAGTTATGCTTAATTTTATTTTCCAGATGATGGTGCTTGAAAGTTTTGTCAATTGTTATATCATACATAAATAGAGATAATGATACAAAGGTCTGGCATGAATTACATTACAGCAAATACCCTGACTAAGCAGTTGTCAGGGTATTTTTTCCTGGAACAAAACTCCTAGTTTTGTCATCGCTTTTGTGGGGATTTAAGTACGCCCTTTGTTTTTTTTAGTTTTAACTTTCTACAAAAAAAAAGTGATTGCAGCTATTTTATCATTTTTTTCAGGTGTATAAAGACTCTTTCGAGGAACAGTTTTTGAAAGAGACTGATCGGCTATATGCAGCAGAGGGTCAAAGACTTATGCAAGAGAGAGAGGTAAAATGAATAAAAATACAAAAGCAGCTTTTGAAAAATACAACTATAAATTTAGAATTTACCTATGTTTTTAAAAGATAATTGATGCCCTTTTCTTTTCATATTTGTGTTTGGATAATTATAGAATGTCTTCCTTGGGTTCTTTAAAATGTGCGCTACCTAAACCTATTTGTTCCACAATTATTCAAAATTAATTGATTGTACTGTATATATTTAACTCAGATTTGTTTTTATAAATGCAGGTTCCTGAATACCTTCATCATGTCAGCAAGCGACTAGAAGAGGAGGCAGATAGAATTATAACATATTTGGATCAAAGCACACAGTAAGTGATAGTATTAAATAAGTGACTGCCTTAATTTGTGGGAACATCCTGTGCAATAGTTTGTTTACTAATTGGGAAATCTCGAGGTTACCAAAGTGGAACAGTTTAATACTTTTTAAGCATCTACTGCATGTGTCAGAAAACTATGTTGCATACAACGCCATTATTTGTGGCAACCTGAAGATCGATTGTCACATCTACATATCAAATATCTAAATATCAGAATTATTTGATAAGTTTTATTAAGGCATAACTGCAGTAAAGCTTGTTGAGTATTATCTAGTCTGTAATGTAAATTTTTTATAGTAAATTAAAAAAAAATGATTAAATCAGGAAATAAAAAATGCTTACAAGAAGTATTCTACATGTGTGTGCTCCTCACTGTGCAGCTGCACACACAGCATCATCAGTAACCCTTGTGAAAACCATCTAATTGATGTGGACTTCTGTTAATATTCCAAAATGAAAGTAAACTTCCATTACCAACAATACCTTGCACCGACAGATAGTGTATACCGTTATTCAGTGTGGCTGTGGACGAGTGGATATTACCTCCCACATCTAGCTGCTATTGCAAAATTCTGTGACAGAACTGGTATAAGAGAGGAACTTATCTGCTTTAGGGATATGTTTGACACTACTAAAGGAGAAAATGTGCCAAGAGCGTTTACCAGCCATTTAATAAAATAAAAAAGAGGTATAGGCTGGAAGAAATTATTCACCATTAAAACAGATCTTGCCACTTCTTGGAGGAAGCAGAGGGGGTTTGTCAGTTTAATTGAAAATCAGATCTGTCACCCAGTCATGAAGCTTCAATGCTTTATACTCTAGGAATATGTGTGTCAAAATATCAAAACCTAATTTGACTGCTGTTATGGACACAGTCATAGGTACTAGTCAAGTGCTGAGAGACATGCTGACATCAGCTTTGCAAATGAGAGGGTCTGCTGAGAGTTTTTGCATTTTCTTTGGTGTGAGAGTTAATTAAAAATACATTTTGCACCTATAAACATTGTTTTAGTTGCCACTAAGGAAGCGGGAATTTTTAGAGCTTTTTTTCCCCTTTAGAAGGGATCTTTTGCTTTTTTTTTTCCGCCCGCACAGGAGCAAAAGTAGCTGGGTGTTTGAAAGGTGCTCTTGGAAAAGTTTCTTGTACTTGTACATGTAGTTGTTCTTGTATTTATATTTGAAGTAGCGTGGAAGAGGCAGGGCAGAAAGCAGTAACTGATATCAGCATCTGTAAGTAAATAACTGCATTGTAGCCATAAATAGTTAATAAGTAACTGAAACAGATTCCTTAGTTTTTTTTGTTTTTTTTTATAAAAAAAAAAAAAAAAAGAAGAGAGACCGTAGTCAACTTAAAAGCAATAAAAGTGAAGGCTCAGTGGTGCATAGGTAAGCGGCCAGCATTAAGACACCCAATCAGGCACGAGGTGCAGTAGGAGCAGATAATGTAGTAAGAAATTAACAAGCATCAGATATTCACTAAACAAGTTTTATGTATTTATTTTAGATTGAACAGTTCTCAGCAGTGGGGAGATAGAACAGTTAAGTGGGCGACAGCATAAGGGTTCTTTAATATGGGAAATACAAACAGTGCGAGTGGTGAACTTTTAAGTAAGGAATAAGTGGAGTGCAAAATTAAGAAAACAGACGAGAAAAGTAAAGCTAACCTTATAGGACAAACAGCATGCAGTTGAGAGGGAGAATATTACAGGAGCTTAAGGGGACAAAAGGTATAAAATAGCAGTAGCAATTCAATAATCTAATTTCTTTGACTTAATTTTTTTTATTTTTGCCATTTGTTAAATCATTTAATTTTAATTAAAAAAAAAAAGAAAAAGTTATGGCAGTTTTCACAATGCTAAATAAATTTTTAATAATGAGACCAGTGCAATGCAAGTCCAGATGGTTTGGCGGAGCCAGTCGTCCATGAGGGTTACATTTGCAGGAGATACCAGCTGATCCAGCACCTCAAGCTCAGGATCTCTGAACTGGAGGAGGAGTTGGCTGTCCTGTGTTTCAGTAAATAATTGATGGACCTAGCTCAGGTGTCCTTTAGAGAGCTAGTGTGCACCCCTAAGGAGGTGCGTGAGGAGATTTTAGATCAGACAGGTAGAGATAGGTGGGTCATGGTCACAAGGTGTAAGGTAAAGGGTGCACACTGTCTGGGGGCATCAACCCCAAAGTTGGTGTCTCCGATGATTCTGAGGTGGTAGGCAGGGATGAGGAGTCCCAACAAGCCACCTCAAAACTAGTTCCCAAAAAGAGAGAGGTAGTAATAGTTAGGGACTTGATCATTAGGGGGATTGAAACATAGGTTTGCTGCAGAAACAGAGAGTCTCACAATGATGTGCTGCCTTCCTGGTGCACAGGTGGGATACCTCCTTGGAAGGGTGGATAGGTCCTTGGCCAAAGCGGGTGTGGATCCAGTTGTCATTGTTCGTATGGGTAGTCTGTCAGTTCTGCAATCCAAATTCAAAGTGTTAGGTGCCAAGCTGAAGACTGTGCCATGCACCATTCCAGTTAAGACTGAGAAGATTAGAAGGTTTAATGCATGGTTCAGATCTTGGTGCAGAAGGGTAGGGTAGAAGGGTATAGGTTTATGGGGCATTGGGACTTCTTTGGAACAGATGGGACCTGTTCCACCGTGACGGGTTAAATCTGAACCGGAGGGGCACCAGTGTATTGGGGAGGTGTATGTGTAGGTTAGTCAAGGATTGTTTAAACTAGGGAATGGAGGGGCAGGGAGTTTTGGACAGGCCAGGTTTAGAACTATACATGGAGGAACAAACAATTGCATAGAAATAAATACGCGTAGTAATGTAAATTCTAGCCCAGCATTTAAAAGTGAAAAGAGTAACACATTAAAAATAGCTTGCTTTAATGCTAGAAGTATCAAAAATAAGGCAAGTGAGTTGGAGTATTATGTAGCAGAGCATAATTATGATATCCTAGCAATAATGGACACCTGACTAAGTAACAAAGATGGGGATAACAATAACATAGAGGGATACGCATTTTTTAGGAAGGATAGACAAAATAGAAAAGGAGGTGGGGTTGCTGTTTATTTCAAACAGAATTTAAATACAAGTCCCCTTCAGCTGGATGATGAGCCCCACCTTAGTGAGGGCATGTGGACTAATGTGGAAAGCATTAAAGAAAGAGACGTTATTTTAGGAGTGTGTTATAGACCACCCAATGCAGACAGTAATTTCAAACATGTCTTTTTAGTAATACTAAAGAGGCAAAATTACAGGGGGATAATATAGTCATGGGGGACTTTAATTATCAAAATATTAACTGGGATAACCTTACAAATGGTGGAGCACAAGCAGAGTGGAGTTTTTAGAAGTAATCGGTGACTGTTTTTTAACACAGTATATCAAAGCACCGACGCAAGGTGATGCTTCTCTGGATTAAGTATTTTGTAATAATCAGAAACGAGTTGAGGGTGTAGAGGTGATTGAAACACTTGGATCAAGTGATTATAATATAATACAGTTTCCAGTGTTTTGTAGGAGTGCGGATGCAAAGACTAAAATTGTTAAGGTTAACTTTGGTAGGGCAAATGTTGAGCAGATGTGGCAAAGTCTAAGAAGGATAGGCTGGGATAAACTTTTAAGTGTGGAGGCAGTCAAGGAGCAGGGGAACAGGTTTGAAAATGTTTTGCATGTAATGCAGATATATCCCTAAATGTGGAATTAATAGGAAATTTTTAACAACTCGGCAGTGGGTTAATAAAGAGTTAAAAAAGAAACTGCAAAGGAAGAAAGAGCTGTATAAGGCATACAAGACTAATATCTCCAAAGTGAATCGTAGGGCTTATGAGAACATGAGGGTAACCATAAAGGATATTAAGGAGGCTTAAAGATAGTTGGAAAGGAATATATCAGATAAGGCAAAAGATGACCCTGAGAGATTCTTTAAGTATTTTAGTAGCAATAGAAAAGGTGAAGTGCATCAGGAATAGTAAAGGGAAATTAAAAGATACAGACAGTGCATTTTTCTGTGGTTTTCACAAGTGAGGAAGTGGAAAACCTCACACCTGTAAATGAGACTACCAAGGAGGTTCTGAGTGATTTAGAAATTGTAGAGGGAGAAGTACTGCTCAGATTAAATAGGCTGAAATCAAACAAATCATCAGAATCGGATAATATTTACCCTGAAGTTCTCAAGGAGGCTCGCGAGTACATATATAAATCCTTGACTCTCATTTTTAGGAAGTCACTGTGCACTGGGGAGATTCTAAAGGACTGGAAAATGGCAAATATTATCCCGTTGTATAAAAAGGGTGACCGGGCAGATCCAAGCAACGATAGGCCAGTAAGCTTAACACACATCACAGGAAAATTAATGGAAGGAATTATTAAGAATAAGATTGACCAGTACATGGCAAGTACAGGAGTTTTTCTGAACAGTCAACATGGTTTCAGACAGGTCATGTTTTACTAACATTCTGGAATTCTATGAGGAAGCAACAAAAGGATATAATCAAAGTGGAGCATGTGATATAATTTATCTTGACTTTCAGAAAGCATTTGATAAGGTGCCACATGAGAGGTTGAGCATCAAACTTAAAGAAATGGGATTTTAGGTTGATGTTTTTAGATGGGAGCAGAATTGGCTCAGACACAGGAAGCAGAAGGTGATTATGCGAGGAACCTTATCAGAATCTGGCTGATGTTAAGAGTGGTGTTCCATAGGGGTCAGTGCTAGGGTTGCTGCTTTTTTTAATATATATAAATGATTTAGATAGGAATATAAGTAACAAGCTGGTTAAGTTTGCAGATGATACCAAGATAGATTGGCAGATCATTTGGAGTTTGTTAAATCATTATGGAAGGACTTGGACAGCATACAGGCTTGGGCAGATCTGTGGTAGATGAAGTTTAATGTCAGTAAATGTAAAGTGTTATACATTGGAAGTAAAAATGTAATAATAATAATACATTTTATTTATGTAGCGCCTTTCCCATGCTCAAGGCACTTCACAGAGTTTAAGAAAGAACGGCAGGGTATACAGTATATAGCATTGTACTAAACCAGATAAATAAATAAAGAAGAGTAAGATAGTAAATTCAGAGAAAAACCTAACAGACAACATAATTGATGGTCTAGCACACACACATAGGTTACATGAGCATCTTGACATAGAGGTAAACTGAAAGAAGGGTAATAAAGTCAGGTAGTGCTAAAAGCCTTCCTGAACAGATGAGTTTTGAGTTGTTTTTTTAAAAGAATTAATGAAGTCAGCTGATCCACACAGTGGGAGGTCTGGAAATGGAAAGTACACCTTTTGAGAAGGATTTAGGAGTCGTAGGGGACTCTAAGCTATCAAATTCCAGACAGTGTTCAGAGGCCATTAAGAAGGCAAATAGAATGTTAGGTTATATAGCACGATGTGTAGAGTACAAGTCCAAGGAGGTTATGCTCAAGCTTTATAATACACTTGTGAGGCCTCATCTGGAGTACTCTGTGCAGTTATGGTCTCCAGGCTACAAAAAGGACAAAGCAGTGCTAGAAAATGTCCAGAGAAGAGCAACTAGGCTCATTCCATGGGTGCAGGGGATGAATTATGAAGAAAGATTAAAAGTGGTGAGCCTTTTCCTTTTAAGCGAAAAAAGATTAAGAGGTGACATGATTGAAGTATTTAAAATCATGAGAGGAATTACTACAGTGGATCGATACTGTTATTTTAAATGAGTTCATCAGGAACACAGGAAGGTTTTGGAGGGGTTTGCGGAGTGCTGCCTTTTTTTTTTTTTAAACAGTAGTGAAGGGTGATAGAGAATCTTAAGTTTTTGGTGAACAGTAAAAGACATTTTTAACACCCTGATTCTGCAGTTACAAGGCACAGGCCAAACAGTATTAAGTTTATTTGATGCATAGAAGACATTTCTCTTGAAAATCAAAGTATTCACGTGTGGTATTCAAACTGGAAGCTTTTGTTATTTCAGTCACATGAGGGTCTTGCACTTCATCCTGTCCACCGTGATGTCATAATTCACTATGTTCAAGAATTTGAAATGGAATTCTCTACCAGACTTCAAGAATCTGAGTAAAACCACTCAATGTACTTCTTTTTGATCAATCTGGAATACGTTAACACTAGAATCCCTGAAGCCTATGAAAACACTCGTAATCCTGGCCCACTTTTATATCCCTTCGCACCTCTCCATCAGCATCTTTTGTTTTGTAAATGCATTGATCAGCACAAGCAACAAGCACCCTGCTGACCCATCCCCCACCTTGACGGAGCTGAACTTGGGCAAAAATTCTCCCAGCTCAAGCCAAGGCTCCTTAACTGAGTGTGAGGTTCCTGAGGTTGTATAGGGTAAATAATACAGTATATATCATTATTTGGAATACATGCATTTCATGTGTGTTCCGAGTCTACAATGATCTGGGTAAGTGTAGGATGAAAGGAAATGCGAGACAAGAAATGCTGAACATACACCTAAAGCAGAAACTTTTTCCATGTTATACTAATAATGACGTAAAGTGTATAATGTGTGAAGACATTAGTCCAAATATCAAATAAACACATGCGCTTTTATTCAAGAATATAACCAAAGGGAAAAAAAAGCATTTGATTTACATGTTGCTCTCAATGAGTTAAAACCCCCAAGTTCAAATGTCAATCGACAGGAAGCTTATACGCATTCTTGAATGGTGCAGAGGAAAGAACCACCACTTTATAATCCAAAGGTCCCAGGTTCAAGACCTGCACTCTGCGTTTTGAGTAGTGAGCTACTATTATTATTATTATTATTATTATTATTATTATTATTATTACTATAATATAATAAAAACATACATTCGATTTGAGTCTGTAACACCTGGTGTAAATTTTGGCTATTTGTAAAAGTTAGCGCTTGTGTTTTAATTATTCAGTTTTATTCTCTTAGTGACGTTCACATGGTACAACGAACTTGCCACTCCCTTTCTGAGTTGATGGCATTTATCCCCATTCTTTTCACAAAAGCAGTGATTACCACAGTGGGTGCTGTGGCTGATACCTTCTCAGAGCTATTTGTTGTACCAGCAATCAAAGATACGATGTCCCGTGACCGCTATCAGACTGGACAAAGGCAGGACCGTAACAGGGACCTTCTTCACAGTGCTTTTGCTGGCTAATAGACTGTTGTACCACAACGCAACTTTGCTTGGCACCATAAGTAAAATGGGACTTCCACCTGCAGCTATAGTCACTTTAGTATGCGAGCAATTCGCCACGCTGTTGTTTAGATCTGGCAATGTTATGCTGAAGATTATCCAGATACATAAAAAACAAAGAGACAATGAGTATATAAATAGATATCCTGATTCCCATTTTTTTGTTCTGTCTTCTTCTAATAGTCATGAACACTCACTGTGATGTCATCTTATTCTCCACATACAAGAAGGTTGTTCATATTGATTTATACTTTAGAACCTTAGCATAATCAAAACTATATTAAATTTTCTATTTAGTACCAGGTTTGAGAAGTATTAAATATAAGTGTTAGTATTAGCGTTTAAAGTGACTTTCAGTTCAGATGCCATAAAGAAATGCATTCTTTATTTCTGAACTTTAAATTTATACATGGTACTGGCAGTCTATCCAAGTTTTATTTCTGTCATGTGCCCAATCCTGCACATTCTCAAACTGGGTTTAATGTGTTTGAAAATTCATTTATAGATTGATTCTACTGGGACTAACACCACATCTGGGGTGGTTTCTTCATTGTACCAAATGTTGTCAGGATAGTCTCTCACTTTTTAAACCATGAATTTGGAATATGAAATAAATCGGTGAATAATGTTACTCATTTTATTTAACTTGGAAAGTATTGCATTATAATAAATGTTATTTTGCCATTCAAAAGTAATAAGCAGAGCCTTGTGTTTTTACAGGAAACAGCTTATATTTACAGTAGAAAAGCAGTTACTGGGAGAGCATTTAGTCACTATTCTTCAAAAAGGTAACTTACCTGCTCTTCAGTTTTACTCTAGACTTTCTGGCTCATGATGATGTTCCTCTGAGTTTCTAGAAATCTCTGTGTTCAAGGTCATTAATGTATAATTGTATTTTTAGATGTTTTTTAAAAGTGTTGATCTTTTTTTAAAACAATCTGTGCTACAGCAAGAACAGTGATCACATTCCATTTTTAAGAACATAAAAATAACGAAGGAAAAGTTTGTCATGATTGGTAGATTTATAATGAAATATTTATGTATCCCATTTGTTTTTAATGCTAGTATATCTACTTCTGTGTGATGGCTGATTATTTATTCCAGGCTTACACCTACCTTGTTTTAAAAATGTACATAGCCTCCTTAATGTTAGACCCGAGTGTTACTCAGGCTGTGAAAACTGTGCTCAAAGCATTAGTCCTAAGTGTCACTTGGACAACTGTACAGATGCATCTTGCATAAGCATTAGAACCGAGAATCACTCGGACTGTAAAAGTGTAGTCAATGCTGCCGTTTTTTGGAGAAATTATGTCTGACTGCAGGTTTTCCCTAATGTGAAATATCTGCACTTTACCAACAATGAATACTTTGAGAATACCCATCCAGCACCCAAACTGAAGACAATTTGACAGATATACCAGGCCTTTGTAGCAAAAGTTTGGAGTGTTTACATTATGGACCATGATGATGTCAGCATTGATGAAAGTCTCATGGCTTATTAGGGCAGAATGTCATGGATACGATACATTGCATCAAAAATAGCAAGATTTGGCATAAAGTTTTATGAGCTTTGTGAATCTAAAACAGGATAAATTTGGAATTCGGTTTTGTACACAGGGAAAGGGACAATGTTTGGTCCAAAATATATCCAGTACGGCATTGCTACATTATTGGTGCTGACTTTGATAGATTCTCTGCTGGATCAAGGTTACTGTGTAACCATGGACAATTTTTATATATATATACTTTTTGACATGTTGCTGCAAATAAAGACTGACGCATATGGAACACTGCATCCCAACCATTGTGGTATGACTGAAGACTTTGGCAGAGCTAAATTACAGAGAGGTGCAGTAGTAGTTTGGCAAAAGGGTGAAGCGCTTGCACTGAAATGGATAGACAAGAAAGATTTTTGTCATCTTAGCACTGTCCATAATGCAGTTACAGTCACTGTAGAGGCAAACGGCAACAAGCAGGTTATGAAGCCTTGCACTGTGGTCGACTGCAGTAGCACAATGGGTGGTGTAGGTCATGCAGATCAAGAAATTACTTTCTATCCCATTATGCGGAGGCAACAAAAGAAATATTACAAAAAGATATTTCGTCATATGGTGGGACAGTGCATTTGGAATGCATTCGTCTTATAGCAAACAAGATGCTGGGGAAGCTGTATCTCATGCAAACTTTACATGCCAGCTTGTAGAACAAATCATTGCCACACATCCACCATCCATGCTACCGCTAAAGAGATGCAGTCAACCCAGCATGTCGCGGATCAATCCTGAGCGTCTTATTGGTAGATATTTTATTCATTATATACCTCCAACAGAAAAAAAAAAACAGAATCCAACTCATACCTGTGCAGTGTGCCGTTCAAAAACTAATAAATCTGGAAAGAATATCTGAAAAGAAACACGCTATTGTTGTCCTAACTGTGACTTTGGGTTGTGTCTTTCACCGTGCTTTAAGATTTTCCACACAAAGGACTCATTTTGAGATTAAATGACTGTTTTGGTCTTATTAATAGTATTATTATTATTGTTATAATTATTTTTATTATTGTTTTTTTTATATTATTTTTATTCATCATTACTGTTATTATTTGTATCATTATTATATTTTTGAAATTCAATAAAAATGTAATTTTTCATGCCAAAAAAATTTACTTGTTTTTTTGGAATAAAATGCAACGCTAAGGAGGTTAATATTTTCTATCTGACATAAACGTTTATTCTTCTCATTCTGTTCTTAAGAGCTTATTTTATTGTATAAACTATAGAAATGCGAGCATGTTGATGAAGTCTCTTGAGTTGCTGCTGCTTTGCTATTTGCGTCTCTTTCTAGGTGTTACTGTATTTTAATATAAATAACTAAACAACTTGCTTGTTTATTTATTGATTTATATCATTTAATAGGCATCAGTTCTGTTAGGATAGGCAGTGGCTCCCAGTAATCTTGTTCTTATATTAAGCAGTCTCTCTAAATGAATGGCTAGACATCCAAATTCTCTTTGATCTTTTCTACTTTATCTACAGATCTGGATTACATGTTCTACTAAATGAGACTTCAATGTTTTTCAGGGCTAACCAACATTTTAGATGAGAACAGGGTGCCGGAACTCACCTTACTCTATCAGTTGTTTAGTCGGGTAAAGGGCGGATTGCAGGTCCTTTTGAATCACTGGAGTGAATATATTAAGGTATGTGTACAACCCCATTTTGGGAAAAAATACTAAAACATTCTAATTTGTGTAAAAAAAATACTCTTTATGGAGGTGGTTATAAAGAAAAGTAAAAAATAACATCAATTAGTAATTTATAAATTCACCAGTTGCATGATTGTGTTGGGAGAGCGTTAGACTCTTTCAGATTTTAAAACTTGGAGCTTTTGGTTTATTTCTTGAGCTAAACTTGTTTGGATGAGTATACAGTATTTATTTTCCCCACTGCACCCTTTTAAAGATGGATGGACCAAGAAGATCCAGTCTTACAAATAAGTGATTCTGGTTGAAAATAAAATTCAGTTGAATGCTCAGTTGAACTATGTTCATTTGAAGTACAGTACAGGCCAAATGTTTGGACACACCTCCTCATTCAATGTGTTTTCTTTATTTTCATGACTAAAGGCATCAAAACTATGAATGAACACATGTGGAGTTATGTACTTAACAAAAAAAACGTGAAATAACTGAAAACATGTTTTATATTCTAGTTTCTTCAAAATAGCCACCCTTTGCTCTGATTACTGCTTTGCACACTCTTGGCATTCTCTCGATGAGCTTCAACAGGTAGTCACCTGAAATGGTTTTCACTTCACAGGTGTGCCGTATCTGGGTTATTTAGTGGAATTTCTTGCTTTATCAATGGGGTTGGGACCAGCAGTTGTGTTGTGCAGAAGTCAGGTTAGTTGGACGATCATTTATTTTTCAACAGGACAATGACCCCAAACACACCTCCAGGCTGTGTAAGGGCTATTTGACCAAGAAGGAGAGTGATGGAGTGCTGTAAATGGTCAGGAAAATAAAGAAAACACATTGAATGAGGAGGTGTGTCCAAACTTTTGGCCTGTACTGTATATGTTTGCTGTTTTCCTGTTTTTGTGGTTAGTTTTGGTGGACTTAAAATGTACATTGTACATGTTCACAATACTACACAACATATACATTTTAGGATCTTTTAGAATAGTTAGGACAAAAAGAAGTGTAATGAGAAAGAAAGCTCAACACTAACATCTCCATTACGCCACATGACTTTTCCAGTAATTTTCAGTTATAGCCTAATTACAGCGTTGTGCAAAAGTATTCAATATCCTTGAAACTCATCACAATTTTCTGTATGACAAAAGATTTCTACACAAAGATTTATCCATTCAGTATTTTAATGTGAACTTTTATATTGTAACAATACAGTTCCAAAGTCAAACTAAACCATTTTCCGTAGATTTTTAACTAAAGAAGAAAATTCAAAAGTTAGTGTTTGCATAAGTATTCAAGCCCTACATATTATTACTTTGTCGAGAACACTTTTGCTGCAATAACAGCCTTAATTCTTCTGGGGTAAGTATGTACCAGTTTTTCACATTGCTCAGCAGTGATTCTTTTCCCATTCTTCTTGGCAGAATCACAGAGATCCTCAAGGTTGGTGGGATGGTGCCTCTGGACAGCAGTTTTCAAATAGTGCCACAGATTCACAGTATGGTTAAGATCAGAGCTTTGACTTGGCTATTCCAAAACATTCACATTTCTGTTTTTAAGCCATTCCAGTGTTGCCTTGGCCTTATGCTTAGAGTCATTTTCATGTTGAAAGATTAATCTTCTCCCGAGCCATAGGTTCAGCCAACTGGAGCAAGATCTCCCGTAATATTGTGCAATATTTGTGCCTATCCATTGTCCTTTTAACTCTGACAAGATTCCCATTCTCAGCATATGAACAGCATCCCAATAGCATGATGCTGCCACTACTTTATTTCACAGTAGGTGTGGTGTTTCTTGAGGCATGGACAGTGTTAGTTTTATATCACACATACCTGTTTGAAGTTTAGCCAGAAAGTTCTATTTTCATCTCCTCTTACGACTAAACCTCCCACATCTTAACTGGGTCTTTCACATGCTTTGTAGCAAATGCCATACATGCTTTCATCTGGACCTTTCTTAAAGAATTGGTTCTTTCTTGCTACCTTCCCACAGATGCCTGTTTTATGGAGAGCTCATGAAATTGTGGACCCGTGCACCTTCATTCCATTTTCAACCTAAGTGCATTGCAGACTTCTGAGAGTGACAGTTGGGTCTTGCTCTGATGTTTAATTTTGAAGGACAGCCTGTTCTAATAAGAGTCTGGGTGCTGTGATGAACCTTCCACTTTCTGATGAAGAATCTAACACTGCTTAAAGGGACATTCAAACTCTTCAGTATTTTTTATAGCTTTTTTCTGCTTTGTGCATTTCGATGACTTTGTTTCTCACATCAGCAGAATGTTCATTTTTGCAGTGAATGTCCAACAAAGACATTAGTCCTTACAAACAATGCTTTTCATATCCAGAGAGATATAGAGGGCTCACAAGTATTAACCAATTATGTTTAATGTGGTCAAATGGCTATCACCATTGTGTCCTTTTTAATTAATTTATTTGTATAAACCTTGAGCTTCCAGAACACAGAGGTTTGAATCCTTATGCAAACACTAACCTTTGAGTCTTTTTTCTTCAGTTAAATATCTCCAGAAAATGGTTTATTTTGACTTTGGAAATGTATTGTTACAGCATAAGAGTTCATGTTAAAAATACCGAATGGATAAATATATGTACAAATCTCTTATCATGCTGATAATTATGATGACTTTCAAGGGGATTAAGTACTTTTGCATGACACTGTATATATGCCAGCCGCTGATATGGCAATGCCCCTTTCATTGTAATTGTAGAAAAATCTCCAATCTATAACTGCGTTAACTAGCCCAAAAATAAAAACTGTCAACTCAGTAGTTAATCGGCATATAAACACTGAGTTTTTTTTTGGCAAAGCTGCTAATTAAGCAACAAAAGCACACTATTAGGGAGATCACAAAGACGTTTCTAGTACAAAAACATGTATTTGTTTATATGGGCTTCCGTAAAAAGCCAAATTTCCCTCTGGGGAAAAATAAAGATTGATCTATCTATTTCTAGTATGGCTAAAAGTGTTTCCACCAGAACATTTTTATTACTGGGTGGCACTGGGTGATTAGCATGTTGGACTCACTCAATACCACAACTGACAACTTATAAATAAAAAGAGTGTAAAATAGGATAACTTTAGTAATACAGAAAAAAAACATGTTAGATTACAAGTAATGCAGAAAGGTATTTAAAAAAAATTAATTTACATACTCCAGTAGCAGCATGCTAATAAAAACAATATTAAATTAAAGATTGATAAAAATGCAGGTAAAACAGACAGTAACTTTGTATAATGTTAACGTTTAACCCCCCGGGTGGATTTGAAGAGTTGCATAGTGTGGGGGAGGAACGATCTCCTCAGTCTGTCAGTGGGGCAGGACGGTGACAGCAGTCTGTCGCTGAAGCTGCTCCTCTGTCTGGAGATGGTACTGTTCAGTGGTTTCTCCATGATTGACAGGAGCCTGCTCAGCGCCCGTCGCTCTGCCACGGATGTCAAGCTGTTCAGCTCTGTGCCTACAATAGAGTGCCTTCCTCACCAGTTTGTCCAGGCGTGAGGCATCCCTGTACTTTATGCTGCCTCCCCAGCACACCACCGCATAGAAGTGGGCACTCGCCATAACCGTCTGATGGAACATTTGCAGCATCTTATTGCAGATGTTGAAGGACGCCAGCCTTCTAAGGAAGTATAGTCGGCTCTGTCCTCTCTTGCACAGAGCATCAGTATTGGCAGTCCAGTCCAATTTATCATCCAGCTGCACTCCCAGGTATTTATAGGTCTGTACCCTCTGTACACAGTCGCCTCTGATAATCACGGGGTCCAGGAGGGGCCTGGGTCTCCTAAAATCCACCACCAGTTCCTTGGTTTTGCTGGTGTTCAGGTGTAGGTGGTTTGAGTTGCACCATTTAACAAAGTCCTTGATTAGGTTCCTATACTCCTCCTCCTGCCCACTCCTGATGCAGCCCACGATAGCAGTGTCGTCAGCGAACTTTTGCACGTGGCAGGACTCCGCGTTGTATTGGAAGTCCGATGTGTATAGGCTGAACAGGACCGGAGAAAGTACAGTCCCCTGCGGCGCTCCTGTGTTGCTGACCACAATGTCAGACCTGCAGTTCTCGAGACGCACATACTGAAGTCTGTCTGTAAGATAGTCCATGGTCCATGCCACCAGTTATGAATCTCCTCCCATCTCTGTCAGCTTGTCCCTAAGGAGCAGAGGTTGGATGGTGTTGAAGGCACTAGAGAAGTCCAGAAACATAATTCTTCCTGCACCACTGCCTCTGTCCAAGTGGGAGAGGGATCGGTGTAGCATATTGATGATGGCATCCTCCGCTCCCACCTTCTCCTGGTATGCGAACTGCAGAGGGTCGAGGGCGTGTCGGACCTGTGGCTTCAGGTGGTGAAGCAGCAGCCGCTCCATGGTCTTCATCACATGTGACATCAGAGCGACAGGCTGGAAGTCATTCAGCTCACTAGGACGTGATACCTTTGGGACTGGGGTGATGCAAGATGTTTTCCAAAGCCTCGGGACTCTCCCCTGTTCCAGGCTCAGGTTGATGATGCGCTGTTATTTTAGTATTGAAATGCTAGAGCCTTTTGGTTTGAGCAAAATTAGTTCACAGGAACGCTCACTCATCACAACAAAACTTTCCATTTTGAGGATGTATTTTATATAAAGTTCTAAAAAAAATGACAAGGTCTACAAACTTTGTTCAGTGTATTGTCTGTGTTTTGAACCATTTCTAATCTGCCATTTTCAAAGTCAAAGCGAACTTTATAGTCATCTCAACCATATACAGGTATACAGATAGACTAAATTGCGAAGCTCAGGGTCCACAGTGTGACAACATGAAGTGCAAATAATAAATTAAAAATAGAATTAAAATTTAAAATTAAAACACAAGACAAGACATTGTGCAAAGACAAGACAAGGATGTAGCAGCAATATTTATGTGTAGTAAGCAATATGAACATTGATGCAATGTGTGGTATTTGCAATCTAGATATATAAATACAGTCAATATATATGTAATATCCTTATATATAAGTTGATACTATCCGTATATATGGTGTTCACGTCAATACCCCATATTTACGGTGTTTGCGTCAATACCCCGATTCAATACAAGTTACAACCATGCAATGGGACTCTGCCTCTGTAGTTAGAACATAACGTGGCAAACGCGGACGCAGTATTGCATGATTGACTAAGAATGTTGGAATGCTTCAGTGGTGCCGCTGGACGGCTGAGTATAGTAAGTCGGTGTTGGTTCGAGCAGATAACAGTAAGTTCGGTTGGTTTTTGGAACGTTGGTTTGGTGGGGCGTACTTTCCAGGACTAACATCGTCGACTGACTTAAACCCTTCGACAGTTCTGGAATCGTAAGTAATTTAGAACATATCGCCATTTGCTTGGTACGTTGAAATCTATCTTTGGGCAGTTCGGTTTTGGCATCCGTCCTTCTAACATCTACTGGGAAACTGAGTAATGACGGCTGGGTTTTAACAACGGTCATTGTTTAAATTTTAGCCGATCTCAGATCTAAAATGACCATGTCAACATAATTATTGCTCCGACTCTGATTAGAGTTGTAAAATACGGTTTGTTTGGAAAATTTGTTTGCCGAAAAAAAATCAAATGAGGTGCGCCGAAGACCTGAGTTCACATTTCGCAGCCCTGTTTAAACAGGAATCTCTTCATTGCATCGGCTGAAAAGGTCTATTTTAAGCACAGATCAGTGCCATGATAACAAAATCATTTCAAGGACTTAAAAAAAAAAAATTCTTTGCAGAGAAAGTATAAATTTCACAAACGCACAATTTGTAGCCCGATTCACTCGGGTTCCTAGTCGCTAGTAATTAATAAATAATAGATATAGATAATACAGAAATGATCAGTGTATGATAATAGTTTTTAAGACGTGTAAACAATGACAGGTCAGAATGTTTCACAGCAGAAGGATATCAAGAGTGTCAAAATACTTTAAGGTCAGTATGAGATTTTCAGTTCTTTTCTACATGCACACTTTGCAGGAATTTTTTTTTTACCCTTTTTGCTGAAAAGGGTTTTGCCATATACACCATATACCCAATGCAAGTTCTTATTTTGGAAAAATAATTCAAACAAAAGTGTTTGGGAATAAATATTTTTGTAGCATTGACATTTTTTTTAAATTTTCAACAATTTATGATAATGAAAAAAAACATCAAATCAGTTAATGAGAAGACATTACGACATCTGCAATGTAATACTCCACACATCATCAGTCTAATTAACAGATATTAATAACATTTGTACTTTTCTTGAGTGCACATTTATATTTGGAAGAGAGAACTTAGATGTGCTGCCCTCAAGTGTAAACAGCAAGCTTTTAGACTGTGACACTTGGAGTCCAAGAGTTGCAGATAGCAAGCATACTTCATATTTGTATATTTTTAGTTGTTTAGTTAGCTAACAAAGAATGAGCATAAGATGAAAAACTTTTAACGTTTTACATTGCAAGCAAGTAATTAAAATAACTCATGTTTAGACTGAATACGGTTTGCTTTCATATTGTATCCAGTTACATATTTCTCTTTAAGGCTCCATGAATATTTCATGTAAGTGAAACAATGCAGATAACAGAATATTTGGTCCAATCTGATAACTTTTGCATTGTGACTTTTCAATTGTTGTCTAGAAATATTATTCTTTAGATAAAAATTTCTTTCAGAGTCTTTATAATTGTATTTCACCTTACCTGTAAGTAGGGTGTTTGCTGGACAACATCCCTCATGATTTAGGAATTATGTGACAAGAGGACATCTTTTTGACTTAAGCCTGTCTTTTTCTGTAATATTGTGGAGTGTTACAATTGTTAGTCTGTTATTGCCTCAATCTTTGACTTAGATATTTTAATTGTTATTTAAAATGTATACATTATGTGCAATTAGAACAAAGAGGACAGCTTGGATAAGCTTGCTTTTAAGTTGTGGGAGCTAGTCAGAAATTTAGTGACACCAAACGATTTTTTTGTTTGTTTTAGGCATTTGGAACCACTATTGTGATGACACCAGAAAAAGACAAGGATATGGTACAAGACCTACTGGACTTTAAGGATAAGATGGATATTATCGCTGAGGTTTGCTTCCAGAAAAATGAAAAGTTTATCAATTCAATGAAAGAATCATTTGAGACATTTATCAACAGAAGACCTAACAAACCTGCTGAGCTCATTGGTAGTGCTTTATTTTTCAAATCTATAATTAATTAGACAAAAGAGAAATCTAACTTTGTTATCTTTGTATAATAATGTTTATAAATAATTTTCTGTTATTGCTTGGTAATCAATAATAAGTAATTTATAGGAAACTACTGATAGATTATGTAGTATATCTAAAGCTTAAAAATGTTTAAATACTTGTTGTAACTCGTGTCCATTGCTGCATTTTGCTTAAATTTTAGTTTGAATATTTTTAAATATATCTGTATTTTCTTGATTTATGAGTAAGTGTACCTTCTGATGAACTGGCAGTCCATCCAGGGCTATGTCTTGTACCAAAAACTGTTAGAATATATCTCTGATGCCATTAACTTTATTAAGCAGGCTCAATGTTGGATTGATAGATGTTTTATCTGTTAATTTAATTTGTTTTTAATTTTTATATTGCTAGATGTTTTATCTGTAAATTTATTTTTAATTGTATATAAAATTTGTTGTATTGGTTTTAATGTTCTGATCCTGTCATTCCATAGTTCCAGGCACATGTTGTTACAGTGCCTTTGCTCATTTCTTTTTCTTGAACCACTCATACTGTAGCTACTGCAGTTATATAACAGTTGCCTTTGGCTTCTTTAAGCTCTCTGATGACATATTTCAACAGGCTCCTGAGTTCCATTCAGCAATAAGGTGCCTCGTGTATACTGTTTCATTGACATGCTGTTAATCCCAGCATTTCTGTTATTTTTTAAGCCTTTGGTTCTTATTTCTGACCATGAAAGAGTTCTGTAAGACCATTATAATGATACTAGATAATGAAAAAGAAAGGAGGCAAGGAATTAAGGTACTAGTAATTTACTTATGCTCCACATCGAGTTGTTTAGAAAAGTGTGGTCATAGTAGGGAACAAACATAGAAATGAGCTTTATGATTAGCACATGACTCTGATTGGCTAGAAAAATCCCTCCTGTTCACCTATTCGCAGAGCTCTGCTTTTGCATTTGATTCTCACAATAATGAAATGCATTATGATGCCAAGCATCACAGGGATAACGTAAGAGCATTACCATGATTTGTAAGCAGCCACACTACAAATCATGCTATATATGTGTAGATCACATTATGCATTCATGAATCACCCACTACATCTTTTTAGATCATACTTGACATGATTATATTTTTGTGGATACCAGTTGATTATATATATTCTGTATACAGTAAAACCTTGGATAGTGAGTAACGTGGTCTACGAGTGTTTTGCAAGACAAGCTAAAATTTTTAATAAATTTTCACTTGATAAACGACTGAAGTCTTGCAATATGAGTAGTACACATACGCTTTGTCTGCTGAGCGTCACGTGATCACAACTGAGCTGATGGTTCACTCTCTCTCTCTCTCTCTCACTGCGGGATTGTGGTTAATCGTCTTCCATTCTCGGTCTCAGTTGATGTGCCTCACTCCTATAGTCAACATCTGTATGAGCGTATACTGTTTACTATAGCATTGTGACCGTGTGTGTTGTAATGTGTGAGTCCCTGTCTTGCACCCCAAAACACGAAGCTGAGTCTCAGTACTGTAGCAACACCAGCTTTATTCAGCTTGAAACAGGAACAGCACGGTTATTTATTGTAGCAGGATCTGCTACTCTTCTATACACAGACACCGCAGTCAGGCAGGGTCACAGCCAGGTTAATGGCCAAGTAATACTGTACCCTGCACATTTCTAATGTTCCTTGTATCACCCATCAATGGCAGGTGCTTATAGCATGTCTGCGATCTTTTCGGATTCACTTTTATGGCGAACTGCTACAGCACTGGGAGCCTGTGGTTGCTTCAGGACGTTCTTCCGCATGTCGTCCCGTTGGGTGGAATTCCAAAAGAATTTAGAAACCTTACAGTGCGTAAAGCATTTTTTTTATTTCGTGTCCAAGTGTAATGACTCTTCAGGCAAAAGCAACTGTCATTGAATTGGATCCTTGTTAAAGTTGCAAAAAAAGAAGATTCCAGTGAGCCAACAGATAGCAGGGATTTGTTAGTTAGAGTGAAAGTCATTCTACACAATAACCCTCCTCTCTCTCGCCTCCCTCACACCAGCCATGATTCTTTTCAAAGGTAATGTGCAGGTTAATTTGTTTTATGTATTTTTACTTTATATTTTGTATCCTTTTTATATGAATAGTTTTGGGTTGTGGAACAAATCATCTGAGCTTCTATTATTTCTTATGGGGAAATTCGCTTTGATATACAAGTGCTTTGGATTACAAGCACGTTTCCGGAACAAATTATGCTCGCAATCTAAGGTTCCACTGTATATTTATGAGGGAGAATCAATAAGTAAAGGCAACTTACCCTTTAATACTGGTATCTATAAAATGAACATAACAGTTATATCACTTCTCTTCTTGTATTGTTCCACCATCATCTTCATTCCTTGGGAGAAGAAGCTTTTTGGCGGCTCCCCAATCCAGGTCTGCACAGCTTCCTTAATCTCATCATCAGAGGTGAACCTGCAACCATGTAGAGCCTCTCTCTCTCTCTCTCTCTAAGTGGTCCAAATATGTGATAGTCGCATGGTGCTAGATCAGAGCTCTAAGAATACTTTTTTGTGGAAGGCACTTAAACTGCGGCTGTTGCATTGCCTCTGTTGTTGTAGCCACTGCATGAGGATGTGCGTTGTCATGTAGCAGCAAGACTGTTTTTGACAGCATTTCTCTTGTTTTGCTGTTAATTGAAGGTTTCAGTTTCTTTCTCAGCATAGCACAGTATGTTTTACTGGTCACTGATTCTCTGTATCCCTGGTAGTGTTCCAGAATAGGACCCTTCATGTACCAAAAGAAGGTTATTGTGATTTTCTTGGCTGAGGGCTGGCTGTCATTTGAATTGCATCTTTACTGGAGAAGAAGGTTTCTCAACGGCATGCTTTGTCTCTTACTTTGTGGCTCACAGTGAAGGACCCATGCTTTTCCAATCACAATTCACTCCAAAACCCTCGGATCTTCTTCATAATGTTTCAGTAACTGGGTTGAACCTCCCTCCACGTACTCTTGCTTGTGCAGATAACTAAGCTGTTTGGGTGCCCCTCATGTGCATACTTTACAGTACTCCAAGTCATCATGTACTATGGATTGTGCAGATCCATAGCTGATATCCAAATGTTCAGCAACAGCGGACAACATACACAGATGGTCTTCTCTGATTAAGGCATTTGCCATGTCGACAAGGGCTTGTGTACCTGATACTGATGGTCAACCAGATCAAGCTTTGTCAGTTACGTTTATTCTTCCCACTTACACCGTTCTTCCCATTCATAAACCTTTCATTGAGTCATGGTGTTTTCAGTGGGCCAATGTACTTTGATGGATTTCAGCAGATTTCACAACCTCTGCCAAAAGAAATCTCAGTACAGTGTATTGTTCAACAGTAGTACAATCCCACACTGAAGAGTTCATGCTCATTTGACTTTGATTTCAACTAGGCTAACAGCATTGTGCTGCACTGTGCGTGTTTGAACTATCCATAAGCCATCACGAATATTATTGAATCAGCTTCATCTGTTGTGGTTACAGTGTGATTTTCAAATTGCCTTTACTTTTTAATTACTCTTGTATATGTCTTAACTCCTCTTCTGCAGACCTTTACCTTCAATTTAACTTCACATAAATTGGGATTAGTGTTTGCCATGGCCCAATATTTATGAATTAGCAGTTTTTTTTTTATCTCTGTTAATTTATTTTGTAGCAAAATATGTTGATTCAAAGTTGCGGGCTGGGAATAAGGAAGCTACTGATGAAGAACTTGAGAGAATACTTGACAAAATTATGATCATCTTCAGATTCATACATGGTAAGAGCACTTTTGGATAAATGTGCTTCATTAGCTGTTCTAATATAAAGATGATGTTAATAATGAGGCTGACATAATAGTAGTATTTATATTTTTTGCTTGAATGCATAATTTTAATTTCATTCATATTTAATAAAGACCCTGTTCTATATTGAGCTGTACACACCTTTGTATGAACAGGATAGCGGGTGATGATGGTTTTTAGGAGATTGAATGAATGCAGTCTTTCATTCATTCTACAGTACCATTGTTGTTAGGAACAAAGTAAAATCTTATTATAATTTATAATTATCTGTGACCTTTTTCAACAGGAAAAGATGTGTTTGAAGCATTTTACAAAAAAGATCTGGCTAAAAGATTACTGGTTGGGAAAAGTGCTTCAGTAGATGCTGAAAAATCCATGCTCTCCAAACTTAAACATGGTAAAATATTTAATATTTCATTTTTTAACTATAAGTAGTATTACACTGGATTTTTATTCCCTCAACGTACATATGTATATGAATGTTTATATTATTTTGTTGGTATCTCTGTTTTCTAAACTGACTTCCACAAGGCACACTATTTAGCTAATCACTTACATTCATTCATTTTCAGTACACGTTGTGTGGACTTCAGTTTCATAGGCTGGTAAATTATATACATATATGGAACTGACACAGAATGGCATAAAACTATGCCCACTTCTCTAGCTTAGAGAAGCCGATGGGATTAACTTTTGCTAACATTCCCATTTATGAAGCGGTATACTGTATGCATCTTTTACATTTTCTGTGTCTTTACATAGTTTTTAAATTAAATACGTTTAATTTATGAATGTGTAATAAAATATAAACAGGATCTCAGTAAAGTAAAGACACCAAAGATTGGTGCTTATGACTTCCCAATGGAGTATTGAGGGTCAGCTGTGATAATAGTTCAGGTCTAATTAAGGACAGACCTTAATCGTGCTTTTTAAATTTTTTTTAACTTAAAATATTTATTCCTGAAGCTGCGCAGTAAATCATTGATGCATTGCAGTATGAACATGACAGCAAAAAAAAATTCTAAATGTCTGGATCTTAATCAAACTACTTCTTTAACTGGTGATGAACTGGGAAAATGGCCTTCTTAAGAATCTTGCCAAACAGCAACATGAATGTTCAATTGATCTAACAAGTAAAAAAAATAATAATAAAAACTTGAGTGCAGCATGTATGAATGTATAGGCCTCCTAAGCAAATGTTGGTGTTTGTAAATTCATCATAACACCACCATTGTGGAAAAGTGGAATTTACCATCCATCCATCCAGCCATACATTTTTAAATCTACTTAATCCTACTCAGGGTCATAGGGTCTGAAGTGTTGCATAGTAGTGTCAGTTGCAGCACAGGAACTAATCCTGGATGCTTTGCTTATCCTTCACAAAACACAATCAACGTATGCGCTCTTCCTAACTCATACAGGACTAATTTAAAATCACTGGTTAACCCAACATGTATGCCTTTGGGCCGAGGGTTAAAAACTGTGCATTCTCAGGGATAATTCCAAGCAGTCATGAAAAGAATGTGCAGATGCTACTGAGACAGTGACCAAGCTAGGATTCAAATCCATTCTCCACATTTTCTTAGCAGGAGTGCTAAGCACAGCGATGTTTTGACAGACATTTTGATGAAATAAGAAACATGTTACACTTTGATTCCAGTATTTCAAAATTAAATTGAATGACATTAAGGTTTCTGTTTTATTGTATTATGATCTGTTGTTTTACATTGTTTGTGTGTGTTCATTATAGCATTTTTTAATGGGTTTATGTGCTTATATATCCAGCATCCTGGGCTTGTGTCCCATACCTTCTTATGTATGTGTTGAGTTTGCATGTTCTTTTCATGAATGGGAGGGCCATGTCTAAAAAGAGTAGGTTAATTCACATCCCATCTAGAGCTGTTTTTCTTCCTTGTTCTGCTGGAATTACTTTCCAGCTCCTGTCTACCTGAATTAGACTATATGGTCGTGAGAGTGTTATGTTATATATAGCTAAAAGCAACAAGCTCCAAATTGATCCACCATATTTGAATTATTTATTTGTACATTGTTACTAATAAATTTCTTTATTAATAATTCTACTTCTGTCTTTGAAAAATTATGTATTTATTTTCTGAGTAGTATTATTATTATTTTAGAATGTGGTGCAGCCTTTACAAGCAAATTAGAAGGAATGTTTAAAGACATGGAGCTTTCAAAAGACATCATGATTCAGTTCAAGCAGGTAAATATGTGGCTTTTTTTTAGGTGCATTCACGTAAAATGTGAACATGTCTTTGTCTTATTTGTCTGCCTATTTGTTAACATGAAAAAGGAAATTTGTCAGGAAAGTTATAATTTTGTTGAATACAGTGTATTGTACAAATGTGTGAAATTTTAGAAACTCCCAACAGCGCAAAAATGTCAGCTTTAAGTTATGATTGTGAGACACATGCTGTTTTGCTGAGAAATCAATCAGTTGTGTTTTCCCTACCCAAGTGGCTACACTCACTGTGATGGCAGTGGAACAAGGGCTTAGGATGCTGAGCATTATAAGAAGTTGTTTCCACCATTTAGCTAAGGGTCTAGTTGATGATCTAGCTACTTGCATGTAATAGACCTTTCAGCATTTGTGTGTGTATTGACCAACTAATTTACCTTGCGTAGTCATATTGTGACCGACTAATTTGTGTACTCTGGGATAGATCAGACTTGCAGTTGAGGGTGCAGCATTGTAATAAAAACATACCAGTCACCCATCCATGTCACTGTCTCTAATCCCTCTTAGTCCATCTCAGGGCCATGCAGGGCTGAAGCATATCCCAGTAGCACAAGATGCAGGGCAGAAACCTACTCTGAATGGGGTGACACTACATTATGGAACACTGCAATATAGTTTCACATCAAACCTTTTAAAGTTGTTGTAATTTGTTTTTCAGTATATGCAAAATCAAAGTGAACCTGGAAATATTGAACTTACCGTCAATATCCTAACAATGGGATACTGGCCCACCTATACTCCCATGGAGGTTCATCTACCTGCTGAGGTATGTAATGACTTGCACATTGACAGTCAATGTTGGTTTTCTGAATCTTTGTGTTTACAAGCTCACATGCAAATATGCAGGGGTAATTACTACCATAAACCTCTAGACCAGGACTATGTACATTTATAAAAATGTAATGTTTAAATACCAAAAAAGTGTTCTCTGTGTCCAAGATTTTATACAAGATATTATGTTGCTTCTGAATGTATACATGAGCATGGTTTAATAGGAATGTTTTAAATCAGAATTTATTTCTGGAATTAATGATAAAACTTAAAAGCCCAGAAACTGCAGCTCCATTGTAAACAATATGCAATTTTAAAGTATCCATATGGAAGTGACTCATCAGTTACTTTAAAATGAAATTTCTTTTATGCAAATAAGAATTTGTTTGTTGTTGTTTTTCATACAGATGGTAAAACTTCAAGAAGTATTCAAGCTCTTTTATCTTGGCAAGCACAGTGGTAGAAAACTGCAGTGGCAGCCTACACTTGGACATGCTGTGCTGAAAACAGAGTTTAAAGAAGTATGCTTTTTTAGTTCTGGTTTAAATTTTCTGTGATGGTTTAAATTTGGTTGTTGGTTGATCTACTTGAAATTATGTTTCTAATTTCTGAACTTATAAGAAGAAATTATAGTTTTAAATCTCCTAATATTCATTATTTTCAGGGCCATATGTATTTTGTAATTGTAAAGTACTGAATAGAGCAAGGCTGCTAGTGAGGGTGTATGCTAGCACATTCTGTTTATCAGTGGTAGCGCAGTTAGGAGACCGGCATTCATGTCTCAGGTCCTCCCAGTTTAAATTTGTATATATTCCCCATGTCCATGGTCCAAAGGCAGACCATATATGTGAACTGATGACATGTTCACCCTGCAATGTTGCCCTGTCCAGGGATTGTTCTTGCCTTGCACCCTTTGCTTGCTGGGATAGGCAGTAGCACCCCACGATCCTACTCCAAATTAAGAAAATAGTATTGTATATTATTTAGTATTGTCTGGCATGATCTTTGAGAATGACATCTGTTTTCACCTACTGTACCTTCTAGCTCGTTATCAGAGATGATCCTAAGTTTTAATGTCATAAATAATTAACAAGTAATTCAAGTATGCACAAATTTCTTGGCTTGTCTGAAAAAGCATGTCATCCCTTCATAACTCATTTCAGGGTCATCGGAAACATCTACATGTGTAAGGCAGAAATCAGACTTGAATAAGGCATCAGTTCTTTGCAGGCCCCTCATGCCCACTCATATGGATCTAGTTTGGAATCATGAATTTGCCCAAAACCTTATCCATAAAACATCAACACTGAACACTGTGCCACCATACTGTCCATATTTTTAACTTATTTCAAAACTCCTCTAGAATGTTGAATATTTTGTTGTGTTTTGTGTATTACTAGTTCCTGCTAATTTCTTTATTATGATCACTGCTGGATAGCCCCCGAGTCTTAGATAAGTTTATTGCCATCTTCAGTGCATGAACATTAACGAAGTGTATATGTTGAATGCAAATACATCTGAACTCCTCATCTGGAGTTTTTCTTTGAATTCTGAGTAATTCTTGACTCAGGCCTACCCCAGTAAAACTGAATACTCTTTTTTTGGAATGTCCTTAACTCCCAAACTTGCATCACATCACCTCCCAAACTTGCAATATTACTGTGTTTTGTATTAGTATTTTTAGATACTGTCTGGTTTACAATGTTTCTAGAATTTGATGCAGAATAACTAATTACACTGTGAAACAATCCATTTTTTTACAAATCTTTCCTTATTCATCTTTTCATTGTGCATCTGTCTACTCTTTTCATGATGTAAATGTGGTGGTGCCATTTTTTCCTGAAGCAGCACCTATCGTGTAGTGCATTAATAAACTTAATAAGTTTAAAATGAAACCTCGTTTTCTCTGTATAATCTAGTTTATTGTCTATCACTTATTATGAACACAAATACTCTGGCCTTTTAGTATTAAAGTGTCATTCTTTTTTGTTAAGTGCAAATGTGCTGATATAAAATAAAGACTGATTTCTATTGTATGTGGCAATCACAATCCACATACAACTAATACAGATTCTAAACAGTACAGTACTCAATTAAGTTTAATATTTCTTTTGTAGTGCTGTTCTCAGGAAGATGCTTAGGGCACTTATATGAACTTAAAAATATTAAACAGGAAGAGAAAATTCTAAAACCTATATATAGTTAGATAGATATATTGTCATCGAGGCCAGTGATTTACTGAACTTCATCCATGGCGTCAGTTGCACCTTGTACACATAGTTCCAGTATTTTTTAAATAGTTTTTACAGTTCATTAGCAGTGTGTAAAACGATCAGTGTTGCAGTAATTGTGTTGCTCTTTGCATGAAAAAAAATGCGTTCCATTAAAATTTCACTTTTTCTTTGTGAATTGTGACGTTTACTTAAAAATTGCAACAAAAAAGTATTTGGCGTCCAGGGATGTATTAACCCTCAAGTATGTGGCAGTTTAAGGGTTAAAGCCCCAAGAAGCCGCTGAAACGCCCTGAACCTTCTAAGGCTTCTGGCAATGAACGTGCACTTGCATGAATTATAGTACATATAGCAGTAACGTCAGTATTTTACATTCTAGCACTGTGGGAGACATAGCAGTACAGTATAAAGGTTTACCTTTACATTCTTTTGGTAGCATATTTAGGGTTTAAACTATAAAAATAGCCATTTTTCTTAACCACATCCAAAATTCACGGTTTTGCATAATTTTGGGGGTGTACTGTGTGTGTGTATGTATGTATATATGTGTGTATGTGTATATATATATATATATATATATATATATATATGGTTGAATAGTTTTACTGTCAAATAATGCAAAGAGTACACGACACGTGTTTCGCCCTAATTATGGGCTCATCAGGCTTACACACTCACTGCACCCCCTCTCGGGGAATTGAACCTCGGATGTCAGTGTCAGAGGCGAAGCCTCTTTACGTTGTGCCACAGCGTGTATTTTGTTTATTTGATAGCATGTAGATCGGGGTAATTACATTCATGGTATTCGTAGTCTGAATCACAATCTGATTGTATGGGTGGTTACCTACCAGGTAACGCTTGTGGTTGGTCTGCAAGTCGGCAAACATCCGCCACGGTGCCCTCTTTCAGTTGCAAGAAGCAGATCATAGAATGGTTGAATAGTTTTACTGTCAAATAATGCAAAGAGTACACGACACGTGTTTTGCCCTAATTCTGGGCTCATCAGGCGTACACACTCACTGCACCCCCTCTCGGGGAATCGAACCTCGGACGTCAGAGGCGAAGCCTCTTTACGTTGCTCTATGGCGTGTAGTTTGTTTATTTGACAGCATGTCCAACGGAGTAATTACATTCATGGCATTCGTAGTCTGAATCACAATCTGATTGTATGGGTGGTTACCTACCAAATAACACTTGTGGTTGGTACGAATGCCATGAATGTAATTACCCCAATCTGCATGCTGTCAAATCAGACATGCTGTACAATCAGATTGTGATTCAGACTACGAATACTATAGGGGTAGTCTGAATCACAATCACTATATATATATATATATACACACACACACAAGTAAATTAGCCAGCCAACGTGGCGCTATGTCAGAGGCTTTACCTCAGGCACTGATGTCTGAGGTTCAATCCACGTAAGGGGGAATAAAGTTGCATACACCTGCTGTGTCCCAATTAGGGCAGAACATATGTTGCTTACTCTTTGAATTATTTGGCAGGTACTGTATCACATATCTATGATCTGCTTCTCACAACTGAAAGGACGTGGCTAATGTTTGCCGACTGGCCAACCAACCATCCAAATAGTCACATTACAGTTAAGACCTATGAATGTAATTCTCTAGTCTTCACCCTGACAAGTAAACGAGCCAGCCACTGTGGCATGAGATCAGAGGCTTTCCCTCAGACGCTGATGTCCTCATACTGTATATAAAGTTTTAGAATACCTCAGTTTTTTCGGTTTATATGGAGATGCATGCACCTTAATGCCTTGATGTTTCATGAAATCAAGGCATAGAACAAGTAAACAATACTTAGTCATCTGAAAACGCCATTAGTTGTCACCTTCTCTTGGCCATCCCTCTGAAGGCTACTCTTCCAATCAAAAGGTTCCTTGCTAGCCCAGACAGTGACATCTGGTACACGTCTTCTAGGGATATAGGTTGTTAAGACCTGCTTTAAAAAAAAAAAAGAACATCTATTATACCCTGATGTCTTGCATCATAAAATGCTGTCACCTTTTCATTGATGAATGCCAGATGAATGGCGCTGTTCAGCCATATTTTTAACCTTGAGTTGCGTCAGCACTAGCTCAGGTTAAGGCACATAACCTCAATTGCATTGGGCCTTTTCAGATAAGTAAGGCATTGATGATATAAAGATTAATGCTGCTATGTACTTCGGTGAATTTTATGAGCCAGGAGGCACATAGAACTGGGTACTGGGCTAGGCAAGAAGAGTCTAGTGACATAATACTTGTGTTGTAAACCTTTCTGAGAGTTGCAAATTTTGAAAAGGCTCATTCGAGCTAGAAAGAAGTTTGTTTTTTTTAAACAAATGGGTGAACCTGCCTTTCTTTTACCATTTAAATTCCCACCAGATTCTCCAAAATAGAACACTTTGCATCACCCTGCTTCCCTGAAGTATAACATGTCAGGTTTTTTTTTTTTTTAATCAAGACAGTGTGTTGCGGTATTTCCTACCTATTCCTTTAAGGTTTATTTTTTTCTGGGTTGTAGCCATGTTGTGTCAGAATAAATAAAGGCTTTTCAATGTTTCAGAATTTAACTTCTAATGATCAGGTGGGAACAGGTAAAATAATGGCATGAAAGATGAGATGGCCACAGTGATGTCATCGAAGGTCAAATGGCTGTGTTGATGTCACCTGAGAACCATCTGTAAATGATAAAGTAAAAAAAAGCGAAAAGGTGCAATAAATTATTTATGAAACATTTCACCTCCAAAATTTCACAGGGTCTGCTTAAGCAGAAATTAGATTTTATCAACTACCGTTGTATTTGTGCAACAGTGTGTGGAGCTTTTTGTAGTTGTCATGTTTTGTTACCTCTGTTCAACTGTAGTCATACATATTTATAGTTTAGAATCATGGATAATTATATAAACAAAGGCATTACATTACTTTTTACTTCAGGTACCCACATCTCCAAAGGCATTAGATTAATTGGTGTGTCAGAGTTGACCCAGTGAGTATGTGTGAATAGGCCGTGCAATGCCCTGGCTCCCTATAATTGTCATTATAGCTTCCTGATCGACCTGGTGACCTGAATTGGAGTAAGCAGGTTATAAATTATTACATTAAATATCTCTTTATTAGAGATCAAATCAATTTTCCATATATTTTATGTTTAGACTATTTTATTTTTGCTCTTTGATTTTTTGAATGAATCAGACGGGGCGACACATAAAGGTAAAAATCCAGTGATGAATGAACAGCTTCTTGGAGTGCCATTTACAGGTATAAGTAAACGAGTATCTGCTAAGTACTGTAGTAGCAAAGGGTGTTCTAAAAGGAGAAATTCCAAGGTAACACGAAAGAAAGAACAAAAGCAACTTATGAAACAAGTTAGACTTCGCTACCTGTTCCCACAGGCAGGCCCAATCCTGTATGCTCGCTCCGTTAAATAACAGGAGAAGGGCAGGGGCACTTGGGGCCACTGACTACACATGATTGAAGTGACTATGTTTCAGGGAGCATTAGACTTAAAAGCTACACTAAACAGATTTTCTTTTTAAGTATGCAACACATATCTTTAAAGCAAAGCATCCCACTGGCAGCAACAACAACAACTTTTATTTATATTGCACATTTTCATACAAATAATGTAGCTCAAAGTGCTTTACATGATCAAGAAAGAAAAAAATAAGACAAAGTAAGAATTAAAATAAGAGAACCTAACATAAATGTTAGGTACATTGCAGTAAATTGGGAATTGTACCACAAAGTACACAGTCAGGTCCAGTGAAACCCAGTAATGTTATAGTCTACTGCTGAGCAAGAGTAGGTCCAGTAAGACTCACCCAGAGGTAGAGGGCAGTAGGCAATCAACATCGGTCGGATGCAGGAGGCCCAAATGTAAATTGGTTTGACCCACCAAGTTTAGTTTAGGGTTTACGCACACATTGGTTACAAGAACCACCAGGGAGCCCTCTGACCCTGAAAGTGACTCCAGTGGTAGTCTAGAAGTGAATTGGAAAACAGAGGCTGTTTTTCTTGGGTATAGTGGATGATTTCAAGGTTAACTACTGCATTTTAAAAATGTTTTTTGTACCTGTTTTCCACAATGTTCTGTTGAATGATCTATGTTTTTGGAAATGCACAGTAGCAAAATAAAGCTAAACTGCAACGCATCATTAAAGCAGTGAGCTGAGTCATTGGAAATGAATAAGCTTCTGCAAGCTTTCTTGATCTTATCCTTAATCCATCGTAACCTCTGTAATGCAAAACCTTATTTTAGCAGTATGACAACCATTGTAAATTGAAAACAATACATCTGAATATCAAAACACATTTGAAGCAGAAGACTCTTTCTTTTGTTTTTTTCTCTTTTGCTGTTCAGTTACATAATATCTGTAAGTTACGTTATTATTTTTTTCTATCCATCAGGGCAAAAAGGAGCTTCAGGTATCCTTATTTCAGACCCTTGTCCTCTTGATGTTTAATGAAGGAGAGGAATTCAGCGTGGAAGAAATAAAGACAGCCACTGGAATAGGTGAGATCCCTTCCCTAGTTCATATCCTGTTGCTAGTAATTCACTGCATTTCTGCTTCAGCCAAATAATATTCTAGGAGGAGGCAGAAGCAGATCCTTGCTGCACACTCCCAGAATGTAGTCTCAGAAAGAGCAGCAGAGGTATATGTAACATCAGATACAAATATTTTCTGCATAGAACACTAAAACAGAAGAATACAGGATATACAAAAAATTTACATAGAATAAAAGACAATAAACTACAGAAAAATACTAAAAGAAAAGCTTGAACAAATAACATCACTTGTGATGTAACACACAAATTATCCTGAGCATCTGGACAGAGAGGTAATCTGAAAGAAGAATAAGAATGTTAGGTTAAGTTAAACACCTTTCTGAACAGATGAGTTTCAACTTGTTTTTTAAAAGAATAAATCTAATTAAGTTTGGGTGGTCATTCCAAATTCTAAGCACTATTGAGCTGAAGACCCTGTCATCCAGAGAGTGCAGTAGGGCTGCAACTAATGATTATGTTGGTAGTCGACTAATTGTTAAATTTTTTTTTCGATTACTCATGATTATTTCATGCCTGACTATTTAGATGCCTCCCGACCTGTGGTTGCACATCCTGTTCTGGGCTCCAGTACATGTCTTACCTCATTTGTTCATGTCTGTCAACCTGTGAATGTCACCCTGATGTCTCTGCATTAACACGATTAAAATTAATAATCAAATTAAAATAACAACCAGTGAAACATATGAATTTGAAAATAATCAGATGTTTTTATATTAGTGTGACCATCACAATAAAAAAGTAATACATTAAACAATGCAAACTAAAGTGCACGTAGTCTTTAAACAAAAAAAGTGCATTTAACTTAACCAAAAAATACATCGTTAAAGCTGAAACATTTTTCATATTTTAGTAATAAATGACAAGATGTAGACATAAACTATATAATTTGTAAAGCCTAAAGTGCAAAGATCAAATAAACAATTTCACAAAAGGTTCAAGGACGATAAAATAGCTTCCGTGATGCAGCAGTAGTAATTGCTGATGTATAATCAAGAGTCCCCCAGTTTGATCCTGACTGCCTCGTATATTTACCGTTTTGAGTAGTGAGTTGCTCTTATTGTTAATATTATACAATAAACACGTACATTTGATTTGCATCAGTAACAGCCACTGTAAATGTATAGTACTTGTAAAAGTTACCTCTTTTTTTTTTTTCTTTTTTTTTTCCACTTCTCTTAGTCGCGATCACAATACATACTACCGCCCCCCCCGGGGATCTGACGCTGTTACTTTTTATCTGAAACTGGGAATAAATGTACATGTTAGTGGTGTTTTGAGACAATCGAACTGGAAATTCTCGGATCTGGATGGATAAAAGCTAACACACAAATGCTGGCAAACCTGCCTTATTCGTATCTTATTGTCACTTGATTTTTTTTTTAATTCAATTTTATTGAGTGTTCCTGCTTACACTGAATTAGTATGTGCCTTATGGCCCGTGATGTCAAAGCCGCACTGACAAAAAAACAGAGACATAGGTATATATGATATTTGGAATTATTCATTTTATGACCGTATAGTACATTTCAGGAAACATTGTGGCACGGATGCCACATTATTTATATTTATTCGTGTACCTTCTTGCGGTTGTAATCAGTGACCGGGGTTTTTTTTTCTCCCCCGATCTTGCCCAGTCTGCACAGGACTCCAGGACATGTAGAGGAAAGAATGAGCCATGAACGCTCTTCTTTTCTCAGTGGACCCCGTACATGCCTTGCACAGTACATGTGGTTTGATCACTGCCAGGTCAAGCTTGTTATACAACAAGCAACCGGCCACCTGCGTGCTCCTGCTGTCACTGAATAAGCTCACGCCTTCTGGTGTCAGCACGCAGCACCGGGGAAATAAAAAGAAAGACACAAATATATGTGACATTTTGAAGAAATCATTGTATGACTTAAATAGTATCAATCAGAAAACATCATCGCACTAATGCAATATTATTTGAAAATGAACAGATCGGGTGTAAATTTGTTACTTGTAAAAGTTAGCTTTTTTCACTTTTATTTTCTCAGTCTCGTTCACGCTCTCCCTCCTCTCCTGATCTGACCCTAACTAACTAACTAACAGCGGCAGCATAAATTCTCAAGAGACAGCGGCATTACAGCTCCAGGATGCTTGCGTTTCAGATGCTCATGCATCACGGTGGTGCTGCCATGAAAAGAAAGCTCTGCTTTGCATAATCTGCATTCAACATTTTTTTTCTTTTTCGGTGAAGTGCTCTCTCACTTTAGAAAGTTTCTGTCTCAATTTTTTTCCATCTCCTTCCCCCTCCTCTATCCGACTCGCCATTGCAACCACGTTTATCTTCCTCTACATTCTTCTTCTCCTCAGACGTTCTTCTTCGTTGGTAGGACTGTGTGCAGTCTTGTCAAACAATAACAAATGATACTGCCCCCAGACGTTCATGTAGTGCATTGCAGTTACAAAAACCAGTGTGGTTCTTTGCGACTGGAGCCTCTATTGAAGGTTCTGTTTATGACACGTCGAGAATAAAAAATCAGAGTCGACGTGTTTTTGTAGTCGACGTCGTCAATTACATCAACTAATCGTTGCAGCCCTAGAGTGCAGGTTAGTGTGGGGCACATCAAGATTTCCAGAATCAGAGGACCTTATGCGGCGAACAGGAGCATAGTGATGAGGAAGGTCACTTATGTAGCCGGTGCAAGACCATTTAAATATTTGTCAGTTATTAACAGATTTTTATACTTGATCCTGTAAGATACAGGGAGCCAGTGAAGGTGAAGCAGGATGGGTGTTAAGTGCTCACTGTTGCTGGTCTGTGTTAGGATTCTTGCTGCAGAGTTTTGAATTAACTGCAGCTCTGATATAAGATTTGAAGTGGCACCTGCCAGTAGGGAAATACAATAATTGATGAGGAATGTAATAAAAGCATGGACAAGTACTACCAATGATATGGCCATGGGGAAGCATATAGATACAGAAGAGCAGCGGGCCAAGGACAGAGCCCTGAGTGTGACTGATGCTGAGCTGGATCGGCTGTTGCCAAAACTAACAAACTTTTTTCTGTCAGTCAAAGAGGACTTCAACCACTGGAGGGCAGTGCCAGAGATACGCAGCATATTCTCCATTCTGGACAGTAGAATGACATGTCTGAAAGTGTCAAATGCTGCACTGAGTTCTAACAGAATTAATATGTTGGTTTGTCCAGAGTCTGCTGCCATAAGCAAACCATTGGTTACCCAAAGCAGAGCAGGTTCACAGCTGTGCTGCGCTCTGAAACCAGACTGAAAGGGTTTCATCAGTTTATTATAAGTTAAGTTAAATTGTGATCTGCACTTAGCTTTTTCCTTCTGTTAAAACTGATTGTAATTCCCACAATTTCTTTACTTGAATCCAGCAAATGCCTTCTGTCACTAGTGGAAAAAAATAAAGGAAATTCTAATGGTATTTTTTATAGATTGCATATACCCTTGCATTGGTAGTTTAATATATTAGCCTGTTTTCATAATGAACGCTTGAGTCTCATAAGCTAAAAAAAAAAAAAATTGTCAGTTTTGTTAACTAATGAGTGCTTATTTTACTCATTAAAGCTTTTAAGATAAACTTATTTAAATGTGATGCTTAATATGACGTTTCTTTACAGACAGTTGTATGAATTTATTTCCAGTTAGAGTGGCAGAGTGAGTGGTCCTATTGCTTAACAACTTTAGGAATCTGGATGCAGTAACAGCCTTCTGAAGGGTTTGCTGGTTCTTTCCCTCATTGTTTTGTTTTTGTCCCAATCCCAAAGAAATGCAGTCTATTGAGATTGTCAGCTAAATCTGACTAGTTATTTCAGTACCTTTGAGATATGTTCCTGCTTCCTACAACCTTTTCTATCCATTTTTGAAGCTGTTTCAGAAAATGAATAGATGAATAACCCACATCAAAAGTGGCACAGTTGTTATAGCCATCTTGCATTTCTAGACTGAACTTCTTAGCCCATTGCCTTTTCATGTTTTTATCATGTCCATATAAGTTCTTATGTCCATATATGTTTTTACTAGATAAAAAGGATATTTTCTCTCATTCCAAAGGAGTGTGTGTGTTTGACTAATTGGTGACTCTAAAGTTGCCAGTTGAAAGCAAGTGTAAAGGTTTAAGTGCATGTGTCATGCAGTGGACCAGCCTCCTATCTTAGGGCTAATTCTTGTCTTACATTCAGGATAGGCTGTAATTGCCAGCAACACTGTAATGAAAATAGCATGTTCTGAAAGTGAATGGACAGCTAACATTTTAATCCAAAAGACTGGCATATATGCACTAGTTTGCAAATACTGACAGTAAAACTTGTCCTACCTGGTCAGTAGCAGCATTTAACATTTTTTGAATATAAAGCTTACTTGATTTGGCTTTAATAAGCATAAGAGACTGTTAAAACTTGTCACATTCTTTTTTTTCTGTATTAACAATGGCAGTTTTTTTTTTATCTTGGGTAATTGTATTAACCACTCTTTTTTGTTTTGTTTTTTTTTTTTTATCCCTAGAGGACAGTGAGCTCAGGAGAACTCTTCAGTCTCTGGCATGTGGAAAAGCACGTGTACTGATTAAAAACCCCAAAGGAAAAGATGTAGAAGATGAAGACAAATTCTTATTTAACAGTGACTTTAAACATAAGCTTTTCCGGATAAAGATTAACCAAATCCAAATGAAAGAAACTGTACGTAATATTTACTTTGAAGTCCATATTGTTTTGCTTGTTGGTTTATTTTTTCTGAGTATTGTAATGCCTTTCTAGAGATTTTTACATCACAGAAAGAAGATAGTAGGTGGTATTTGTGGTAGTAATGGTAAATTGGCTCCAAAGACCTGGCTTTGATCTCTGGTGGGGGTGAAGATTTTGCCCATATGGTTTCAAATCACAAAGATTTGCGTGTTAGGTTAATTTACAACTTTAATGTGATCAGGTAGGAGTGACTGTTGGTTTCTACTTTATGCTAAGTACAATGCAAGCAAACTCCTATAACCTTGCTCTCTGCAGCAAAATATGTGGTCTGAAAAAGTATGGAAGAAAGATGATGTTAAACTGTGTTCTTTGATAAAGCAAAAACGACATTAGTAATAGATTACCTTTTCTACTTTTCCTTAATGTTACCTCTGAATTTTCAACAGTTATAAAGGATGCAATATGTCTTATAACAGAATGTGGAGGTCATTGAAGCAAAAAATATCGACATTGTTGAGCATGTGAATCAGAAAGCAGTGATTCACAAAATCAGTGTTTTTGCTGTCTCAGAAAATTAACCAATCCAGTCTTTGAAACCTTTTATAATTATTTTAATGAGTATTTTCTTTAATGTGCAATAATTCTGTAAATGTAATTGAATTTATCATTTAGCACACTTCACACTACAGATAAATGCAAAACCATGTTAAATTTAGAAGCATATATATATATATATATATGTTGTGACAGTGAGGCTCTTCCCCACCTCTCCAACCCTCAGGTATGAATCCACACACTGGATAAAAGTCCCAGACTTTTATTAATCAACAGGGTCAGGGTAAACAATCCTTTTCTTCAACCCGGGAGCACGTAGTTTTTTCCTGTCACATGACGGTGACGTACTCCCGGGTTATAGGGCACATAAGAGCCCACAAGCCCCCCTACAGTGACTCCCGGTGGCCCCCAAGGTATCCAGCAGGGCTGTGTATAAACACTACATAGTCCATGAGGCCCTGCTGGACCTCGGGGAATGAACATGCTGTCGGGAGAGCTCCTTCTGGTGGCCTGGGGGTGAGGACCGGAACAAGAAGCCGGCAATCCTCCACAATACATACATACATACATACAGTATATATATATATATATATATATATATATATATATAAAATGTATGTATGTGTGTGTGTATATAAATATATATATATGCTTAAATATACAGTGACTAATAAAACATATATGAATATAGTGTCAAGTGCTCCCAAAATGTAATTTGCTAAATATATAGTTAGTAAATACATATTAAATTTAGCATTAAAGGAAAGTAAAATGATAGCTGAATATTATACCAACTGGCAAGAAAGGAGAGAGAATGAAAAGCTCACAGTTCTGTGTTTTTTTTTGGTTTTTTTTTTGTGTTTTTTTTTTTTGGAATAAGCAAATAAATAGATATCTGGACTAGTGTCCCACCCATTAAGTACTTAACTAAATCATTGAGTCGGAAAGCAGATGGATGGAAGTAGTCTACCAAACCTCCCTCTAGCTCCATGCCCATTCATTCACTCCCTCCTCAGCATCATACAGTATGGCACGACTTCCGCTTTTGTTCGTGCCTGTGTTGTAATGCTGTGATTGTCTAAATGACCAGGAGGAACAGTATGATCAAAGTGGTTGTAGTAGCACTATTTGCCCCAGCAGGACACCAAGAAGAAATAGATAATAGCAAAAAGTTTGACTGAGGTAATCAGCAATTACAATGTTTGGGAGCAAGCTAGTAAAAAGCTATTATCTGCTGCAGTTATTGTATGTATCCTTAACTGCTATAAAATCCTGCTTCTTCTAATCAGAAAGTACACTCTATAGTACAAGCATTCAAAATTCTCAGAGTTAAAAATGGGACAAAACTGTTAACATCATTTTTATGTTAAAAGAAAGACTTATTTAAAATTAGCAGTAAGCCAAACCAGATATTTAAGAAAAGGATTTAATGCTTCCAAGTTCTGCCTCGCAGTTAGGAGACCTGGGTTCGCTTCCCAGGTCCTCCCTGCGTGGAGTTTGCATGTTCTCCCTGTGTCTGCGTGGGTTTCCTCTGGGTGCTCCGGTTTCCTCCCACAGTCCAAAGACATGTAGGTTAGGTGGACTGGTGATTGTAAATTGGCCCTAGTGTGTGTTTGTGTGTGTCCTGCGGTGGGTTGGCACCCTGCCCGGGATTGGTTCCTGCCTTGTGCCCTGTGTTGGCTGGGATTGGCTCCAGCAGACCCCCGTGACCCTGTGTACGGATTCAGCGGGTTGGAAAATGGATGGATGGATGGATGGCTTCCAAGTTCTTGTAACAGCCCTAGCAACAGCATTTTGAACTAACTATAAATCAGGAAAAGAAGGATTTTAGCAGCCATTCAGTAATTCATTTCTGAATTAAATTATATTTGAAATGTATGTATGAGTTAACTTAACTTTGCCCTGTGTATAATTGTTCCATGGTCAAAATAAAGCTCTGTTGTCAATACTAGATAATAGATCAGTGTAGAGTTAAATTTAGAAATGGATTGTGAGTGGATTAAGTAAAACAAAAGCTGACACCCTCAGAGTCTACATTTAACTGTTACTTCTTGTTATTGCCAGAACTTCCCACCATTAATATCACTTCTCTTGTGTCACATGATTACATTAGTAATTGTTGTAATTTATATTTATGATGTGGAAAATATGTCATTAATCTCTGAAAATAATGCATGTAATCATTTTCTGAATAGAGCGCCTATTGGACTTTTGATATTGTACAATATTACGGACATTAGTAATGTTTAACCTAATAAGTAGCTTCCCATCAATCTTCTTATATATTAAATTTTCTTCTTGATTTTTCTTCTCTTCATCAGGTTGAGGAACAAGTGAGCACAACAGAAAGGGTCTTCCAGGACAGGCAGTATCAGATAGATGCTGCCATTGTTCGCATTATGAAAATGAGGAAGACACTAAGTCACAATCTTCTTGTGTCAGAGCTGTACAATCAACTTAAATTTCCTGTTAAGGTTTGTATTTTTCATTATAAAGTATTTTCTTTGATTTCAAACATTTATTTACACTTTGCCAGTAGAACACATTTATTTTCTTAGAATTCTGTAAACATTATTTTATGTATGGTTAGTTGCTAATAATCTTAACAAGTGTCAGTTTAGAATTGTGTAAAAATGATAGCCAAGAATAATATGGTAACATTACCCTTTACCCAACTCTTCTTAATTACCCTATTAGTCTATATCCTCCATATAAGCTGAAAACCAAACACTCATTGCAGGAATCCCGAGTCTAGAATTTCATTCCAATCATTCCCTTAATCAGAATGCTTTTCTGCTGCCTAAATTAAAAGACAATTCAGTATTTTTAAGGTTAAGGTTGTATATTCACAATTATGTAATGTAATTCTTTGCACCAAACAAATCTACTGTATATACTTTACATTGATGTGAACTTTGGTTGGTCCAAGAACTGTGTCAAAAAATACAGTCTGCTCCCATTTTTCATGCTGACAATTGAACTACACGCATACCCAGTCTACTCCTATCAGTGATATTAAGCAGCATGGCAATTGAATCTGAAACCCTTAACAGAAGACATTTCTGACAAAAAAATTTACATAGCTAAAATAGTCTTATTAAAAAAAAAACAAACATATGGCTGTTTTTCTTATTAATTATATCCACAGGTATGTGGTGAATGGCTGGTTTGTTTCCATATGGAGTTCCCAGTCAGTTTGGTGGTTAAATTAATGAATGCTGTAGCAAACTTTACACGCAGTTCATGGAGGAGTTGTCTAAAACCGTCTTAACATCCTGCAGCAAAAAATTACTTCTCCTTAGACCAGGCATCTCAAACTCACTACCATTGGTTGGCCGATTCCACTGCCATACGTGTGTCAAAGGGCCGCACTGTAACAAATACTATTATATTATTATACAAAGTTACTGTAGCTTTCTTTCCAATACTGAAAACTTTAAAAAATGTAACACTTAAAGTTTAAAGAAAAGCAATTTATTTCCATACACTCTCCGTACAATAGCATACAATTAGAGTCTGAGCCTCTTAGCTAGATCCTTATATTATTATTATATTATATTCATTGCTTATATAGGAGTCTTGCAGTGTGAGATTTATTTCTTTTGTCCCGACACTTGGCATCTCTTGTTAGTAACCAGTTCGTCAATATCAGGCTTGAAATCTTGTGCAGCTGCAACTTTTATGAGGGATGAAAGGTGCTTGACAGTAAGTCTTGAGCGATGTGGGGTTTTGGTAGCTTTCATTAACGAAAACAATTGCTCACAAAGGTAAGTGCTTCCGAACATAGACAGTACTCTCAATGCCAACTTACGGTTCTGCACATACGAGGGTGGCAGATAAGCATACAAGCCTGGCACACCAACTTCGTTGTATTTTGCCTTCAGAATAGAATCTGACTGCAGTTCAATCAATTCCATTTGGATATTTTCAGGCGCATTCTCAACATTGAAAGAGAACAGTGCAAAGTCCTGTTCGTGTGAACTGAAATCACAAAAACGCTCACTGAATTCATTGCTCAGTAATTCAAGTTGGAAAACAAATCCTCCAAAAATCAAATTTTACTTCACTAAGTTTACTTCAAAGTTTATATTGTAAAATAAGCCGATATGCAAAAAAACCACCTGACCTACACTAATTTTACAAACTCAAAATCACAAAAATATGTTAATAAACAACTCACCAACTTCTCGCGTCCACTTCAGATCTTCAGCTGTAGTTTGCACTAACTGTTCGTTACAATACTAGCACAAAATTACATAAAACTAGAGCAAAAAAAGTGAAAATATGCAAGCTATTACTACTCGTGATAGTCAGTTCTGCCCAGTGGCCTGTCTCAGCAGCCCAGCCAGTAGTGTAACCTAGCAGGGGCAGCTCTAGGCTCGTGTCGGCCCTGGGCAGAGAAAGAATCTGTGGCCCCTTCGCCCGCCAATGTCAATATGGTATCTTATGCAAGGCGGATGGCCACGTCCGTTGCAGACACTGCATAGCCGCCTCGTGCTCATGACACGCTTCTATATGCGCGTGTCTGTAACTTGAAAACCAAGTGGCAGCCCATGATATTCTCATTACGGCAGAATGTTATAATACTACATATAGCTTACTGCTCCGACTGTAGCGACATTAGTAAATACAGCGTACTAACTAACAAGAAACACAAATGTTTTTCAGCCACATTGCCGTCAGCTGTGTCGTTATTTTCTCTTTGTTTTATATTCAATATATAAATATATATATATATATATATATATATGTGCACAGTTTGCACATGCCTGAGGCTGCCCCTACTGCAGCCTAGCACATCAGTTGTGACATTGCAAGTCATTAACTTTGGTCAAGGCTCGTGGCTATACTAGCAGATGACATTTTCGGTACCGGAATGCCATGGGAAAACGTGCTTTTGTCAGAAGGCAGAAGTAGGAAAAGTCAATAAGTAACGCCGAAGATGCAGAATGATTCAATCACAAACGACAGTGATCATTTTGTACAAGTTCAGTGCTAACTAGGATCTGTCATGCGGGCCGCATGTGGCCTGGGGGCTGTGTGTTTGACATGCCTGCTCCAGACAGCCATAAACTTGAATTGTATAACACAACAACATTAGAGTAAGATTTTCCCAAATTTGAAGCAATTGAGCTGTTATGCCCTTGCCTGTGGGTCTTCTCTACAGATATCTGAAGTCCAATGAAGGCCATGTCACATTGCACAGGTTTTTCAGCAGTTTTCAGTCAAAGCAGTTGCGCCCCTATGAAGTCAGTCTTGAAGCGTTGTATGACCAATGATTCACTTCATCTAGTCCACAATTCTAGGTTTTGTTTTTTCATTAATAGTAGGAGCAGAATTTGAGTGCGCCAAGAGCTGACAACCAATGAATACTCATCTGGAAGCACAGTTAATATAAAGCTGTGATGCAGAATAAGGAACAAGGGTGTTTTAGCCCACACAAACAGATGAGACGCTTGTCTGTTTGATGTCTTGTGTTCTCCGTACCAAGACAGAATGGAAAAAAAAGAAATAAAAGGGCAGAGATTACGGCTGAACTTGTCGTACCTGTTAACCCTTGTTTAGCTTCAACTCCGTCAGGCAGTACATTATTGGCTGTCAGAAAAAGGGGCAAACATGACTGTGATAGAAGGTCAGCTTTCACTAGTTAAATCTGACACTTTCAGCAATTTTCAGCCATTTAAATTGACATGGTCCAGTAATGAGATCCGCAAATCATTCAGCAAGTCTGACATACCCTTTGACTAGAAGAAGCATAATATGACAATGGCTTGACTGTTTCCAGATCTTTTTAATATGATTTAAAATGTACAATAATTTAGATAATTTGTTAGAACAGTGAGCGCTGAAAGTACTGGCAATAATTTCCATTGCATAGAACTAAAAAGAATAAAAAAATGTATTTGCATCCATGTCTAACTGTCACAAAAAAGCAATAAATTAAATCACTGCACCCTCCATCCATTTTGCATCTTTCAGCAACAGGCCTTGTTCCTTGTAATATGCAGATTGTTTTGCTCCTTTGCAAGCTACACATGCAATTATTTAAGCTTCTTTCTGATGAAGTACTTTTTATCAAAATTTCAGTCAAAACATTCTGAACTAAGTCTGTAGCTGAGGGAGGGGAAACTGAGGATGGTGTGTGGTGTCACATTTGTACTTTTTCATGTATAGTGGACTACACTGAAAAATCGTATTTAACTTGAATTCAATTCCATGGGTAGCTTTTTATTTTTTATGGTCCTTTCCCACTGCTTCCTTGCCACTTAATCCCCCAAACACATTTTTGACAGTTTCTTGAATAGCAATGCCTTCTGTGGTTGCTGTTTCTTTCTGTCTCTGGACACAGTGCGCAATATTCACTCATTTGCACACAGTGTTAGAATTCTCACACCCTTAGGTGACTAAAATGGCCCCCAGTGATTTACACAAAGCAGTCTGTGCAGCAAGTTCAAGGTGCCCCCCCCCCCAGTCTCCTGATCAGTTATTTCATTATGTTCATTATGTTGTGTCATCACAATCAAATGATTTAACTAAAGGAATGCTGCTTATAATAATGTTTGTTTACTTATGTAATGTGCATTGTGATGCTGAGTACTTTCAAAGATTCAGTAATCCTATGTGACTTTCTGGGTATTACATTTAATTTAACTATGGCATATATTTATCAAAACAAAGGGGTGGTGGCACATTAATTAAGACTTCTCAGTTCTGGAGTTGTAGGTTCAGAGATTTACTCCTGGGCACTTTCTGTATTATACTTGTTCTCCTCATGCCCATGTGGGTTTACTCCAGGTACTCTAATTTCCTAACACATCCTAAAGTTGCATTTTAATTTCTTTGTTTAGCTGATTAGTAGTTCTGAATTGACTTTCCATGAGTGAGTGTGCCATGAGAATGAACTGAGCCTGTCCAGTTTTATTTCCTGCCCTAAGACTGACGCCAGGATAGATTTGAAACCTTTTGTGACCAATAAACTGAATATCAGTACAACTTAACTACTGAGTCAATATATGACTCATGGTAGCTCTCCGTACAGTACTTCACAGTGGAAACAGTGTGGATGGAAACACTTGTACCAAGTAAAATGTAAAGGAGCTGTGACATGTGAAAGAGAGAGAAAAAGATTCAAACCCGTGACAAAACCCATGTATATCACAATGTTTAACTAGTACACCATTAGTGTTCATTTGACAGAATATCTTTATATATAATCTTCATTTAGATCTTGATCTTTGTCCGCGAATTCCACGCATGCGTAGACCACCTTCCAGTTTAGTACGTTGTTGTTACTCACGGATGTCAACAATGTGCCGGAATAACGAAAGGGGTGGTGGACAGTGTTACGCTGGTTAGCTCCTGAGGCCTGGTTAGAGAATGAGATTGCCGAAGATAAAAGGTACGAGCCTACGTAACATATGAATGAAAGAAAGACAGTGGGCAAAATGAATGACAATGTAACAGCACGTTCCGGAAATTATTATTGTTACGTTGTAGACGCCGAGTGCTGCGCGTGTCACAGTTGTACCGTGGCTTGCTCACATGTCAGTGAAATGATCCCTATTTATGCTTTAAAGAGCCTGGATACCTATGTGTCCCCCTTTTATAACCATTGTTCCATGTATATTGCCTTACTCTTTGGATTTCCACAAAGCAACCTGCTTTGGAGAAAGGTTCAGAAGAGATCGTGAGAGGAAACGAAAGCGTCGTGAAAACGAGACAGACTGTGAACGAACAGAAGCAGAAACGCTCCTACACCACCACATAATTACTATTCGGACAGTGATTCCGAGTAGGCCGTTCCTATCGAATAAATGTCCAAGGGTTTTCTTTTGTAATTTTGTTTCCCTTATAAAAAAAATCATAATGCTGTGCGACGAAGGGCCCAGTTCACGACTGGCAGCCCTTCACAGACAACTTTAACACGCGCAACGTAGTTGGGCGCACATGGCTAGTATATAGTACTAGCAAAATACCCGCGCTTCGCAGCGGAGAAGTAGTGTGTTAAAGAAGCAATGAAAAAGAAAAGGAAACATTTTGAAAATAACGTAACATGATTGTCAATGTAATTGTTTTGTCAC
>JANRMT010028174.1:143823392-143835675 GCA_026402145.1 Polypterus bichir lapradei
AGAAGATCAATAGGATATTGTCGACATAAATAATAAACATCCATTAAGCAGGCTAAAGATGGACCAGCTATCATCAATATAAACGTTACAAATATCTGATAATTGTAGTAGACTGAATATGAATTGGATATCTCAGATATTAACATGGTATAAACATTTTGGGTTAACATTTTGGTTCATAGAATTAAAATGAATGGAATATCTTAACTCTTCTCATCATCTGCTTTTCGTGGTGAAAGTCTCAGCAGATGAATGGAATATCAGTGATATAAATTTAGTGTGGGAGATTGTAGATGGGTGGGGAACAATTGATATAGACCCAATATCAATGTCCTCTAACTGCAGCAGACTGATGATAGATGGGATGTTGCTGATAGGAAAAGGATATTCAGTAAACGTCCACTAAGCAGACTAAATATGGACCAGATTTCGTCAATATAAACATATTAAACAGTTAGTATCTGATACCTCAGGTGTAAACATGATATAAACATCCTTTAAATGTCTCATACTGAAGATGAGTGGAATATCTCAACTTACAGTGGGTACGGAAAGTATTCAAACTCAGACTGCTTTTCTTGGTGAAAGTCGCAGTGGATGAATGGAATATCAATATAAATATAGTATAAAAATTCACTAAGTGCAGGAGTTTGAAAATGGATGAGATATAATTAGTATAGACACAATATCAATGGCATCTAAATGCACACAGAATGATGATGCATGGGATATTGCTGATATGAAACGTTTATTCAGTAAATGTCCACTAAGCAGAGATTTGATTAAATGATTTTGTGTAACACTTGTCTTGTTATTAGCATTAATTAGATAATTGTTGTTTTTAAAGTTAAAAATTAAGACACAGCAACAATGCTTAATATATCAGAGAGACTTTATGGGCAGTGCTTTTACTTTGTTAATATAGTGCACTTTGTTTAATTTTGACTGCAATAATCCATCCTGCTTTTCAAGCTGATTGTTTCTTTAAATGTATAAATTGTAAATGTAAAAGTTTGAATTTTATGATGGTGCATCTGGGCACTTCAGCTTGTCAGATGTGATAGTAATAAGTTTAGAAAAACGTACCTTATTGTTAAAATGTTCCTTCACAGAACTATACATACATATGTACATACATATAATTAAGGAGTAATGAATGGATGAAGCCAGTTCCAGCATCAATACCTTCAAGATATGAATCTGCCATTGCAGGAACGCTGCATGGCCCTGAACTATACATTGAAAAGTTAATTAAGACTGTTTTTTATATTGGCATGATCAAGCATTCTTCTGCCCATCTCTTTTTAAATGAATGTTTTTTGTGATCAGGGTTGACTGCAGCAGTAGACACTTGGCAAGGGCTAGCATTGTCCAGGAAATTAATCAACCGCAGTAAGCATAATCAGTATTTATTTTATGTAGTACTCTAAACTCCATCCCGAAGTATTTGTGCATTAACATTATAAATCAGTATATAAATTCATTATATGTAGCCTGCTCAGTGGTGCAAAGTGAGCAATGAATTGGACTTAAAACATCATGGGATAAGTTTCAGGAACCACACTTTCACATATGAGCCTGTGCTCTAATTTATCACTGAAGTACTGAACAGAAATCTCCAAATGAATGGTAAATGACCGCTGGATTACTTTTTTTTTTTCCATTACTGCATGTAGTCATTTACAGGTATGCTGTACGGTGGTCCTTGAAAGATTGGGAACCCTTTAGAATTTTCTATATTTCTGCATAAATATGACTTAAAACATCATCAGATTTTTACTCAAGTCCTAAAAGTAGATAAAGAGAAACCAGTTAAACAAATCAGACAAAAATATCATACTTGGTCATTTATTTATTGAGGAAAATGATCGAATATTACATATTTGTGAGTGGTAAAAGTATATGAACCTCTTGGATTAGCAGTTAGTTTGAAGTTGAAATTCGAGTCAGGTGTTTTCAGTCAATGGGATGACAATCAGGTGTGAGTGGGCACCCTGTGTTATTTATAGAACATGGATCTATCAAAGTCTGCTCTTCACAACACATGTTTGTGGAAGTGTATCATGGCATGAACAAAGGAGATTTCTGAGGACCTCAGAAAAAGAGTTGTTGATGCTCATCAGGCTGGAAACGGTTTCAAAACCATCTCTAAAGAGTTTGGACTCCACCAATCCACAGTCAGACAGATGGTGTACAAATGGAGAAAATTCAAGACCATTGTTACCCTCCCCAGGAGTGGTCTTCCAACAAAGATCACTCCAAGAGCAAGGCGTGTAATAGTCGGTGAGGTCACAAAGGACCCCAGGGTAACTTCTAAGCAACTGAAAGCCTCACTCACATTGGCTAATGTTCATGTTCATGTTCATGAGTCCACCATCAGGAGAACACTGAATAACAATGGTGTGCATGACAGGGTTGCAAGAAGAAAGCCACTGCTCTCCAAAACAAAATTGCTGCTTGTCTGCAGTTTGCTAAAGATCTCGTGGACAAACCAGAAGAATGTTTTGTGGATGGATGAGACCAAAATAGAACTTTTTGGTTTAAATGAAAAGCGTTATGTTTGGAGAAAGGAAAACACTGGATTCCAGCATAAGAACCTTATCCCATCTGTGAAACATGGTGGTGGTAGTATCATTGTTTGGGCTTGTTTTGCTGCATCTGGGCCAGGAAGACTTGCCTTCATTGATGAAACAAAGAATTCTGAATTATATCAGAGAATTCTAAAGGAAAATGTCAGGACATCTGTCCATGAACTGAATCTCAAGAGAAGGTGGGTCATGCAGCAAGACAACGACCCTAAGCACACAAGTCGTTCTACCAAAGAATGGTTAAAGAAGAATAAAGTTAATATTTTGGAATGGCCAGTTCAAAGTCCTGACCTTAATCCAATCAAAATGTTGTGAAAGGACCTGAAGTGAGCAGTTAATGTGAGGAAACCCACCAACATCCCAGAGTTGAAGCTGTTCTGTACGGAGGAATGGGCTAAAATTCCTCCAAGCCGGTGTGCAGGAATGATCAAAAGTTACCGGAAACGTTTAGTTGCAGTTATTGCTGCAAAGGGGGGGTCACACCAGGTACTGAAAGCAAAGGTTCACATACTTTTGCCACTCACATATGTGTAATATTCGATCATTTTCCTTAATAAATAAATGACCAAGTATAATATTTTTGTCTCATTTGTTTAACTGGTTTCTCTTTATCTACTTTTAGGACTTGAGTGAAAATCTGATGATGTTTTAGGTCATATTTCTGCAGAAATATAGAAAATTCTAAAGGGTTCACAAACTTTCAAGCACCACTGTATTTTCACTGTGAAACATATGTTGTCCAGACTATTATATTTAGTAACGCAACTAATAATAACTAATCTCCTACTAAGTACTTTCAGACCTAAGGCTACTAGGCTAAACTTCTTTGCCTCATTTGAACTTAACTATGTGTTCCATTGGGTTTATGACTTAACCCCTGTTTTATTTAAGATTTGAAATAAAAAATCTGTTTGATGTGACATATTAAAAGAGAAGTAGAAGAAACTTCAAAGATAACACTTTATACAATATTGCTTTTATTTTTTTTTTTTATGTACAGCCTGGAGATTTGAAAAAAAGAATTGAATCCCTTATCGACAGAGACTACATGGAAAGAGATAAGGACAGCCCCAACCAGTACCATTATGTGGCTTAAGATGGACCCATACTGCTTCTGGCCTTGTTTACAGAGCATTAACATTTAGTAGTAATAAAAAACTGACTACAAAGAACAGAGGTGCTTATCTACAGTAGCCTTATGCAGCGTGCTAAGAATGTATTACTCGAGGAGTTTCAGAATGTGGAAGATGGAAAGGATGAGCATTTCATCAAGTGCATCGTCAGTTGGTTACTTCCGATTGCTGACATGTTTGCTGCGTTTCAGAAAATTTTGCCCCAGAAACCGTGCTACTGCTTGTTTGGCTGACCTATAACCAGGAACTACTGTAGCAACAGCTTTGGATAAACCAGATGTAGATGTGTTTCACCTCTGCCTTATTAGCACTGTTTTAAAGCCATGCTGTTTGCTAGAAGACTTTTATTTATAGTTTGAATTTTATATGGAAGAGCCCAGATTTTTTTTTTTGGTGCAAAATGGAGTACATATTTTTCATAGTTATTATGCTCCCTAAATAACCTTAGGTCAGTTAAGAGTAACACAAGCTAAAAATTGTTGGGTGTATTGCAAAAAGAGCTTTTTAGATATTTGTGAACAGTTTTTGAGAAGTGCCAAAGCAAGCAAATTAATGTTGAGACTTCTGCATAGTATCTCACAGATACATTTTTGTCTGTACATTATAATACTGAGTTAGACTAAGATGCTTTGAATTTAACAATTTACTCTTAACTGTAGCTACAGAGATCGCTTGCTTTCCAGTGTCCTTGTTGGAAATAACAAACCCAACAGCCTGCATTATCCAAACAGGAAATGCAATGCAATCTGAACAGGAGGCTACAGTGTATACCAAATAGTTGGGATATACAGTAGGAGTTGTCAAGAGATCCAATTTAATGAATGTGGTGTTGCACATTAATAAAATGTTCATATTCAAATGGGCAGTGTTAATATTGATTATTTTGTTGTTGAAGAGTTATGGTATGTTGTACTGTTAAATCTATTGGGGTATGAGTATTTAAAAAAATGTCATTATTAAATGCTTTTTGAAAATACATGCAGTTTCTGCCTGTCATCCCGTCAACCCTTCAGCCTTGCTACCTCTATCTCTCTGTCTAGAGATGCTGATGCCACTTAGATGGCATATATAGTAAGATAGACCATTAGGCATAGATAAGACATTCCCTTTGCAGCAGTAATGGTGGCTTTTTTTTGTCTGGCGTTATGGTTCTTACATCTGAAAGAACGGCTGCACCCCATTGACTTAAAAATATTAAAAACTGTATAATAATGCAGCAGTTTCCACTTTTACTTCATTAAAATGCATTTGAAGAGGTTGGTTTATTTTGGACCGTTTCTTATTAAAGTTATTCATTAACATTTATTTACAGGGCAGAAATGAGGATATGTGGTTATAATTGAATGACTGGTTCCACACTACCAATGAGTTCTTATTTCACGCCTAAGCAACTGCAGACACAAATTTAACAGAAAAGAAGCGAGGCTTTAGTATCCACTCTGTTTAAATATGCAACCAGGACTGGTTAAATAAATAAAACAGTATGCTTATTGTTTCTGCTTGTACTTCAGTCTCTCTAGACTGACTCATTTAGGTGTATGGTATGATACTGTAAATATTCCAGAATGCTGAAAATGTGAGAGTAATTGTAACCTGCAGAATGTTTTTGACACAGTCTAAGATGTTAGCCATGTAAGACTGATGAACAGAGAGAGAGAGGAACTATTAAATCTGAGCCACTGTACCTTAAACAAGAATAAGTGCAAAAGAGTGCTGGTGCAGTGATTGCAGCTATTGGCAGGCCATAGAAAGCAAATCAGATTTATATCAGTTTCCTCTTCTGCATTTTAATTTGTTTCCTATTTAAAGAACCCTTTTATTGACGATTGCTTACATTATTCAAATACATTTTTTGCAGAGATTCTCTATATATTTTCTGCCAAATTTACTTAATTATGCAGTTTATTTAAATTAATAATATATCTATACATAGTATGCATTTCTATTTCTTCATGTTCTATTTCATGTTATAAAGTCACTTTGCTTGTGTAACTTATTGGCATTAATATTTGCATAATGTGTATACAAACTTAATAATTTACCCTGATTTATTGCTTAAAATAATGATCAAGATAATGTGGCATTCTGGCTGAATAAACACAATTAATACAAACAACCATGTGTAAGTCTACAGAGTGATGGAACAGACCCTTGGCTACCCATACTGAAAACAGGAACTTCAGATACTCTACCACATAGATTTTTGTTTTCATTTGGCACATAATTTGCAAAGAATAATTGTAAACTGCTGATCAAGTCTAAAAGACTTAATGGTTGGCCAGTATGTTGTCTTCTATTTCTCTTTGCAACTGTTGTGCAAACATTAAACAATTTACAATTTTTTACATGATTTTGTTGTAAAAAAAAAAAAAAAGTGACTTTTACTGTGTAAGAATTTGAGGAAAAAAAGAAGAAGAAAGTGGCCAGCCCAAGTCTTGTATAAAGCACAGAGCATAGTAGCGGAAGCACTTGTTTGGTTGTTACATTTTCTGATGAAGAGAGATTTGAATGGAGAGTGAATTTTTGAACCTTGCACTTGGCTCAAAAGTAATTTCAGGCTGACCTATCATTCGAGTGGGATTTTTTTTATTTGCTGAATATTGTTGAAATATACAGCAAGTATTTTGAAGTGCAATTTACTGTTGGATTTTAAATTCTTCATTATGAGATCAGTAAGCTGATGGGGGGGAGGAAAAAAAAGTCTTTTTTTATTGACCACCGTGATGCAAAATGTAAATGTTGTTAATATTTCAAAGAATTTTGAAAATGTATGAGTTTTGTTAAAATAACATTGTAAGCAATACCATTGTAGATGAGAATGTTAGTAAAAAATTACATTTATTACTAAGCACTGTATAATAGTATACTGTATTAAAAATACTTTTCATAATGGTTTGCATATTTAGCTCATTTTTGTTTATCCACCAAATGAAATAAAAAAGGTACACTTTAATAATTTTTAAGCATTTTAATGACGCTGATCCAATTCCTCTGGGTAATGCAGTTTTCCACCACCATTTGAGGTTATGTTAATTGGTAACTCTGAAGTGCCCCAAAGTGATCGAGTCCAGATGAGTTCATGATGGCTCCCAAAACTACTGGAACAGGCTTTGGCTTCCAGTCCCCCTTAAATGGATAAGCCAGGTAAATGGCACATTGTTGCAGCTTGTGGTCGAACCCCCATGATGACCCTAAATTAGATTGGTCTGAAAATATATGCTTGGAAGGACTTGGCATACAAGGGCTTCTATTCCACATTAAAATATATACCTGCAAATATAAACAAATGGACAACAAAATAGTTGGTGCTGCTGCTCCACGGTTCAAAATGTGACGTTTGGTTCCTTGCCTGACCACTGTCTGGGTAAGGTTTTCATATGTTCTTGTGAGTTATACTTGAGTGTGCTGGCCTCTTCCCACGTCTCAAAGATGCACTTTTTTTATTAATCTGCCTTTTTCAATTGCACCAGAATGAGAAAATGTAAGTCTACACAAAGTTTGATGATGCCAGGACATCTTCCTGTTCACCATGACTGTATTATGGAAAGAGTAGGTTCAGTACATGGGTATATCTGGCAATAAATAAAATTACTGAATTTAACCAAGAGCATGCTTTTGTGTCTGTATGCGTAGTACTTCCTGCTTTTATACCTTGCCTATTTTTAAAGGTGACACAAGAACAGACTGCCTAAAAATCCACAAGGTTTGGTCAGCAGATGGAGAATTGTATGACTGAGTACTCCCATAGGTCATGTAGCATTTTAGATGCTGACTTAGATATATACCTAAAATCATGCAGTTATCTTAATTATCTCAAACAGCTTCAAGAGGAAGTTCTCTATTAAAGTTAAAGCTCAACTTGCTAACTGTCACACGTGCAGCAACAGTGGGTCTTGTATCTTTTATGGGGAAACGATCCAAGGCTGCACAGTCTTTAACCCATTTCCTTTTTGCATCTATAGAGATTAGACCCATGTTCTGAAAGAAGACTCTGATCTCTGCTACTTCTGTAAACCCCATCCCCAAACTCCAAATCATTTTCTGACCAGATGAGGACCCAGAAGGACCTCAGTGTGAGGAGACTTCTTGTTTGTAGTATTTTTTTTTTGTGTTTGCCTAGCTGTGAGGACTATTAAACAGGTAGATATCTGACTTGTGGCCTCACGTTTCTCTTACGTAGTCTGGCAGCTCTATTCTTAAAAGGTGTTTTAGTGCTACAGAGATGATGCCTTAAATAGGATTGTTTAAAAAAAAATGGTTACCATTCTCAACTATGATTGATGCATTAATTATGATTTCAATAATAGAGTAGTAAAAATTGACTGAACACTACAAACTGTTTCTAACATTTGTGGTGTGCACATTACGATTTTAAATGAAAAACACTAATAATAAAAATGCTAATATCGAAATTTTAAAATATAGAATATCCAACAAAGCGCTTATGTAAAATAATTCTAGATGCAGTGCCAGCAACGCAATGTGTTCACTGCTGACAGAGATGTCTTGGAGACGTTCCAACACCATATGCAAAAATGTACCTGGCTATGAAACAAGAGTATACATATATAGGAAAACGGACTGATGATGCACAAACACTGCATGAAGGCTCTGAAAATGTGACACCTGCCAGTTTTGATGGAGTGGAAGTGTTCAGTGCTAGCCTGATTCAGACACTTGCCATACTTTACAAAACTGGGCGGGCTGTGTTACTGTCTCTTATGACACTACAGCTTGTCCCATTCATCTCATTTTATACAGAATCATTTTAAAAACTAAAAACAAAAGGGATTGGCTCCAGCAGATCCCCGTGACCCTGTAGTTAGGATATAGCAGGTTGGATAATGGATGGATGGATGGAAAAACAAAAGGCATGTTTGAAACATGTTTGTTACTTGGGATCCAGCACGATCACCACCCTGCACAATTCAAAATGTATGATAAAAGTGCACCCAATAGTTTGTATTTTGAGCTCAGTGAGATGCTTCACTGTTTGTATATTTTTGACTTCTTGCTGTTTAAGAAAATAAAAGTCAGTCATTTTCTAAACCTCTTAGTTCTGAACAAGGTTGTGGGAGGTTCTGGAGTCTATCCCAACTAGCATAGGGTACTAGTCCATCGCAGGGAAAACACACTCACACACACCAACTACACACTAAGCAGAGTCAGCAAGGAATGCCATTCCAGTACAGACAATCTAATTGCTATTACTATAACACAAAAGTGTTTATGATGCAAGATACAACCAGATTATCCCTAGAAATCCCACAATGATTGGAAGAAGACAATGTGGAGAATCCACACAGGTGTTTCCTACTTTGCAGTGCTAGAAACCCTAGTCTGTTTATTAGCTGAGATGCCTTCAGTATTGAGTTTGCATAATCTTGATAGTGCAGGTTTCCTGTCATAATTCCCTAAAGCAAATTTGGCTAACATTCTATTGTGTGTGATCTAAAGAAGAATTTCTGTTTCTCTCATATTCCAGAATATGTCTGCAGAGTTAACTCACAACTCATAAATTGGTGTCTCTTCCAAGTCTGGTTCTTGCCTTGCAGTGATGCTGACAAGACGGGATCCAGTTCCCCACCAGTAATGAAAAATGGGTGGATGGATCTGAGCATATGGAACAACTGAGTTTACCCAAGAATGAATTTGGTGCTAAAATGCTGCAAAAACTTCACCCACTTTAAACACAGCATGAAAGGTTCTCTCTCTTGTCAGTATGGTTCAAAAAAAAAAAAAGAAAGAAAGAATAAATGATAAATGCTGTCTGAAGCCACATGGCCTGTTTTTTAAAGTGTGTTACAATTTTATATTGTTATGTAATACATAATATTTTTGTAATATGAAACAGTACAGTACACTGTCTCATGCATGGTGCTCTACTCTTTTCATTGGCTGTCTTCAAAACTTTATCATCATTAAAAAATTTTATTGAACTACAGCATCTCCTTTCCTACTGTTGCTTCATATGTGAATGCCAGCCTGCCCAGAGCCATTGCAATATCAGCACACCCGTTTCCTACATACCCTTGTCCTAAGATAAGGGTCATGTGAGCAAAGGTCTGTCCTTTAATAGCTGTAATCTATTTGTATCCATGAACCCAGGTTCAGCCATGCTCTTTAGGTGATTATGTCTTAGGATCGTCAGGATTTCTCTTAGCAGTTTCCAACCTTCCCTTAAAGTTACTCATTTTTACTTCCATGTAAATGGACGTTTGGTGATGGGGTCAAAAACTTCCTGTCAAATTTTGTTCAGATTAAGGTTCTATGATATTCAAAACATGAGAAAAGATTATTTTAGCATGTTCTCTATATATGATGGTGGAAAATCAAAATTGATTTTCACATCTTAAAATTAAAATTTTTGTTGGGAAAATAATGCTTTCTTATTTTGGGTGTAGGGGTATTAGATGGCTAAATTTCAGCAAAGATAGAATATTATAGAACAAGCAGTTTTCAAGATATTTGCCTTAAGTCTCGAGACCTATATACAATGATAACTTTAGAAAAGAATTGGCCTATCTTCTTCAAAGTTGCATTTTCATTACACGCTCTGGGTCTATTGTTTTTGGTTCAGTTTGGTCCAATACTTAAGCCCATATCCTTTAAAAACAATCTGACCTATGTCTGACAGTAACTGCTATAAACATTATTTAGTTTAATTAGGATAATCTGCTCTGTTTACTCATAGGACCAGAACTTTGATTTACAAAATGTTTGCACAAGTAGTTTTTCATTTGCATAATTTATTGAAATAGACATATACGCAGACACAGAGGCACACTCAAAGACAGTAATAAATAAAGATAGCTGACAGTTTGTTTGCCCTAGCAGAACATATGCTTGACAATAAAGAGGAAGAAAAGAAGCCAACATTTATCTATCTATGCAGCTTATTTTCTTCATTTGGCCCAATTTATTTAGTTTCAGATTAAATATTATTTAAGTTATTCGTTTGATTGAATGTTAATTTTAGTCTAAATTTATTTTGTCATGTCATTTTCTAACCACTTAATCCAGACCCGGGTGGGTGCTGGAACTTATCCCAGTTAGCACAGGGCACAAGGCAGGAACAAACCATGGACACAGCACCAGTATATTGCAGGGCAAACACACAGACCAAGGCCAATTTAGCCTAACCAATTCACCTATCTTGTATGTCTAAACAGTGGAAAGATACCAGAGAACCCAGGATATGAACCCTGGTCTCCTTACGGCAAGGATGCAGCGCTACCACTACTCCACCTTGCCACCCTAAATTTACTGTGTACATAATACATATTATATAAATTAATGTACTCGATTGTACTGTATATTATTGAACAGTACAATCCATTATATTGTATTGTATTGTAAAAGCTTCCATAGAGTGATTTCCTACATTATGACTAATGTAAAATTTATATAGAAATACTGTATGGACCTTTCCTTATCAATGTTTTCCCTCTTGTTAAACTGTCTTGTCCCAAGCAGAATTGATGTCATCTGTTTTGCCAAAGTTCACCTTACTGCTTATTTTATCACATTTAACATTTTCCAAATTGTTCTTACTTCTTCTTTCACTTTGATCCTTCCTAATCCATACATAGCTGTAGCTATGCTGCTGGGATTGGCACCTTAATGTGTAGACACCAGTTTCAAGCTGCCTTTAATAGTTGGTTTATGGAGGTGTATGTGAGATTTTGTGTCCTTTGTTGCTTTATGTTATGTATTTACTGTGCTTTACTTGTTGACTACTTTATCATAAAATGTTAAGGTAGAGTATAACTGGCGGCATGGTGGTGCAGTGGTAGTGCTGCTGCCTCGCAGTTAGGAGACCCGGGTTCTTCCCTGTGTGGAGTTTGCATGTTCTCTCCGTGTCTGCGTGGGTTTTCTCCGGGTACTCCACTTTCCTCCCACAGTCCAAAGACATGCAGGTTAGGTGGATTGGCAATCCTAAATTGTCCTTAGTGTGTGCTTGGGGTGTGTGTGTGTGTGCCCTGCAGTGGGCTGGCACCCTGCCAGGGTTTGTTTCCTGCCTTGTGCCCTGTGTTGGCTAGGATTGGCTCCAGCAGAACCTCCATGACCCTGTGGTTAGGGTATAGTGGGTTGGTTGATGGATGGATGGAAGAGTATAATCAAGTAGAATAATACAGTGGTGCAGTGATTACTGCTATTGTTTCACACCTCCAAGGGAGTGGATTTGAACCATGCCTTGGTCACTGGCTGAGGTGTGTTTGTTTTTTTCATCAAAAGGGTAGCTTGTTTTTCTCCAAAAAAGACACGTGTACTTTGCAACTGTAAACTTTCTCCAGTAGGAGCATCTGTGGGTATGCGCATATGTGTGTCCAGCCATAGACTGGCATCCTGTCAAGGGACATTGCCTGTCTCGCACCAAGGGCTGTTAGAATAGACTCAGAACCATAAGTATATACCTGACAGAAAAGTATTTTGGCTTAATTTGTGACTTGAAATAAGTAAGGTGTTGTTGGATGTATGCGTGAATATACCTCGAGATGGACTAACATCTTGTTCAGGGCATCTTCATGCTTGCCTCCTATGAAGCAGACTTCACTTAGC
>JANRMT010028174.1:143836075-143872322 GCA_026402145.1 Polypterus bichir lapradei
GGAAGAGTGGGGTAACATCTCACAGCAAGAACTGACAAATCTGGTCCAGTCCATGAGGAGGAGATGCACTGCAGTACTTCAAGCAGCTGGTGGCCACACCAGATACTGACTGGTACTTTTGATTTTGAGCCTCCCTTCATTCAGGGACACATTGTGAAACATTTTTAGTTTATGTCTTATGGTGTTGACTCTTTTAGTGTTCATACAAATATTTACACATTAAGTCTACTGAAAGTAAAAACAGTTGAAAGTCAGAGGACGTTTCTTTTTTTGCTGAGTATATATACAGCATATAGCCAAAACGTCTGACCATATGAAAGCACTGCTTTTACAACCTTATAAGACCACTACTTAGCAAAGTTACATCAGCAATATGAAGCTGTATTTTTTATGTTGAAATAGCAAAGTTCTGCATGTTCTTGGTGAGCCACTAGATGTAATGAAATACTGTGGCCGGATGCAGGAAAGACAGCTCCACAAAAAGTAAAATATGCATTTAATATTCAACACTCAAACAAAAATAAACACTCTTTGGAGTACCTGTCCTCTTAATACTAGGGCTAAAAGCAACTTAAATCAACTGGCTGGTTTAGCCACAGGTTTGGGTCAGTTTCTCAGGAGCTCCATCTGGTGAGTAGCACTTGCCAAAAATGTCACCTCCATCAGTTGCCCTCAATGGGCAGTTTGTCTGCAATGTGGAGAAAGAAGGAGATGACAATGTTAGCAACAGTGCACACTCTAGTCCCACAGTGTTATTAAATACCTTGACAGAGCCTGTAAGAAGATCATTAGACATGCATGTGTGGCAATACATTATGACTTCCAGAGGAACTAAAAGAAGTAACTACGTATTTTCAAAACATAAGAAGTATCACAGCTCCTTCTCTTTAACTTGTTTTTTTTATTTTTGCAGTTGTCTGTATTAAATACAGACAAAATATCAGGAGAAAAAAAGTAAACATCCGTTTTGTACATTAGAGAAGAACCTAACCCTCCCCCTCTTCCACTCAGCCTGAGCCAAGGGGTAACATATACTGGGAGAATCCAGTCACCAAAGAATGGATGTTGAGATTTAAAGAATCATGACTAAGCCACAACTGCTAAATAAATAAATAAAACAAGCAGTAGTTGACAGAAAAACAAAGTGAAGGTGTTACAGCAAATCAGGATGTACACAACTGAACAGCAGTAGTTTCAATTGCATTGCTGGAAGTACTATTGATCCTTGCTGCAGTCAGTTCAAACTGTATTAAACTGAAGAATGGGGACTGCCAGTTGTCTACAGTAATATGCTCAGGTGCCTTCCAATGAACAGGAGGCAAGAATTTATTTGGCTGCCAGGGTACCCAGACAAAATAAACGCTCAGGAAGTTTAAGTAGAAGCAAAGAGAGGTCTAACAGAAGATAGATCTGAGACAACTGAGGAATATTTAAAGAACCAAAAATAATTGCAGGGCCGTTTTAATGTAAGGGCACTGCGTGGGGGCCCGCAATGTTTCTGATGCCTATGTATGTTTCCGTTCTGCTATTAAAAGAGGAGCTCCAGTGCATTACTTTGCGCGGGGGCTTATGCTGTAAAGTCGGCCTTACTGGAAGGTGACATACTTGCGTCTACAAGGAAGACAGAAAGGCAGTACCAGAACATTAGGAGAAAAGGGCCAGATAAGCCAAATCAACATAAATGACAAAGAGGTCCATCAGATGGCGTTTACGGGGAGTAGGACAAAGTCTATGTGTAATTTTGAACTGGGTGTGTTGATAACTAGATTTTTATTTGCATTATTTTAGGATCGTAGGTTCGCGTGTTTCACTAATAAGCTACCAAATACTAAGGGTGTATTTGATAAATGCCTGTTACAACTATTAGAGAATGATAAATACATAGTCATAACAGATTCCCAAATAAATAACTTCCGATACTGTACGAATTTAAATTTTCAGCACAGTTATTTGTATATTGCATTCTTTGGCTCTAAAACTGGCTCGATTTTGGAGGAGACTAACTTGCTCTTAATACAAGCTTTCCGCCACTGCGTCTTGAGGCCACCTACCTCTGGCTTTAATAAATAAAAAAAAAGCCGGAAGCACGTGTCAGCAACCTTCCCCATTTGAGAAGAAAAGTAAGCTTTCATTGTGATTGGTTTCTTGCACAATGATTGACAAATATTACGCCCATATATCAACGCTTCGAATCTTTGGAGGTGACATACATTTATTGTGAGAAGATGAGGTACGAGGAAAATAATACCTCAAGGTCATTTTAAAAATAAAAAATAAAAAGCAATAAAAAACATCGTCCCACCCCTACCCTGTAGTCTCGCGAGTGAGTCCCCTGTAGTTCGTTTCTGAATCGTTTTAGTGTGTCACTCACTTCTCACGTGATTGAAGAGACAAGGAGGGTGGAGCTCACGTGATGATAATATTCTTCCTGGTTAGCGTCAGTCCAAACGCGAGACCTCCGAGTCCAGCGAGCGGAGAGTGTTGTTGGTAGTAATCGTCTTGCTTGTGGGAGAAGTCGGAGTTTCGTTGTTTGTTTTTCCTTTTCTTTTTTCCTGTTGACCTGTCTCTCGTTCAAGTGCAGTGGCTGCATTCCTGGCTCCGGCAACATGGCCTTGCTCTCCAGTAAACAACTCCTCTTGATTGGAATGACACTGGGTAAGACATTAATTGAAATTTGGTTTGGTGCGTTCGCCTGTTAGCGCGTTACGTTACTCACATTGCGGATCCGAATGTCTGCCGCTTGTTTGGTTTTACTGCACTGCTAGGGATTAGTCGGTTACAGGGCAGTCTTATTCTCTTTATTTTCCCTGTAAGGAGTCCGCGACGCAACTCTTCGTTTAGCGTACCTCCAACGCATTGCAATTTGATACCAACGTTGGTTGCTCATTCTTTACATTTTGAACTATTGCTTCCTTTGTGTCGCTTTTAGCAAGTGACTCGTTCTCGGAACTTGTACTAAATTGTACTTCCTCCTTTTTTGGTTTATAACATGCGCAGTTTGTCAATTTATTTTCTCTATTAACAGGTCAAGCTATGGGTCGACATGACTTAATGGCCTCTATATGCACGACGCAACATTGTCTTTTCCTCTGCCACGTGACGACAGCAGACCATTTGTCAGCAAATGCTGACCAGCACCCCATACCCCCCCCCTCCCCGTTTGTTAGATGTTAAGCTGTATTAGTTAAGTGGTCACTCAGACCATTGTTTCACCAAGAATTTTTTCCAATTTTTTGGTATTGTTATATTTGCAATAGTGTATCGATTTGCAGATGCATCTCAAGTAAGACCTAGGTCAGGTTAAGTACATTTCATTATGCCCGAGAGAAAACGTCTTTAGCTACACGCAAGATTTGTCAATTCAGGCAAAAACCAGTCACGACTCGACATGTTGATACGGGCTATAACTTCATAGCAAAAAGACAAGCAACAGGTCATGTGAAACAATTCCCATGAGCCTTCATTGAGATTTTTCCCCACTTCAGCTGCTGTCAGGCCCATTTCTTGAGTGACCCTGCAGAGGAGTTTCTTTCATCTTGTTGACAGTTGATGCCAGATATTTTTTATCGGTAGTGATCAGGCATCACCTTGATTGTTTACATTGCTTTGTAACGTTCTGTTTTGGTAGTTATACATAAAGCTGTAAGAGAAAGTGAAACTTAGTGGGTAAAGATTTGAACTGTGTATGACAAGGTAGCGGACTCAATGCCCACACCTGCAACACTCAAGAAGGTTACTCTTTACAAAAATGTCACCACAGTGTGTTGTGTGTTTTTTATTTTTTTTTTTTGTTTCACATGTCTATTTTATATAGTGACATTGGCGTTCTATGCCACAAGAGTGTTTTAAAAAATGCAGCATTATAAGTGGAACTAAAATTAAAAAATGTAGGCTAGGTAGAAACTTGTGTGCAGTATTGAAAGACATGTGGAAACATCAAATGCATAAAAAAAATCCAATGCAATATATAAATAATGTAGGTAGCAGTTGGAATAGAAACTAGTAGACACTGGGGGGAAAAAGCCCTGATTAAAAAAAAGTGGTAAAACATAAAAAATGTAAGGTAGATGAACATGATAGTCCATCTTGCAGTTTGTAATGTAGGAAGTACTAGGGTGTTGTACCGTGTTAGCCGTTATGAATGTAGAGAAAAGCCAAGCAAAATGACATTTTTAATTGACTAACTAAAAAGATTACATCTTGCCTGAAGAAGGGGCCTGAGTTGCCTCAAAAGTTTGCATATTGTAATCTTTTATTGGCTAACTAAAAAGGTGTCGTTTTGCTTGGCTTTTCTCTAATGTAGGAAGGATATTTGTTTAGATCAGCTTCATCAAACTGATCATGGAGTGCTGCAGTGGCTGTAGGTTTTTTGTTCCAGCTGTTTTCCTTATTAGTAACCAACTATTGTTGCTAATCAAGCATACTACTTTTGTTTTTTCTTCTTAACTTGCTGCCAAACAATGAAATGCAAAGTGTGCCAACAGATGACCAGCTAACTCGGACAACACAAACCTCGTACTTGAGTTGTCGCCATTTTTGCTCCAACCGCTTAATTAGAATCCACTTCTTGTTCTTAATGAAATATATTGTATAGCTCCATAACAGTGCACGTCAGACCCCAGCCAAATAGTTTTTTTTTTTGTTTGTTTTTTTTTTTTTTTTTTTTGAGAGCCCAACCCAAAACTTTTCCATTTTCAAATATTTTATTGAAATACATTGCATAATTTGGCAAACATATATGCAAAATGATTCATGCCAGCTGATCAGTAGTTGGCTCAAATTCCATGTCATTGTTTTGCCTGCTGGTTAATTTAAAAAAAAAAAAAATGTTTCCAGGGCAAGATCCAACCTGTGAACGCTGCAATCAAGTCCCAGCCTCACTGGGTCACATGTTTTGGGCCTGCACCAAATTAACATCATTTTGGACCAAAATTTTTGATGACCTCTCAGACAGCCTTGGTGTCACAATAATAAAAAAAAAATTAATACAAAAAAAATTGCTCTGAATTTCTCAAAACATGTAATTTTAAAATTAGGGCAAAATAATTAGCAGCAGTAATTGGTTATTAATTAAGAAAGCCTTCATTTAAACTTTACATACAGACCTTGGTAGAAAGCAGAATGCACTATACAGGCAGTCCCTGGGTTACATATGAGATAGGGACTGTAGGTTTGTACTTAAGTTGAATTTGTAAGTCGTAACAGCTACATTATTTTAATAAATGCTATTGTTGACCGACTGTAACCAAGTGCTAATCCAATGAATGATGGAGTTTCACCTCTCTCTGACTTTTTTATTATTTCTACTTTATTTTCAATGGTGATGGTTTTTCTCTTTACTGTATTACCAGCACTTGCATCAGATTTGTGTTTCAGAGACATTCTTGAAGGGTGAAGACAAAAGGTTAAGATGAGCTCTTCTGCACTGCACAGCTATCACAGCAGGCAGGCATCCCTCGTCAGCACGTCTGGTGTACTGACAACAGACAATTTACTGTGATGTACGTAACAGTACAAACAGGCTTGCTATTGAGATGGAATGGGAGTAGCGAGGGGCGGTTCACCACCCACCCACCACACAGTCACATCCACTACAGTAGCAACCTGCAGCGTGCGTCCACCGACCGAGAATGAGCACGGTGCGGCCAAAGGTGTGTAGTGAATCGCCCACCACCGCCCCCATTCAACAGGCAGCCACCCGAAGCACACTACAATGCTACCCTCAGTGGCCTCCGTTCAGCCACAACCGGGTCACCGCTTGTAGCATTACCAGCCGCCCACCGAAAACGGGCAGCCATGTGTAGCGGGCGGGCATTGAAACGCCCCCCTACTGCTCCATCCAGCCTGCATCTACTCAGGAGCAGTAGCTGCAGCAGCATAGTGGGTGGACAGCGAACCACCCCATTAAGCCTCTGTCCTGCACACGAGCGATAGCTGTGACCCCGGTGACTATGGACTGCAGGTCACCGCTCACTTGCCGCCTGAGGGGCACTACACTGCGCAAGCAGCAAAATCGCAGCATCAGCAGGCCAAAGATGACGGAGCGGCAGTTGATGCGTCACAGCTGTGGCCTCGTTCGTAAGTTGTTGGTCGGATGTTCGTAACCTGGGGACTACCTGTGCTTGATACATTTGGTTACAAGTGGAGAAAAAGCCCCATCTGAGGTCCTCTTTGGCTTATATAGGGTAAGAGTAATGTTGTGTGTTTGTTTTGTTTTTTTTTTTTTTTGTCACTGCTGACTACTTTATGCCAGCATTACACTATAGGGCCCAACATGATTTATTGCCGGAGAGCATGCAAAATGAATAACTGGTGGTTATCTATATTACTAAACAAAGGTTGTATATATGCACGGATGCCAGAGGCCAGACGCACCGAAAGTGCACACGCTCAGTGCCCCAGAGTCAAACCCAGCGGCTTCCCAGAGTCAGTAGGTGATGCCCAAACAACACAACGCAACCTGTAAACTAAACTTCAGGTCACAATACAAATGCCGCCTGAACGTGAACGTGAGCGTGCATGTCCCCGCATATACAACCTAATGACGTTGACCAGATAAATAACCAAGTGATTGGATTGCTTCCTGGAGAAAGCCACGTCTTTCTAAGTACTGACAGTGTTGATTCTGAACATGAAACTGAGCGTCTTAATTTCCCATATATTTAGAATATTTAAACACTATTAACCTGGCCGGATTACCAGAACACAATCTTAACCTTAAAGTAGGGACAATAGTCATGCTATTACCTTAAGAAACCTTAATACTAAACAAGGTTTATGCAACGGTACACGGTTGGTCGTGAACAACATGAGAGAAAATGTTATTGAGGCACAAGTGCTTATGTGATCCTGTACTGACAATACTGTTTTGATTCCCAGAATTGACCTTACAAGTTCTGACCTGGAATTACCTTTTAAACTTAAACGACACCAATTTCCCATTAAGGCTGCATTTGCCATGACACTCGACAAATCCCAAGAACAAACCATGGACAAAGTAGGGATTTACTTATCTGAGCCTGTATTTGGACATGGACAACTTTATGTTGCCTTTTCAAGAGTTCGGCGTTCATGTGACATTAAAGTGAAGGTTTTAACTACTCCATACCAGGGAGAGCTAATTCAAGGACAGGAAACCATCTTTACCAAAAATGTTGTTTATAAGGAAATTTTTGATTAACTGTTTTTTGAATTTACCATTTTATGAATTTTTTGTTTCCAATTTACTTCGTTTGCACTCCGATATTTTTTTACTTATGAGTTGAACAACTCGGACATTTTGGACTTAAATGATAAAACAATTTAAATTTTAGTATTAATAAATTGATTAATTTTAGTACAAATATATTTAATTAAATGAAAACTTTTCCAGGATGCTCCCACCCTCCATGATTTTTCATTCCTCCAAAGATTGGAGGGAACAAAGTGATTGCCATTGTTGGATTTGTGATTCTTTAGAGAATCGGGGGTTTACTGGTTGTAGCTAAAATATGTAACTCAAACTTTAGGTTCCAATAAAGAACAGAACAAAGTTATTAAAAGAATGAGTCGACAGAATTCAGCATTGAAAGAGACCGGTCTATATATGCATAGTGGATTCATTACTGGCTGTCTAACATCCAGCTAACGTATGTGCTTTGCTTGAAACCAGAAGCACCACACAGAATAGTCAGTACCAGATATTACTCGCATACAGCTCCATTCTGTTTTGCATAATGTACATCTCTGGAAAAAAAATTTGACCACAGCATTAAAAAGTATTACTTCACACAAGTTTAGGTTTATTTTTATTTTTTTCCCCCAAGGTCAAAGTTAATCTTGCAAACTGACTTTTTTTTCTGTCCTCCTCTCAATTTGGTTGATAAAGCTGTGAAAAGCAAGAAACAAAACTTAGAAGGTTGTAGAATTTCTGATTTATATTTATTTTACTACGCAGGAGTTAATATATGGAGATGATTTTCTATGAAGTTTTGAGTATAATACTGTATTTGTTTTTAGACTCAAAACTTAATTTTGCTTTGTCTGACTTCATTTTAGTTAAAGACCTATCTTTTTCATTATAAACCTTTTATTTTGTGTACACTGGCAAACGTGGCAAGGTTTTGTGTGTTTACTTGGTAATTACAGGGGGTCCTCTGGTTACAACACAGTTCCGTTCCTGCGACAGTGATGTAACCCGAATTTTGGTGTAAGTCGAAACACACCCTACCCCAAGTCACTTACCTATCCTAACACATTTGCAAAATCATAATCTAGAACATAAAAACACAACTAAGCCACAAAAAAAGGAAAAGGACATAAATATACTGTACTGTACACTGTACTGTAGTAACAGAAAAAGCGAGTGTAAAAAAATTCCTTTATTCCTTCTGATCTCTTTACAATGTCTAATTTCACTTCCATCGTGATGGCTTTCCTCTTCTTCGAAGCACTACCATCTGAAGACTCTGACTTTCATTTAGGAACCATAAGGGCCACAAAGTTGCCAAACGGATACACAAACGGAACACTTCCTCCGCATGCCACCAAACGAGTTCGCCAAGTCCCTCACTCATACGCTGCGTTACTGTGTATTCTTCCACTGCGCGCCACCAAACTAGTTCGCCTACATAGTCCGTAAGTACGATGCTAACGGTGTAAGCCGAAACACTCCCTTCTCAATTTTTTTAAAGTTTTTATGGGAGTGAATGTTGTAAACTCAAAACGTCGTATGTCGAGACATTGTAACCCGAGGACCCCCTGTATGTAATTTTTGTTTTCATATGTGTAAGTAAATTTTGGGTGTGGGTTGCTGCAGTAATTGATTGTTAAAACTTTTCTTTGTAGTTTTGTTGCATTTATATATTTTTTTTGTTTTCCCCAATTTCACTCTTGATTCCAAGCACTTCTACATATTTACAGCTGTAATATACTTAAACCATATAGCAACAATATGAAGCATATTAATCATATGGTACATGACAAGTGGATCTCGAGCAAACTAACAAATCTTGTCAGTTTAAAGCTCCGATAACATAACTGGGGACGATGAAAACAAAAGGTCTACTTAACAGTATTTCTGGAGAAACAAACATTGGCTGATTGGGTCTCTAATAAATTGTAACCAAAAAAAGAGACTGTTCTGATGACGGTGGCTGCCCAGCCATCGTCTTGTCCTAGGCATTACAGAGTATCATGCCTACATGTTAAAGTGGATTTTGTGTATTATTTTGGATTTTGTGTTAGGGTTGGGTGATGTGTAAAATGTTCTAGTTGATTAATCGCCCTCTTAAACATCATAGATTGGACTTTGAAAGGGCAGCATCAACATTTTAACTGAGTAACCCAACACTGCTTTTCTGTAATTTCTGTAGTTTTTCACAGGGTCTCATCATTTTTACTTGAATATATGTGGCAAGGTACGAGAATACCTTGTTTAATATAGAAACTCCCAGAAAGGCGAATGGGTGGCCAAAAGGAACTTGACCTTTCCTTTGGGAAAACTGTCTTCAACACTATTTAACCAGAACTTTGCATAAGCCATCCAGTGAACAAGGCAAGTTTAGCCTGTGTGGCTAGCAAAGCGCTAAAGACTTGTCTCACAAGCTGTTAAGAAACATAAAAAAAAAATAATTGGCAAACAGGAGACTATGCAGTCCATCAAGCATATTTGTTGAGCTAATAGCTAAGCTATTCTAATATCTCATCTAGATTCCTCCTAAAGGTTGTCAAGTTTTCTCTTTCAACTTCATATCTCTGTAATTTGTTCCAGAGTCCCACAACTGTTTGAATAAAGTGCTTTCTGGCTTCAATCTTAAATGAATTTCCCCTTAATTTCCAATGATCTCCTCAGGTACGTGATTCACCCTTGAGCTAAAAGAATGTTGCTGGATCTACTTTATCCAATGCCTTTGAGGATTTTAAATACCTGGATTAGGTCCCCAAGCAGTCTCCTCTGCTGGAGACTAAACAGGTTTAATTCTTTGATTCTGTCAAAATAGGACTTGTCCTTGAGTCCTCGGATGCCCGTGGTTTTTCTGCTCTGCATGACTTCATGTGTTGCTGTGTTTTTCTTGTACTGTGATACCAGGAATGCACACACAACTCCAGATGTGGTCTTATTTGTGCATTATATAGTTTGAGCATAATGTTCCTTAATTTTATATTCAACAGTTTTTATGATCTGACTTAACCTTTGTTGCTTCTGTACATTGCTTAGTCTGTGAAAATGTTATGTGAACATGTACCTCAAAATCTTTTTCAGTGGTTGCTTCTTGTTATGACAGTATCTCCCATCTTATATTTATAATTGATGTTCTTTTTGCCCATGTCTCCGTATTAAACTGCATTTTCCAAGTGTCCACCCAGTTCTGAAGGCTGTTTTGGGTATTTTTGAATTCTTTTAGCTTTCTTAATGTCTGCCTGCCCTCCAGTTTTAGTGTCATCTGTGAATATGTCAAGTTTACTAACTACTGTATACCAGAATACAATGTAATTAATAGAAAAAGTAAAGGTCCAAGGACAGACCTCTGGTTGAATCCATAGATGACTATGCCTCATGTGGAGCATTTTCCTCTTACCTTTTCTCTTTGTCTCCTGCCAGTTAACCAAATAGAGATCCAGTTTTGTAGGTTACCTCTGATGCCTAAAAAGTCTAGTTTCAGAATTAATGTTTGGTATGGGACTGTATTAGATGCTTTTTGAAAGTCTAAGTACAGGTGCATCTCAATAAATTAGAATATCATCAAAGTTAATTTATTTCAGTAATTCAGTTCAAAAAGTGAAACTCCTATTATATAGATTCATTACTTGCAAAGTGTGATATTTCAAGCGTTCATTTCTTTTCATTTTACTGATTGACTGCAGGTAATGAAAACTTCAGTATCTCAGAAAATTAGAATATCACATAAGCATAAGACCAATTAAATATATATATTTTTTTATACAGAAATATTTGCCTACTGAAAAGAATGTCCATATACGCACTTAGTACTTGGTCAGGGCTACTTTTGCATGGATTACTGCATCGATGCGGCGTGGCATGGAGGCAATCCGCCTGTGGCACTCCTGATGTGTTATGGAAGCCCAGGATGCTTTGATAGCGGCCTTCAGCTCATCTGCATTGTTGGGTCTGGTGTCTCATCTTCCTCTTGACAATACCCCCATACATTCTCTATAGGGTTTAGGTCAGGTGAGTTTGCTGGTCAATCATGCACAGTGATACCATGTCATTAAACCAGGTATTGATACTTTTGGTAGTGTGACCAGGTGCCAAGTCCTATTGGAAAATGAAATTGGCAGCTCTGTAAAGCTTATCAGCAGAGGAAAGTATGAAGTGCTGTAAAATTTCTGGTAGATGGCTGTGCTAACTTTGGACTTGATAAAACACAGTGGTCCAAGGTTGTCTTTTCAGATGAAAGTAAATTTTGCATTTCATTTGGAAATCAAGGTCCCAGAGTCTGGAGCAAAAGTGGAGAGGCAAAGAATCCAAGTTGCTTAAGGTCCAGTGTGAAGTTTCCACAGTCCGTGATGATTTGGGGAGCCACATCATCTGCTTGTTTTAGTCCATTGTGTTTTATCAAGTTCAAAGTCGGCACAGCCATCTAGTTGTAGGACTCTGGAACAAACTACCAAGACGTGAAATTGACACAGAAACACGACAACCTTTAATATGTGTGTGTGAATGTTATATCATTTTAATATGAGTGTGAACTTCATTTTTAGGATCTAGGATATTTGTTACAGCCTGTGCTAATGTGTTCTTTGTCAGAAAAAACTTCTTGTAAAGGTGAATATGTTCAGCGAGGTACCCTACTGATTCGAAGAAGCTATTCCACCTGGTGTTTCCTGCCTCACTGGTTCCTGGCAGGCTTCTTGAAGAAGGCAGACTTTACCCACATCACTAGTGATGCAGCCTCTAAAATATTTATAGTGATGGCAGGTCTCTCCCAACAAAGTGATGAATTGACACAAGCAGGTTGAATGTACACTATTAGGCACAACCCCTTTTAAAACTTCCTGGAAGGCTTTCAGACAGTATGATGCATTGTCTGTAACCACTGCTAAAATTTCATTAAGATTCAGCTGGTTGTTGTGAAGGGACTGAAGTGTTGCCTTTGAAAAGATGGAAAAGTTGCAGCTTTCCATAAAGATAACCGCTGCCAAAAAGTATTGGACTTCAGTACCTGTAATTGTAAATAATGTACATAATTACAATGACTCTTAAAAATTAAATGTTTACACATTAACAACGTGCATCATTATCATCTGTAGGTTCATCTTCTGCATAGCTTAAAATAATTACAAAGCAAAAGCAAACTAATTTGCAAGACGCTAAATCCAGGAATTAAACAGAAAAAAAGAGAGACCTGCTTTTAAGGGGCTTGTTGCATCTGCGGAGAAGCCTGCTCTTCTGCCCAGGTTTGTAGGTGCCGAGTTTATAACGGAAGAGTCAAATGTTGACCTTGGGTGCCTCGTCACCTTGAGGCAAAACATTTATTAAATCCAAAAAAAATCGTTAACAACCAGGGCCGTTCACTAATAACATTTTCCTGTGGGAAAGACTTAATACCAGTTAAATAAAATTTCATGTGCAATTAGAACTGCTTACATAAAAGAATTGCCCTTCAGCCAAATGTCTACTCTCCTATCAGTATGTTGAGAAATATGAGGTCTCGGCTATCTGTGGTTTAATCAACTACAACATAAATTTTATTGCCACAAATCTTTCGAAGAACTGTGTCCATATGTTTGAAGACTGCTCTCATTTTCTGGCAGCTTGCCTCCTTGTTTACAATGCTTAATAAAGAAAAAAGGACTTTTCAATCTTAACTTCTCTTTGTTCTTGAGGTGGGTTTTAGATTTGACGTGGTCATTGCAAGCAAGTATCTCCATGTCCGGTCTATCTTATGCTGGCAAAACTTGCAGAAAAGTTGCCCACATTTGTAAAAGCCACTGGGATATTGTTGTGCCCTCAATTTTGCAGTTAAGCTCGTGTTTCTTAGTTTTTTGTATGTAGTTAGTGTATCTGAGACTGCTCACTTTGATATTTCTTCTGTCTCATGCAGCTAGCTAATTCATGTGCCTTTAAACAAGAAAACATACAGGAAACATGCTCACAAACAGAGGCACGACTGAATTTCTACAAAGAGTTGCGTTTTCTTGAAAAACAATAAACTAGAAAATAGTATCTGAATGATAGATCTATAGATTATAAAGTCATTTATTTTAAGTTTTGTAACAGTCACCCCTTCAGTCTGTACATTCTGCACATTTGTTTTTAAATCTAAAATCCATTTTTCTCCATCAATTCCGTGATTCTGTCCATGTTTCATAGGGCCCTATTAGTTTTTTGTTTTTTTTTTTTTTCTCTTGTTGGGGAAACATAAGTAAAATAATTTGATCTGCCCTACCTTTTTTCTACTGCTTCTTCATAACACACTCTTGCCATGACTGTCTTGAGTTTAAATTCTTTGTCTGGGCCAGTGGCAGTATTCTCCAACATTCCAAAAGTTGGTGTTCTGTTAATTGGCAACTCTAAATACAAGTGGATACATGGTTGAGTGTGCTCTGTAGTGGACTATCATAATTGAATGGATAAGTTTTGTTTTACACCACACTACAGTATACAACATTAGTACACTGCCTCTGAGCATAAATTTTTCCGTTTTCTAAATTTGACTATTGCTGTATGTGGAAAGATAAAAAAATTCAACTTTTTAAACATGCTTAACAACAATGTACAAATGTCATTGGTGTCTGTAAAATAAGTAAATTATGCAACATTGCTTCATTCAGTGGTGGCAAAAATGAGTACATCGTTGGTTGAATTCTAAAAATACTGAGCACTAGAATATTACATATCACCTTTACTTGTTAATTTGTGTATTATTACACATCTGTTTCCTGGTTAACTAATAGTGTATGACTTCCTTGAGTGCCTCTTTTTTTTTTCCCCTCTAATATACTGGAAAGTGCTGCATGACTGGTGCCTTCAGATTTTCCCCACAGGTTTTCAGCTGTGTGTTGCGGACAGATGACATACTTGGGCACTCTACCTTAACATCCTCGGTGTTGTATTTTATTCCAAAAAAACATGTAAAAAGTGTTGCTTTTTTTTTTTTTTTGGCATGATAAATTACATTTTTATTAGATCTCAAAAGTATGATAATGATATAAATAATATATGATCAATAACAAAAATAACATTAATAATACAGCTAATTATGCCAAAACAGTATATAATCTCAAAATGAGTCCTTTATGTGGTAAATCTTAAACCATGGTGAAATACATAATCTGGCATTACAGTTGGTATAATATGTTTCTTTTCTAATTTTCTTCCAGATTTATCGGGTATATAACGAATAAAATGTCTACCAATAAGACACTTTGGATTGATCCGCAATGTGCTGTGTCGACCACATCTCTTTACCAGTAGTCTGGACAGTAGATGTGTGGCAAAGATTTGTTCTACAAGCTGGCATGTAAAGTTTGCAAGAAATACAGTTTCACCAGAATCTTGTTTTGTATAAGATGAATGCATTCCAAACGCACTGTTCCACCACATGACAAAATATCTTTTTGTAGTATTTTTGTTGCCTCCACATAACTGGATAGAAAGTCAGTTCTTGATCCGAACAATCTGTACCGTCTGTCGTGCTATTGTACACGACCACAACACAAGGCTTCGTAACCTGCTTGTTTCCTTTTGCCTGTACAGTGCTAAGAAGACAAACATCTTTCTTGTCTTTCCATCTCACTGCAAGCACTTCACCCTTTTGCCAAGCTACTGGTGCACCTCGTGATTTAGCTCTGCCAAACTCTTCAGGCATGCCATAATGGTTGGTGTACACTGTTCCATATGTGTCAGACTTTATTTGCAGCAAGATAGCAAATAGCTCTGGCAAAGTATAACAATTGTGCATGGTTACACAGTAACCTTGATCCTGCAGAGCATCTATCAAAGTCAGCAGTGATACCTGATTGTATTTTTGGATCAAACCTTGTCCCTTTCCCTGTGTACAGAACAAACTCCAAATGTATTTCGTTTTAGACTCTCAAAGCTCGTAAAACTTTATGCCAAATCTTGGTCTTTTTGATGTGATGTACTGTATCCATGATGGGTTGCCCCTCTAACCCATGAGACTTACATCGATGCTGACATCACAGTCCAGAATGTAAACACTCCAAAATTTTTCTACAATGACCTGGTATGTCTCCCAAATTTTCATCAGTTTGGGTACTGGATGGGTATTCTCATCAAAGTCTTCATTGTCAGTAAAGTACAGATATTTCATAATTACTGAATCCTACACTCTAATTTCACCAAAGAAAGGTATTGCCAAAATGTTGTTCTTGGACCAGTACCCATCGCTGCTCAGGTTTTACTACAAGGCCTTGCAATATCAATAAGCCTATAAGGCCCAGATATCTTCAGCAGTTGCCGGTTCCCATCTTTTTGAATGGGAAAACTACCTGGGTGTATAGTTATTTGCCCAACACTTTTACGTGTAACGATTGTGTCAGTCATGTCCTTATCCACGAATAACTTCAGGTAAGTGGTTGGGTGGGTCTTGACTGTCCAATGTCTTCTTTTTTTTTTTTTTTTTTTTCCTGGCTGCCCCACCTAAATAAAACAAGGTGGTGCTGGTTTATTTCAAGCAGGGTCAATAGACAGCCAGATGCGATGGTCACTGTTGGATTCATCAGAATCACTTTCAGGCTCACTGTCCGTTTCAGTTTCACCACCTGATGACAGATTCATTTCCTTATCACTGCTGATGAGAAGCTCCTTGGCATCCTCAACATCACTGCTTGTAACACTAGCAAGAGCATGCAGCACCTTGGCTGCTGATAAATGTTTAAGATGCGCCATTATTACGGAGGGAGTTATTGATCATACTTACAGGTGAGAGGACAAGATGTACCATCGCCATTGCTCATGTGACGCTTGAACAAGATGCACCATCCCAATCCCCCATGTGACGCTTAAACGTAATGCTACGCAAGACCCACCTATAACTTTGCCTGAGCAATGCTCTGGACTTGCGCTGACAGCACTTTTACAGCCCGAGTGATTCTCGGTTCTTATGCTTACACTTGATGCATCTGTACAGTTGCCCGAGTGACACTCGGGAATAACGCATCATGGTTGCCATGTGTTCCCAGCGATCATTTGATGCGTCCTCTGAGCACATCCTCAGAAATTAACGCAACACATGCACGAGTTGCAGTACCAGCAAAAAGTCTTGGGGTGCAGTGTGATAGGTCAGAATGTGACTTCAGAGTCTCTGTTTACTACCGTTTTACTGCTATGGGATCCTCCGGGGTCGGATCAATGTGTGTGCTTCGATGTTTGAATCATTCAATGGGGTGATGCAAAATGCCGACATCCAGAAAATACATTCGTGGTGCTTTTGTATTGAAGTGTCACGTTCTCCAATGTAATGACGCAATACATTTTAAAAGTCTGACATACCATCTTCCGTGTCTTTTTTTGTACCTTCAAAACATCAGAATGTACAGCAGCGTATTTGAGCCACAGAGAAAAAAATTAAGGGCATGGTGAAAAGGTGTATTTTGTGATTTAACTCTTGAATTATTAGAGCCTATGAAGAAACTCGTAAATCCAGCCCACCTTAAATCCCTTCGCACCTCTCCGTCAGCATCTTTTGTCTTCTAAATGTCTTCGATAAGCCCAAGCAGCCTGCTATACCACCCCACACCTCAGAACGGGCAATAATTTCTCCCAGTTCCTGCCTTGATTATCTGGGAGTGAGCTACCTAGAATTGTGAGGGGAAATAATTTGATGTGTGTTTTGTGTCTACAACCAATCTATGTAAACGCATTGTTAAAACAAACGTTTTTCATGTTTTAGTAATAAGAAAATGTAGACATGAACTGTATAATGTGTGAAGGCTGATGGTCAAATATCAAATAAACATTTTCACAAAAGGTGCAAGTACAATATGACTGCTTCCATGGTGCTGTGGTTAGAACTGCCAATTTATAATCCAAACGTCACGAGTTAAAAAACAGCTCCCTGGCAAATTTACTGTTTGGAGTAGTGAGCTGTTTTTATTGTTAATATTATACAATAAAAACATATGTTTTGATTTGTGTCTGTAAAGGCTGGTGTAAATTTATAGTACTTGTAACTTTTTTTTTTTTTTTTTTTTTTTTCTTTTTTTTCTTTTTTCACTTTTATTTTGTCATGATACAACACCCACCCCCAACAGGTCTGACACAGTTACTTTTTATCGGAAACTGAGAACAACTGTAGATGTGAGTGGTGTTTTGAGACAATGGAACTGTAAATTCTCTGATTTGGAGGGATAAAAGCTGACACACAAATGCTGGTGAATCTGCCTCCTTTTGTGTATCATCGTTACTTGAAATTTTTTTTATTCAGTTTATTTCATTTAGTTTTATTGAATGTTCCTGCTCACACTGAATTAGTATGCACCTTATGGTCCATGATGATGTCAAAGTCGCACTGACAAAAAACAAAGACATAGGTATATATGATATTTGGAATTATTCATTTTATGACCTGTATAATACATTTAGGAAAACATTGTGGCACTGATGCAACATTCATAATATTCCTATTCATTCGCATGCCTTTTTGCACTTGTAATCAGTGACCTCCTTTTTTTTTTTTTTTTCTTCCCGTTCTTGCCAGTGTCCACTTTTGGGTGCATGGGGGCGTTTCCTTTGTACTCCAGGACATATGCATGCACACAGGGCTATATGCAATCATCAGATTCAAATGTTAACAGTTCCCACACACCCAAGGACCGTCCTTTCTATGTTTACGACATGTGTACCTGTTGCAGTGTACATGCTTCTCTCTCTCTGAAGAAATCATTTTTATGACCTGAATAGTACCAATCAGAAAACATTGTTGCACTAATGCAATATTATTTGAAAACAAACAGCATCAGATCGGGTGTGAATTTTATACTGGCGCTGTTAGTTAGATCAGAAGGGGGAGGGGTTGCGAGGGAAAGCGAAAACTGAGAGAATAAAACTGAAACAAAAAGCTAACTTAGAAATACCATACATTTACAGCTGATCTGACGCTGGAGTTCTTTTATGCAGTTTTATGAGGGTGTACCTAATTTTGCATCATGGCTTTTATCATTTTGTTAAAAAAAATGCTTTCCTGATTAATATTGGCATATTTAATTGGTAACTAATATAAACCAGTTTTGCTGACACACTACCATCGTATGGGAACTACAAGTGTTTATTTGCAAAACGAGAGCTGTATTTGTTAGCTTTTAGAAGTGTCCTCATTTATGTTGTATACCAAAATCTTTGTGCCTAATAAAAATTTCCAGATCAGCCACCCTATTGTTTAAGATGCAGATCTGTGAATGTGTCCTTTGTATTCGTTGCGTTGTGTTTTTGAGTATTCTGATGGTCAGTTTTGACTGTATTGTGAACAATTGAAATGTGGTGGCATTTGGTGCATACTAAGTACACAAATGAAAAGTGTATTTGTTCAGGAAAGAAAATTTGGCAGTTTTTGCCTTAATGGTGCCTGTAAAAGTCCCCCCCCCCCAAACCCGAAGTCTCCTGGTTTGACACTGCATTCATAGTTTATTTTGACAAAACCAATGTCTGTAAGGAGAAGGTTTCTGAGTAATTGCAAGAGTGGTGGAGTTGTTTTAGATTTTTGTGGCATTTGTTTTGTGCCAGTGTATATAAAGATTTTTGTTCCTTTTTCTTGGCTCTGTGTATGGTTTTTATGGTGAGACAAACAATAAAACAAAAAACTGAGCAAAAAACATATCTGAATTTAATGAAATTCAATCTATGAAAATTGCTATCTATAGATACCTCAGTAAATGAATATACTAAAACTGAACCTCCTTTTAAATGGTTGCATGGTATACTGTTAATAGAAAAATACAGAAACCCCAAATTTTAAAATGATGTTGTGGTAACAGCATTTTGCATTTTTCAGTGTCTGAAGTAGACGTTTGCTTTCTTCTCAATCCCTTCCTAGCATTCCATTGACACTCGATTGTGCGTATATATAAACTTCGTGTAACAATACTACAGGCTTCAAAGTGTTTGAAACTTCAGTGATTGCATACTTCATGCATTAATGATTTCAAAAAGAAAGTGATGTGTAGTGTGCCGTGGCGCACGAGGGAAACTGGAGTAAAACGACCGAGGGGTGTTTTTCGAGTTGTCTGTTTGCTTTGGAATAGTTTTGGTACTGGTACTAAAGTCCGAAAGCTGGTATCAATACCAAAGTTGAAATTTTAGTACTTGACAAACACCAGATGAACCACTGAGTAAACAATGCCCATTTACCCAAACCCATTCCCTACTTCTCCATTCATTCAATATGTATCCATATTCTCCCTGTGGTACGTTTTTCCACTGATAAATCTCCTATAATAAACTGATTGCATTTATTGTTACTTTAAATGCCTTTTGCACTCCATTTTTAACGTTTTCATTTGTTAAAAGGTAATGTTGCTCATTCTTATTACACCTTGCTACAGAAATGCTTTGAGTATGGGGATAAAGGCTTTATAAATGTATTCTTATTAGAGTATATTAATGTTTTTTCATTGAAAGGCCTGAGAGCATGCAGATCATTTCTTGCAACCTTAATCTATTATAGATTGCTTAACAGTTTGTTTCTTTTGTAGGACTTCTAAACACCGTCTGTGCTGTATCATTTGAAGTGAAGGATGAGAACACCACATGTATAAAAGCTGAGCTTTCAGCAAATTTTTCTGTCCAGTTTGAACAGAATGACAAAAATATGGTAGGTGTGTGTGTATATGTATGTGTGTATATGTATATAATATAGAGAGAGAGAGAAACTGTGGTAGGATGTGGGTGATATTCTAGTAAAATAAGTAAAAATTTCATTTGCCATTTTTGTTCAAATTGAGTAGCATTTGGGTTGTGTATGTAGAATATTCATTATTGTATGGTATTACTTGCAATATTTTACCTTCAAAGTCAAATTAAACAAAAGCCTATGTTATTGGGAATGTTTAAAAAAACCTTTAGTTTTTATTATTCTTAGCAGTGGAACAGGACAGGAACAGTTTTGAGTCCGTGTTCATTTTGTCTGATTCTGAATGAGAAGTACTGATTATGCTGTAGTATTTGATTTGCCTCAAATGACTGTGTATTCTTTATTGAATCGCCCCTCAGAATACCCTTTCAGTACTTTAATGCATTCTTTACAAATAGAATGGGGAAGGGGTGGCTGGTTGGCATGATAGCAGACATCCAGGGTTGCCTTTATTATAAATTTAGTTTGTCATCCGATTAAAAAGAGAAATAAATGTAGCAAATTTATTTGTAAACTTTAGTTTTGTCCATTCAGACATTATGTGGATAAATTATTTTTTATTCCCCTCACTGGTCCAATTCCCCGATTGAGAGAAGAGTGGATTCTGCAAGTCTGTTTAAAGTTTTGTTCTTAAAGTTGAAGTTTTAAAAATTGTTTGAGAATGGCAGTTTTGTTTTTTTTGTTTTTTTTTTTTTAAACCTAATACACACTTGTAGTGTAAATGTATATATAAATATAGTGTTTACTTTTATTGTGTAAGATGTCATGGAGGCAAGATTGGGGTTTTATACCTTATTAGTCTTTTGAAATTGTACATTGTGCTTCAGATATGAAAAGCATGAAAGTACCACAAACATGAGCCTGGCTGATATTGTGCTGCTTATAATATTTTAATCTGGTGTCTGGCAGTTGCCGACAATTTTTAAAAAAAAAAAAAAAAAAAAAAAAAAAGGTGGTAACGATTAATCATTGTTAGACTTTCCAGAAGAGATTTAAATTTTTGTGGGTAAATTTAATTGCCCTGCTACAGTTATATGCCTGAAAGACTTGAAACATGTTAAGTTTTTTTCCCATTTCAATAGAGATAATAAATAATATTTAAGATGCAAGTCAAATCATTTCAAATCTGTTAGTGGTATAGACATCTTCAATGAAAATTAAACCTATTACACATGGTTTGGGTTGTTCCGAGTTGCTTCTGTGAAGATCAGGGGCCTCATTTATAAAACTGTGTAGATTTGAGTGTGAAACAGGAAAATGTATATGGCCTAAAAAATTCAGATTTATAACTTTTGCCCTCCACACACTCTTCTACACAAACTATTCAATAAATCGGTCGCTTTGTAAATATGTGTACTTGAACACATCCTGAACACCACCCTAAAACTTTTGTATATGGAACATGCGTATAAACCTCATACATAGGCAGTCTGTCTGCTGCCTAATGTCTTTGGCTGGCAGAACAGCCTCTTTCCTAATGTATCGAGACCCTGCCACCTATGATCAAATGTATTTGGCTGTGCTCTGCAACCAAGAGTGCAAGATCATAGTTATCATTATAGTGCCTCTTCGCCTTGGGGTGTCAGGGAAAGGTATAATGTGCAAGTGTCTGAGCAGGTAGTCACTGTGACATGATTGCTGTTACAATAAATAGTACTTCCCCTATGAAAATCTGAGAATTCAGCCAGTTACTTTATGAACAAGCCATTTACAGTACCACCACATCTACCAAAAGTACTTTGCCTCAAAATAAGTGAATCATGGGCTCACTCAGGCCACCGAAGCATAAGATGTGGTTACTGACGGTTAAAGCACCTTTGTTCTTGCTAGGTGCCCTTATTGCAGTATTAATGCAGTCAGTTTCTCCAATTTACATTGGGAGAACCGGGCACAACTTATGTTGGCAAATACATGTGATACTTTAAGTATGTGCACCCATACCATATAAAAAGTTAGTACCTTGCTGGTCTGTTAATGTCTTCCAGCATAGCAGGCATAATGGAGTGAAGCTTGACTGAGATAATCCGTTAGCTAGTTCCTTGTTCTTTAGTGCAAATACATGCCATCATATTGTTTTTGAGGTGTAATATGTTTGTCATGTCTATGCACATTCTGATAATAGCTTGGTGATATGAATTATACATGTGAGTTGTCTTTTAGCTGGTTTGCGGCATTTCCCTGCTTGATCACAGGCATAATTTACCAGTTTCTCAAATGTTACGTATACATTAAATATATGCACGTTCCCCCATGCAGGTGTGTTTATTTTTTTATAAATCCCAATGTTTCTATGGAAAGTTGCAAATGCACATTTCATGTCTATAATTTGTGCATACACAAGCTTTGTAAATGAGGTTCCAAACCGTACATTCCACATACATAAGTGCACCGACAGACGCAGGTGGTGACTGCATTTGAGGTATGGTATTTTGTTTGTGTTTTGTTTTCTGTGTGTCCGTGTCCATAATTTACACTGCATGTAATATGGATGCATTCAAAGAACAGCAGAATCGTGGAAAGTGGCAAAACTGCTTAAAGTGTGAAAGTATAACCATCTGCTTCACATTAATGTAGGCTTGTGTCTAGTTTTTATATCCGATTTGATTTATTTTTATACTTCTACTGACTTCATTCTTCAATCCTCTGTGACACCACCACTGCAGTGTTGGGCTTACTTGCATGTAGAAGTTGACAACATTTACATGTGCTAATTACTGATCCATTAGTGACTGTTGGTAAGTGACCTTTTTCAGAAGAGCTGGGTGGAGTCTTATTGACATTAACTTTATGGCATCAGTAAGTTCACTACTCATAAGTTTTCTTGACTTGTAGTATTTTGAATTTGCCTCCACAGTGTATACAGTGGGGCAAAAAAGTATTTAGTTGGCCTTCAATTGTGCAAGTTCTCCCACTTAAAAAGATGAGAGGCCTGTAATTTTCATCATAGGTATACCTCAACTATGAAAGACAAAATGGGGGAAACAAAAAATCCAGAAAATCACATTGTCTGATTTTTTTGAAGAATTTATTTGCAAATTATGGTGGAAAAAAGGTATTTGGTCAATAACAAAAATTCATCTCAATATTTTGTTATATACCCTTTGTTGGCAATGACAGAGGTCAAACGTTTTCTGTAAGTCTTCACAAGGTTTTCACACACTGTTGCTGGTATTTTGGCCCATTCCTCCATGCAGATCTCCTCTAGAGCAGTGATGTTTTGGGGCTGTCGCTGGGCAACACGGACTTTCAACTCCCTCCAAAGATTTTCTATGGGGTTGAGATCTGGAGACTGGCTAGGCCACTCCAGGACCTTGAAATGCTTCTTACGAAGCCACTCCTTCGTTACCCGGGCGTTGTGTTTGGGATCATTGTCATGCTGAAAGACCCAGCCACGTTTCATCTTCAATGCCCTTGCTGATGGAAGGAGGTTTTCACTCAAAATCTGACAATACATGGCCCTATTCATTCTTTCCTTTACACGGATCATTCGTCCTGGTTCCTTTGCAGAAAAACGGCCCTAAAGCATGATGTTTCCACCCCCATGCTTTACAGTAGGTATGGTGTTCTTTGGATGCAACTCAGCATTCTTTCTCCTCCAAACACGACGAGTAGAGTTTTTACCAAAGAGTTCTATTTTGGTTTCATCTGACCTTATGACATTCTCCCAATCCTCTTCTGGATCATCCAAATGCTCTCTAGCAAACTTCAGATGGGCCTGCACATGTACTGGCTTAAGCAGGGGGACACGTCTCGCACTACAGGATTTGAGTCCCTGGCAGCGTAGTGTTACTGATGGTAGCCTTTGTTACTTTGGTCCCAGCTCTCTGCAGGTCATTCACTAGGTCCCCCCCGTGTGGTTCTGGGATTTTTGCTCACCGTTCTTGTGATCATTTTGACCCCACTGGGTTAGATCTTCCGTGGAGCCCCAGATAGAGGGAGATTATCACTGGTCTTGTATGTCTTCCATTTTCTAATAACTGCTCCCACAGTTGATTTCTTCACACTAAGCTGCTTACCTATTGCAGATTCAGTCTTCCCAGCCTGGTGCAGGTCTCCAATTTTGTTTCTGGTGTCCTTTGACAGCTCTTTGGTCTTGGCCATAGTTGAGTTTGGAGTGTGACTGTTTGAGGTTGTGGACAGGTGTCTTGATGAGTTCAAACAGGTGCCATTAATACAGGTAACGAATGGAGGACAGAGGAGCCTCTTACAGAAGAAGTTACAGGTCTGGGAGAGCCAGAAATCTTGCTTGTTTGTAGGTGACCAAATACTTATTTTCCACCATAATTTGCAAATACATTCTTTTAAAATGGACAATGTGATTTTTCTGGATTTGGTTTCTCATTTTGTCTCTCATAGTTGAGGTATACCTATGATGAAAATTACAGGCCTCTCTCGTCTTTTTAAGTGGGAGAACTTGCACAATTGGTGGCTGACTAAATACTTTTTTGCCCCACTGTATAGTGTGCATAGCCTTTTTCAGCCAGAGGCTTATCTGGCTTCTTTATCTGCACCTTTAGTTTTACACGGAGTTGTTTTCCTGTCGCATCTTCGCGTCACATTTTTTGGAAACATTTGGGGGCACGTCCCATGGTTCTAGCAAACAATTTTTGTTTGTGTGCACTTGCCCTGAGTTTTCCTAATGTGGTGTGTACTTCTGTAGGCAAGAGTGTCTCCAAAGAAAATTAGTAATGGGTTTTTATTCATACAGCAAAAATGCATAAAATGCTTTTCAGTATTTTACAGGTACAGTTTGACACATTTTAATTTAAAGAAAATTCTATTTAAAATGGATAAATACAGTGAGTATAGAAAAGAATCCTCATCTTCAAAATATTCACTTTTTTGGGGGGGGCAGTGTGAAATGACACACAAAAAATAATAAAATAAATAAAATTCTTGAGCTGTATTTACTCATTGCAACTTACAGTAGCTAAGTGAAAGGTACAATAGCGATAGTTCTGGGGGGGGGGGGGGGGGGAAGAAACAAACAGAATCCCTAAGATGGTTAAAGAATCACCCCTCTGCATCAGTACTTTGCCCACCACCTTTTGCTTTGATTAGAAACATGAAACTGTTGGGATACTACTTCTGTCAATTTTGCACATCTAGACTGAGCAATATTTGTCCATTTTTCTTTACAGAACTATTCAAGCTCAGTCAAATTGGATAGTGACCATTGGCGGACTGGAATATTCAAATGATTCCACAGGTTTTCAGTAGGGTTTAAGTCTGGGCTCTGACTAGGCCATGCAAGGGCATGCACCTTGTTCTTCTTCAGCCACTGTGTGGTCAACTTTGCAGTTTGCTTCATTGTCATGTTGGAAGGTGAACCTTCCTCCCATTGACTACTTTCTGACAAAGGGCAGTATGTTTTCCTCAAGAATGTGAGTGTTTTGCCCCATTCATTTTCTTTCTATCTTGACATGTGCCCCAGTCCCTGCTGCTGAGAAACATCCCCACAACAGGATGCTACAACCGCTATGCTTTACTATAGGTATGGTGTTCTTTGGATGGTAAGCTGCCTGTCCACAGCTTTATCCCAGAGAACTTTTGACAGTGTCTGTCTTACCCATAGTCGTTTGCTGTCAGTAGCACTTCCAAGCTCTAATGCTCTAAGAATAGCTGTTTTAATGCTGAACTAAGAACAATTACAGTTGATCACAAGTGGAAGCCAATTAGCTTGGTGTGCAATGGAGAATGTGATTAGTTACACTGGATTGAATTTATAAGCATTTTTAGGAGGGTTGATCCTTTAACCATCTTAGTAATTCTTTTTGAAAGAATTTTCTTCAAGTTAAAATTTATCACAAACTGTATCTTGCCTGAAGGGGCCTGAGTTGCCTCAAAAGCTTGCATTTTATGATCTTTTTAGTTAGCCAATAAAAGGTGTCATTTTGCTTGACTGTTCACTGCATTCATAATGGCTAACACATTACAACACCCTAGTACCACACACTACCTTTAAAATACCGATAATTGAAAAAGCTTATTTACAGTGGGTAAAGAAATTTATTTCATTTTTTTTTTGTGTCTTAGGCTTAGTATTTAGTTCACAATAATCAATCAGTACTGATCAACTATCAGTTTATGCAATATTTGGGATGTGTTTTGGGTTATTTATACAATTTTGTAATCCTTTCCTTAGGTAATTTCAGTGGCCCTTTATTCTGTTGGCTTGGCAGCATTTATTGTGTCAAGGTTTAGCACAGTGCTTTAGCAGCCAGGTCATAAGCGCTGCATTCTTACTGATGCTTTGCACAATGTAGGAGATGGAGTACAATTTTGTATCTTAGTTTAAGGACTTGTACAAATCCAGAGTTTTAGAAAATTGGTTTTGCTTTAAGCTGTTTGAGCTGACCTTGTTTTAGGTGCATTCTTTTTGGTTCCTGGAGTATATTTATGAATTTGTTTTTTTTTTTTTTTTAAATCTTTGCTAGATTTTTGTGCCCAGTCTGTCTGATCACATTCTAACAACAGAGGCTTCCCTTTTGTCTTGTCTTTGCATTTTGCTGACTCTCAGCCCCCCTCGCCCATATCCAGCGTTTCAGCCTTTCATCCATCTTTATTATTTTGACGTCATGTGTCATCACAAGACTGTCTCTCTTGAGCTATCAAAGGTTACATTATGAAATTTAACTGTGTAGTGCACTATTAGGAATAAGGACAGGCGCCTTAGAAATGCATTTCTTGTATATAGTGGGAGCACTTTAATAGTGCACCAAAACAGAGTTTGCATAATTGTTCAGATGAGCTATGCAGATTCATGATGAATATGGTATTATAATCAAACCAAAAATTAAGTTTTAAACCTCCTTTTTGTTCAGTCAGCTGCTGGCTTGCTGCTGCTGTCATGCTACGTGGTCTGCATCTTGCGCAGTGCACTTTTGTCATATCACCCATGTTCATATATTCTATCTCTTATCACATTGAATTTTGATTCTGTGTTTGGAATTGAATCGTGCCAACGCAACGTTTAACTGCCCATGAGTGAATATCGTTTCTTTCTCTCTACAAGAAATGTGTCTGACAATAGCATTCACATAAATGAGAAATGATTTCTCTCACGGGATTTCACTTTCACCAAATAAATCTTTTAATTCTGGCAGATATGCCACTTCCGATGGCAACTCAAATTAGACGATCTACTAGTCTCTGTCTTTAAAGTTTAAATCCAAACGATATATTCGATCTTTTCACTGTTCTGTTATTTCAGAGTAATTTCTGTGCGTTTGCGCTAAGGTGATCTTTACTATCCCTTTTTTTGAGACTTCAAAATTTTCTTACTTTATCTCTAACCTGCTCTGCATGTGTACCGCGCCAATGTTTTTGAATTCTTTGACGTTCTACTTTGTCACCTACTCTGTTTTATTTGTGGCCCCGGGTGTGGTTAAATATCTTCGCACAAAGACTCGTCTCGCGTTATGTGAAAGTGTCTCTGAGAAAATCACATCTCTTCTCCTTCTAACCTTCCAAGATTTTTTTTTTTTTTTTTTTTTTTTTAATTTATTTATATATATCTCTTTCTCTCTCTCTCAAGAGATGCACTTTAATACAAGACATAAAGCTTCTGTGTGTCTGGATATGCAGGAGCCAAGCGTAAAAAGTCATGTAGACTGCTTTAATGTTGGTAAAAGGTGCAAATGTATTATTCTGTTTAATTACTGAAAACTGGAAGTATGTAAAGTAATTGTACACACTGTATGGATTCTTTCATTTCAAGCCTTAAAAGGAATATCACAGTGCTATAGAGTGGTTTCCTATGCTGGGAGATCCCAAATGTATTTGCATATTTTTTTATTTTTTTTTTTATTCTCCCTAATTTTTGCCTTTTAATTCTTCTGTTATGTCTTTAGTTATAGATTATTTATTTATTTTTTTTTTAAGTTTGAATTTATCCTTTATCACGATGTAGTGTGACTTATTGTCATAACTGGAAAAGTAATTCATCAGGTTACAGTCTGGTTTAGTTTTTATAGTTGAAAATGAGCCTTTGTGTCTTTCTGTCCCATTTTATTTAGTGAAAGATGTGTGAAGTTATTCCAAGAGCACATTATCACAAAAATGAAAAATGGACAGTGTTTTGATGATGTGCTTTTCATTTGAAAGAGTAATATATGAAAACTTAATTAGCTTCACAAAAAAGTGTATCCATTTCTGAGTATGTCTGCTTCTCGTGTACCCTCTCTGATCTCCCACAGAATGTATTGTTTTTAAGGAGTTCCAAAATACATATGAGTATTGAAGTAACTAAATCGAAGTGCATGGTCACAGAGAGCCATAATCCTTCTCAATGTTGATTTTTGCAATGTGTAAATGCATAGGGGGAGGAGGGAGGAGGGAGTGATGATCATTTTTCTAAAATTAATATGAACTAAATAGTGCTTATCAGTACAGACTCAAGCCCTTTGCACTTTGGGTCCTGGTTTTAAATGGTGATGGCTGTCATGTATTAAAGTAATTTAAATAATTGTATTTTACATCCTATGTATCTGACATGTAATATGTTTTATGGCTTATTTCCTAGGTTCTAACTTTTTTCTTTTCATGTTTAATTTCTTCAAAACTTAGAGCACTGCAATGATAGTTCTCCCAGAAGATGCAAAAGTAGGTAATCTGAGCACTTGTGGTAATACAACTACAGGCCCACTCTTGGTCATTGTCTTTGGAGCTGGCCATGAACTCGGCATAAACTTCTCTTCGAATTCTTCAACATACATGGTGAAAACGTTGGTGGTTACCTTCAATCTTTCGGACAGTACTGTGTTTACAAACTCAAGTTCTAAAGGTAGGTTATAGTCTTTGAATTTTTTTCAGTCGGTCTGTCTCTACTTGTAAAACAAACTCTCACATCCCTGGCCCTTGAAGCTTCATCTTTGTCTCAATCAACAGCTTATACCATGGCACACGCAACACAGCCCATGAACTGGATGTCTGGTCCTTGCCTGCCCCATAAATTTACTTGCGACTCCGTCTCGCAGCAGATAGAGATATGGCAGTGTACCTCAATTCATGCTACAATGCTGACATAAAACAGCTGAGTGATTTTAAGCAAATAAAAAAAAAAAAAAAACAATGGCAGTACAGGCGTGAGAAGTGCCTCTGTCAATGCTGACAAGAACCACAACTTTTTAAAGCACATTGGCATAGGTCGTTTTGGGTCCTCACAGCCACAACTACACTCATGACCATCCCAGACAGTGAGACACATTACACATCCCAGTTACAAGTGTGTAGAATGTAGACATGGCAAACACTCACTGCTTCCTGCACAAACCTACTCTCTGATCCCAAAATTAAATCATACACACAGTTTGGCCAAAAAAAAAACCAGAATATGTAAGTTCCACCCACTGTCTGTTCAAAAGCAAGACCCATTTCTCTGACTTTGAGTGGAGAACAAAAAGACCCACCTTGTGCAAACACCTGACAGGTTCAAAAGACCTCTCTACATACCTGTTCAGATGTAAAACTTGAAACATTTTCATGGCCTGGAGATATATACATATCTCCACTTCTGCTTAGAAAAGTGCAAGATTTTATTAACACAAGCATCCCTTACCCAAGCCTTTAGAAACTGAGGCTAAGTTCAACAAGAAGAAAAACCGTAAACACTGACCATTGATTGACAGGTTCAAGAAGTTTAAAAGCAGTCAGGGAGTACTTTTGCACAAGACCAAAGCTGTTACAAGGCATGGTACTTTGTACATTTTAATGAGCATATCTTAATTATTAGAAGTCATAACTTCCACAAGAAATGCAAGACATCACTATTTACAGCATATACACAGTATCTACAGCTCCTTTTCTCTTTTGTTCACTGTATTGGTTGACTTCACCCCTAAAAAGCCCACTCTTGGCTTTACTGCCACAGACACAAGTGGAGAATCGTAATGGAAGTTATAACTTCTGTATCATCAGACTTTTGATAGCATTGGAAAAGGAAATTGGCCTATACTTTGAAATTTTTAACCTTTACTTTAAATAAATTTGAAATTGAGTGATACTCAAATAATGGTGTTTGATCTGACAACCCTGCATCAGAGATCTGCATATTTTAGAAATTCTTTTGGAATATTTGAATATTCAGTAGTTTTTTTTTTATTCACAAATGTAAACTTTGGAGATAGCAGAATTAGGTAATCTGACTTATGAGCCAGATGAATGATCTGCATTTTTACCAACCTTAGATCTCAATAAAGCAAGCTTTTCACACCAGGCTTAACTGTTCAATCTTTCTTATTATGAATCTGCCTCAGATACACCTGGCCTTACATCCCTTCCACAGTACAGGTGGCGGCCTGATGTAACCCCTCCCCAGTTATCCGGGCTTTTGACCGGAATGAAGAAATACACTGGTTTGTGTCTCCCATGTGGCTGGGGATGCTTATAAATAAATAAAATTCTTCTCATATTAGGGTTGCAACTAATGATTAGTTGGATTGTTTAAGAAAACTTCATTTGAAATTAAACACAAGGTTCTTGAAGTGAATCTTTTCACCAAATAAAAATCTAAAATTTTCAGAACTGTTTTTTAATGACCTACCTGTAGATATTTTAAACAAAATATAGTTTTTATACAACGTTTATATAAAAACACATAGAAAATAAATTAGTTAGTAATAAATTAAGTAATAAATAGAATAAAGCAATTAGTAGCACTTCTGGCTCTGGTTGTGCAATGTGCACATACACATAGACACACACACTTAAAAAAACAGTTTTCAATAAGTTAACTAAATTCACAATTTGGCTTATGTATTCAGAATCACACTAAACATACATCTCAAAGTTAAACGTAATTTTTAGTTTTACTGGCAAACCGTCATGTAAATATATTTCATCACAGAAGAATTTCTTGCACCATCATGAATAAATTACTGGGTTTCTCCCCAACCCAAGTCTGTAGTAATGTTTGAATGTAATGTGTGCGTGCGTGCGTGCAAAAAATCATATTTTGCGTGGTTGGATCTTAACAAGGTTCCAAGAAGAAATGGGAGTGAGACAAAACATTTTTTGAGCATGCAATTTAATGAAAACAACGATTAAACTGAAACAGGCTGTTTTACAACTGATCAAAAGTGTAGGACCACACCTCCAAAAAAACCTGTAAACTCCCCAAAACAGAAATCAAACTTCCAAACATGAACTCAATACTGATTAACTCCACTGTTATTGTTGATCACTTCAAAAATTCGTTGCGGCATGCTTGATGCAAGCGTTTCCATGAGGTGAGTGGGAACATTTCTCCAAGTGGTGAAGACGGCCGCACGAAGGGCATCTACTGTCTGGAACTGTTGTCCATTTTTGTAAACTTCCCTTGCCATCCATCCCCAAAGGTTCTCAATTGGATTTAGATCAGGGGAACAAGCAGGATGGGCCAAAAGAGTGATGTTATTCTCCTGGAAGAAGTCCCTTGTCCTGCGGACATTGTGTACTGTAGCATTGTCCTGTTGAAAAACCCAGTCGTTACCACACAGACGAGGGCCCTCAGTCATGAGGAATGCTCTCTGCAACATCTGGACATAGCCAGCGGCCGTTTGACGCCCCTGCACTTCCTGAAGCTCCATTGTTCCACTGAAGGAAAAAGCACCCCAGACCATTATGGTGCCCCCTCCACTGTGGCGCGTAGAAAACATCTCAGTGGGATCTGCTTGTCATGCTAGTAACGTTGGAAACCATCGGGACCATCAAGGTTAAATTTTTTCTCATCAGAGAATAAAACTTTCTTCCACCTTTGAATGTCCCATGTTTGGTGCTCTCTTGCAAAGTCCAAACGAGCAGTTCTGTGGCGTTCAAGGAGACGAGGTCTTTGAAGTTTTTGTTTTTGAAGCCCTTCAGTCTCAGATGACGTCTGATGGTTATGGGGCTGCAGTCAGCACCAGTAATGGCCTTAATTTGGGTCGAGGATCGTCCAGTGTCTTGACGGACAGCCAATTGGATCCTCCGGCTCAGTGCTGGTGAAATTTTTTTGGGTCTTCCACTTGACTTTTTTGTTCCATAACCCTCAGGATCATTTAAGAAATTCCAAATGACTGTCTTACTGCGTCCCACCTCAGCAGCAATGGCGCACTGTGAGAGACCCTGCTTATGCAGTTCAACAACCCGACCACGTTCAAAAAGGGAGAGGTTTTTTGCCTTTGCCATCAGAAAGTGTGACTACCTGACAGAAAATGACAATGAATCCACATCTTTGCACAGATTTGGCCTTTTAAAGGCATGTGGTCCTAAAATCTTGATCAGCTGTAAAACAGCCTGTTTCAAGTTAATCGTTATTTTCAATTAATTGCATGCTCAAAAAAATGTTTTGTCTCACTCCCATTTCTTCTTGTTGCATGTTGAAGCTCTACTTGGAACCTTGTTAAGATCCAACCATGCAAAATATGATATTTTGCCATTTTTCAAGTGGTCTTAAACTTTTGATCAGGACTAATATATACAGCTATAGTCCTGATCAAAAGTTTAATATACAATATATATGTGTATATATAATATGTATATGTATGTGTGTGTATGTATATGTGTATATATTTATTTTCTCTTTGGAATTGTTTGTTTCATTATTTGCACTTTTACTTTTAAAGCTTCATTAAAAACCAATATTTTTTGGAGACACATTGTGACAACGCAACGTATAACTGCCCGTGAGTGAATATTGTTTGTTTCTGTAATAAATCCGACATTTTCTAATGTTTGTCCCTTTGATTTATTGATTGTCATAGTACTAGGGTGTTGTACCGTGTTAGCCATTATGAATATAAAATATATATACACACACACACAGTCATTTAAGCATTAGGTGTGTTCTGTGTGCAAAAATCCTTGTAGCACTCACTGTGGTTCCTGTTAAAGTGACTCCCTCTGCAATTTTTGTTTGCTCATACTGAGGGTTTTGTTAAAGTGACCCCATCTGCCATTCTTGTATTTGCTCATATTCGGACCTGCGTCTATATTGCAAGTGCGCAGAAATCGTTGCAGCACACAGTTTCCTGAGGAAAAGGTTTTTTTTTGTTTTGTGGTTTTTTTTTTTTTTCTGTTTTACTGAGGGTTTTTTTTTTTTTTTTTAAAGTGACCCATCTGCCATTCCTTTTTTTTGTTCATATCTTGCCCTGCCATAGTGCAAGTGTGCATTGAATATCCATCAGGCTCCCACTTTCCCACTTAAGTCTTATTCATGGGTACTTTTTAATTTTTTCCAAACGTTTTACCAACATGAGTAAAAGTGTTCAGAAAACAACACTTCTCAGTTATTTCAGAAAAGATGCCACAAACCTAATGAAGGTGCTGAAGGTGGCAATTTCAGACAAAGATATTGCAGAAGCTGGTCCATCACGGGAAATCTCCTCCGCACACACTCTGCCAATTGATAAATATAAGCACCGCTCATTCGGCATAAACAATGGTTTACAGATTTTGATTGGCTAATGGTCAAAGAAAATGGTATGTGGTGCTCATTGTGCATAAAATATTCAAACAAACACCCCATCCCCCCACCCCCAAGGAGGGAGTTATCCTTGGGTAAATGTGCCATGCACAAGAATTCAAAAAGAAAGCTTGCTGGACCATGAAAAAAGTAAAATGCACATTGAGTCTTATGCTGACCTTTTAAGAAAGCGTGTACTAGAGCAAACTGGAATTGGTCAAATTGAAAAATCTCTATCTGTGTTAAATAACTTAGAGAGATGCCTTTTGTGGGAGCTTTAAGATCCATGTATTGGTTGGCAAAAAATGAGTTGCCACATACAATGTTGTTGGAACACTGTAAAGAAATGAGTTGTTGCTTTTTACAACATCTCAGTGTTGGTAGAAATGCACGTTACACCTCTGAAAGAATAATGCAAGAGCTGCTGGATGTCTTGGCATCAGAAATAAAGTCTAACATACTGAAAAATATACCCACTGAAAATTTTTTCAGTATTGTGTGATGAAACCACAGACATCTCAGTCGTAAAATTAATTATTTACATTAAATATGTTTTCCAGGTCACTAAAGAGGTCAATTAGTTTTGTATCAGCCTGCATTGAACAACACATTGAGTGAGACTATGGACATTCTAGGATTGAAAATTGCTAATCTGGTTGGACTAGGGTCAGCTGGAGTGGCTGTTATGATTGGGAAACAAAGTTGTGGCAAAACTGCTTAAAGGTAAAACATCTGGACTCTTGGTCAACTGCCACTGTGTAAACCACCAATTGGCCCTTGCCAGTGCCCAAGCAGCAGCTGCTGTACCTTTAACAAAACTGAATGACATCTTAAGGCAGCTGTTCTATTTCTTCCAAAATTCTTCAGTTAGGATGGCTGGTTTAACAGAAATCCAACATATTCTGAGCATTCCCCAGATTGAGCTGAAAATGGCCAGTGACACTAGATGGCTGTCTCATGACTCTGCAGTACAGTCAGTATGACGGTGTATGAAGAGTGTCATAGCTGTGCTGGAAATAGAGGCCACTGAATGAAATGACATCACAGCTGACGGATTAATCAGATGTATTAAAACATACAATTTTGTTTCCTCTCTGACGCTTTCAGACATATTACTTTTGTTGTCCAACTTATCTAAGGTTTGGCAAAGGTAAGATGTCAGTCTTACCGAAATTGAGCCAGTTTTGCTCCCCACAAAATTCCATCATGGAATTGAAAGACACTCCTGGGATATATTTTCAAAGCCTTCATCATTTTTTGGCAGAAGAATGGTCAGATCTCCACATTGTTTATATACAGAGTGATGTCATTCAAAACTGCAATATATGACAAATACCTAGAGACAGTTGTCAAGCACCTAGATGCAAGATTCCCTGACATGCCAATTATTTCCAGCTTTTCAAAAGTTTTCAATGCAGAAACTCACAATTCAAGTGAGTCTGCTGAAATTTTTTTCGCTCATTACTCCAAAGTGGTAGCCCTCCCATTTAAAAAAAAATTTGAAAGTAGCAGGCAAGAATGGACAGTTGTGTCAAAAATTATCAGAAATCAATCATACAAAGACTTAAGTCCAAAACAGATTTTACTAAAAATGACGACATCAGAGCTCACAGTCGTTTCCAAATTTAGCCAAACTAGCTCATATTGGGCTAGTGATCCCAGTGAGCACAGCTGAATGTGAAAGGGGGTTTTCTGCCCTTAAAACGATCAAGGCATGTTCGAGAAATCGCATGAATCAAAGCATAGTAAATAATCTCATGCTGATCTCTTTGGAGAGCCCAGATCCTGGGGACTTTGATTATGGGAAAGCTGCAGAAAACTGGGCCTCTAGGAAGAAAAGAAGAATAAGGATATGCATTTGGATCATTTGCTGTCTTTTTGCTGCTTGAGAGCTGCCTGTTCTGCTTGTTGCATGTCGTTGTTTTAAGACCTGGGAGCACATGATGCTTGTCGGGCAAAAGCAATCCAACAACTGCTAGATTAGATGTCTGTGGACTTGTTTTAAGTGATGGCTCACTGCCTGGTCTTTCGTGACGTTGTAAAAACAATACTCCTTTATTTACGGCCCCGGGCATGGTTAAATTCTTTCTTGCAGGACGTATAAAGCTGCGTGCGTTGTCGGGTTTGCTGTCGCGCTGCCCTTAGATCTTTTTAAAACCTGTCCAGCCACTGTCCTTTTTGCTACTTTGTTTCTGCTGCTCGCGTTGTGATCGCTTCTCCGTGATCATAAATGTACACCTGACCGAATTGTGTTTTCTTTGAAATTTAACTTGTCATTGCTTTAACTGTTGCGGGGCCACGGATTGTCATAACGTATGTTCCATTATATTTTGGCACAAGTGTCAAACCTTAAAAGGAAGTCATATTGAGCATTAGAAAATAATTAATAACTGATAAATAGTGCTTATTTAATTTTCCCCACCACCAAAGTTCCTCGTCCCGCCCCACCTGTCTACTTTTTCCTGACACCTGGCTGGAAAAAATTTCTGGGGAGAACACTGTAACCCACTGCCACAGCCTGCCGTATATCATTTACTATCGTGATATGGTAATGTGCCGTTAGATTTTCACATTTGAAACCGTGTAATTCTGCCACAAAATCTGTTGTACCAGCTAATCTAGGCTTACTACAGCAGCAACTGCACATTATTGTGTCATCCTCCAGACTGTATAAAAACTAATTTAAGTCCAGCAGCCAACTAGTCTGGAACTTTTGTTTTTTCACCCCGCTCCTACCTTTTGACTCTGTATGAGAGGCACCTTTCAGTCATGAATAATTTCATTCCTAAATCAGTTTTCCAATCACGGATTTCAGCTTATTATAAAGATGTGTGTCGCTGTTACTTAGGCTAGCTGCTCCAATTCACTGCTGCTCTATTCATTGTTGCTCCAATGTTCTTATTGTTTATATAATATTTTTATGACTTTTTTTTTTTTTTCGTAATTTTGTTTATATTGTATATGTGTACCTTTCTTAATGGTTGTGTTTTTTTTTTTTTTTTTTTTTTTTTTT
>JANRMT010028174.1:143872422-143956742 GCA_026402145.1 Polypterus bichir lapradei
GCCACAGTTGTAAATAAGAAACATGTTCTTAATCTGTTTTGCCTGGTTAAATAAAGATAAATAAAATAAACATGGTGGTTGTGCTGTTGAATTCACTCATGCAGAGGTTGTTTTTTTTTTTTTTTTTTTCTTTTTTCTTTACATATGACACTGGTGGGGGGGGGGGGGGAGTTTTCTGCTTGAAATGGTACTTAAGTTTCAGCCATTTCTTAGAAGCACAAACACACAGGTATTAACATGAATGCAAGCTTGTGATGCAGCACCATAATGTAGCAGAGTAACCATGGTACCAAAAAAAAGGCAAACAAAAATCTGAACATGTACTAGCTAGAGGCTGGTGGCATTTTTTTTTTTTTTTTTTTTTTTGTCGCTTATCATAAAACTGTCACATGTGCTAGTGTTTTTAATTGCCAGTCTGTTGCAGAGTGCTGGACTATGAATCAATTTATTCCTCATTTCAAGCTGAAAGTCATGTCATTATGTCTAGCCTAGCAAACATTTTCTTCATATCTGTATCTCATAACACTGAAGTGACATTCAACTTACTTGGATGACTGCAAGTCTTGCTCCTCTACAGAGCCTGTAACGATACGTTTCCTGTTTAAGTGTTAGTGCGTCTTCGATGTGCTGTTGTGCCATATGAAGTCGGACCTACACATTTTGCAATTCATAACTTTTTTTTTTTCTTTCTGCATTCAGAGTAAAGCATTTCCAAACCTTGATAGTCTTGGTTCACACTGTCATTTTCTGCCACTTGCTTGCTGTTTGCTTTTTTTTTTTTTTTTTTTTTTTAATTAAATGCATTTACAGCTGGTAAGTAGTGACGTAATTGCAAGCCACAACATATTAAGCCTAATGACAATAAACTAAATGATGGTGAACTTTGCCAACTTTTTTAATAATTATTGTCGATTAGTTGTTGCAGCTCTAATTGCAAACCCAACTTGTAATTGGGGCCATGTAGGGAATCACTAATTCAGCGCCTTGTCTGTCCCAATTTAGGGCTGGGTAATGGATGCCTCATCATTTGTGATTTAATCAGTATTTGCCTGTACAGGATGTAAACCTCATTCATGCATACACAGTGTTGTTATAAGTTGCTGACAGATGACTGTGAAACAAAAATGGTGGGGGGAAAAGTAATGATTGAGCCCATACACTTTCCATAGCTAATCATTATCTACTGTTGCGAAGTGCTCACCAGGCATATTTGGGGATCACTGTGATGGACCTTGAACAAGATGGCTCTGCACTACTGCAGTGTCCTTTCCTTTTCCCAAACCAACTTCCAGAATATAGTGACACCAGTAGAAAGTCTTTCACCCAGTGTAGCAATCAAAACAGATCCACAGTGCTACTTGTGGATTGAAGGGGAAGGAACTTAATCCCAGTCCCCTTAAATGATATAAAATTTAACAGGCTAAATTCATCAGAATGTAGCAGCGTACCATCCCAGGGAAGAAGAAAATAACACTTTTTGCCACTTCCACACCATTTGGGAGGGGAAAAATCTTCAGAACTGGAAGCTGCATGGTAAACTGTCATAATGTTGAACAGAAACCTTCACTTGGTGAACTTGGCATATATTCTACAATAACTTTGATATTATGCTTAACTTGTGTGTACTGTGAAACTATACCCAACCCACATTCCCCATTTATTTTTCCAATTATTTGTTGAGTGTGTTGTAAAGCCAATAAATAGTTAGTTGATGTCGGCTCAGCTGCTTGTTTGGCATTTTCCTTGTCTTTTATTAACTCCTCCAGAGGAAGCAACTTCATCACACAGATCATTCTTAATTTTTTTATTTCATTGTATTTTTTATTTTAATACAATGAATATGTAAAAACTTGGATAAGCTAAAACAATTGTGCCTATTGAGGAGTGTCGTACAATAATACTGTCAATGTTAGCCATGTGTAATTGGACAAATACAAGGACAAAATGGTACTGGCAAGTTCTTAAAGCATCACAAGTACAGAGGACTTAAAATTTGTGCCTACTCAAATTCTTAGCTAATTCAGACTTGCTTAAGTCACAGTTAGAATTAGTTGGCCAATGTAAGGTTTATTTTTTTTGTTCTCTGCAATTTAACAATGTATTGGTATTCACTTATTTGCACTGGTTGTTACTAACTGTTTAAGAGTGGAACTTTATTGCACTAGTTGATAATAAATAAAACCAAATTGCATACCTGCTGTACATAATGTGGTAGATATACCAAAGCTGCTGGATTTTTTTTTTCCTTAGCAATGATTTCACTGTATTCAGTTAATGAAAAATGGTGCTGCTTTTTTTTTTTTTTGTATTGTTGCTGTTCTCCTTTTCTTAATTTTTACCAAATAATGAACTTTTCCCTCTGCAGGCAAAGTGAGCGACTCAACAAACTCTGTTGATATCCAGGCTCCACTGAATACCACTTACCACTGTATGAGTATTCAGCATGTAATGTTGAAGAATGTCAATATCACGTTCAGTAATATGAGACTGGAAGCCTACCTGCACAGTTCAAACTTCAGCAAAGATGGTGAGTATGACCAAATGTAAAAGCAAAAAATGAACCATTTAGGCAAATGAGTTATTAACTCTAAATAAAGGTGCAGCCACGGATCTCTAAATCCTAGACCATACTTGTCTAATCCCTGCATCCCTGGTAATGTTTGTATTTTATAGAGTAAGTTCAATTTTAGACAATCAATCTTATTGCAGTACTTAAGATTTTGTTTTAAAAATATTTATTTCAATTTTAAAAAACTGCTCAGTATACTAACTGACTACCCTCTTGAAAGAGAATTCAAGTTATCTATTTTATGCATAAGATGTAAGTAGCAGGTACCTTTACTGAAAGCAAAAGTTAGGGTACCTTACAGTTGTTTACACAAATTATAGACCGGTTATTGATTTCCTTAGGACTGAGCTGGCATTCACAGGCACCCTTATTTACATTGCAGTACCTGCAAATACATCACACCTAGCCTTCTTGCTTATTCCTTAAGACAGAATAGAAAACTTAGTAATTTTAATTGTGTTCATTTTAATTGACCCCTTTCTCTCCCCTTATCAGAAAGTGTATGCTCTGCTGATCTTCCAACTACTGCTGCACCAAAAACTACTCAGGCAACTACTGCTGCACCAAAAACTACTCAGGCAACTACTCCTTCACCAACAACCGCACCTTTGCCAAATCCAACCCCAAAAACGTATAATGTCACAAATGCCAATGGGACTTGCCTTCTGGCCAAAATGGGACTTCAACTTAATATTACCTTTACTCCACCATCGGAAAACAAGGTAAAGCTTGACATTACCGTTTTTGTTGTTTTTTGACATTTTTGTGACAAATTGGTTTAAAGTAAACAGTTTTTTGCCTAAAAGTCCTTTATGTAGGATTCTATTTTTGTTCTTTCTGGCCTTTCACTGTTGATTGCTTTTAATTTATCAATATTGTCTTATGCCAGTAATATCTGCTGTTGATTGCTTTTAATTTATCAATATTGTCTTATGCCAGTAATATCTGCATATGCCTAAATGATAAAATGTGAATCCATTATGTTCCATCTATATCAGCCATGAGAGTTATAGGAGTAGATTATCAGACTGCAACACTCAAAATATTTTGGTTGATGGCGAAAGAAGAACTTCATTGGCTGTTTAAATTTTAAGCTTTCACTACAGAGATTTTTCTATTTAATGTTTTTTGTTTTTCACACACTTTCCACCTGTACAGTGTTAGCTATTTAATAGTAATTCACTATTGTCCTGTACTCCTGTAAATTAAAGCAACTAAAATGCTAATTTAAACTTAACCAAAGCTTCAGTAACGGCCAACACATGTATTCGCAATCTGTCTGCTTTAGTTATGCTCATGATTTGGTAACTGCATTGGAACCACTTGGCAGTATACAGAAACTGATAAATCATTTTCTGTCTTGTGTTAGCAAAGTGGAAAAAAAGAAATTTGCTTACTTTAAGATTAGAATGTAAAAAGGACAATGTGGAAATAATACATGGTTTTATTAGTCAAGATGGGGGTGCAAATTGATCTAAAGGCAGCAATGTGTTTACATCAGAGCATAATATACTGGTGTTTTTTTCTTAGCTTTTTCAATGTGTCAGTTGTCTTTTTGTGTTTGTCTTAGCCTTTATAACCCTAATTATTATTTTCATAATTATTGGCAGTGTTCAATAAACTGAATATTTTCAGAATTACTAAATCACTGAATTTGTACTTTTACCAAAAAAAAAATATAGGTTTTTTTTTTTTTTTTTTCCTCTAAGTATATTTTCATTTATCTGTTTTGTGAGTCATGTTTTGGGCTTATAATTGTGCAAGCATCTTTCTGCCTGAGAGCCAGCACTGGTTTGTTTATAATATGGGCAATTGCTTCAGAAACCAAAGGTGACCACTCTGCCAGGTATCAGAAAACACACTCAAATTGTGCTTGCTTTTAAATGCATTTTGAGTTGAATTCATCAGTTTATTAAATTGCTTTTGAGGATACAGGTTTCATTTTCTTCTGTGACATTTACCTGATTTATGCAGTATTTTCAGTACAGTCCTGTCAGAATTTCAGGCCTTTGAAACTAAGGGTTTGAACCAGTGTTTTTACTCATTTATTAACATTAACTAAAAATCAACTAAAATAAAAATTTGAAAACCGCTAAATGAAAATGAGAAAATTAAAACTAAAATGAAAGTGACTTTTGTAATTCCCATTTTGGTTTTCAACACGGTAGTGTTTATGCATAATGTACATGTGAAAAATACAGCCAAGTAATTTGAAAGTTAGTGCCATGAAGGATTTGTCAAACTCTAATATCCACCACAGCTTCAAATTCAGTCAGTATTAAATTTAGTTTTTTTTTTTCCCCCCCAGGCTATCTTTATTTGCAAAGGTAGGTAAGATTTGCTGCAACTGGCATCTATGACATGCACCTCCAGTTTATGAATTTACTTTTGCTCTTTGTCTGATTTTTATACCGTAAACTACAAATAGGTATTTAATCAGTGTGACCATATGGAATAAAGATCCCAAAATTTCTTAGTGTGTGAACTAGAGCATATTGGCTATCTGCGTGTGTGTATTCTAGTTGCTGGAAGAAAAAATAAATTGACTTTGTTTATCAAAGATTTTGCTTGCATGCAGTCTATAAAATTTATAATGACTAATTAGGCAGAGGTGTAGCCTGCAATCAGTTTTATCAACTGTGTCAACATTACATGTATGCATTTAGTTTTAATAGGGTTATTAGTAGTAGTGTTTTAATGTGAGCAGTGCAGTTTTACAGATTGAGTTCCTAGTGAAATGAATGCATCAACCTGCAGGGGAACTATGTGGAGAAAAGATATAATTTATAGGACTACCTAAGAAAGACATAAATCAGTTGCAATTAGTGAAGAATGCAGCAACCAGAATCTTAACTAGGAAAGGAAAATTTCAGCACATCTCAGCAGTTTTAGCATCGTTACATTGGTTAACCATGTCATTCAGAATTGACTTTTTAAAATGCTGCTACTGGTTTATGAAGCCTTAAAAAATCTCGCTCCATCCTATATTTTAGAATGCCTATCCCCTGCACTCCAAGTTGTAACTTTAGATCTTCAAATGGTGATCTGTTTAAAAGTTTAACCACAGGAATTATAAAGTGGTGAGGTGGCCTTTTGCTGTTATGCACCCAAAAAATCTGTAATGTCTTTAGATTTGATTCCTAGCCTGGTCAGTCTTAGCAAGAAGTAGGATTATTGGAACATGCATCATTTGAATATAATTCAAATCAACAGTATATGAAGAAATTCTTATTTAAAGGCAAGTGCTGACATTTTGATTGTAAAAGAACAGTCCTTTATTTTACCTTGCACTAATTTTGGCTTCAAGATGCTGCAAACACACAATGCTGCAATACTTTAGTATTTTGGATGTGTTTTAGTATTTTGGATGTGTTTTGCACATGATCAGCATTTTTATAGTTTTTAATTGTTTGTCGTAATTATAAAATGGACCATTGAATAAGGCACATGTCCATTACACAGACTACCTGTAAATTTCTTCCAACTTCGACATTAAGCTGATGCCTTTGAGTAGGCTTTTCTCCCACATGGTAAACCTACATACAAGGTACAGATGTGCAACATCAGATTTCCCCATCACTGCTAGTGTAAAAGCATTTTCAAGAATTTGTGTTCAGAATGTGGCACTGCCGTTGGATTTTCAAACAGTAAAGCATGAATGTTTTCACCCATTTTTAATCGTGCTTGCTTCATACTGGGTCACAAAAAGCACCCTCGGCACACAATTGTAGACTGAGTTTTTAGTCTAAATCAGTTGTGACAGCACTTCCATAATTAAGTCTCTAGCATGTCATACAATAGCATTTCTCAGTTTTTGGCTTTTTCTTCCATGAGCCTTGGTATGGTCATCTGATGGGGCAGTATCTCTTTAAACTTCAGACTTTCCAGTTTGGAGGTAGTGTCAACCAGGTACTGCTCAAGTTGAATATAACCCTCAGCAGACACTGTCGGTAAAGCCCTATATCCTTGCAAACAACATTCACACATTTAGCCTGTCCTTTGCTTTAATCATTGTTACTTTTGACAGGTTTGGCAAGAATGTCAGTTTAATTTGACTCTTTTCAACTGCACACACACAGTGCTTTAAACCTGAGGTGCCTGACTTGTGTCCACTGTATGTTAGCGCATTTATCGCAGCAAGCAAACGTCACTTGGTTGTCATTGTCATCGATAACAATTGAAAATGACTGCCAATTTCTCTTTACTGAGTTTTGCAGTCTTGTATTGTCCTTTTTTTAATTTCTGCTGTAGATGTAAGGTTAGCTTAGTAATCTTGAGAAACCTGCATACTGCACGTGCATACTTCCTAACTGCTTAGGCAAATGATATATATTTATAGTTTGTGTGTAGGTCTATACACACACTCTGTCATCCACTCCTGGGTTTGGTTTACCGGATAGTGTGTTTTCATGGGAATTGTTACATATGCATTATTTTCACTTTTACTTTACAACTTTTGGGGTTTTTTTTATTTTTTTTTGTCATCTAGAACATATCAAATTATTGTCCTGATAAAATTTATAAGAGCTGAAAGCCTAGGAAGTGTCTGACAAAAGCATTCACACGACTGAGGTTAGATGACCGTGGTCTTGTTTGAAAATAGAAAATATATATAAATGTGTGTATTTTTACATATTTATGTAATGTGTTTTGTTTATATTTCCAAGACTCTAGCAATTGCAGTTCAGCATAAGCTGACCACAATTCACTGAACATGTCAATTTGTTTGTTTTCCTTTGTTTAAATTTGAAAGCCAGTTGAAATTTCAAAGTTTAGTTGTTCATTTTTTTGTGTTCTCCTATGGTTTTGACTGGTCAGAAGTAAGATTTTATTTTATTATATGTACCTCTTTATTTGAAATACAATTGTATAATGTTCTACAGTACATTTGTCATGTTCAATTTCTGACAGAAAATAAAATTTAAAAACAAATTAACCTTATGGTATCTTTGTCTCACTTAGGAGTAAAAAGGAATCTTAAAGCCTGATGGAAATAGTGATTTGATTTATATTGTGGTTATATATCAATTGACTGATATGGGGAAAAAAAAATTGATAAGATTTTTTTCCCCAAGTTGCCCAGCCATATGTTACAGTAACAAATGACATTGACATATACTACGTTTGATTTATATTAAATGTACTGGAAGCCTTGAACCGTCGCATTATGGTGAGGAAATTGGAGTTCTGACACACAGTAATAAAACTGTATTCAGTTGACAGGTACAACATGAATGATAGACTATTTGATAAAGAAAACTGTTGTTTAAAATCCAGTTATCCTTCATTCTCTCAGAATATGGAACCAGTGAAGTAAGCACTTTAAGATAGAAAAGATTTTACCTGTTTCACCTATACAGAACAACCACCTTTTTTGACCCGCTCAAACATATACACTATTCAGTGTCTAGGGAAATGTCCGTAATTAAAACACAGACCTGTACGTAGATAATGTCTTTACATCCCTCGAACACTTACGCTTCATATACAACTTCTCGTCAACACAGTTCCTCCACTACTTTCAAGCAAGATAATTTGCTAAACAGAATCTGCCCACTTTTCCTTAACTTCTACCTTTTTCTATTCCAGACAAATTATTAATTAGTCTTTGAAGACTCCAATAGCATCCTTACAATTTATATAAAAAAAAAAAAAAAAATTTGTTAGTCTCTTCCTTTCAAAAACCCCAGGGTGCCTCGGGGGGAAAGTATCTGTCACTCAATATTTCAGAAAAGTGGAAGGCAGCCACAAACAGAATACACGCAAGCTCAATATGAGCAAAGCATTCAGTCGTTCGACTTAATAATTTATCAAGGTCATTTATCTTGTTTAAAATTATCTAAAATGTTTCAAGGGCAAGATTCAACCGGGGGGGAGGTCAGATTTTGCTTTGATTTGTTAAATGTCCTGACTGTATGAAATGTTATGTTTCTGCTGCTGCTGCTTCTTCTTGCCACAGCGGATTATCTCTTTCCATATCTTTCTGTCCTCTCTCACAAAATCCATAAACCTTCTCTTAGGCCTTCCTCTTTTCCTCTTCCCTGGCAGCTCTATCCTTAGCATTCTTCTCCCAATATACCCAGCATCTCTCCTTTGCACATGTCCAAACCAGCGCAATCTCGCCTCTCTGACTTTGTCTTCCAACCGTCCAACTTGAGCTGACCCTCTAATGTACTCATTTCTAATCCTGTCCATCCTCGTCACACCCAATGCAAATCTTAGCATCTTTAACTGCCACCTCCAGCTCTGTCTCCTGCTTTCTGGTCAATGCCACCATCTCCAACCCTTAATCAATAAAAATATGAAAAAAAAAACAAAAAAAAAAACTGTTTAGTCATAAAACTGTGTCCCTGTGGACATTTTGATGAGTAGAACAAAACTAATGAAATTGACCAAACTAAAAGTTGACTGTTAACTAAAACTAAATAACTTTTAAAAACAAAATAAATAAAAATGAAAGCTTAAGAATACCTTCTAACTAGGGGAACCACTTTTTTGAACCATAAAACAAAGTACTGTTTTTTTTTTCTTTCTTTACCAGAATCTGATCTTAGAGGTACAGGCATTAATGTAATTTTTTTTATTTATTTATATTGTTCAGCGTAGCAATTTGGAACATCCAGACCCGTGACAGAAAAGCTGAGAATTGCCTTACATTCATCCATTTTTCCCCTGTCCTGACAGCAGCATAAACAAGGGGGTACAGTACACCCCCAAAATTTGCGGGGGTTACGTTCCTAGAGCACCCGTGAATTGTGAAAAACCACAACTTTTGGATGTGGTTTTTTAAAAAAAAAAAGCCCTTTAAATGCCTGTTTTTATAGTTTAAACCCTAAATACAGTATGCCCCCAAAGCACTTTAATTTCGTTGTAAACTCAGCTTAATCCATCCATCCATTTTCCAACCTGCTGAATCCGAACACAGGGTCACGGGGGATCTGCTGGAGCCAATCCCAGCTAACACAGGGCACAAGGCAGGAACCAATCCTGGGCAGGGTGCCAACACTCAGCTTAATACATTACCTAAAAACAGAATGTAAAGGTAAACCCGTATACTGTACTGCTATGTCTCCCACTGTGCTAGAATGTAAAATACCGATGTTACCGCTTTATGTATTGTAATTCATGCAAGCATGTTTTCTTTGGTATGCGCTGCGTTTTCTTTAAGTATAGTAAATACATAATTTCATTTAAAATACAGTAAAATGTATGGGTACTCACCAACGATAAATGATATTGATGATGAGGAAGTAGCTGTGCAGTATGATGCAGAGGATTTAAAACTTCTCAGGTGGCGCATCTTCAGGCACTTCAGGAGGAGTCGTATCTTTGGACGGGGTCGTCTTCTGGTGGGGTTTCGTGCTGGCTTTTCTTTATAGGTTTCAGAAACATTGTGATGGGAAGTTGCTACATTGTCTCCTGTAGCGAACTGCTGGTACAATTTTCGTGCTTTCTCACGGATGATGTTACCGTCCAAGGGGATATTCTTCTTCCTGCAGTCAGTGATCCACAATGCCAAGGCAGATTCCATCCTGACGATATTTTTATTCTTTACATAGTTACCTTTTTGGCATTATCGCAGAAACCTACAGAAATGGTACTCCAGATTGTTGCTTTGTTCTTTATGTAGTGTACGGTACTTTCATTAATGCTATAGTGGCACGCTTCTGCAGCATAACTTTTTAGTTCCCGGAGCAAATCAGGTAGTTCAGCCTTCTCCTGGAGTTTTTTTTTAAACTTCTTCTGGCACTAAGCCTAAGCTCCAGAAGCCTTAGAAGGTGAAGAGCTTTTTAGCTACATCTTGTGTGTTTTAAGAATAACAAAATGAATACAATAACAGAAATGGAAAACACAAGGACACTCGGCTGGAGACTCATCACAGGGCAGCAGTCAATCAGCAGCAAGGAGAAATGAATAACTCTCTCAGATTGGCTACTTTCACCATCCCAAACTGTTTCCCTCAACGGTTGCTTCCTGTTCTCTCTACAGCACAGTATTGCCACAAAAAAGGCATAAAAAAATTGCAGAGGATATTTGTGCTTTGCGCTAGCAATTTAATAGTTAGGTTCTAAAGAAAAATCCGTGAACGACTGAGTCCACGAACCCTGAACCGTGACTTTGCCGGTGTCTATATATACTAACCGTTTCGTAATTCATATGTCCATTACACAGACTACCACTAAATTTCTTCCAGCTTACTCAAAAGCTGATGCCTTTTTGTGTAGGTTTTCCTCCCACAATTGTAAATATACAAACAAGGTACAGATTTTACAGATGGAACTTTATTTGTCCACAGGGGGAAATCTTGCTTTTTACAGAAGCTCTAAGTGGATTGAGACTTGTATTGTAAAATGAGTTCATCAAGAACACAGGGACACAGTTGGAAGCTTGTTAAGGGTAAATTTTGCACAAACCTTAGGAAGTTTTTCTTTACACAAAGAACGATAGACACTTGGAATAAGCTACCTAGTAGTGTGGTAGACAGTAAGACGTTGGGGACTATCAAAACTCGACTTGATGTTTTCTTGGAGGAAACAATTGGATAGACTGGCGAGCTTTGTTGGGCTGAATGGCCTGTTCTCGTCTAGGATGTTTTAAATAAATAAATACTTGCATAGATAAGTAAATAATAAATATACATACACTCTCTGATCTGAGGACATACTGGAATAACTATAAAGCAATAAAATTCAAAAGAAATAAAAGTTCTAACTTGGTTGTCACAGTGGGGCATTATGCATACATAATGCTGTTGTATTAAAAAGCCCCAGTAGTGCTTCTTGAGACACTTCTGCTGAATAATATGTTGGCTGAAAGTTCTCAGTATGTCCGAGGATGTGCAGCATTGTTCTTATTGGCCTTTAGTTTTATTTCTCTCCTTCACTACATACCTCCAGGGGGTCCAGAAAAATGCATCCTATAACTGAACTTTCATTTTTAATTAGTATGTTGATTTAGTGGGCCTCTCTTGAAGTGAGCACACCACAGCATAGAAAATTGCACAGGGCATCTCAAGAGTTACAGAAGATGTGAAGGGTGTTTCTTCCCACATTAAAGGAATGCAGTCTCCAAATAAAGAGCCTGCCCTGCCTTATATAGTTCCTCTGTGTTCTGAGACCAGTCCAACCTGTCAGTAATGTGGATCCCCAACCCAAGTACTTGTAGGAGTGGACCATCTCTACCTCTACTCCTTGAATAGTGAATGGACATGGAGGCTGTTGGTACGACGAAAGTCAATAGCCAGTTCCATGGTTTTGCTGATGTCAAGAGGTAGACCATTCTTTTTGCACCACGAAACAAACTTTTCCACCTGACTCCTATGCTCTGTCTCATACCCTTTTATCAATACATCCCATAAGTGTAGAATCATTTGAGAATTCCTGCAAGTAAACATGACCTCGTATTCTCAATAAATTAGAATATCAGCAAAAAGTTAATTTATTTCAGTAATTGAGTTCAAAAAGTGAAACTCGTGTATTATATAGATTCATTACACTTAGAGTGATGTATTTCAAGCATTTATTTATTTTCATTTTGCTGATTATGGCTTATAGCTAATAAAAATCTAAAATTCAGTATCTCAGATAATTAGAATATTGTGAAAAAGTTCAATATTATAGATTCATGGTGTCTCCTTCACTCAGCTAATTAACTCAAAACACCTGCAAAGATGTCCTGAGCCATTAAATGGCCAGTCTGGTTCAGTAGGCCACACAATCATGGGGAAGACTACTGACTTAACATTTGTCCAGAAGACAGTCATTGAAACCCTCCACAAGGAGGGTAAGCCACAAAGGGTCATTTCTAAAGAAGTTGGCTGTTCAGAGTACCATAGCCAAGCATATTAATGGAAAGTTGAGTGGAAGGACAAAATATGGCAGAGAAAGGTGCACAAGCAACAGGAATAACTGCAGCCTTGAGAGAGGATTGTGAGGCACAGCCCATTCAAGAATTTGTGTTTTCATAAGGAGTGGACTGTGGCTGGAGACAGTGCTTCAAGAGGCACTACACACAGACATATCCGGGGCATGGGCTACAACTATTGTATTCCTTGTGTCAAGCCACTCCTGATCCAGAGACATCGGAAGCGTCTTACCTTTGCTAAGGAGAAAATGGACTGGGCTTTTGCTCAGTGGTCCAAAGTCCTTTTTTCAGATGAAAGTAAATTTTTCGTTTGATTTGGAAATCCAGGCCCCAGAGTCTGGAGGAAGAGTGGAGAGGCACGGAAGTTGCTTGAGGTCCAGTGTGAGGTTTCCACAGTCAGTGATCTGGGGAGCCATGTCATCTGCTGGTGTTTAGTCCACTGTGTTTTATCAAATCCAAAGTCTTCATAGCCGTCTACCAGGACATTATAGAGCCCTTCATGCTTCCCTCTGCTGACAAGCTTTATGGAGATGCTGATTTCATTTTCCACCAGGACTTGGCACCTGCTCATACTGGCAAAAGTACCAATACCATGGTATGGTATCACTTTGCTTGACTGGCCAGCAAACTCACCTGACCTAAACCCCATGTCAAGAGGAGGATGAGAGACCCCAGACTTAACAATGCAGGCGAGCTGAAGGCCACTATCAAAGCATCCTGAGCTTCTATAACACTTCAGCAGTGCCACAGGCTGATCAACTCCATGCCACGCCGCATTGATGCAGTAATTCATGCAAAAGGAGCCTCAACCAATTATTGAGCATGGACATACTTTTCAGTAGGCCAACATTTCTGTATTAAAGTTTTTATTGGTCTTATGCAATATTGTAATTTTTTTGAGATACTGAATTTTGAGTTTTCATTACCTGTAAGCCATAATCAGCAAAATGAAAAACAATCGCTTGAAATGTATCACTGTGTGTAATGAATCTAAGATTTTCACTTTTTGAATTGAATTACTGAAATTAACTTTTTGATGATATTCTAATTTGAGATGCAACTGTATATTGTGAGGTGTAAAGAATAAAGGACAATGTTCCTTGTGGCGCTCCCAGTGTTGCTCACATCCATTTTGGAAACACAGTCCTTGAGTCTCAATCTGTGGTCTGCCCAACAGATATTCAATTATCCAGGACAACACAGGCTCATCCACCTGCACTTTACTGAGCTTACCCCTTAACAGGAATGGCTGGATGGTATTTAAAGCACTGGAGAAATAAAAAAAAAAACAAAAAAAAAAAAAACATGGTCCTCCCAGTGCTGCCAGCTATGTCCAGGTTAGAATAACCCTTATGGAGCAGATTGACAGATTGATAATTGCATCCTCCACTCAGTCTTTGTCCGATAGGCAAACTGCAGTGGGTCCAGTATGTAGTTATTAGATGAAGAGACGCCTGCCGCCTTTGGAATGGGAACACTGCAGGATGGTTTCCACAGCAGGGGCACTTTCTGAAGTCGTAGGACAGACAGAACAGGTGCCAGAGAATACCACAAAGCTGGTCAGTACAGGTCATAAGAACTTGAGGACTGACTTCATCTGGTCATGTAGCTTCCTCAGTTGTCTCCTTACTTGGTCTTTAGTTATGGAGTGTCCACACTGATGGTCAAAGGTGGACTTGTTATTGGGCATCCCAGTTGATTTGGTAGGAATTGTTGTATAGTAGTTAGAATGGTGTGGGGAGATTGGAAGAAAGTGTCAGAGGGAGGGACAATCTGTTAAATTCAGGGTGTTACTTTTGTCCACATCCCCTTCTAGCTCCTGAGCTTTGGATTGCTTAAAAAGAGACCCAAAAAATCCAAATTTATAGCCTGTTAACGAATGCTGTGCTAATGTTTCATTTTGGTAAGACTGCACGCGCTATTGTAATAGATTGTATTGTAGATTATAAAGTAAAAATATATTTTACAATTGTACCATGATCTCATTTGTTTAAATGAGCTAAAAGTTGTTTGAAGTTATTTGTGCAACTCCAGAATCTTGCTGAAAAATGTTTCTTAATAATTGAAATGAACTTCAGTATTTCAAGTGTCCTGCAAAAAAGGCCTTATTAAAGACATTATATGCATTAATACTGTGCCATCATGTCTCATGTTATTTACAGACTGAATCCCTTCTTGTGAACATTCAACCCAACAAAACTACAGCAACCGGATCATGTGGCAGTCAAGATGCATCTCTTGTTTTAAGTGACGGCAGTGTAACAAATTTAACATTCGTGTTTATGCTGGTAAGTGATACGGATAAATATATTCAATTTTAAAATACCATAATGAGGTGTTTTAATACTATACAATTCAATTACCTAATTTTAAATGTATAGTCTTTTAGTGTTTACAGTATTAACAGCAAAAGTAAATGTTTGGGATTTTTTTCCTTGTACATATCTCATGGGATAAGCATATTTTTAAAATAAAAAAAAGTATGTAATGCAAAATGCCATTTAGGTATGGGATATATGAAAATGTCAGTGCTTGTAAAAAGGTTGTCTGATCAGTTCTAGTAATAGTACAGAATTGAGGCAATTAGGAAAAAATGTGAAACTCGGTTATTTCCCGATTTTTTGTTTCAGCCTTCAAACTGTCCTTGTTAGTTAGAATGTGACACAAACTTTAAACAAAGATGCATTTCACAAGATAGTTCTAGTTTTGGAGTACATGTTGCTGCTCTTTCTGTTTTCATGAAAATCTTGTCCTTTCACCGAAAGTGAAAAATTCAAAAATTAGAGAAAATCATGTTTAGTTTGATTTGATTTGTAATTTAACTTCTTGAAACAAACAATTGTTAAATCACACAAAGGCAGCACTTCGTCAGACCAAGTCTCTGATACAGGAGGGTCATATTCTTTCACTGTCAGTGAGTCCTTGAGTTGTCAGCTGTGTCAATGTGGCTCATTGATAGCAACATGTACATTGAATGATTTTTTTTTTTTATATAACTTTGGATATTTTCTTGAATAAAAGTGCACGTTTACTTGATATTGGGATTAAAGGCTTCACACATTATACACTTACATGTCATTATTAGAATAACATGGGAAAAGTCTCTGCTTTAGGTATGTGTTCAGCATTTCTTGCCTTGTATTTCCTTTCATCCTACACTTACCCAGGTCTTTGTAGACATGGAATACACATGAAATGCATGCATTCCAAATAATGATGTATAGGGTAAATAATTCAGTATAACTCCAGGCTCCTCACACACAGATAAGGAGCCTTGCCTTGAGCTGGGAGAACTTTTTGCCCAAGTTGAGCTCCGTCAAGGGGTGGGATGGGACAGCAGGCTGCTTGCTGCTTGTGCTGCATAATTCTCAAAATGGTAGTTAATAGCTTGGATTACTGAAAATGGAAGACCTATTTAAATTCTAAATACAAAAATGAAAATGCCCTGTAAATAGGGTAGTACCGCATCACACTAATCCTGTTACTTCCTGTTTTTCCTACATACTTTTAACTGGGGCACTTGCACACTGAATCCAAAATTGTAAAGTTTCTGACTCATACAACATACTTATTACATATCTTGTCTTTTGTGTGAAGAAAAAAGTACATCGGTAGACAGATAAACACTAATTCATTGCTCCAGTTTTGCTTCTGTTGATTCACTGCATACCACTTGCACACTGTTTGATTTCAGCACCATCCCCCCCCCCCCAACTTCTATAGTTCTCATTTATTACTAATAAATTTTGTTACAATTCATGGTGTAGATTTGGATGATTCACCTGTACTGGTCGAAGTGCCTCTTAAGGTTCATGCCATCGAAGGGACAGGGATTTTATTTTTTTGGTGGGGACCCCAGGAATGCACCCAGCTTTGGGCTGACTCGCACACAATCACTCAGAGACAGTGTTGAACAGCAGATTAAGTCACAAATAATGCGGCATATTAAATGAAATAGAAATATAAACAACAATTTTAAATGGTTAACCCTCCCCATTCCCCTATGGAAATGACCAATAATACAACAATAAACTAACCAACACAATAGTGTCCAAAACACGGTAGAAAAGTAGTGGCAACAGGTCATGGATGGCAAGTGGAAAAATCTGTCAATGTAAGTAATGTAAAGTTTGCCCTACCAGACTTCTGATGTGGTGATTGAGAACATTTCCTCTGACGAAGTTTACAAGTCATATAGACTCATATGAATGGCAAACACGAGATGCAGACAAGAATGGTAATTCAAGACCTTAAACTGGTAATCCAAATGTGAGAAATGGCATCTTATCAGACAAACGTTTGCGATTTCCTGGTGTCTTGCCGGCTCCCTTTTTAATTAACCTGCTAGCTTGATCTACTTTCCAGCAGCCCCTAGATAGATATTTATTTATTTATTTATCTGTTGGTTTCTCTGTAACCATTCTCACAATCCTGCGCATATGCCGCTCCTGTATTTTTCTTGTCCTGCCAGACCTGGGTTTAACAGCAACTGTGCCTGTGGCCTTCCATTTCCTGATTTACATTCCTGACAGTTTAAATCACTAAGAGAGCTTTTTGTAGCCTTCCCTTAAACCATGATACTGAACAATCTTTGTTTTCAGATTGTTTGAGAGTTGCTTTGAGGATCCCATGCTGTCACTCTTCAGAGGAGAGTCAAAGGGAAGCACAAATAGCAATTGACCACCTTAAATACCTTTTCTCATGACTGGACACACCTGTCTATGAAGTTCAAGGCTTAACAAGCTAATCCAACCAATTTGGTGTTGCAAGTAATCGGTATTGAGCAGTTACATGCATTCAAATCAGCAAAATTACAAGGATACCGAAATTTTTCTGCGGCCAGTTTTTCACATTTGATTTAATTTCATACAACTAAATACTGCTTCACTAAAAATCTTTGTTCGTAAAACACACCAGTACTCAGATGTTCCTAGGAAATGAATGACATACCACTGTTATCTTTTTTTTTTTTTTTTTTTGCTGAAAGTAAATTATTATGCAGGCTGAGAGGAGTTCCCAAACTTTTTCTTATGACTGTGTGTGTGTATTATTATATTTTTTTTTTTTTTTTTTTTTAAGATGCTGGATAAAATCCTGTAGTAGGTTACACATTTTTTGGCACACAATTCTGAGTTGGACTGTGTTCAGTCCTTCAGTTTTACTGTACCTCAAGTTACCAAAACCTAATGCTGAAGTATTCTGTAGTGCGGGGCTATTCAATTACAATTTAAAATGGCCAGATTTTTGAAACCAAGGAATTTAGCTGGGCCTGATATTTTCAGGAGCCGGTAAGCAGCAGGTAATGACAAATTTTAAATCAACACAAATGAATATATTTTAAAACAAGTAATGTTTATTCATTGTTCCATTTTACATTTGGTCACATCTGACACAGGCACATCAAACGTATTTATATAAAAAAAAAAATTTAATAGCTGAACAGTACCTTAGGTTGTAGCAATACTTTTTTTCACTTGTGGGGAAAATGTTTATTTTTTTTTTTTTTTATTTCAAATCTGACCCAGACCACACGGTTTTAATCACTCATCTGATAGAGGTTAAATTTGAGTTCCACAACAAAGACTTTCCTGTTGAAATTGTTTCCCTGCCCCCTAGAAAAAAACGCTGAGTAAATATTTAAGAGCAAGACACCACATATGGTGTGAAAATGGATTGGTACATTTATCTTAATGATTTGTCTTTAAAACATCAGAGTTCTTGGGTGTCAAGTAATGAATTAATTAAATTACTACTGTTTTTAGTATTTAAAAAAAAAAAAAAAAAAAAAAAAATCTTATTGTCCATGTTTCTTTGTTGTTGAGCTCCCACTGAAGAATTTATTGGTAACAGAACATATAGTGTGCATGCTAAAACTGAAGTAACAGCTAACGAAGTGGCATTTTTTCAATCACATTTTAACAGACTTTACTGTCCACCATCAAGCATAGAGCAGCCCAGTAAAACGAACAACACACTTTCAACTTTAAAACGCAGACTTCATCACAATTCTGTGCGTGACTAAACAGCAGGCAGGCTGGCATTTTGCCTGAAGTATGCATTACATTAAGAGAAATGGCATGCAAAGACATGCAAACACAAGGAGATTGGGGACAATGGCACCTTAGTGTGCCACACCAAATCAAAAGGGACAACTGAATTCCACAGGGCACAGATATCTTCATAACTGGGGAGCTATATGATTGGCAGATAAATTTCAAATGTTTTGCATGCCCACCTTTTGTTTTGATGACCAGTTGCGTCATATTCAGCCCTTAGTTCATTATTCCATCAGAAGCATAACCCAGCTTCTCTGAAATTCATGGCCATCTCCTCAGCAGCGCTATGTACTTGGAGACGCGTACAGGAAACTATTTCTAAGTCTGACGTCATGTTTGCAGCAACTCCCTTACACCCAGCATGGGATATAAACCAGCCTTTATAATTGCTCAGGGATATGCAAGGGGAAGCCTGTACTGACACCCATGTTAACAGTGGGGAAAAAATGTCCTTTTGCATCTGTTACAATGTAATTAGTTTAAAGTTTCATTGATTTCATTTGCCACTGGTGAACTAAATAGAAATAATTGCCAAAGACTATTTTTAGTTGCATTTGAGACCATTTTAGCTGCAGTCTGTAGTCCTGACGGGAACAGGCTGGGCCACTCAGTGGTTGCTTCTGGGCCACATGTGGGCTGCAATTTGAATAGGCCTGCTGTAGTGCAAACAAGCTATAGATTAGCCTCACCTGAACTGGGGATATCTAACACCTTTCCTGTTTTCGGTATGAAAGTTATCACTCCTTCAGGATATGTGGGATTAAGATGTATTTCATCTTATTTATGCATGATTATATTTATTTACAGAATAACACTTTAAAGAAGTTCTTCTTGAGTGGAATCACCATTGACACAATCTTAAATGCAGCTGGTAAGTTTTTATTTAGTTACTGCTCTTTGAAATTCTTCATGATTCTAGTCATTAACCAATATAGTGATGTTCACATGTAACTTCGATTTCAATTTAGTATGTGTAGTACCTTGTATAAGTGGCTCTTCAAAGTCTGTGAATGATCTGGCAGAAGAAAGCAATTTTTTATGTTTTGTCCTAGTCTCCTTGTTTGTGGTGGTGCCTGTGCACTACATAGTGTAGTAACCCCTTGTGCACATAAGAAGTGCACAAGGGGTTACTACGATAAGTGGAAGAAACATTTTATGCTGCTTACAAGAGTTATTTGTCACATTTTAAATTTTGCATTATAAAACAGTGCAGTCCACGAAAAAGCAAACTATGTATGGTTGGTTTTGGCAAAGACTTTTCAGACTTACAATGAGTCTGCAGTACCCAACCTACACAATGCAATTAGAGGATTGGGAACACCATGCTTGATATATAAAATTAATATGCATTAGTGGCAAAGAAGGATAAAGGGCATCAATAAATTTAATTGAAGGTTATCACATTCCAGCTAATCTTGTCACCCCAGACCTAAATATGTCATCCCTGTGGTATTGTCTCACTGTGTTGTGATGACATTGACTATAGAAAGGTGTGGATTGTGGTTTATAGCACAATACAAAGTATTTGACTTTAAACTTGTATATTGAGTTCAAAATGTGGAATCAAAAGTAAAATGGTCATGTTGCATATGCAAGAAGGTTACACTAACTACTTCTGACATTAGTCCTTTGGTATTGCTTACACATTCCTCTGTACTGTCCCTTTAAAACATGGCCCAAAATGAAAGAAGGGGTACATGCACATGATGAAACAGACAAACTGGTGCCAAGTATTCAGTTAGTTGCCTTTTTTAATTTAATGTACAATATGCAGCTTTTTTTGCCTGTCCTCTTGTAGTAGTCATGGAGTGGTTCTGCCTTTCTGATTTACATTTATTTGCAGAATAAATGTGGTTACTGCTACTCATGCGATAATGTGATGTATGATTCTCAGTGTCACATTTTTGATCAGTAAAAGTGCAATCCATTATTAGCACATGTACTATATGAACATTTTAAGGTGACTACAGCAAATAACACACATATAATCATATTAAATAATGCAATATTCTCAAAGCCTTTTTTTAGTTCATGTTCAAAAAAGAAACTGCTGGGTTGAAGCCATTTTCATGGTGATTACAAATTATATATTTTAAATAAAATGCATATTTAAAGTAAATCATTGGTAACAAAAGTCATGTAGACGTAAAGCCATTTGGATATTTTATGATGAAAGATGAGCTCTGGTCTATTTTGCAATAAATGTCACTTTCTCAGCTATATGTCAAAAATTGAATAGTGTTTAGGTGTTAAATGTAAAGGGCATAACCGCTGCAGTGTAATTTAATGTAAACATGATCTTCCCAACTTTTGGTGGTAATGTTTTTGTCATTTTATATCACGAAAAGTTATTTTAGATAACCTTTATTACTCCCATGGGGAAATTCAGATACATAGAGCAGCAGAATCATTAAAAGCTAGGATACAGTCTTGGTGGACAAATATAGTCACACATCAAAAGACCTTTTAAAATGCTTTTAGTATCAATCTATTATGAACCTCAAGCACATAATGTGCGAACTGGATACATTGGTTAGAAATTGGATGGGTGGATTTCACATCTACCACCTACTTTAACAAGTTTGTGTTGAACTTGGGCTGTGCCAGCCAGAATCCCTGTTTCTCTTCAGGAGAGGCCACTGTTGGCTCTGCACTTTCTCAAACATACTTTTTTGTTGGCTGTTTTACAGTGTATGGTTTGATTTTTAAATGTTAAATTTTGAATTATGTTTTTCCCCTCATTTTTATATACCTTTATTTTGTCTCCATGAATGATTGATGGTGCATAACCTGGTCCATCTTGACAATGTGCCATTCTGCCTCTTTGTCTCTGCATCTGCTGTATGCATGGTTTTTCAAAACTTTTTTTGTTAAAAGAGCTGTTTTAACACGCATAAAAAGATGTCACTCACCAACTAGCAGATGAAGTGGTTATACCAATTTATTCTACGTACCCTGGTTAAACGCAACCTTTTATTTCAAATTTTCTGTTTTTAAAAGTGTACGAGGTTTCGGTATGCTTTAATGCATTACAACTTCGGATCGTCCAAGGCCTTTTTTTTCTTCTCCATTGGGTGATGTAAATCATTCTTATCCCTTCTTTTAAGCTGAGCATCAAGAATGGAACCTATTTTATAGAAATGTAGCCAGATAACAGTTGCATTAGCAGCAAAGTGAAGGGCTGTACTGCTGTGGGTGCAACAACATTTTTGTTACGTTGATGATTTTAATGAGAACATGAACCTACAATTTTGTCGGAGCTTTACAATAATGTTTTACATACTACAAACATTTCAACAATTTTAACAAATACTACTTGAATGGATTAATTGACTTAGCTGTGTTTTGTAAATTACCCTGGAAAGTCTGTGCTTACTGTGAAAGTGCATGTTGTCTGAAAATTAATTCTGTACTAACAACACTGAACATGCTTTTAAAATGGTGAGTTTTAAAGTCATTTAAACAAAGGGAGAGTCTTTGATATCCTGGTTTGTCCACTGATTACCAGATCGGTTTAATCCATATGTCCATAATAACTAAAGGAACAGCATACTCCTTTTTCATTTGTAATGTGTTTGGAGTTTTTTTTTTTTTTTTTTTCTTCTTCCTGTAGAAGTGCTCAGTAGAGAACTGCCAACCTGTCCAGGGCTCTTTCCTGTTTTGTCCTTACTGTTGCCAAATTCAGAGCTCAGAGTATTGGAGCCCGTTGTACTTTGTGGGGTTGTAGGGCTCTAAATTTTTTCATAGCTTTTCTTCAAGACTCCTAGACTCTAGTTCTAAAGATAGGTGGATTTACATAATGCACATGATTTGTATGTACACAGTTAGTCTACTTCATAATTAAGGCATTCAATGTCTGGTTATATTTCTGTAAAACACGTTCACACAGTTTACTATTTATTGAAATGTAACTACATCACACATTTAACTTCTAACATCAGTGCTGTCTTTAAGCGTTTGTTGCCTTCTCTAAAGAGTGAGGCAAGTTCCTTTAAAAAGCAGCCAAATGTAGGCTTGGAAATATTAGCCAATCAGTTGAAAATACATATGAATATTCAACAGCAGAAATTCCCTTTTGAAAGATTTTTATTGATAATGCTGAATAGTCTTTTTAGCGATGCTTCCTTATGAATATGAGAGAAATAACGGTAAAAGTTTAATTGGCTTATCCTGGCCTTAAACCGTAAAGTTAATTTTTGGAGATTCCTGTAAGCTTTGACACATTTCCTTACATCAGTTGTACTTCTAGGCACTTGAAACCTGATCAGAAAAGTGAGCATATTTCTAGGCTTTTTTAATCTTTGTATTGCTTTTCCATGAATGAAGAAAATATATATTGAGGAATGCCATAAAATCAATCAAGTTCTGTTCATCTTTAAGTAAGGTTTTCTCTAGCATTATATTGTTTAGAATGAATATTCTGTTGTTGCATCTTTTTAAACATTATAATATGTCATTTATTTTTATAACCTGTTTTTAAAATATATTACAATATGTTTCTGAGACTTTTGGAACTATGTTCAATATTGATTTGGTTCTCTGGTTATTTACTGGTTATCCTGTATCAGTCAATGTTTAACACAGTTCATAGATGACACATAGTATAACACAGTAGTTATTTAACTGTCTTGATCCCCAAAATAAACACATTTATTGAGTGGTTAAATTTTTCATATCTATACCATTGTGAAACACTCTTCATATTTTAGAATTGGTATAATTGCAAAGAGAGAGAGGTATATTTAATGTTTTGCCTATTTTAAATGTTTAAAGGTTGTTTCTCTTTTTTTTTTTTTTTCCCTCTTCACTTTATGCTGTCAATAACACAGAAAAAAAGTTTCATGCCGAGAACAATAGTCTGAGCTATCTGCGAGCATCTTTTGGAAAATCCTATACATGCAAAGCTGAGCAAACTCTGTTAGTCTCGCCTGATTTTTCTGTCAATGCCTTTGACCTCCAGATTCAGCCTTTTGGAGTTCATGAAGGCCAGTTTAGTGCAGGTAAGTGGTGTGTGTTTTTTTTTTTTGTTTGTTTTTTTTTTGTTTGTTTTTTTTTTTTTTTTTTTAACTGTATAAATGCATTTAAACCTTCATTGTTAATAGTACATATTGTTCCTGTGTAGGGTTTTACTCCAGTTACTCTAGTTTTCTCTCCCCATAGTCTGCAGTCTATATTGATCCTAATTTAATTTTGGAAAATTTTAGGCTTAATAATAATGCTGGCCTCAAATGAGTTCTTAGAAACTCAGTTGGTAGTGTAGCACTTAATATGTAATAATACTTGAAATATAAATGTTTGTTTCAAAAGACTAAGGTAATTTACCAAAGGTACTGTGCACAGTCTATTTTGTGAATGCTTAACAATTATAGTCTCATCCATTTGGTCCTCCAGTAAATCAGATCAATAGAGCAGCCACAACATTAAAGCCAATGACAGGTGAAGATAAATAACATTCATTATCTCATTACAGTGGCATCTGTCAAGCGGTGAGATATATTAGGCCACAGTCAGTTCTTGAAAGTGACCTCTTGGAAGCAGGAAAAATGTACAAGTGTAGGGGTCTGAGCAACTTTGACAATGGCCAAATTGTGATAGCTAGGCACCTGGGTCAGAGCATCTCCAAACCAGCAGATCTTGTGAGGCGTTGCAGGTATACAGTGGTTAGTATGAAGGGTGTTCAATAATTTATCTACCAAAGTGTAAAAGAAAGTGGCAAACATGTTGAAACATGACATCTCAAAATTACTCATGCACAGATGTGGCTCAGTGTGAGTCTAACATTCCAAGAGACACAATGTCAGGAGAGTCCTTGTGTAAATCAAGTAAGCTTCATGACAATCACGTCAATCACAGGCCGCCATTTGAGAATTTGGGTTCCAGCAGCTGAACAATCCACCCTGCAGTCCTGATCTGACTCCCTCAGAGTATTTCCTGTTCCGAGTTTTGAAGAAATCTCTCTGTGGACAGCGGTTTTCAAAAGATGAATATGTCAAGACAGCTGTGATGTCATGAAGTGTAGGGAACTATCAGGAGACTATATTGAAAAATAAAACACATTTTTTGAAAACTTTTTTTTTTTTCCCCCCTACTGAAGTAAATAAATTATTGAATGTCCCTCGTACCTACCAAAAGTTGCTAGGGGATTGACAACTGGTGAAGGGCTCATGGGTGCCTAAGGCTCATCGATGAGTGTTGGAGAGCAAAAGTTATCCTGTTTGGGCTTATACCACAGAAGAACTTCTTTAGCACAAATTGCTGAAAAACTTAATGCTGGCCATGAGAGAGGTGCCAATACACAGTGTTTTGCAGCTTGCTGCATAATGGGCTATGTAGCCACAGACCAGTCAGAATGCCCACACTGATCCCATCCATATCCAGAAGCCCCTACACTGAACCTGTGAGCATTAGACCTGAAGCCGGTGATGGCTATATGTCGCTCAGGGCAATTTTCTGCTGGGACAGCTGTGGTCCTGGCATTCATGTAGATGTCACTTAAACTTACCACCTACCTGAAAATTGTTCCACACCACGTATATCCCTTCATGGTGACAGTATTCTTTGATGGCAGTGGCCACTTTCACCAGAATAATGTATCCTGCCACCCTGCAAAAATTGTTCAGGACTGGTGTGATGAACATAACAAAGAGTTCAAAGTGCTGACTTGCCCTCCAAATTCCCCAAGTCTCAGTCCAGTCGACCATTTGCGGCATGTGTAAGAAAAACTAGTCCAATCCATGAAAAGTGTGCAGTTAACATCATGGTGCCAGCTATCACAGGACCCCTTCAGACATCTTACGTAGTCCATGTCTTGCTGGTTTAGAGCTGTTTTGATGGCACAAGGGGGACCTACACAATATCTGGCAGATGGTTTTAATAATGTGGCAGATAAGTGCACTTTTAAGCACAGAGTGAGTGCAGGATACACACTGCATGCTTAGGTATCGTTGACTTTGACTTGCATTACTTTCAGGGAGAATTAAAGAATGAAGCTTGAAAATATTTCGGTGATAAAACCAGTAATGGTTAAAACAAAAAAAAAAAAAAATCACGGTTTGCTGGAGGATTGGAGTCGGACATGTCTTGGGAAAGAGACTCTGATGTCGACATGCAGTTATTCATTGAATGGCATGTTTTTGTTTTTTTTTTTATTTCTCTGAAAATGGTAACTTATAAAGTAACTTGATGTAGATTATTTTTATTTATTTACAAAGCACTTTAAAAGCATCAAGGCTGACCAAAGTGCTGTACAATAAAACCCAAAATTATGTTCTTACAAGACATTTGACCTTTTTTCTTTCTTTTTTTTTTATTTCTTTTTTTTCTCCCCGCTAGTGGAGGAATGTCAGCTGGATGAAGACAACATGCTCATCCCAATCATAGTGGGTGCCGCACTAGCTGGATTGGTTTTGATAGTGCTGATTGCCTACCTTATAGGCAGGAAGAGAAGTCATGCTGGCTATCAAACCATTTAAACAACTAAATGATCTGTCACTTATTGAATAGTCAAACCTATCTACCACTGTAACTAACAGGCTCTTGCAAGAAGTTGGTACATGCACTTTTAAAGTCTACAAATAAAACAGACAAACATAAGGGAGCTTCTAGTTGGCTTAATCTGCTTCTTGGCAGGATTTACCTGCTGAACCTGGCATCTGCAGTGTTGTTGTTTTTACTAAACTATGGTTTGTGAATTTTGTTCACCTTTCTCTTTTCTTTTTGAGCTTTTCCTAAGCTGAGATTTTGTTACATGTTGGACTGTTGAGTACAGTTGAAATAGCAATACTGCAGTGTCTATGAATTGGACATCACAAGACTACATTGAATACACTAAACTGACAAATGTAACTTTTTCTGCTAATATGGGAGCATGGTGCAGTATTAAGTCTTAATTGTAAATGGTCATTGGATACATAAATTTTATCTTCATAGTCCAAGGGTGGTAAGTATTTTATTATTGTAAAGAAACATTGAGGGAAACTCCTTTATGTATCATTTTGGAGTTAAATAAGTTGTTTTCTTTTCACAATTCTTGGGATTGCTGTATCATTTTTGGAATTGCCTCTTTTGAATGAAGCTTTTTTTTCTTCTTAAAGCTTCTCAGACTTGTTTGGTTAGCAGAAAAAATGGTAGTTTTAAAGGGAAGCATGACCATCATTCCATTTATAGATTTTTAAGAGACTAAATTTGATTGCTGCATATTTTCTTTAGTTTGGCTGTTTTCATGATTGTTCTGGTTTTAGTTTTTATTTGTGCTTGGAGATAATTTTCAGGTTTTTATCCTGCCTTTGTTGTGGTGTGCAAGAGTTCGAGAGATGCTGCATTTTAGTAACCTGACTTGAATTCACTTGCTTATCAATAACTGGCACGTTTTGTAACAACTGGAATAAGAGCAGCCACTGCAAGTTTCCACTTACACTCTTGTTGTCTGCAGCCTGTTTATAATAATTTAAGTGGGAAGAAGAAAACCGTACCCCAATAGAAGGCTGTTTTGTTTTTTGTATTTTTTTGTTTAAACCACCAACCATTGATGGTCAACAAACACTAAAGACATACCAATGTCAAGAAATTAATTTTAAAAATCTTGATGCATTATTTAATTTTACTAGTTGTATGTCAGTCTCTTCATTCATGTTTGTGCTACGGTTTGGAGAAAATTTTTGAATTTGCTGTTTTTCTGTGATTTAAGAAGAGAATTCTGGAGATCTAAGTTTGTACTCCTCACCCATCTGCTCCATTTGCAAAATGAGGATTAGTCCAAACAGTGACCCATTAAGCCACCGGGGTCAATAATGATATGACCTTCCAAATAGAAACTCTCCTTTAAAATGTACTCTGTCTGCTGCTACTGCAAGTTGACTAGTTTTAGATGGCTGGCAGCTCAGATGTTTTATTGCACATGAAAAGAGCAATCCTTGCGTATTTTGTCAGCCTCAATATTGATGCCTGCTGTTGACTGCTTTAAAAGTTTACTTTCTTCCCAGAGTCAGTATGACAGCTGTACCCCTCAATATTCTAAATTCAGTGACTTCAGTGTGTACAATACATATATAATTTTCCCCTGTCCTAGAGTTTCTCCTAGTAATTCCGTCTTAATTCTTGTTTTTCTTTCACATTTTCTTCATCTGTTTGGAATATTGTTTTAGACTTTTGAGTTCTCAGTGAGTAAATATCCTGATTTCCCTCATGTGCCAGCATCCCAGCACCCATTTGGTTTTTCTTGACAACAGGGAAAAGTAGCTGCATGTATACTCCAGCTTATTTGTGGGGCTACCCTTGATTCTTCTAGATTGCTCTCTAATCAAAATCTCCTATGTGTTTGGAATTTGGAGACAAGAAAGGTGGGCAGTAAATGGGCTTGTATACTCCTAAATGTAGGACTTTATTGCCTAGAATAAGGGATTGTGCAACAAAACAGTCAAGTGTGTGTCTTTGCATATTGCCTATCGTGAATAAACTACCAAATGAGTTCTAGCAGTTCCACTAGCATACAACATTTTTCCATCACAAAATGGGCAAAGGACATGGATGTGAAGTGAGTTAATGTTACTTTTATATGTAGAATGTGGATGTCATTAGTCTGACATGCTTCCTTGAGGTGCCTTGACAGAAAGCCTGTTTGAAACCTTGGAACATACAAAATATCCTTAAGAAGCTTGTTATGGCTTATTTGTCATTTAAGAATAGAATGGTATAATAAAGCAAATGGTTGCTATGCTGTGGTAGTCATGAAAATATCTGATGCTTACAATTTTGACTTATCATTTGCTTGCATTTTAAGAGGAAAGTTTCAAAGATCTGAGCTGAAATCCAGAACTTTATTGCCCCTTTCATTCATGTGTAATGGGCAGCAATTGGGACATAAACTGCCCTATGTTTTGTTAATGCACTTAGCGTGATGTTTTTAAGAAACTGTGTGATTATAAAAGTTTAAAATGAAATACTAATAAATCATTTTTCCAGGTGTGTAGTGTTGTTTCATTTTTTAACAATTTGTAGTATTTTATGAGCATATTTTAATAATTCATTTCTTCCAAAACTTTATACACAAGGAGACCTCCATTCACCAGAATTTTTATATACCTATCTAAATTAAATTTCAGAATTTTTTTTCTATAGCAAACTGTCTCCAGACATTATAGTGCAGTAGGTGTATTTGGACTTTTTGAGCGCAGCAAGAGGGATTTGAGGGGTGAGCATTGAAGCTGCATCTTCCGCTTTAGACTCCAGTGCCTTTTGTTTATTGTGGGGGCTGCACATGAGACTGCTTTCATCCGCAGCTGAGGGGTGGGTGGCTGTGTGGTTTTACTGACTTATTTTATTATAGCATAAATCATTTAAGTCACTAGTGCTAATGAGGTTTGTGTACTTCATTTTTATAGCAACGACTAGGTGTAGGGGCAAGTCCTGAGTTGTGGAATTTGAGTAGGACAGAGGTGGCAGGTGTTGGGGCGGCTGGGGGGTGTCCCTCATGTGGCTCTGGGATTTTATCCTAACCAAATGCAATGCAGAATTTCTTAATTTATAAAATGGGACAGATCAAACAAGAGAAACTTAAAATGCTTGAATTTTCTTTGTATTTCACCCTTTTCCATAGTATTTGCACCCTTTATGCTAATAAACATACAGAGACAAAGGCACTGGAAGAAGGTGGGCTCACTTATGGGACACCACCTTGACCTGCTGGTGATGGTTAAAAACCAAACTGGATGATGTCATGAACAATTTTGCATGTCAACCCTCTGACATACTAACACTTGGGATTTACAGCCAACTAATCATTAAGCACAAGTGTGTAAAGAAACACTACTGGGGTGTTTGCACTCATGTCTGCACTGCATGCTAGTAATTAGAATTTGAATGCAATCACAAGAGAACGCTGTGGAAAAGGGGCACAAGTCAGAGTAAAAATGACTGCATTTCTTTTGCTTACCAGGTTAACCATCCACGTCTTGAGATTCCATAAATATTGTATAACCAGGATGTCCATGTCATTTCAAAAGGGCATAAAAAGTAAACCAATTTGTGAGCATCTGCCATTCTAAAACAAAACGAGCTGTGCACCTCCTCTCGGCTCACCGTCTCTTGCTGTGGCAACCTTTCACCCCCTGGTTTCCTTAAGCTCATTTTGTGACTGCTAGACAAATCCCTCATTTTTGAGAATTGAACGCTTAAGGCACGGGTGTCAAACTCCGGTCCTGGAGGGCTGCAGTGGCTGCAGGTTTTCATTCTAACCATCTTCTTAATTAGTCACCATTTTTGCTGCTAATTAACTTTTTTCCTTAGTGTTAATTAAGTTGACTCAGGCCCCTTTGTTGTTTCCTTTTCTTTAATAAGCAACCAAATTATATTGAGCCACCACATGACCAGCTCACTTGTGCCTGTCACACAATATCTGAAAATAAAGAAAGGTGAAGGTCTCAGTAAGGCTGATCTCTCAGGTCACCAAAACATTTTAATAATGTTCTTAGAAAAAAAAAAAAACACAGAAAATCAACAGATTTGGAAATGTCTGCTGAGGCAGAATGAGAGCAGCAACAAGCCATGAGATTAAATAACAGGTTTAATTAACAAGAGTGGGCTTCTGATTAAGAAACTGGTTGGAGTTTGAAGCCCCAATTTAGCCGGTCATCTGTTGGTTTGTTTAACATCTTATTTCTGTTTGGCTGTCTTTTAATGAAATAAACAATTCAGAGGACTGAATCCTTCAGAACAGGGCTATTAAGATGAAGGGGGAAAGAAGTTAATTTAGCAGTGAAAACTGGTCACTGATTAGGAAAAACGTTAGAATGAAAACCTGCAGCCACTGTGGCCCTCCAGGCCCGGAGTTCGACTCCCCTGCCTTTGTTTAAACTGGCTATGTCTGTGACTAGGAAGATGAGATTGCATTTAGCATACTCCCAAAACTGAATTTGTATGAGCTCAAATCTACTGATGAGGACCTCCTAATGGGTCAAATTTCAAAAATGAGCAAAACGTGCAACTGGAACAAGAGGTGAGTTGGTGGTGCATGTGGGCAAGATTTGATTTCTGCTGAGGAAAAGCGGCTGTTTTCTTCAATTGAAAACTTTGCTGCTTCCTGGTGGATATAGCTGGCAAATTATATGGCTTTTTCATTCATCTTTGTTTCAAGGTATCCTTCTATCCCTATTTTACGCTGGAACAGAGAAAAATATTTTTTTTAAAAATCTTTATTTTACAATACAATTTCAATTGGTGATTGTAAAGAAATGATTTTGACTCAAAAGATGTTATTTTGGTATTTTTCAAGAATTTAAAGTGCATTTTAGTAAGCAGCTTAAGAACAGCCTACCAAGAGTTTCCAGTGTGTTTACAAAGCTCAAGGTGCCACCCCGTTAAGAAATAAAGTACAGAATGAACATCAGAGTCTGCTGCTCTGCTCTTGAGATCATTCAGAGTACTTGTAGTCTGGGGTGAGAGCTGAGAAGTCACATGCGTGACTTGTATGTAGCTGTCTCCTGGTGTTTTGCTTTGTGCCCACCACCACCACAACCTATTGTCTATGGCGGAGGAGTGAAAGCTTTACATTGGGAACATGTGGTGATGACGCATCGCCACGCCCAGCTCACCACGAACCACCTTAATTGGAACCCAAGTGCAAAAGGTGACTTGGGTTCATCAAAAATCGTAATGTCTTTTTCGACGGTTTAGGGTCCTCTGCGATGACGGGTGTGTGTTTGTGTGTCAGTTTCTTGAGTATGGTCAAGAGCTAAAACAGCTGGATGGTTTTATTTACACGTTACTGTATGGGTTTGTTCAGATTTGTCTTTCTCTGCCATCTAAAAATTTGGTGTTACTGAGATGCAGCAAGTGTATTCAAGTAAGAAAATCAACAGTGAAGGATGCTGTGAACATCTGCCAGCTGCCAAGTCAAAACCCCAGGAGTGGAGTGTTGCGTGTTATTTCTGGTATGGTGCTGCACGTCTCTTTGGGCCCGAGTGTAGAGTCCTTTTAACTTTGCAAATTCTAATCAATGAGATGGTAGAAGAAAAATGCTTCTTACTCTAGCCCCCTGTAAAAGGGTCACATGAACAAGAAGACAAAACACAATCATCTTGTTGGCTTCCATACTTGGAGTAATGCTGATTTGTTGAGCTAAACAAACTTGGTACCGGAGGGCGCTGTTCTTTTCAGCTTTTCCAACTAACCCCTGTAAAGCACAGGATTCTTTGCTTAGTGTGATTATTTTTCTTGTTTTGGAGATGGATGGTGTTGCGGTCAGTGGTTTGTCTTCCTATTGTCTTCTTTTACTTCATTGGAGCAAGTCAGGTTTATTGTTGTATATAGTTAGTGGCAGCACCATCAGCAGAACAGCAGCCGAGAATAAAAATTAAAAAAAAAAAAAAAGGATACTTGGCATGCAACATGAAATCATACAGTATCTGTACGCACTTGAATTCAACTTGGGCATAGACACTGCCTCTAAATCTGCTGGTGTGACAGCTGGTGGTCCTATACTGTTTGCCGGAAGGGAAGAGTGAGAAAAGCAGCTGTTTAGGATGGAGGAGGTCTTAATAATGCACTAAGTGCTGTGTGTGTGCCCCCCTCTCCCCTACCTTGTGTTCTTGAGCTGAGTAGGTGTGGTACCAGGATGTGCTCCTGGCACTGAAGATGGACTCTCTATAGAAGCTCATGGGATCAGATGGAGAAATGCCAGCTCAGATATCAAGACGCAGAGACGGTGGTGACTTTTTAAAATTTTTTATTTTAAAAACCAAGCGAGTCAAAATGTGTTGTGCCAACTTCAAGAATCTTAAAGCTGCTTGCCCTCTCAACAATATCTCCTCTGATGTAGCTGGCAGTGTGGTCTGCATTCTGAAGTCACTGACCAACTCCTTGGGACATTAAGGATGAGATTATTGCCCTGGCACCACTTCTTCAGCAGGTAGGCCTCTCTGCTGATCAGATCAGTGGATTGAATGATGGAGCTGTCTGCCTGTTTGTTGCAGAAGTGGGCTCAGCACACTACCCTGTGGAGTACCAATGTTGATGGGCCAGGTCATTGATGCGATTCTACTAATCCAGGGGTAGGCAAACTCGGTCCTGGAGAGCCACAATGACTGCAGGTTTTTGTTGCAACTGAATTGCTTAATTAGAAGCCAATGATTGTCAGTCTCAAACAATCATATCGATATTTTATGGCATGTTGAGTCTGCAATGTAATGTTCTTATGTTATAGACCCCCCCAAAAGGATATCATCTAAATGATATGTAGCCTAAAACAGATGTGTGATTTTCAGTCCATCACGTTTTCCTGTTAAGCAAATAGTGCATAATGCATCCTCACAAGCGTAAATGGGAACAACGGCGAGGGAGCAGCGCAGGCTTCTTTGTGTTTTGCATCTTATTTAACACTGAATGCAGCAGTTTAAGATGGAAATGAGCAAATTAACAAGTGAGACCATGAAAATGAAGCAGAAAAAAAATGTCTTCATCAGCTCTAATTGACTTCTCGTTAAGAAACTGTGTTGGAACGAAAACGTGCGGCCACTGCAGCCCTCCAGGACCTCCACTGCTCAGCCCTGTACTCATCCATCCATGTTGAGGCCTGCTGATTAGAAAGTCCAAAATCTGATAGCGGAAGGTGGGGGCCGAGTTCTGAATTGAGTGTGGTGGTGGTGATCAGCTTTAATGGTCCACACATGTCTAGTGCTGGGTTGTAAAGTAGAAACTGGGCCCGGGTGTAGCTGATTTATTTATACAGATTTGGCTGGGGCTGTAAAGGATATGGCATCTTCTGTGGATGATCTGTACACTGGAGGTGACCACAATCTGGAATCTTCTGTTGACTTTGTCCCAGCAGCAGACACTCGAGGCACTTCAGCATGTCTGACATGAGCGCCTGCCAGTCTGTAATCATTCACACCATCCATGTTTGACTTTTTTAGGCACCAGGATATTCAAATTGTCACAAATATCAGATACGGTTGACAATCTGCAGTGAAAGGCTAAGTTGCTCAACCCCAATGTCTGCAAGGAGGAGGAGGAGGACAATTAACAAATCATGACTTTATAAATAAATTTTAAATATGGGATGAATAATTTAAGGTGATGTTAGAGAGTTAATGGCAGGCATTATGTAGTTCAGCATGGACTGTGGGAAGAAGTTCCTCCTCTGCCTCTCTCATCTGGACTTTAGCCAGTGGTAGTGTTTAAGAGATCACTGATGGGTTGGCTGGTATCTTTGATAACTGATAGGGTGTGGACACATGGTGATGTTTTTAGGAGACCACACCAGTTTCTGCTGAGCCTTGAGGTCCTCCTGTGTGCCGTTTCCAAAAAAGGAAAAAGGGCTCCTTGATGGTGTAGTGGCCAATAAAACTGCTTTACCACAAGGGACACTGTGGACACATCCGGCCACACCAACACCACACAAGTGCACCAGATACAAAAGTAAAGGAAACTGGCGCACAGCGTTTGGGCCTGGGTCTGACGTTTGCTCTGGGCAGTTGACTTTGTAGTGTATGATGTCAGCTGATTACATAGAGTTGGTTTTTACACATCTACACTGGCATGCAATAGTGTGGGCACCCTCGCTTAAAATGTCTGGTACTGTGAATAGTTAAGTGAGCAGAAAATGAACTGATCACCCAAAGGCCTGAAGTTGTTCACAAAAATGCTGTATTTGTATAGTGGTTTGCATAGTGTCAGGTAAGTGATGGGTTGAAATTGTGTTGTATTGGATGTTTTGTATCTAACCAAAGTCAATTCTGGTATGTTTCACATGCTAGCAATAAAGTGACTCTGATTCTGATGGTAGCCTTTTACTGTCCTAATAAAGACTTGATCTGCAAAACAAATAAATTAGCTTAACGCTGTTCATGACCCATTATTCATAACAATTCCATTTATGAGTACTCGGGCATGACAGTCGTTAACCACAGCCCACCTCTCCTAATGTCATTCTTTCCTTGAGAATCTGTCTCTTCCTGGGTTCCTTTAAATCGATTCTCTAAGCAGTGCAAGTGAACTGACTTGATGATGATGACTGGGAAAAGATGTCTGCGGAGGTTCAGTCCTTTGGGGCCCACTACATACAGTACATCCGGAGATTCTAAACTCATCTGTCACCTCTAACAAACTGAACGTGGCCAAGAACCTATCAATCTATTTCAATGATGAAAAATCAGGAGTGGTCTCCCCTAGACTTTCTCGTATACTCAGATATGGGGATGGATATTTGAGGAGTAAACTGCAAGACAGTGATTATATTTTTATATTATGTACATTAAAAAACCACCAAGAACAAATCAAATCAAATGAATAATTATTCTAAAAGTAAACCTGAATAAATCACTCTGCAGCTGCATGAATAAACAAGTGCCACTTCCGGTTAGCAGAAATAGCTCAAAAGTTGATAGAAATCAATCCGTTGTATGTAAAATTTGGTTGACCTAACTGAAAGCGTACTCAGGTTACCGTGTTTACATACACACAGACATAATTCCAAAAATGCTATTTTTTATGGAGGTCTAAAACGTTGAGATTCTTCAAAAACTCGTTTCCCTATACTTCACATACGAGAAAGTAAAAAGTGCACCAAATCGCTTGCTAAGCTCTTACTGGGAAGTCCATAGTGTGTGCTCTTCACAAACTGATCCATTCTGACACCTGCTTTAGGTTGCATTCCCAAACAACTTGATCGTGAAGTGACCCGATCTCCTGTATGGCACATTCTATTAACATATTGCTTCCTCCTAATTTTTATTTTTACCGTGAGATCTTTCCATTCTTCACCCTTCTCAAATCCAGCAGAGGCTACTTGCCTGTTGAAGAATCACTCCACAACTACTTCTGGCCCCTTGCTGGAAAACCTTCCTTAACGTACTGCGTTTCAGCCCAGTGTTCTCCACAATGTTCAAAAAATGGAAGAACAGAAGAGGAACAACATTTTATTACAACTGGTTATTTATTTTCCTAAGAAAACATTTAACAGTTAAGTTTCATTCTGTTTAAGTAAAGGAAAATGGATACAAACGGATGTTTTAAAAATGACAGATTTACCTCTTAGAAATCCTTTGTGTTTTAAATATTATTAAGACTCATTCAGTTTAACAGAAATATTTAAAAACAGTTTCATTTATATACAATTCAGATTTACACAACAGTCTTTCCAAAGCCAGTTAACTATTTAGTGAACTAAAAGTCATGAAAGTTTGTAAATCAGTACTCTTAGTGCAAATCAAGAGAGAGGAATGTAAGAAATATTGCTAACCGATGTGTGACCCAAAGTGCAACACTCAAAGTCCCTGAGCAGTGACGCTGGCATGACACTTTTCCCGTAGCTTGTTAATGGTTGTCATAGGAAGACTGCCAGGTTCGATGAAGATGCTCTGGAAGACAAAGCAGTACAATGATTACTTAGATGGGAACTGGCGGATGGTGTGGCCCAGACATGCAAACGGTGTGTTACTAGTGAACACAGCTGCTTCATTGTCACACTCTGCCAAGAGCTCGGTTCAAGATCATCACACTTTTTATTTTGTAACATAATACAATGTAGTGTTTTGGGAACCACAGCTATTTGATTGGTCGCTCATCCACAGCAGATACCCATCCAGCTTAACGTGTGCGCTATTAGTATGTGGAAGGATAGACAGACACAGGTAGAAAGTGCTGTCTCGTCACACACCACCACCACCAGTCTTGAGGTTTCAGCCCAAAACCAATGATTCAGTGATTCAGCAGTGCTAAGCAACATTATGGTTCCGTTATTTGAATTTGTTTGGTTTTTTTTGGTGTACAAAGGGGCTATTAAACATGGAGGGCTGCAGGTTTTCATTCCAGCCACTTTCTCCATTATTAGCCACTTACTAATGCTAACATAACATACAGTGTTGCCTCAATTTTAACTAATTTACATTGTATGTGTTTCATATTTTCTTTACCCTCCTTGGCATTAACCCTGTGGGTCCCTCGGGCTTGGAATTCCATGTTAAAACCGTCTCACTTAAACCTAAATAATGCTCAGGACAGCATTCTGTTTACAAATTGCGAATAAAATAACCCCTCATTATGCAAAACAAACATTTTTTATGCATTCTGCTAGTCTATGGTAACTCCTCAGTATTCAGGAGTGGGAGGATCATTCAACAAATAAGCACAAAGGCTTTCAAATGAGAAGCTGTAAAGCCAATTTTAGAACAAACTGAAACTGAATCATTAGTTAAATTAAGTAAAAGTGTAACATTGACAGTGATATTGGACCTAATACATATGGCACCATACTGTCGAACTGCCATGATATGCCTGGTGAATTCGGTCACGTGAAGGTTCAGCATGGTGCAAGTAGTTTCGTGGCACTAAAGCCAAAATGACTGCGATCAAGTAGAAGGTGAGAAGGAAATTAGGTCTCTAACCACTGACTACAATGCAGCAACTCTTGTTGTTTTTGTCATGGTAGTCTTGCTAAAGTCAGGTATATAATATATACAGTATATCCTGATACAACTGTGAATGATTTTTACTTAAAACTGAATGGGAACAATTAGACCGCTCACTGAGTATCACATTTCTAAACCAAAAGAATGCCTCATGAAGGCAGCGTTTAAAGTTGGGGCAGTGACATAGACCTAGTCAAGTATGACACAGAGCAAGCTTCTGATTACAACAAACCATCTACAGCTAACAAACCCATTAGATATATGGGTCACAGCATAATGCATGTCTTAAAAATAAACATAACCGGTTTTAAAAAACCTTTCGGTATCATCAGATTATACATTGGTATTCCACAGCATCAATAGAAAAATAATAAACGTGAATGATATGTTGTCACAGGTGCTGTGTTTGCTCTCTGTTGTTCAGCGTTATGACAATAGCATAGGAGTCGATGTAAGCTTGAAAGAACTGGCAGCTATGATTGTGAAAATATGAACTGCAAAATGCGCATCTGGAGTACACAGTGTACCATACTCCATCAAGAGGACTGCCGTTAAGAGAGCTGATGACGAAGAGCTTCAGGAGATGCAGATTTCAGTCCCCAAAAATAACCCAATCAACAAATCTGCCTAACACCACCAGTTAAATCAGGGAGGAGGCTACACAACATCCACCTTCTGACTGTACATCTAAATCAGTGTTTCCCAAACTCGGACCTGGTGGACCCCCTGTGGCTGCAGGTTTTTGTTCCAACCAGCTTCTGTTTTTAATTGAACTCCTGGGCTGGTTAAGTGAACTGATATTTCCCAAGTTCTGTGTTTAAGGAACAATATATTAATTAGAAAACTAAGTTTGCTAAAAAAAAAATATATATATATATATATTAAAATGTACCAAGCAGTTATATAGGAATAATGTATTTTTTTTCCTTTTAACATTCATTCTACTTTTCTAGGTGTTCTAATTGTTTAATTAATCCATTATTTACTAATTAGTGGGTCTGACTCTAAAGTAGACTGTAGCAGAGCATCTATCAAAGTCAGCACCGATGACGGAGAAATGATGTACTGATTGTATTTCAAATTAAACATTGTCCCTCTCTCGGTGTACAGAACCAATTTCCCGATGTATCCCATTTTCGATTCACAAAACTCGTAAAATTTTATACCAAATCTTGCTCTTTTTGACGTGATGTGCTGTCTGCCCTTATAAACCATGAGACTTTCTCGATGCTGACATTGTGGACCAGAATGTAATCGCTCCAAAAGTTTGCTACAATGGTCTGGTATAACTCCCAAATTTTCTTCAGTTTGGGTGCTGGATGGGTATTCTCATCAAAGTATTCATTGCTGGTGAAGTAAACATGTTTCATAATTAGTAAAAACCAACACTGAGACATAATTTCTCCAAAGAATGGCAGCACTGACAGCCCTTTTATAGGCCGAGTGATTCTCGCTTCTAACGCTTGCGCAAGATACAATTGTGAGACTCGAGACTAACGCTTTTAGCACGGTTTTCGCAGCCCGAGTAATGCTAGGCTCTAATGCTAAGGAGGCTGACAAAGTTTGAACTTATTGGGGGGTCATGACTATGATGACTGGTTATATCTTCCTAAATGTAAGTAGCACAGGAATGGTTCTCCTAAATAAATACAGTACTATGCTATCCCCAAAATGAAAAATTACAATGTTGTGAGTGATTATTATATAAAAAATTCAACAGCAAAAAAAACCCAAAAAAACTATACTTTAAAATTGGTCTTTTTTATATACTAAATCTAGCTTATAATGTCATTAACAGAAAATTTGGTCTTTGGTTTATGAGTCGTTGCTGAGTTATCATTACTTATAGTTGGCCTCACATAGTTTCGTATCACTAATGGACCTTTTTTCATGACAGCCATATTGACATGAAATAGGTATAAGCACAGGTGTAAGTAATGACATTAATTAAGGTTCCAATTATGCTACACTGAACTTGAACAGAAGCTTTACTAATGTCATTAGTGACACCTGTTTTGCATTGGGAGACCAAAGCCCCAACATGATGAGGCTAGACGTGCTGAACCAGGCCAATACGGTAGCGACCACTGCTGCAATTTCACCAACAAAACCCTTCGACTGTAAGAGTTGTCAGTCTGATGAATGACGGACGCACAATCTGGCAATTTGTAACTGACAAGGAAAAGGCCATCGCAAAGGAAAAAGATGAGGTGCGTATTATTATAACAATACAAATGGACAAAACGTTGAAGAAATAAAACACAAGGTTTATGTTGGGTATTCACATTTCAATCTGTCTCAGACGGGTAGCACAGCTAGTAATATACACTCACCTAAAGGATTATTAGGAACACCTGTTCAATTTCTCATTAATGCAATTATCTAATCAACCAATCACATGGCAGTTGCTTCAATGCATTTTGGGGTGTGGTCCTGGTCAAGACAATCTCCTGAACTCCAAACTGAATGTCAGAATGGGAAAGAAAGGTGATTTAAGCAATTTTGAGTGTGGCATGGTTGTTGGTGCCAGACGGGCCGGTCTGAGTATTTTACAATCTGCTCAGTTACTGGGATTTTCATGCACAGCCATTTCTAGGGTTTACAAAGAATGGTGTGAAAAGGGAAAAACATCCAGTATGCGGCAGTCCTGTGGGTGAAAATGCCTTGTTGATGCTAGAGGTCAGAGGAGAATGGGCCGACTGATTCAAGCTGATAGAAGAGCAACTTTGACTGAAATAACCACTCGTTACAACCGAGGTATGCAGCAAAGCATTTGTGAAGCCACACCACGCACAACCTTGAGGCGGATGGGCTACAACAGCAGAAGACCCCACCGGGTACCACTCATCTCCACTACAAATAGGAAAAATAGGCTACAATTTGCACGAGCTCACCAAGATTGGACAGTTGAAGACTGGAAAAATGTTGCCTGGTCTGATGAGTCTCGATTTCTGTTGAGACATTCAAATGGTAGAGTCAGAATTTGGCGTAAACAGAATGAGAACATGGATCCATCATGCCTTGTTACCACTGTGCAGGCTGGTGGTGGTGGTGTAATGGTGTGGGGGATGTTTTCTTGGCACACTTTAGGCCCCTTAGTGCCAATTGGGCATCGTTTAAAAGCCACGGGCTACCTGAGCATTGTTTCTGACCATGTCCATCCCTTCCATGACCACCATGTACCCATCCTCTGATGGCTACTTCCAGCAGGATAATGCACCATGTCACAAAGCTCGAATCATTTCAAATTGGTTTCTTGAACATGACAATGAGTTCACTGTACTAAAATGGCCCCCACAGTCACCTGATCTCAACCCAATAGAGCATCTTTGGGATGTGGTGGAATGGGAGCTTCGTGCCCTGAATGTGCATCCCACAAATCTCCATCAACTGCAAGATGCTATCCTATCAATATGGGCCAACATTTCTAAAGAATGCTTTCAGCACCTTGTTGAATCAATGCCACGTAGAATTAAGGCAGTTCTGAAGGCGAAAGGGGGTCAAACACCGTATTAGTATGGTGTTCCTAATAATCCTTTAGATGAGTGTAATATATAATGTTGTACAGACCAAATACATATTCCTTAAATATGCTACTTCTTCTTTTATAAATAGAAATGTAGTGCATGACATTCCTGAGATGCAAAGAAAATGTGTTTGCTAAAAGAAAAAAAACAGATCTTAAACACTACTTTATTTAAGTACTGCATTCTGAGCAATCTTCTTAATGAAACTGTTCGATCCAACACTGTCATCCGACATTCTGTCAGCGACTGAATTTATACTTCAGTGTTCTGAATAATAAATCCGCACCACGTCCTTCCTCCTTACTGTACATCTTAATTTAACTAATTAAACCACACAACTCTGCCATTCTCACTGAATACGAAAATCTGCTCTGCATACATATTTAGCATGGCTACCTTCTAAAATTTTTGGATGTATATTTCAAAAACTACAAAAATATACATAAAAACATGATCTGCATACCTGCATAAATCCATGGCAGTCCTCCACGAAATGCCCCTTGATGATTTGTTTAAATTTATCACAAACATCCGGGAAATTCCTGGCTTGCAGTATCGTTGTTTGATTGTGTTTTATTAAAGTCAAGGCCACTCGGAAAAGTATTTTTGATCCCTCATAGAATAAACAGTCCCAAATACGAAGGACAGTCTGCCAAAAAAAAAACAAAATAAATAAAATAATCTAATATGCTAAACAGGGGTTTACTGTGATGGCTGTCATACTCTGATATTATGTTGCATTCATGCTGTGATCACAAATCACTGTGCCATACTTGCTTGTCTTGGCACCATTCTGTGTGTTACAGTCATCTTATAAGTCTGAAGGTTCAAGAGGTTTACCTCAACAGGAAGAACATCGATAAAGAGGCAAATGAACCAGCGGGACACCACTAAAGTCCACATGACACCGTGCTGCTCCATCAACTCCCAGACACCTGGAACCTTGACTTTCACCAGCTCTCCAAGTACTTCTTGGTCGGCCTTAAGACCCACCATGTCAGGGCTGTAGTAATCTTTGAAGGGAAAACAAAAAACAATACTTCTGGTAGATGGAAAGACAAATTACAAAGCTCTGTCTAACTTGAACAAAATACAAGAGGAGATTTTCTTCATGGAATTGGTTTATTACTGAAACATTAACTTGTAAAAAAAACTGCACATATTTTTCATGCAATTCCAGTGTAAACAGAATACTACTACAAATTATGAACAATTTGTTCTACAGTGCAATATATATTAAATAGTTCTAAGTTTAATCTTATTAAAAGGAATTACAAGGATTTCATACAAGCAACCAAGAGTTAACCTATACATATAAAAAGAAATAACAATGCACTCCGTAATATAGGCAAGACCACCATTGTTCATTTCAAAAAATTAACCTGACATATTGTGATTTTACAGCATGCTTCCTTTATTACATTTATAGAAGCACTATTTTGGAAATACATGAATAAAACTGAATAAAATATTTCCTAGAGTTCAAATGGTATATTTCATGTGAAGATCATGCAGCAGGTAAGAGGTTATCTGAGGAGAAGAGACTGTCGGGGTAGGAGCAGCATAAGCAAAGATTAGGCCACGCTGGTGAAATAAGAGCACCGCCTTCTGACAGGATGAGTAGAACCGGACCACCACTGGTCTAACATGTGCTCCAGAATAATCTAGTATGTTAATTAAATAAGTGCTGTGGGAGACTTACAGGATGCCAATATCATTCCCTGAACGTGGTGGGTGGCAGATACGAGTGCCGGTAAGGAGAGTAAGAGGAGAACACTTTTGGGTGCCTGGCTCTGTTCTGCCAGAAGCCTAACTTCACAGTAGAAAAACTTTAATAACAGAAAGGATTCATCCTCGTTTTTCATTACTCATTGCTACTCTCTTCTTGGCTACCCCTTTACATGCCCAAAAGAAATTAAAAGGCTGCCTATCAATTTCCACAAGAATTTTAAGTGAGGGTAGAGATACTGAAGCCAGTTAACAGCACATTTGAGTCCAGGGTAATACAAAAAGGAGCAAAGCGATCTGAAATTTGTAATTCAATTTTGATACCTCTATTTTTAGAAGTAGTTCATATTCAGAAATGAATGTGACTACTCTACCAATTTATTATTAAATATTTTCCCTATCAGCTGCTACAATTCTTCTTCTCAGAACAAACATTTTTAACCTGCTTTCTGCATCAGAGGGTTATAGACTGCTGTAGTCTGTATCAACACAAGTGAGTCTCTCTCTTACACCGACAGACAGACAGACACACACACACACGCACTCACACAAGGCCATTGCTAAATTGCGAGTTATTCTAAACTTTAGGAATAGTCAAAAAAGCCACAGCAAGCTATCCACTGTGCCATCATACTGACCTCTCCCTTGCAGGTTTTTTTTTTCTTTTTTTTTAAAATGAAAAGTCATCTGTTACACAACAGACAAACCCCACCAACTACAAATCAGTGAGGCCACTTTACTTACATAGTATATCCTTCATTTTTGTGGAAAACTGCTTTAATGGACCTTTGCTGAATACAAAAGTATTGAAAAGTATCCTAAACCAGTGTCTTAAAACCTCTTAAGCCCTTTGTGTGTGGGAAGATAAATACGGCTATTTCTCAGCTCTGCTTATCTCTTAGCTTCCAAAATTATATCTCTGCTAATGAGATAAGGAAGAAGAATGCAGCTGACTGAGTCAAATGACCTTGCTCTAACATACTGTTCAGTAAAGGATAAACACTTTAAATAGCACACGTTGGGTTTCTGCAGCAGTCATCAAGTTGCCTCCCATGAACGAAGAAGGTTGCATTTCATGCATAAACGGTGATCGATGTGTGTGTGTGTGCGTGTGTATGTGTATGTGTGTATATAATATATTATGACCGTAGTCCACAAATCTTCTGATGGCTGTTCCCAGCAGGATAATGTGCCATGTCTCAAAGCTCAAATCTTCTCAAACAGGTTTCTTGAACATGACAGTGACTTCACTGTACTGAAATGGCCTCCACAGTCACCAGATCTCAATCCAATAGAGCACCTTTAGGAGGTGGTGGAACGGGACATTCACATCATGGATGTGTAGCTGCAACTGCATGATGCTATCATGCCAATATGGACCAAAATCCTCGAGGAATGCTTCCAGCACCTTCTTGAATCTGTGCCACAAAGAATTATGGCAGTTCTGAAGGCAAAAGGGGGTCCAACCTGATACTAACAAGGTGTACCTAATACAGTGGCTGGTGACTGTGTGTATGTATGTATGCATATTATATATATATACATATATATATATATATATATCCACACATATTCATATATATATATATATATACACATATACATATACAGTACAGGCCAAAAGTTTGGACACACCTCCTCATTCAATGTGTTTTCTTTATTTTCATGACTGAAGGCATCAAAACTATGAATGAACACATGTGGAGTTATGTACTTAACAAAAAAAGGTGAAATAACTGAAAACATGTTTTATATTCTAGTTTCTTCAAAATAGCCACCCTTTGCTCTGATTACTGCTTTGCACACTCTTGGCATTCTCTCGATGAGCTTCAACAGGTAGTCACCTGAAATGGTTTTCACTTCACAGGTGTGCCTTATCAGGGTTATTTAGTGGAATTTCTTGCTTTATCAATGGGGTTGGGACCAGCAGTTGTGTTGTGCAGAAGTCAGGTTAGTTGGACGATCATTTATTTTTCAACAGGACAGTGACCCCAAACACACCTCCAGGCTGTGTAAGGGCTATTTGACCAAGAAGGAGAGTGATGGAGTGCTGTAAATGGTCATGAAAATAAAGAAAACACATTGAATGAGGAGGTGTGTCCAAACTTTTGGCCTGTACTGTATATATGTGATTCTTTATCACTTCCGGGTCAGGTACAAGTCCTTTTCTTCACCCCGGAAGTACGTCACTTCTGCCGTCGCTCTCCTTATGACACACTTCCGGGTTATAGGGCACATATGACTCTTGGCTCCTCCCTGCAGCTCCCTCTTGCGGCCCCTGTGGTATCCAGCAGGGTTGTGGATAAAAACTCCATTGTCCATGATTCCCTGCTGGTCTTCGGGGCACCTCCATACTGCAGGGAGGGTTTCATCTGGTGGCCTGGGGGTATTGGCCGGGATGACAAGCTGGCCATAGACCACAATGTGTGTGTGTGTGTGTGTGTGTGTGTGTGTGTGTGTATATATATATATATATATATATATATATATATATATATATATACACATATGTGTATGCATATATATATATGTATGTATATGTATCTATACTAATAAACGGCAAAGCCCTCACTCACTCACTCACTCACTCACTCACTGACTGACTGACTCATCACTAATTCTCCAACTTCCCGTGTAGGTAGAAGGCTGAAATTTGGCAGGCTTATTCCTTACAGCTTCCTTACAAAAGTTGGGCAGGTTTCATTTCGAAATTCTACGTGTAATGGTCATAACTGGAAGCTGTTTTTCTCCATTTACTGTAATGGAGATGAGCTTGAAACCCGTGGGGGCGGAGTTTCGTCTGACATCATCACGCCGCCCACGTAATCACGTGAACTGACTGTCAACGCACTATGTAGAAAACCAGGAAGAGCTCCAAAATACGCTGAAGAAAACATGCATTATATAATTGAGAAGGCAGCGAAACAATAAGAAGCGAGCGAGTGACATATACTACCATATTCATCATTGCAGCTACTTCGGAAACAAAGCAAGGTATAAACTTAAACTTTAAATTAAGTTAATAGACAGGCTGCCGCTGGTGCATTCCATGCCCACGGGTAATGCGGGATACAAGTTTAATGAGGGAACGCAGGATATAAACGAGAGTTCTGATCACTTTGTAACTAAGTTAAAATTGCAGGTGAAGGGGTGTGCTTATGCAAATTCCGAGAGACTGTGTCTGTGGGGGATTGACAGTTAAGGCGGTGGAGGAGTCACGTCATCATATCCCCTCCCATTTACCTCATTTCGCTCTGAGCTGAGCTCCGCGGCTAACGCCGTCTTCCGAAGCAACTTCGTCACACTGCCACCAAGTTAATACACACGCTGTCTCTAGACTTTCTCCACACTGAATCCTCCAGGCACTACTTACAAAAGGTTACATTGACAATCGTGTTACGTTATTTTTAAAATGTTTAATTTTCTTAGCACAAGCACAGCTGAGAAGCTTCGATGCATGTGCTCCATAACGCGTTAAAAAATAATGCATTTAATCACACTTTGCATTACAATCAAAGGGGAACTTTTGTCAATGCATGATTTCCTGGTACACCGATTACATTGATCAGCGCATCCCAATTCATTTTAGCCTCGCACCACCTTGGTTTGAGAAGAAGTATGAAAAAATATGAGGTTAACACAGAAAAACAGATCACCAATTCCAGCTTTATGAATAATCGATTCGCCATCAATAATTGTTTTGGTAAAGCCATACTCAGTGTAATCCTCCTTCCATTTTATAATTTTTCCGCCACTAGCCATGATTAAATGAACGGTAAAAAAGTAAGAGCGAAGCGAGGGTGACTTATTTAGGCAGGCATATATATGACAGCAACACTCATGACAATGTCAATCATGTTATGTTATTATTAAAATGTTTCCTTTTCTTTTTCATTACTTCTTTAACACATTACTTCTCCGCTGCAAGGTGCAGGTATTTTGTATATAAATGACCTCCAAAGAGCAAGGAGACTTTTGATCATGTGAACGTGTCTGCAAAAACTGGCGTCTCCTGCCCAGCAAAAGTCGATCAGCCGGCGCGCGCGCATAAGTGTCCTCCCCCTGAGCTATAGCCCAGACAAGTGCAAACACGGGACCCCTTTTCTACACCGCGGCAAAATAATCTTAAGGCGCTTCGCACTTTATTTTGCACGTATACGATTATGAGGTCGTCAGCTCGGATTATGAACACACGCACAAGAGTGAAGGACTGACAGTGCCATCACAGCTGATTAATAGCTGGGACGTCTCACCAATCTGCACAAGACCCACCGCGACTGTCCCCAAAAGGCGCTCATATCGTCAGCGAAAACATCTCTGTACACTATATAAAAGAAAAAGGCAACTTTCCTTTCTTTACACCTTTTTTCCTTTTATCCCAAACCAAAGCCTTTCTCTATTAACACGGCAGAGGACACAAAACTAATTTTCTTTAATTGCTGGTAAGGCACATTACCACAGGCAGAAATTTGGACTTTCACATAGAAAATGTAATTTCTATACCACAGCCATCGTGTAGCGCCTTTCAAAAGGGATCTACTACCGAGAGATGATCCATATACATTTTAGCTGCTGTTAGTACTACTTATCTGTTCTGTTATACCGTCTTTAAAATGTAGTTTACCCGCAACCACTCCAGTAGTGCTCAATGTACCTTTACTTCTTAAAACGTTAATGTTTTACTGTTTAATAACTTATAGACTACATTTTATTATTTTTCCCCTGCACTCAGTGATCAAAACTATACACACACATATAGACACATACATATATATATACACATATATTTATATATACCTGTGTGTATGTTTGTATGTATGTGTATACACACACGAACACACACACACACACACACATACATACACACACAAAAATTATATATATGTGTGTGTCTGTGTATGTACAGTATGTATATATATGTGTGTGTATATATGATGTAGATAGGTATGCATATATATGTGTATATGTAGATATGTATATAGATATGTATATATGTATATAGATATGAAGATATGTATGTGTATATATGTATGTATATATATATGTAGACTCAAACCCATTATGACAGCTGCAATCCAAGCTGTGAGAAAACAGTAAAAAGGAGGCGTGTCAGACGTCGTGGTACATTTTCTGATGCAGCAAGATGAAAACAACTTTGTGACGCTGCCGCCAAATACACAAACAATTACTTTGACAATCATGTTACGTTATTTTTAAAATGTTTCCTTTTCTTTTTCTTTCCTTCTTTAACACACTACTTCTCCGCTGCGAAGCGCGGGTATTCTGCTAGTATATATATATATATATATATATATATGTATAAATTGTTAAACAGTAAAATATTAACATGTAAGAAGTAAAGATACATTGAGCAGTACTGGAGTGCTTTCGGGTAAAGTACATTTTAAAGGCGCTATAACACAACAGGTAAGTAGCACTAACAGCAGCTTAAATGTATGTGGATCATCTCTTGGTAGCAGATCCCTTGTGCAAGGAGCTACACGACCGCTGTGGTATAGAAATTACATTTTCTATGCGATCCTGAAAATTTCTGCCTGACAACCTTGCACTACGTGCCTGTGATTTAAGAGAAAAATTATTCTGAGAAATTTGGACGCTGCCCTTCCGTGCTTAATGGGCAGAAGGTCCAAACAATTCCCAAGTCCAAAACTTAGGTCGGTACATCATCTTAGATGTAAACCCTCCATCTTCTTAAAAGAATTCATCACAAAAGCAACCTTGAATGTTGCGGGGTTTTAGTGACCTGAACTCACCTTAAGGGACAGTAAGCAGTCATGCAGCACAATTTACAAAGAGAGTTTTGCTTCGATGGCGCCGATCACACTCATTCGGAAAGATTTCCACTCTCCCAGGAGCCGAGGGGGAACTCGAAGTGTCACAAACAGTGCGAGAAGAGAGGATGCTGCCTGAAACTGCGAAGCTCTCGATCCGGCGGAGCAGCCCGACATTCCGCGCCTCCCAGGGTCCACTTTGTTCTTACGACCCCTTACCACTGAAGGCGGTGTCGTCTTCACATTGTTTACAGGTTGACGCAATTAAAAAGTAGAAAGACACAAAGCTGTTTTTTCTCATTCTCCTACTATCAAGTACTGCCAATTAAAAAAAAAGTTATAATGTGGCAGTTTCCGCGACAGTCATGTGGACGAATAAATAAAACTTCTCTGTCAGAACGTGACTGGCGGTGGACGGGTCAGCTCTGGAGTCAAGAGTGGAGGGTGACGCGGGGCGCACTTCTATGGGATAGATCGGCGTGTTTGTGTTTACTTCTTTTCAATATCAGTAAAATAACTCTCACACAAATAATAACAATTCGTAAAGACGATATAAAAATGGCGTCCACAAACGAAGTGATTAGTTCCTGTATTATAATATGTTCTGTGGTCATAAGTAATTTCCATTTTGCGTGGTCATACGTAATTTCTGTTTCAAACGCGAAAAGAATTTTATATATATACAGTATATGTATATTTATGTATGTATGTGTATATATATATATATATATATATATATATATATATGTGTATGTATATATCCATCCATCCATCCATCCATCCTCTTCTGCTTATCCGAGGTCGGGTCGCGGGGGCAGCAGCTTGAGCAGCGAGGCCCAGACTTCCCTCTCCCCGGCCACTTCTTCTAGCTCTTCCGGGAGAATCCAAGGCGTTCCCAGGCCAGCCGGGAGACATAGTCCCTCCAGTGTGTCCTGGGTCTTCCCCCAGGGCCTCCTCCCAGTTAGACGTGCCCGGAACACCTCACCAGGGAGGCGTCCAGGAGGCATCCTGATCAGATGCTCGAGTCACCTCATCTGACTCCTCTCGATTTGGCGGAGCAGCGGCTGTACTCTGAGCCCCTCCCGGATGACTGATCTTCTCACCCTATCTTTAAGGGAAAGCCCAGACACCCTGCGGAGGAAACTCATTTCAGCCACTTGTATTCGCCATCTCGTTCTTTGGGTCACTACCCATAGCTCATGACCATAGGTGAGGGTAGGAACGTAGATCGATCGGTAAATTGAGAGCCTTGCCTTATGGCTCAGCTCCTTTTTCACCACGAAAGACCGATGCAGAGCCTGCATCACTGCGGATGGCGCACCAATCTGCCTGTCGATCTCACGCTTCATATTTCCCTCACTCGTGGACAAGACCCCGAGATACTTGAACTCCTCCACTTGGGACAGGATCTCTCCCCCAACCCTGAGAGGGCACTCCACCCTTTTCCGGCTGAGGATCATGGTCTCGGATTTGGAGGTGCTGATTCCCATCCCAGCCGCTTCACACTCATCTGCAAACCGATTCAGAGAGAGCTGAAGATCACGGCCTGATGAAGCAAACAGGACAACATCATCTGCAAAAAGCAGTGACCCAATCCTGAGTCCACCAAACCGGACCCCCTCAACACCCTGGCTGCACCTAGAAATTCTGACGTTAAAAGTTATGAACAGAATCGGTGACAAAGGACAGCCCTGGCGGAGCCCAACTCTCAGTGGAAACGGGCTCGACTTACTGCTGGCAATGCGGACCAAGCTCTGACACCGGTTGTACAGGGATCAAACAGCCCTTATCAGGGGGTCCGATACCCCATATTCCTGGAACACCTTTTTCAAATCCACAAAACACATGTAGACTGGTTGGTCAAACTCCCATGCACCCTCAAGGATTCTGCTAAGGGTGTAGAGCTAGTCCACTGTTCTGCGACCAGGACGAAAACCACACTGTTCCTCCTGAATCCGAGGTTCGACTGTCCGACGGACCCTCCTCTCCAGAACCCCCGAATAGACTTTTCCAGGTAGGCTGAGGAGTGTGATCCCTCTGTAGTTGGAACACACCCTCCGATCCCCCTTTTTAAAGGGGGGAACCACCACCCCAGTCTGCCAATCCAGAGGCACTGTCCCCGATGTCCATGCGATGTTGCAGAGACGTGTCAACCAAACAGTCCTATAAAATCCAGAGCCTTGAGGAACTCCGGGCATATCTCACCCCCCCGGGACCCTGCCACCAAGGAGTTTTTTGACCACCTCGGTGACCTCAGTCCCAGAGATGGGGGAGCCCACCTCCGAGTCCCCAGGCTCTGCTTCCTCATTGGAAGGCATGTTAGTGGGATTGAAAGATTCAAAGTACTCCCCCCACCGACCCATAACGTCCCGAGTCGAGATCAGCAGCGCACCATCCCCACCATATACGGTGTTGACACTGCACTGCTTCCCCCTCCTGAGACGCCGGACAGTGGACCAGAATCTCCTTGAAGCCGTCCGAAAGTCGTTCTCCATGGCCTCCCCAAACTCCTCCCATGCCCGAGTTTTTGCCTCAGCAACCACCAAAGCCGTAATCCGCTTGGCCCGTTGGTACCTATTAGTTGCCTCCAGAGTCCCACAGCACAAAAGGGTCCAGTAGGACTCCTTCTTCAGCTTGACAGCATCCCTCACCGCCAGTGTCCACCAACGGGTTCAGGGATTGCCGCCACAACAGGCACCGACCACCTTATGGCCACAGCACCGATCAGCCACCTTAACAATAGGCGCCATTCCCCCCAGAAATGTCCAGGAACTTGCAGGTGCCTTGGTGGAAGAGTGGGGTAACATCTCACAGCAAGAACTGACAAATCTGGTCCAGTCCATGAGGAGGAGATGCACTGCAGTACTTCAAACAGCTGGTGGCCACACCAGATACTGACTGGTACTTTTGATTTTGAGCCTCCCTTCATTCAGGGACACATTGTGAAACATTTTTAGTTTATGTCTTATGGTGTTGACTCTTTTAGTGTTCATACAAATATTTACACATTAAGTCTACTGAAATTAAAAACAGTTGAAAGTCAGGGGACGTTTCTTTTTTTGCTGAGTATATATAGACACTCTATATATGTCTTTAGTAATTTATTAAATGTTTGGTAGGTTGAGTTCATTTGTAGCACATGGCTTAAATAGGAATATCTTTCATTAAAAGCTGATATGATAACGTCTGTCTAAGTAAGATAATGAAGTAAATTTTTTTTTTCCATTTAGAAAAAGTTTTGTGCTTAAAGAGGCTGCCAAAGGAAAGCCCTATTGCACTTCAAGGCATGTTGAAAGCGATCTTATGACATTAAATATAGCTCATAGCTTTATTTTAACAAAATGTGGTTATTGCACAAACTCAGCCAAACACACACACACACACACACACACACACACACAACGGAGGGATGAGAAAAGTTAGTACAGTGGAATTATCAAACAGGAAGCACTAAACAGGCAAAACAAAATAAACCTGCTACTCTTGTGGCCTTCCATGACTGTCAGGACGATTTTCCTAAACTACCTCATACCTATATGGTAAATTATGTTTTGCTGACTATACCACTTCTATCCAGTGAGTAATCAGCCTCATTAAACCAATAATAAAACTTTGAAAATGCTTTTTTTTATCCTGTGAAAATCATATGATTAGTTACCTTGATGAAATGGAAAAAATATAAGGTGCTTCTCTATTTGTCCGAGTTGCCACTCACCATAACTTTCTCAGGTCTTTGCTGGTGATATCCACACATAAACATATCCTACCCCACCTCAGGAGTCAAGTTCCTTGTTCCTTACTGAACATCAAAACATCATTAATAAAATATGAGTTATTATAGAGTGAGTCATAATTTTGCTGTAAATAAATAATAAAACCAATTGAATATCCTTATTTATAAACTGTTTGTTGCTCTTTATAATTTCAGATGTCTTTTATTTGAATGACTTTTTTATGATTTTATTTATTTGTTATTTATCTCTTTAAAAATGCATTTTTTTACAGATCTGCACAGAACATTTCCAGACAATGTTTTGTTTCGTAAAACTGCAGAACCTTCCCTTCAGAAGGCACTGTTTAATGTACTTGTTGCTTATGGACAGCATAACAAGACTGTGGGTTATTGTCAGGTATGTACACTGTGAAATTAATAAATTGGATATTTTCTTACCTTATTGTATTTAAAAACACTTTCCCTTACTGTCTGGTCGGTAGTTTTTAGTTTACGAGTTTCAATCTTGTGCTATGATTTCTAGGAAAACTTATCTGGTGAATGTAATAAGTAGGTCAATAAGAGCCATGGAAAAAGAGGCCTCTTAGAAACAAAACGGTCTTTGTACATTGATCTGTAAACCACATGGCAGCTTCCATCTTCATTGTAGGCAGCTGATCTGCTTTGTTGTGGCAGATACTTTCATTGACTCCAGTTAAACCTATTTAAATGGTAATATAATGAGGCAAATAAAGAAGCTGTAGAAACCAAGAATGCATTAATTTTTACATTATTCTTTTCTTTCATAAGATGATGAAACTCACTAAATCTAATTCAGAATCAGAAGTTGTTTAGCATTTCAACTTTTCTAATTATTTTTGCATGTACATTTTTTTTCTGTCATAAAACAAATTTATTTATGGTATTACTTTAATTATGGACTTTTAAGATTTGAAAATGGGTTTTACTACATTGTGGTTGGAGACTATAGTGGAAATACAAAATTGTAAAATGAATCACTTTCCAGGAAGCTGCATTTTATCATTATCAGTATATAGCAGGCTCCAGAAATGAAAGAGAGCTTAGTTTCTGTGATAGTTTCTCAGTTTAATCAACTGATTCACTTCAGACAAGTTCTTTTTTTAACTTCATTATACTTTTCTCCTTCTTTTGCATGTTTAAAAATGTGAGACTATAGTGTCCAGTGACTGGGATTTACATGGGAACAGTCAATTAAAAACAATTAAAATTGCTCTAAGCAGAAATTAAAATGGAATTGGAAGCCAAGCAAATTTTGGGGTGTTGCAGGATAAACTGGGTCAAGGTAGAGCCTAACTAAACAGACCATCTTCTATGCTTTTAGACTATATTATATTGATTTTGTATATAGGGCATTTCAGTTAACAAATTTGGGAGATTTTTGGGAAATTATTATAGTAAAATAAAACACAATATAATTTAAAAAACTAGTTTGGTGAAATATTTAAAAAAATGAATTAGCCTGTACATTGTAGTAGATTTAATCACATTCTTATACTTACTTGTTAGCTCATGTTGAATTAGTGCAGTCGATGAATAAAAACTTTACAACAATAGTACTGTCGCTGCGTGTTTCAGCTGTGATGTGCAGAGGCATACCTTACCGAAACTCACAGATGTAAATGGGAGTAATTCAGCTCAGATGATGACAGAGTTTAATTAGTGCTGCTTTACTTTAATCTTACATAACACTAGTTATGCCTGGCGAAATAAAGTCTTCCACAGTGCTACCACTCACCCAGAGAGTGCTGTGTCACAAGGAAGTAACATTAATCCAGAACAGCCATAAGCAGTAGCATTATTAGGTACATCTCAGAACACCCTGTATAAACACTGTAGTGAGTCAAGCCATAGCATGTCCTGTCAACTATCACATGTTCCATATGTACTGTGCTCATTAAAAATATCTATATTTAAACTGAGCCTTTGTTGAGTCAATTCCAATTATTTTTTGGACTATGCTTATTCACATATTTCTTTAGCCTATCAATGTTCTCCTGAAGAGCAAAGAGCTGGAGTAAAACCGCAAGGATTTACCCAATGGTTTTTTGAAGATGGATGTGGGTAGAATTTCAAGCATCAGAACTGGGTTTTTCTCTTGTGTTATTACACCTAAGTCCAAGTTCTTTGCACTCTCCTACAGCATGTCTTTCTAAAATCCTGCATGTATTCACTTCAAGGTTCAAGGGTATAGCTAAAAGTCGCCAATCCTCCAGAGAACAGCACCTCCTGGATGTTGTAAGGAATGTCATACTCCAGAATATAGTGTTTCTCAAGTCCTAAGGGCTTTGAAAAATCGCATTTATTTTTGAGTCTTCTATATATTTGTATAGCCAGTCATGGCGCTGAATGCTAACAAATGTTTGGAGTTGGTATTGCCATCTTATTCTTGATCCTAGTTATTAATTAGGCATATGTATACATGTAAGTTTTTTTTAATCTTTTTATGATACTGATTTCCTTTTTTATATCATCAGAACAGGAAAAAGTCATTCTGCCCTTTAAGGATTCTATGAGCTTATATACCGTATATACTCGCAGATAAGTTCTTCCACGGATAAGTCAGGACTTGATTTTACAGTATAATTTCTGGTATTTTATGATGTCGGCCATATAAGTCGAACGTGGAAAATTCACGGTATTGGTACAAGGGATTATGATATGCTAACACCCATCTGAGAGAGTAACCATGGAGCACACTGCCTTTTTTTCTATGTGGGTGTGGCAATGCACAGTATCAGCACATGCTCCTAATCTCTCTCTCTCTCTCTCTCTCTCGTGCCTACGTGACCACATGGTAATACCCGAACTGTGCTGAAGCAACGTTTGTACTGATTTGTGTTTTTTGTATCTCACACACTCATACACCTTTATCGTAAGAGCATCCCTTATCTATGATGGAGTGTTCGATCTGAAAAAAATATGAAGCTGGTTTTAAATTAAATGTCGTTGAAGTAGTGAAAGAAATTGGTAACTGCGCTGCTACAACAAAATTCGATGCGTCTGAGAAACTGTTGCGAGTTTGGAGGAGGCAAGAAGATGTAAAAAAAAAAAATAAGTGTTGCATTTTTGAACGTCCGTATAAGTATATGTACGGTATATACTTTGTTATACCGCTAGGGGGTGTCACTGAAACCCAAATCACAAACATGGCAATGCCCAACACAGTTCTAGGTTTCAATAATGGACTTTTGTTCGACAAAGTGCCTTCCACATGCAATTAACAGCAAAATAATTCATTCATAATTCTTTCCTCCTCCAAAAGAGTTTTGGCCATTGCCTCATGACTTTGACTCGATTTAAGTGAGACAGTGTGCTTTCTTTCAAGCTAGTCCTGGGAACTGCTTCCAGTCTCCTGTCCAAGTTCTCTGAAGCACTTTTGGGTCATATGAACACCAGGGCAGTCCTCCCCCAGCAGCGGCCTCTGGTGGTCCCCAAAAACCCTGACAGTGTTCCAGACTCCTACTCCCATTCCAACCAGCAGGTGCCTTAAGCAGGACCAGCCTTGAGGAATACTGCCACATTTAGTGTGGGGGAATTAACTGCTCCCGGTGAGTCTGTTTACCTGCTCCTCCCTTTATGGCCTCCTGGATGGACCTACTGTATATACTGGTCAAAAGTTTTAGAACACTTCAGTTTTTTCAGTTTTTATGGAAATGCACACAGTTTAATGTCTTAATATTTTATGAAATCAAGGCATAGAATAAATAAAAAATGGCAGATAAAAAAATAAGTCAAGGAATCATTTAATGTACAAAATTTTATTCAAGTTTTTGATTCATCAAAGTAGTCATATCTTGCTGATATAACAGCCAAACTATGGTAACCCTTTTGATTCTGTGCAAGTCACAACTCACAACATCACACTTCCTCCTCTTTGTTTGACAGTTGGTGTCACACAGTGTGGAACTATTCTTTCATCAACTTGACACCATACAAACACCCTGTGTGATGAACTGAAGATTTCAAATTTGAAATCATCAGTCCATAAGACTTTCTTCCAGTCTGCAGTAGTCCACTGCTGGTTGTTCAGGCTCTCTAGCACTATTTTGTCCTTTAACACTAGAATCCCTGAAGCCTACGAAAAAAGTAGGTAATCCCGGGCCACCTTAAATTCCTTTGCACCTCTCCATTAGTGTCTTTTGTTTTGTAAATGTGTCGATCAGTGCAAACAGCAAGCAGACTGCTGTCCCATCCCCCCTACCACTGCAGCTCAACTAAGTCAAAAAGTTCTCCCAGCTCAATTCATGTTTGTCTGGTTGTGAGGTGCCTGGAGTTGTATTGGGTAAATAATATAGCGTTATTTGGAACACATGCATTTCATGTGTGTTCCATGTCTGCAACGATCTTATGTAAATGTAGGATGACAGGAAATGCGAGAAATGCAAGAACTGTCGAACACATACCTAAAATGCTTTTTTCATGTTATAGTACTAATGACAGAATTTTGACATGAAGTGTGTAATGTGTGAAGACTAAAGTCCAAATATCAAATAAACACTTTCACAAAAGGTACAAGTATAACATAACAAGTGTGCTTTTATTTAAGAATATAACCGCTACTTGTGCTGATCAACACATTTACAAAACATAAGACATTAATGGAGAGGTGCGAAGGAATTTAAGGTGGCCCTGGATTACGAGTTTTTTTTATAGGCTTCAGGGATTCTAGTGTTAAGGAATGGCTTTCTTACTGCCACTTGCCCTGTCAAACCTACAGCACAAATTCTCCTCTTCGCAGTAGAAACTGAGATGTGCTTTTTGCGACCACCATTAAGCCATGCCTGAAGCTGTTGTGCTGTGAGCACCTATCACGCAAGCTGGTGACCCTTAGAAACTTGTCTTCTGATTGGGTTGTGACTTTGGGTCTGCCAGATATCTTCCTATCAGAGTTTCTTCACTTAAAGGACAGTAGGGAATCATGATCATAGTAAAAGAAAATTATACAGAAATATTAGACAGGATATTTTTATTTGAATTAATGTTCATAATTTATTGGACTATTTTCTAAAAATTTCCCAACCCAGCTACAGGGGATGCACAAACCAGTGTGTTTCTTCGTGCCGGTCCCAAGCCCGGATGAATGGGGAGGGTTACGTCAGGAAGTGCATCCAGTGTAAAATTTTGCCAAATCAATATGCGGACAACAATACAAATTTCCATACCGGATTGGTCGAACCCTGGGTTTACAATGATCGCCACCAGTGCTGTTAGCCAACAGGGTGCTGGTGGAAATTTGGCTACTGTTGGCCAAAGAAGAAGGAGAAGAAGAGGGAGGAGACGTGTACGGAGGCAGGAGGAGAGGAGGAAGGTAAAGAGAGTGAAACTGAGGGTAGGCACTTTGAATGTTGGATGTGTGACTAGTAAGGGGAGAGAGCAGATATGATGGAGAGAAGGAAGGTTGATATATTGTGGTTGCTAGAGACTAAATGGAAGGAGAGTAAGGCCAAGTGGATTGGAGGTGGATTCAAATTGTTCTATGATGGTGTGGATAGGAGGAGAAATGGAGTAGGGTTTATTCTGAAGGAACAGTATGTCAAGTGTTTTGGAGGTGAAAAGAGTGTCAGACAGAGTAATGATTATGATGTTGGAAATTGGAGGTGTGATGATGAATGTTGTTAGTTCATATACCCCGCAGGTTGGGTGTGCAATGGATGAGAAAGAAGATTTTTGGAGTGAGCTGGATGAAGTGATGAACAGTGTACCCAAGGGACAGAAAGTGGTGATTGGAGCGGATTTCAATGGACATGTTGGTGTAGGGAGCAGAGGAGACGAGGAGGTGATGGGTAGGTATGGTGTCATGGAGAGGAATGAAGAAGGTCAAAGGATAGTGGATTTTCCTAAAAGGATAGCCATGGCTGTGGTGAATATGTATTTTAAAAAGAGGGAGAAACATAGGGTTACGCACAAGAGTGGAGGAAGATGCACACAGGCAGATTATATCCTATGCAGAAGAGTCAATCTGAAGGAGATTGAAGACTGCAAAGTGGTGGCAGGGGAAAGTGTAGTTAAGCAGCATAGGATGGTGGTCTGTAGGATGACGGAGATCAAGAAGAGGAAGAGAGTGAGGGCAGAGCCAAGGATCAAATGGTGGAAGTTGAAAAAGGAAAACTGCAAGGTTGAAACAGGCACTGGTTGGTAATGAAGAATTACCAGACAGTTAGGAGACTACAGCAGATGTAGTAAGGGTGATTGGTGTGACATGTGGACAGAGGAAGGAGGAAAGGGAAACCTGGTGGTAGAATGGGGAAGTACATGAGAGTATACAGAGGAAGAGGATGGCAAAGAAGAAGTGGGGTAGTCAGAGAGATTCAGAAAGTAGACAAGAGTACAAGGAGATAAGGCGCAAGGTAAAGAGAGAGGTGGCGAAGGATAAAGAAAAGGCGTATGATGAGTTGTATGAGAGGTTGGAAACTGAGGAGGGAGAAAAGGACCTGTACTGATTGGCTAGACAGAGGGACCGAGCTGGGAAAGATGTGCAGTAGGTTGGGGTAATAAACGATAAAGATGGAAACATGCTCACAAGCGAGGTGAGAGTATTGAGCACATGGAAAGAGTACTTTGAGAGGCTGATGAATGAAGAGAATGAGAGAGAGAAGAGGTTGGATGATGTGGAGATAGTGAATCAGGAAGTGCAACGGATTAGCAAGGAGGAAATAAGGACAGCTATGAAGAGGATGAAGAATGGAAAAGCCATTGGTCCAGATGACATACCTGTGGAAGCATGGAGGTGTTTAGGAGAGATGGCAGTAGAGTTTTTAACCAGATTGTTTAATGAAATCTTGGAAAGTGAGAGGATGTCTGAGGAGTGGAGAAGAAGTGTACTGGTGCCGATATTTAAGAATAAGGGGGCTGTGCAGGACTGTAGTAACTGCAGGGGGATACATTTGATGAGCCACAGCATAAAGTTATGGGAAAGAGTAGTGGAAGCTAGGTTAAAAAGTGAGGTGATGATTAATGAGCAGCGGTATGGTTTCATGCCAAGAAACAGCACCACAGATGCAATGTTTGCTCTGAGGGTGTTGATGGAGAAGTATAGAGAAGGCCAGAAGGAGTTGCATTGCGTCTTTGTGAACCTGGAGAAAGTATATGACAGGGTGCCTCAAGAGGAGTTGTGGTATTGTATGAGGAAGTCGGGAGTGGCAGAGAAGTATGTAAGAGCTGTACAGGATATGTACGAGGGAAGTGTGACAGTGGTGAGGTCTGCAGTAGGAGTGATGGATGCATTCAAGGTGGAGGTGGGATTATGTCAGAGATCGGCTCTGATCCCTTTCTTATTTGCAATGGTGATGGACAGGTTGACAGACGAGATTTGACAGGAGTCTAATGCTGATGACATTGTGATCTGTAGTGATATTAGGGAGCAGGCTGAGGATACCCTGGAGAGGTGGAGATATGCTGTAGAGAGGAGAGGAATGAAGGACAGTAGGAACAAGACAGAATACATGTGTTTAAATGAGAGGGAGGTCAGTGGAATGGTGAAGATGCAAGGAGTTGAGTTGGCTAAAGTGGATGAGTTTAAATACTTGGGATCAATCGTAAAGAGTAATGGGGATTGTGGAAGAGAAGTGAAAAAGAGAGTTCAGGCAGGGTGGAATGGGTGGAGAAGAGTGTCAGGTGTGATTTGTGATAGACAGATATCAGCAAGAGTGAAAGGGAAGGTCTACAGGATGGTAATGAGACCAGCTATGTTATATGGGTTGGAGACGGTGGCACTGACCAGAAAGCAGGAGACAGAGCTGGAGGTAGCAGAGTTTAAGATGCTAAGATTTGGGTCTGACAAAAATGGATAGGATTAGAAATGAATACATTAGAGGGTCGGCTCAAGTTGGACGGTTGAGAGACAAAGTCAGAGAGGCGAGATTGTTCTGGTTTGGACATGTGCAGAGGAGAGATGCTGAGTATATTGGGAGAAGGATGCTAAGGATAGAGCTGCCAGGCAAGAGAAAAAGAGGAAGGCCTAAGAGAGGTTTTATGGATGTGGTGAGAAAGGACATGCAGGTGATGGGTGTAACAGAACAAGATGTAGAGGACAGAAAGATATGGAAGAAGATGATCCACTGTGGTGACCCCTAATGGGAGCAGCCAAAAGAAGAAGAAGAAGTCTAAAAATTTCTCATGTTATAGTCAAGAGATTTTGTTTGTATGCTTAATGTAGCATTTTATTATTATTCTATTTTAAAATGATGTATGAAATTATAGAAATATGAACTTTTACACATAGTTAAAAACATGTCTGCCATCACAAAATCAGTTCAGCAGTTCTTTGGTCATGTCATCGTATTATCAGCGTCTGTGTATATTACACACTGTCAGTAATCTGTGGGAATATTAATAACTGTCAATAAACTTGTCAAGACTCAACACTACACATTTCTACATGCATTGTATTATTTACAGTGTTCCTTAAACTTTTTTTTTTTCACACGACCCAATCTTGCCCATCTTAGTGTCTTTGAAACCCAGTCTATGAAGACCATCAGATTGGGGTGGGTCCGATAGTGGAAGTGAAACAATGTTGATTAATTAAAATACCCACAACGACCCATCATGAGACATTTTTCTGACCATACATGACTCTTTCCCATTAAATACAATGGTGAGTCACTATCCCACATGACCCAAAAGGTGGCATCCCATGACCCATTTTGGGCCCGACCCATAGTTTATGAAGCTATGATATAAAGCAAAAATTCTCCTAGTGTTTTGGAATTGCCAATATGCCAGAATCAAAGATATGGTGAATCCTGTGGGCATCAGTCCCTTCACAGCATACTTCTTCCTTACAGTTTACACATTTATTGTGCTACATGTATTTATGAAAAAAATACTATCATTCAAATCCAAAAGTGCTGGATTTCGACCAGCGATCCTTAATAACCCACAACGTTAGTTGGCTGCATTAAATTAAAGGTGTTAATGAAACATAGGATGATACAGTAAGCCCCTTTCAAGTTTTAAAATCGTCTAAGTTCATAATGGAGAGGGGCAGCTAAAGGCATGATTTACAGTTTTCCTTGCACACAGAGGAGAGTACAAAAGATGTTGTGCAATGAACAGGCTGTGTAAACTGATGTTTCTCATAATTCAATGTTAAAACATAATTCTTTGTTAATAGAAATTAACAGAACTTATTAAGTTAATTATTCTGAGAGTTATACAGACAGTTCTTTAATGCTTTCATTCAAGGTCAAAGGTACTGCTCAATGAGACAACCCCACCAAGCAGGAGGTTGGAGATAATGCAGACCTTGTTTCAATCCGTTGAGTTTAATTATGTGAAATGAAGGCAGTCAATTTACATAGCCAGAGAGAAAGTCGTACACAGAGAAATCTATCTAATCAATATTTCTCAACATTATGAAGATGTGGGAAAATTACAGTATGATCTGTGATCACATTTTTCAAATGAAAGTTTGCTTGATGCCCAGTTTAATTGCAGTAATAAGGAAACATTTTAACAATTATAGGGTATTCTATGATTTCTAATTAATTACACTAGATTATTTGTTATCTGGCAATTATTCATGTCTCTGATTTTAAACCTCTGTCTTGTGCTTCCAGTTTAGAGGTCTGCTTTACATAAGCATCTCTGATTAAGACCTGCTGCTATCTGTTTCACTGCTTACTTACAGTATATTGCTTAAGAGATTTATGTGATGAAAGATTTGGGCCTGTAATATATAGATGTATCAGCAGAAAATGAAGGGAAAAATGCTAGCATACAAACAAATGATTTGGCTCTGCATATTAAAAATGCCTGTTGTCAGGGATGCCAGGGGCAACAACCCGGCCGGGGCACCTTAAGGGACCGGAAGAGGGTGTGCGCCCACCTTGGATCACATGGGGGCCACCACCCCGGCACTTCTGCCACACGGGGGCGTGTCGGCGGGTGATTGCCGGGGATCACCTGGAGCATATCCGGGTAAAGATAAAAGGGGCCGTCTCCCTTCATTCGAGGCTGGAGTCGGGTGGAAGCAGGACGAAGCACGAGGAGCGAGAGTGGAGGCGGCCAGAAGAAAGGCAACGTGTGTGAGAGGCCTGGATTTTGGGGACTTGGGGTTTGTCTGCACTGAACTTTATTGTAAATAGTATTGTAAATAAACGTGTGGTGGTGGAAAACAACATGTCTGCCTGTCTGTGCACGGGTTCCGTTCACATCGTATAATTAATCATAACTGTTGCCACTTTTGTCTGTTGCTCCAGTAGTATAAAACACTGAACAGTCATAAAATGGTTGAACTGTTGTGTTATTTCCCATTAACCTTTTTTAATCTAAAGCAAGACACATTTTATGCCAACAGCAGTGAACTTGGTTTTCCACACTTTTGAGTATTGTTTTTACACATAAGTGTGCCACAGTTTAGGTAGTACTAAAATAAGATTTGAATATGTAGTCTTAACAATAGTATCCCGCTGTTTTATCATATTTAAAATTACTACAGGGACATGTGCAGATTATTGTATTGGGCACACTGATTTCAGAGCACTTTATTAAATGCTCATGTATAGTATCCTAAGCACACCATTTTTACTATCAATATATTTATAAAATATGAAAGAGCAAAATTTCAGCTTCGTCTTTTTACTGTCATAACTCCACATAATATGAATTTGTCACTTATTTAGTTATCTGTTGAAAACTTGCTTCTGTAGAATAATTTAATATCTATGTACAGTCTTTTAAGAAAATCATGCAATTTACACCATACTGTCACATCCATTTACAAAGCTGTTGGATGACAAGGGAATATTTTGATATATTGCTTACTATCTACCAAATTTCATAGTAATCACTTGAAGGAATTTGTGTCATGGCGGACTTGCAGGAGCCTAAGATTTAAAAATAAAGGTGTTTCCAAAATGTCCAGGTTTATAACATGAAAACTATACTGTTAATTTGCAGATTTCATGAACAGCTTGGAACCTTCTGAAATTGTCTCCGAAGACAAACATTACATGATTAGAAAGCTAGATGCATGTGCCCTGACTAAGAGAAGATATTAGTAAGGAAATCAAAATGGCAAGAAGAAGAGAAGCTAAAAGAGCGAGAGGGAAATTTTGAGGGAACGAAGGAAAGTTAGGAGACATCCTTTGGTCTATCACATGAAAAGATGAGTCGACAGACAGCCAATGATGTGACTGTGTGCTTCAGCAGTTGATTATGGGATAATATGCAGACAGGAATATTCTCCAGCTGAAAGAGAAATGGCCTAACAAATGCTCATTTCCTAATCAAATATTTCCTACAACTATAAAGAAACTAGCTTTATTTGCACTTGGACATAGCATCATTGTGCATGCATCTATGAAATTGTGGAACATAAAGCTCTTGCTGCAACATCATAGAAGCGGACAAGTAAGCAGGAACACCACGTCTTATATTTCAAAGCTTAAAATAATATAACTGCTAGTGACCAGAAAGGGAAGTGTCATAAGTGTTGGTTGTATTTTGCCAACACAAGACGCAAGGTGTTTTTTAGTAAAAATTGCCTAATTCTCTCATTTAAAACATAATAGACTATAAAATGTAATTTTGATTTAGTGGTATCAGCTTGAAAGAAGAGGCAGTACAACATGATGGCATAATAATTAACGCTGCTGTTTCAAAGATTTGGAAACCCTGGTTTAATTCTCATCTGGAGTGTCTGCTTTTGTGGAGACTGTATTTTTTGTCTTTATGTTACTTTTCTCCATCATCCTAAAGATCGCTGTGCTAGATTAAGGTTTCTAAAATGACCCAGTATAAATTTAGGGATTTCTATGTGAGACACAGAACTCAGAGGGCACTTTGTATATATCATCCCGCCTGCTAAAGCCCATCAGCCCTGATGCATATATGCTAGAGAGTATCAGATGTGGGGCTGGCTCACAGAGTGAGAGGATAGTGTGGCATATGGTTTACCTCTGACCTTGGGTGAACAGAGTGAGGCGAAACAAAGGTTTAAAGCAGCTGGGAGCATGTGCTGCTGAAGACTTGAGCACTGTGGCAGAAACAGTCACTGAAAATGGCAAATGTCTTTTTAAGGGCCATTCGCCAGCAGTAAGCGTAAAGCGGCTAATTCCATTCCTCCATCTCTCACACCCTCTGGAGTGTTACAGTATGAAACAGTTCAATCTAAGTTACTTGTATACCAGAATAGATAAATTCTATACCTTTTGAATAATTAATTTCTAAAAATTCAACATTTTAATTCCTATTCATTCAGAGTTGCTGTAAATGTGGCATCTATTTTCTTAGTCAGTTTTTTCAAACAAATCTCTTTTCTTCTCTGTTTAGGTGGTGACATCTTTTGTTGTTACACAGAATTTTTGTGTTTCAGTTTCTGCATAAGAAAACAATTAAATAACTTTTTTTAAAAAAAGAAGTACTCCTCTTTCTCTTTCAGTCTATGGCATTTTAAGTAAAGGACTCATACAGTTGCATTTTTTGTTTTACTTCTGAATGAGTAGAAGGTTTGAATTCTTTTTGTTATGTGAAGTTGAGAGCAAAATCATTTTGTAAAAGCAGATTTACTCAATGTTTACATTTGTAATTTTAACACTTTCTGTATCAGAATAATCTACGGAATGTTAAGATTTACATAAAGACGGTTGCAGTTTTTTTAAAGGAAAACGTTGTGACAAAGCTCATCATTAAGCCTAGCAGTGATCTCACTCGACCTCAATAAAGTATACTACCAACACTAATCAGTAAAAACTGAAAAGAATCTGTTATCAAATGTCAAGAAGTATGTTTCCAGGTTTAACACATGAACAGTATTATGTAGCAACATCACACCAACAACAACGTTATTATAAAACAACATTAACATAAAAAAAATCCTAATTTACAGTCCAGAAGAACTTATATGTATATGTTGGATTAATAGCGAAATGTTCACTAAATGAGAAAGGTTCACTATAAAAATGTTACTGTGCATGACTGTCCAAAGAGTAGCCCAAAGTTAGGCATAACCCCTGCAGTCCAGATGCTTTTGAATTCCTGACAATGAATTAATGTTATTCAGAGACGTTCCTGTGTGTTCCTAAGATGTTACTTTGTCAACTTCAAACACTGACCATATAGACTAGTAAAATACTGGCAAACATTTGCTCCATAGAGTTAAAATACGTTTTTGCTGCATCTGCTATAAGCTCAGTATAACTAACTGGTCTTCCAAAACAAATGTCTCTTCACTTTGCAGCGGTTGCAAGGATGCTAAAATTCACACTGTCCGAAGATGATAATTTGTTTATTTTACTACAGGGACCCCAGAAGCATACCCAGCCTTGAAATAGCATGCAAACACACACAGTGACACTGATCAGCAGCTCAATGAATTCATGAATAATAAAGATTTAATAAAGATAATAAAAGTATATATTGAGCAAGTAATGAAGGAAAGAAAAACAATTATTAAACAAACAACATGGACACAAAAGTCCTCCTCAATTCTCCAACAGCGATAATTATTTACAAACACTGCACCAGTAAAACCGATCAAAACATCAAGTACTAGACAATAAACAGTCAACACTTGCACTGGACTGTGTTTTGGACTATGTTGTAACAGGTGCAGATGATGGCGAGAATAAATTGAGATGCCAAATGAAGAGCTATTTGAGTGGTCTGAAAGTTTTGTCCGTGTTCCAGTTATTAGGTAAAGATCTGCAGAAATTGGGAGCCCCGGATGAAGATGTTTACCAGCTCAAACAAAATCGTACAAGCACAGGACAAGCACATAAATCCAGAATGAAGCTGTAATCCAAGGGTGACTGTATCCCGGAGGTGGGATGAGAAGCATATAAATGAATATAGACAGATGATCGTGATCTCCTCTGCATCTTTTTTGGCTCCTTTTTTAAATTCACAATTTAATTATCCTTCCCAGCTACCCCTGCACCCTCTGAATCTGCCCAATGGTTTTATACTACAGGAACTTTTGGGAGTTGTAGGCAATTTAAGTATTGTTGCTGCAACTTCTTCTTCCTTTTATGTGCTACAAGCAACCTAAATAAAGGTGCAGGCTTCCACTGTCCAAACTAACATGATTGGCCATCCACATTTACTATAAACATATTTAACATACATATAAGTATATGTGTCACTGTTACAGGTGATTTCTATGTTTAAAAGGCTGTATTTTCATTTTTCTGGACTTTTGCTTGATGACTCAGAATTTCATAGTTTGACAAGTTGCAAATTAAAAAATAAAAATTCTAGAAAAGTCAAATGTTTTTTCTTTCTTTTACTCACCTGATTATGTAATTCCTTAACTGAGTTTGTGTAATCATCTCTTAGAAAGTGAAATCTTTCAGAGGCAACAAAAAATAAGCCTTTGTTCATAAAGTCAAGGCAGAGGGATATGTTTTAGAATAGATACGGTAATATGTCAAAATCAAAATGTAAATGTCTGTGTTCATTTGATTGACTGATTGATTTTGATTTACACCTCTTCAGCAAACTACACACTGAAGCTGAACACTACAATAATGCAGTGTGAAACTGGGTATGTACTACAGCCTAAGTGTTAGTGTCACAGGCTTTTACCATTAAAACTGATAGAGAAATGGGATGGAGTGATAGCATTTTTGTTTTATTTAAGGAAATACGACTTGTTACTTAACTCTTTTTTTATTATATATCACAAAGCGTTCTAAATATTGGCTGAGAACCTATATAATATTTAGAATTTATAAAGTTTAGAAACTGTAATCTGGGTATAACTTGCTTAATATGATTGTGGTCTGTAGCTGTGTTCCACTCATGTTTTTGTTTTCTGCTTTAGCTAATTAGGGTGTTTTTGTAGAGGTAAAACTTTGGATCTTAGTTGCTCTGATGTTCCTCCCCTTAGTTTTGCTGTTTTCTTAATGAGAGAATTTGCTAGAAGTAAAAAACTCTTCAGGTTACATGTTTGTGATTTGCATGACATAAAATATACAATCATGTAGTAATTGTTTGGTCACATTTTAAAGTAGCAGACTGTCTTAAAATACTGATAGCACTGAAAAGACACAAAGAAAAGTAGCACATTCTTAAATTCAGTCTTGTACTTTGTAGTACAACATACTCTTCATGTTAATAGCATCACAAATTGTGCTCCTAATAATGATAAATGATTATTAGTGCTAAGAGTCAAAATGTAGTTATCCATAGACTGAGGTTATCAACACATTCGTAGCCATTATTTCTTCTTGACAAGGTAATTAACATTAGTATAATATAACAAAGACAGCATTACAAAAGTTATTCCAGATGAATTTATTTTTTTATATATCTGTTATTTTGTTTTAGTGTTTAACAATGCCTTTATGAATGTTTTACAAGCATTTTAAATTAGAAAACTCTTTCACTGCATCTTCTTTCAGAATTTTTTGATAACTATAATGAATTCATTGGCATTATTTGTCATGTCATTTAAAAGGGTTCCGTACCAACACCTTGTTTTCCTGTTTGCCACTTTACTGTGCACCTGTAACTGTTATTGTGCCATGCTGGGCATCATTTAGTTCAAAAAGAGAGATTACTAAACTTACAAAATCATCTATTTGTATTGAATTAATCACATGATAAATTCCTTTCCAGACATCTCCTTTGCTCTTTATCTTTGGCATTTGCACCACCCCTCCAAGTATAGCATTTAATAGGATATTATGTCATTGTTTTGCATTCTCATAGAAAGTTAAAACATTTTAGTGTTTTGTTATTTTAATATGGTAAAAAAAATTGATCAAATCATTCAACCATATTTCTTTTCAATATAGGATTTCTAGATTTTGGCTCCTTATTAATTTTACAGAGTCAAAACAAAGATACAAGAATGTGTTTTCACAGGCCTCAGAGTGATTTGGAATCAGTCTCCCAGTGGTTGTTTTCAAGGATGTCTGCTACTGTTCTTGCTGAAAGAAATGAATGTGCAGTTCTTGTTCCCTGCTTGCAGAGCATGGCAGAGCAATTAACAAATTTAAGGACTTGGTTACTTGTTTTAATGTTTAAACTAGTACTAGACTTAACTGTATTTGTAATATGTTAAACCAGGCATTGTTTGAGGTACAAATATGCCAGCATAGATAGTATAGTAGATTCCCTTGGAAAAAAAGGTATGCATGCTGGAGTTGCTACTCACCCCTACTTTATTTCTATGAGATTTAAAAAAATTGTTAAAGGTGAACCAGTTGGGACTTGGGCAGCAAGCAGTGAAATAAAACAGAATGTGCCCTTATTGGTAGGAGGCACTACACCCTATAGTTCTTTAAAATATTACAAAGGATTATTCCTGTGTTATCGAAAAGATAGGAAATCCAAGTTTCTCTGTCATAAATTTCACTTGAATGCTCTAAAAAGGTGGAGCTCTAAGTTGGACAATTCAGAGTAAAGAAAGCTACCTAAATTTTCTGAGTTGTGACATAGCACTGACCTTTCACCTTAGTAAATAGTGTAAAATAAAAAAAAAAAATCAACTAGAAATTACATTTTAGTGATTGTATTTTACACCTTTAATATGTTTATTTGCACTTTATTTTCACAAAAATTCAGTTTAGCTTTTGTTTTTGTTTTTTGCAAACCAAAAAAACAAATAACCACCTCTAGGTGGACCTAGAGGGACAATAGATTTATTGTTTTCTTTTGAGGTAATTTTGATACTTTCAGTTCCCTCAGTCTTTCAGTTCATCTTGAGTTATCCCTTTTTGTGTAATATATATGATTAGTAATCTAACTTTGGCTTTTTTGACATTCATTCTGAGTTTGGAGCAAATTTGAGAGAATCCGTCTAGGTCATAAATAACAACAGCATAGTTGGCTGACAGTGGGCTATACTTTGACAGTTGATTCACATTTTAAAAGAGTGAGAGATTCTGCACAATCTGTTAAGCCAGTTCATACTTTTGTGAAGCAGGCTTTAGCTGGACACTATTAAGGGTTCATGGTAGATGCACTGGGAAAATCTAAACAGCAATAAATAACAAATCAATTTTTTACTTTCTTAAGTTGATGTGACAGACTTTCTAAATGCTATGGAAAGCATGTATTTTCTCATCTAGCACTGTACCAAGATTTGATTGTTGGTTGGTCTTCTTTAATACTGAAAACTGGTGCTGGCTGGAAAATTTTGTGCAAAACGGGACAGTTAGTCATTCAGAAACAATAAAGCAGAACTCCGGGCCTTTTGCCCATTTTAACTAGCCATCCAACCGGTGTTATTTGTGATATACTTATATTCAAGTAGCTTTTTTTTTTTTGCTATAGTCAATGATCAGGTTTTTGGACAGTATTTTCTAATTCAGACAGTTCTAATATTTTTCAGGGCATGAATTTTGTCACAGGGTATCTGATTATTATCACAAAAGATGAAGAAAAATCTTTCTGGTTGTTGGATGCTCTTCTTGGCAGAATTTTACCAGGTACGTTAGTAGTAAATGTATTTTATTTATTGTTATTAATTCATTAGGACAATTTTACTAATTATTATTATTGCTGAGCTTATAAGCCGTTTTATCATTTAGTGATGTCTATTATTGTAATGGAGATCATTTACAATAGTTCCTCTTATTTTAAATGTTTATATTTACCTTTTTCTAGGCACATGTTGGAGATTTTACTTATTCTTTGTTATTCATTCAGTAAGACACATTTGTTACAAAAGTTTTAGATTTTGGTTTACTTTTTCTAGTGAAATAGTCTCTCTAAATTTCAACAGTTTTCACTGTGTCACCCAATTTCAGTTATTTAGGGAAAATAAATATACATAACCTTCAAAGACATTAAACTAAATTCCCTTTCTGGAACACCTTCAAACTGGACTTTTCCTAATCCAAATTTACACCTGCTATTCGTAGGGGGAATTACTGGATTAAAGGTAAGCATTTTTCTAATGTTCCTTTATGTTTTCCAGTATATTCTAGATTATACAGCAATGCGATCTTTCCAAAATGTAGGCACAGATGTACACTCAAAAATTTGAAAAAAGAAGGGCACTCTAGAGACATACTGTAACTGCTACAGAGATCTCACACTGAGTGATGCCTCACTGGGTAGCAAATACAAGGGGAATAATAATTATAATAATAATTCTTTCTGTTTATATAGTGCATTTGTCAAGTGGGATGAATCATATATTATATATCTTCCAACATGTACTTGCTTCACTTATTTAGAAACATAACCTGGTTAGTCGAATCACAATCTAAAGTGTACATTGGTATATTCAGACTATCATTGTGTTGCACAAATAGTATAGTTCGCTCATTGTGAATTTAGCGCCATTGAAGACAGGATGGTAGACCGATATCAGATAGCCAGCATTTTGCTTTTGGTAGGGCAATGTATGGATATATATGAGTATATAGAATACGTTTTTAATTTGAACATCTCTATGAGAAATATATTTTTTTCATTACTTGAAAATAAGAGATTTTGTTCATTGCAATATACCTGTTCCCTTTAACTAGAACCACGGTTTTCAAACTTTTTTGAACAAGTACCACTCTGCGAGGACCAGTAAACTGAAGTACCACCGTCAATGAATCGTTAATTTATGCCCGTGTTGTTTTGAAGAAAAAGTCACTATAATGACTATAATTATGACGTTAAAGTAATATTAAACTAATTAAAGAATCGTTTTAAAAAAGTGTGAGGTGTATAAACAGGTAAAACGACTGAAAAGTCATATGCGCGGTTATTTGATGGCAGATTCTCGCTCATGAGAAGAATTTTAATAACTTTGTTCACATGCAAAATACATTATCACTTGTATGGTTACTCACTCTTACTGCCATGCGTAGTGCGAAACGTGCACTTTTTTTGCCATCAGATCCTGGATCCTTGGAGAAAGTGTGCTTACCGAGACCACCAGATCGTATTCCAAATACAAACAATTTCTTGGTTTCATTTTTATGCTTGTCATGGAAGAAAAGGCCTTTTCGCATAGATACGTCGAGCCGAAGGGTAGCAGAGCTGTAATTGCCTTAGCACCGAGTTCATCATGCTCTTTCCTCACTTGACTCCAAAATTCTGTCACTGATTTTTCTTTGAATATTTCTTGGAAATGCTGATTATCTGTCATATCTATCAATATCTCTTGCTGCTGGATGGAAAGATCGGCACTCATAATGGTCTCCATATTAAATGGTGATGTAATCCAGCGCTTTCCAACGTCGCTTCCTGACGTCAAGAATGGAAAATGTGATACAAATTCTGAATGGAGCTTCTTCAGATGGTTGGTAATAACTTTCTGTATTTCCCTTGTATCGATGGCAGTGTTAATTGCTAAAAATACTGAGAGATTCGGAAACATTTCCATGTTTCCTTTTGGAACCCGATTCATCCAGAAATAGAGTTTCTTATGAAAAGCTGAAACTTTCTCTTCCATTGTAAAAATGTTGTGTCCGTATCCCTGGAGAGAGATGTTTTGTTCGTTTAATTTGTTAAACACGTCTGCAAGGTAACCAAGGCGGCAAACCCATGACACATCTTCAAACTTCTCTGCAAGGGATGACGAATCTTTCAGGAAGAGATACACTTCATCACGGAGCTCAAAAATTCTCATCAGAACTTTTCTTCTTGAAAGCCATCGAACTTCTGTATGGAAAAGCAACATCTTATGGTCAGAACCTATTACTTGGCACAATTGACGGACCAAACGCGCGTTCAAAGGGTGGCTCTTGATGTAATTAATAATTTTTACAGCATCATTCAAGGTCTCGTCCAAAATCTCACTTATTCTCTTCGATACCAGCGCATGTCTATGCAGGATGCAATGAGAGGAAACTATTGAATTATTTTGTTGCCTTGCTCTCGCAATGAAACCAGCTGTTCTTCCTGTCATTGCTGCTGCTCCATCTGAACAAATTGCAATGCACCAAAACCAAAGAATATCATGTTCGCGGAAGAAATTATCGATATGTTTGAAAATTTGATGGGATACTTTTCAAAACGCTGGCCATTTTGTCATCGAACATGATTGATATGATTTCTATTGCCGAAGGAAGCACAAGTTTCTCAACGACAGTATGGGGTTTATTTTGTTTTGCCACTAGCAATGACAGAGCATATGATGCCTGCAAACACTTGTCAGGCACACTTGTTGTTTTTTTGAACACTGTCTGCCACTTCAAAAATTCAAAAAATGACAACGGCTTTCTGTTGTGATCTTTGTGCTTAGTTGTAAAATGTTGCTGAAGTAAGGATGGCTTCATACACTGGTTTGACAGTACCTCATTGCAGATAACGCACACAGGCTGCTGATGAGTGTCGCTTTCAATGTAATAAAACCCCCATTGCAAATAGTCTTCGCTGTACTTGCGATTTGGTTGGGCTGTCTTTATTTTCTTTTTTGGTGGTTCTTTCGGTGTATCTCGTCGCTCAGCACTCGGTGGAAATGTTGTTTCGGTAGCACCGGAAACTTTGCTGTTCAAACCGACTCTTTGTGATTCTTGCACAGATGTTGCCACGTTTCTGATAATGAATTTGTCCATCTTAAAAGAACTGCGTATGACACAACACGGTAAAATGGGTAAACGGCAGGTAAATCACTTTGCACGCAGATAAGAAATGCACCACCTTCCTTGAGACAAACCATAAATCGAACTGAAGAAATGAGACTGCTGAGAAGCCAGTTGTCAATTCCTCCCAAATTCTTTCATTTGTTCAAAGAAACAGACACAAAAAGGTCATTTCGCAATCCACTTTGAGAAAGGGTAGACTTGAGATAAGACCAGCGAGGGTTTAAGCTTGGCAGCCTGGGGCATAATAATCCATTTGCTCCAGCTTCTGGTGATTCACCGGCTGGACGAAACTTGTTGTCTATTTCTGTGCTATTCCAATTTCGGACCAAAGACGTGAGTAGGTAACGGGTTTTCGGGAAATGAGTGCCCGTGCTAATAAAAGCTGGCTTGGAGCTTCCACGCATTTACAGTAGTATACTTATACTATATTTGATTATATGCAACATATTGGCATTCTAGCAACATCGATTCATGGAAAATAAAGGACCACACGAGTACCACTTGGCATGACTTGAAGTACCACCAGTGGTACGCGTACCAGAGTTTGAAAACCGTGGAACTAGAATATAGACACTGATAATAAATAACTTTAAAACTAAAGTAATTTCAAAATCATATGTAAAACTTAAAAAGAACTCACTCACTCTTAGATTTCTTAATACAAGTAGCAGGAAAGTAGTAGGAAAGTCTTACATTTGAATTACAGGCAAAGATGTAAGGCCAGTCTCAGAAGAATACATCATCAGTTTGTCTTTCGATGAATTAACTAATTTTTATACACATTTATTAAATTTGGAAGGGTAGTACAGTATGTGAAAATATATTTTAGATTAACAATTTAAATACAGTTCTTCATACTATATCACAAAACTCATTTGCTCTGTTCAGGTTCCCACCTACACCAATATGAGGAGAAAAAAGATGAATGTGCTTTGAAATTGTACACCATAAACAGCCCCCCATCTCTAATGTCAGATTTTCTGAATTAACCTTCTGAGGCATACCATTAGGCACCATCAAGTCTTACCCAGTTGCTTTAGCTTTGCTCTCCACTGAAGCTCTGTTGTACTTAGTTGTTTCATCCATTCCAACTTTTGGAATTTTCCTTGATAAATCGCTCCTTAATAATGATCATTGTTAAATATTTGGCTTTTATTGCATTGCTGCCTTGCTTGAGTAATCTTGGCATGTTTAGAGGAACCTGGTGCTAATCTTTTTAAGTGACTTGGGTTTTATTATACTGAAACTGGCAAAAACATTACTCAAAAAAATCTGCCGAGGTGTTGTCCAGAATTATTAGCAGTTCATGGGTGCAGCTTTTCTTTTACAAAACTAGATCATTTTTTCTTCTCCTTACAGCCTTATACTGTTCCATCAATTACAAGAAAGGGGAAGGGATGGATTAGGAAAAATGTGATAGTCATATAATGTATTACTGTAGTGCCTTGCAATCTAAAAACTTATTAAAGAGGTTTAAAAGAAAAAGCCTGGCATGCACTCACTACTGTTCAAATGAGGAAGAAAATGGAATTTGCAATTACAGCAAGTCAACACTGACCATGTGCCCTCCTCAGTTGTTTCCATTTGGTAAGTAAGCTAGTGAAGAAACTTCCCAGATTGCTGAATGCTGGATCCTGATTTCTCTAGGTGAGGTAGTGCGTAATAAAGGAACAACTGGGCAAAATTTTAAGCCCAGATTGCTGCCAGTAGAGGTAGAACCAACAAGAAGAGCAAGAGTTAAAGAAGGAGGAAGGAAAAAACAGTTTTTAAAATGGTACAGTACCAGCATTTTGGTATTTTCAGTTCTGGAACTAAACCTTATTTTTCAACCCCATAACCCCCCACCCCACCTTCAATTTGCAATAGACTATATGGGGGGAAAACTTGCTTTGATGCACAGGAGTCTTCATTGGTGAAACTCCCCCTGCTTGCTTAGACTCACATTGGATGCACAAAGTGTGTAGCGAAGGGAGACAGGGAGACTCAGAATTGTGCGGCACACAGGGAAGCTGGAGACAGATGGCTGCAGTTGAAGTTTTTCATTATTTGGAAAATAATTACTTTTAACACCATTTTCACATTTGAACTGAGGTCCAAAAGCTAGTATTGATATGTAGTCGAAATTTATATTACCAATTCTACTCCAACTACAGTATTGCTTAGCTCTCTAGAGTTTAGATTTTTACAGCTCAGATCCACCTGAGCATTGATGGTGCTTAAACAGTATGTTACTTGAAAAGTATGTGCCGATATTTCAAATTATGCAAATAACAGATCTAAGAAGTTACTATCTGAAGGCAAAATGAGTAATCAAAGGACAGTGCTTTTTAAAACTCTTTTAGCTATTATAGTGAATGTCAACTTATAATTATTATCTAGGGTAACATAGTGTTGCTTTGCAACACTTGACAATCCAAAATCACTTTACAGAATCCAAAATCATTAGGGAGAGGTGGGGGAATAACAGTGGCATATGTGAACAGAGCAACAAGGACACGCAGAATCAGATTGGTTAAGGGACAATCCAGCAAAACAGACACAGACAGATATTTTCAGAATTTGTAGCAGATAAAGAACTGACAGTAAGTGTGTGTTTAAGTGAAGGCATAAACACTAATATAGAAGTAAACTGGGGAAGTAATTGGGCAAAATGATAAAATCAGCATTTAATTACTAAAACAAAAAAGAAATGGGCTTCCACACTGGTAATGTAAATAACATCTCTTTATTAATTTGCACACATTTTACATTAATGTTTGAGGAATAGATTATTATAACTTCTAACTTACTCAGTACTGGGAGATTCTGCTTCTCAGTGATGAATTCTTCAAGTTAATTGATTTGTGTCTTAGTGATCTGACATTTAGCGATGTCGTGCCATATGCTCCAAACTAATGAAGCAATGCATCACTTTACCTGATGTGGAAGAGGAACGGAATTTTTCGCAGCACAATTACAAAGCACACAAAATACCTCCGGTGTTTGGTGTAATCGACAGCTCACCTGTCCATATTTGTGCACCAAGTAACGGGTATCGGGATTATGTTAAGAGGAAAGGCTGGATGTCTGTTTTTCTGCAGGCAGTTGTTGACGACAGATTATTGATCATGTACATTTGTGTTGTGTCACCCGGTAGTTCTCATGAAAATTTACATCAAATCCTGTCACCTAAATGCAAAGAAAGTGTTTCCATTGCAGTTTTGTGAATTATTGCTTTGTAAAACCACCTGAAGTGAGTGTATAAATTTTTTGCAAATTTTGATAGTTTTTTCGAATTCACTGTTTCCACTACCATTTTTTGTTTCACAGTTTCAAAATGAGTGTTAAGGAGGTTAATGGAAATGCAGCTTGAGATGGAAAAATGTCCTTGCTATGCATGACAAGTCTTTCTGAGAACATAAAGGGCTTACATGAATTCATAGGTAATGGCCGTGATAACTGAAGGATTTTTTTCTTTGTGGTTAATAAGCTACTTATCAGTCTGCACTTTGCTCTATTATCAATTCCTCCACAGCAATTCCTTCTGTTTTTAGGTAATAAAAATCAAAAACCTAAATGTAGTTCAACTAATGCTAATTCATTATCCTTTTATCCTTTTCATCATCCTCTGTCTTTCTTCTCCATCCACCTCTGTTACCAAATGTTCACTAATTTCATCTTCACCAATCAGTAATGTGAGGCCTACTACTTATGTCCTGGAACCCAAACCCACCACACTTCAAATTCAAGTCCTAGCTGACACTGCAATAATACATTCATCTCTCAATACTGGCTCAGAGCTTACTGGTTTGAGAATTGCTTCTGTAAGTTAAAAAGTGGCAGTGCTTGAGGATGACAATTTTAACATGTTTTTTTCATGTCACTCACTCACTCACTGTACCTTTTCAGTCTAAAGTTCTTGAGTATGTGGTGCCCTCCCAGCTCACCAAATAATTAACTTGTAATAACCTGATGGAACCATTTCAGTTCAGCTTCAGGGCACAGCACAACTGCGCAACTGCTCTGAGTAACTAACAGATTACTTGTGTCAGCAGACCCTTGGCAAATCAACATATTAATTGTATTAGACCATGATGCAGCATTTGATACTGTCAGTCACAATACGCTGTTGGCCAGAATGGAGAGCATTCCTGGCATCTCTGGTACTGCCCTCCATTGGTTTAAGGCCTATCTAAGCGACAGGCAAAAGCTTGTCTTTGTAACAACGGCAGGTCTAGCTTAGTGCCAGTCACACAAGGAATTCTTCAAAGTTTTGCGCTTGGACTGCTGCTTTTCTGTATCTACAATATTTTACTTGGCCTTTATTCGTAGCTTAAACAGGATTATTATTTCTATGTGGAAGATATTCACATTTACTTCAGTGTTATAAGTAGATGGTCATTGGAAATCTCCTGGCTTCTGACTAGTCCACAAAAAAATTAAATGCTGGATGGAGCACAACTCTTTAAAATTAAACTTTAACAAAATGGAACTGAGCTAATTTGCAGTAAAGCCCAGCTTATGAAAATTAACTTCTTTTCACAGTCCAAATGGCAATACTATCATACATTCGGTCCTCTAGAAAAAAAAAAAAAATTACTTCCACTTCTGCAGTATTCTGAGTTTTAACCTTATTCCTCTTCTTTTCTGATACTGAGAAACTGCTCCTTGTTTTTATCATATACTGAATTGACTTATCTACCTCTCTTCTAATCCATTTGGTTCAAAATTCAGATATAAGACTCCTCACCCAGACCCAAAGGATTGAGCTCATGTCACCTCATCTGTTTAGTCTTCTCTGGCTGTCTGTGCCTTTTAATATTGAACACAAAGTCCCATGGCTAATCTGTAAAGTTTTCAATGGCATTGCACCAGACTGTATCAGTTACCTCAAACAGCACTACAGTGCTGTTCACTCATTGTGGTCCACTGATGCTTGAATGCCTCAAGTTAACCTGTGCGCTGAAGTTGATGGATCCTCCATCTATGTGACACCCAGACTTTGGACTGACCTCCTCAAAATAACAAGGGTCCATGAGTATTTTTTGAGCTTTTTCTGTACTTCTGTTTCAGTTGTACAATTCTGAGTATCTGAGATTGTATTCCCACACAGATATGGGCAAATTTGTTGGTACCCTTGCAGCTCATTGAAAAAGTGCTATATTCCTCCTGAAAAGTGATTAAATAAAAGCAATTGTCCCATGAATACCTGCCTGCCTTTGATAAGCCATCAAGTAAAGCAAAGCAAGTGTGGAAAATACATCAAGTATTGCTTATTCCACAAGAATATTCTAAAATGGCCTGGACACATTTGTTGGCACCCCTAGAAAAGATAGTAAATAATTAGATTAGTGTGATTTTTCGAAATAGCTGATTTCTTTAAATAGTATCACACATGCTTCCAAACTTTTAATCAGTCATTCAGCCTGCTTAAATTGCTGTTTGGTTTCATCATGGGTCACACACTGAGCAAGCATGGACCAGAGACAGGAAAGGAGAAAACTGTCCATTTTAAAGGCAAAGGCTGAAAGACCATCTCCAAGCAGCTTCATGTGCCAGTGACAACAGTTGCACATATTATTAAGAAGTTTAAGATCCATGGGACTGAAGCCACCCTTCCTGGATGTGACTGCAAGATGTAAATTGATCCCAGAATGGGCAGATGGGTAGTTAGAATGGCAGACAAAATGCCAAGGACAACTTCCAACGAGATACAAGCCAAACTCCAATGTCATTAGTATCTGATCGCACCATCCATCACTTTATGAGAGACAGTGGTCTCATTGGAAGAAGACCCAGGAGGACTCCACTGTTAAATGAATAACCTAAAAAATCCAGACTGGAATTTCCTAAAATGCATATTGACAACCCACATTCTTTTGGGAGAATGTCCTTTGGACAGATGAGACAAAACTGGAACCTTTTGGCAAGTCACACCAGCTCTATGTACTCAGATGAAAACAATAAGGCTTACAAAGAAAAGAACACAATGCCTACTGTGAAACATGGAGGGGGCTCGGTTTTGTGCTCGGACAGCCTTGCTGCTTCTGACAATGGGGTACCTTGAGTCTGTTTAGGGAACATTTGAACCTCAAGATAATCAAGACATTCTGCCCAGTGTCAGAAAACTCTGTTTCAGTCTCAGGTCCTCCAACAGGTTAATGACCCAAAACACAGCTAAAAGCACCGAAGAATGTCTAAGAACAAAACACTGGACTATTTTGAAGTGGCCTTCAATGAGCCCTGACTTGAATCCTGTTGAACATCTATGGAAAGAACTGAAACATGCAGTCTGCAGAAGGCCCCCTTCAAACCTGACACAGCTAGAGCTCACTCAGGTAGAGTGAGTCAAACTACCTGTGGACAGGTGCAGAAGTCTCAATGAAAGCTTTATTGGAATCACTTATTTGCAGTGATTGCTACTAAGGGTTGTGCAACAAATATTAGGTTAAGGATTCCCTCATTTTTGTGTATGCTATTTTGTATGTGTTATTATTTGAAATATTCTTTTCATCCAGGCTCTAAAGTTAGATTTTTTGTTAAATGCGGAATAAACAATTACAGATGCCAGTTACTTTTTTCCAAGTTATTTCAGAGACAGTTGTGGGTTCTTCTTTGTTTGTTTGTACCAAGAAATTTGCCTATGTATGTAAATAAAATATATTATTATTTTTATTATTTGCATATTCTAATTTTGTAGAAGTGTTGGTCACATCAATCCATTAGAGAGAACATCAAATTTGGTTTGTTCTGAATTTTATTTCCAGATGTCATCTTATTCATATAGTAGCTTGACCCACTTTTATATTTTAAAGTAACTTTAAGAAAGTTACTTTAATTTCTAGGTACAGTATAGTGTAAACGAATTGCACTTGTGTGTTTTGCTTTATTAGAGTGACTGTGTTGGGTTTTATTTAGACTGGTAGACACTAACTGATATATACAGCACAACTGATTTGCAGAGCTCCTAAACTGACCACCACAGGCTTTATGTCAATGGATGCCTACATTTAATTCTCACTTTTCAGCTCTTGTCTGAACTCTTCTGTTTTCAGAAACTGACACTGTGATGCTGTTCCTCTCATTGCTTGCTAAATTACTCTTAGCTGTGTGTTTTGTTTTTTTTTGTGTAGTACACGTTTTCTGTAAAATGTGATCTGGTAATATGAAGATAGCTTCCAATTTTCTTTTATGGCAGCTCTAACTGATCTCCTGTTACTGATTTCTGTACCTCCCAGGTATATATACAATACCCCCGTACCATGCCCTTACCTTTCTTATAGATATTTGGCCTTGAGCCAAGTTCAAAATGTTTTATTTATAGGATCATCTATGTGCTTGCTAAGGAAGTTCAGTCTGCCTATAGTTTCTAAAAAGAGAGAACTTGATTTGATAATAGCTGCAAAGTTAAATCAGTTTGTTCTGCAGATGCAATAGACTTAATTATAAATAACATCTATGGTAGTTCATTGCCAATTACCTGTTTCTTTTTTAAGAAACACATTAGTAGCAATTATGAGCAGCATTTAACAAATTGGATGACAAAGAACATAAGTATCTACCGGAAGACATATCTATAAATATGCACATATTTGTAAATATTATTCCATGGATGGATTCTGTGTTTGAGTGCAGATATGCACAATTCAGGTCATCTCAGTAAGAAAAGAACTGAATTCTAAGCAAGAATCAGTTGCTGGTTAATAGATTGATTGTACAGAAAATCTACAGCCTCTGGGACAACCAGAGGCAGAGTCTGAAACCCTGAAGGTCTCATCTTTACTTTGAAGGTGATTTTCAGTAAGGCTTGTATCACCTTGTATCGAGGGTGGAGTGGTGGCTCTGAAGCCAAAGATCTGCACTGTTATCTGAAAGGTTTCCGGTTCAAGTCCTGTTAGTATCAGAAGGAATTCTACTCCATTTAGGCTCTTGAGAAAAGCCCTTAACTTCAATACTGCTACAAGGATGCTGTACAATGGCTGACCCTGCACTCTGACCTCCAAAGGTCATGTAAAAAGACAATTTCCCCTTGGGGATTAATTAAGTATGTGAAATAAAAAAAACCAAAAAAGTTTCTGTACTATAAATGATTATTATTTCAGAACAGCACTCCTGAATTCATTGTCTTTGGTTAGATCCCTGTGCCCCTCATTATTTTTGTTGGGTTTGTACATTTTCCTGATGTTTGTTGTTGTTTTTTTTTTAAATCTTTATCCCCCACATCCCAAAGACATGCAGATTAGGTTGGCCCTGTTTCAGCATGGTTCTCCCTGTTAGTTTGAGCGGACCCTGCCATATATTGACATCCAATCCAGAGTTGGTTTCTGCCTTGCGTAGAGTAACTCCGAAGTAAGTTTGAGAAAGTTATGTCACTATTGTTACAGTCACATGGGTTTGTGCTACAGTTTTAAACAGATGCAGAGTTGCTTCAATAACCTTGGAAGAACATGTCACCCATTACAGTAATCCCTCGCTATATCGTGCTTCGACTTTCACGGCTTCACTCTATCGCGGATTTTATATGTAAGCATATCTAAATATATAACGCAGATTTTTCGCTGCTTTGCAGGTTTCTCTGGACAATGGGTCTTTTTACTTCTGGTACATACTTCCTCAGTTGATTTGCCCAGTTGATTTCATACAAGGGACACTATTGGCGGATGGCTAAGAAGCTACCCAATTAGAGCACACGGTTAACTTCCTGTGTGCTGATTGGCTCAGCGACGGAGCGCCGAATTCGATTCCGGTGCGTTAACCAGGAAGTCTCGTCTCGCTCATTCAGCATCAACGTGTTTCGCTGTGTAAAGAGTTAACTTTTGTGCTCTTTTGTGTTTAACTTTGTGCATAGTCAAGCCCTTCGTTGTTCCTCCAAAACGATCTGCTCCTGCTACTGCTTCAGGGGCCGTGACCAAGCGCCAACAGAAGATGCTAACGATTGCCGAAAAGGTAAAAGTTTTGGATATGTTGAAGGAAGAGAACAGCTACACCACTGCAGGACGCCATTACGGCATCAATGAGTCCACGATTCTTTTTATTTAAAAAGGAGGAAAAGAATATAAGATCTACGGTCGCAGTGTCCTTTAACCAGGGTGCAAAACGAGTTGTAAGTGGATGTAGTAAGGCAGAAGTCTGGATGCAATCTGCTTTAGAGATTTGGGTTGAAGACTGCCGGAAGAAGAACAATGGCGGTGCTACACAGTCATCTGAAGAGGCTCCTTTAGAAGAGCTATAACGCTCTCCTTTGTTGTGCAGTAAAATTAAACTCGTCGTTATCGGACAAGTCGTTGTGTCGTTGGTGAGTAACCATAATTAATTTTCTACGTACTTATTACATATACATACGTTTAGTGTCACTGTACACACATTTTACTGTATACAGTTTTTCTTGCATTGTACGTATTTATTGCTGGTGGCCTGTCTGTCGTAATGGCTGTAACATACGTGATATCGGAGACGCTCGATATCTTTAAAATAATATTTAGGTTTTACTGTATATAAACAGTGTGTTTACATACATAATTTCAATGAATCTTACTTAATATGTAAGAGAATACAAAGGGTTTATGCTGTATAACTGTGCGGGAAATGTTTATAATTGTGTGGGAGAGTTTATAAGGGCTTAAAATATATAAAAATAACCATATGAATATATAGTTTTTACTTCGTGGATTTTCACCTTTCGCGGGGATTTCTGGAACGCAACCCCGTGATCGAGGAGGGATTACTGTACTGCCAATAACTTATTAAATCTCATTAACATTGACAAATTAAAGGCTGGATTGATTTATGCAAAAATACATGAATTAAAACTCTTTCCTCTCTCTTTTATATTATATAACTGAATTTATTTAATTTTAAGCTCATTTACAGTTGGGCTAGGTCTTAGATACTGTATACTGTAGCTACTTTGAATGAGCTTGACTCTTGCCTAATGTTAATGCAGATTTTATATATAGCAATTATACATACAATTCCTTCTAAATTATTATTGTAGCATATTTGTTTTGCAATATTTTTTGTTTTATCTTTGCAAATAAAAATTCAGTTTTTCCTGAAAAATCAAGAAATTTAGAACAATCTGTATAATAGCAAAAGTAGATTACATGCTGAAATTCTGTATAGTTCAATGCATTATACTGTGTTGCAACTATTGTAATTAGCAGAGCCTCTACCACAACATGAGCCTATATTTGAAAGCTAACAGTGAGTATGCTGCAGTGAGATTTCAGCCACAGTCATTTGTAGGGCTGATCTAAATAAGTTTCTTCAAATGCTGACTTGGCTAGACATAACCCAGGGGTTCAGTCTGCGTGTCACTTCAGATTAGCTCACAGGTGCCTGAATAACAATCTGTGTGACGGCAAAACAGCTTTGCTATAATATGTTGTAAAGTCTTCAGCAAATAGAATAGCCTCTACAGCTTCTGCTTTATTGCATTTTTAAAATAATGCTATAAGCAATTTTTTTACATAGGTCATCAGCATGGTGAAAATATCTTGTTGATGTTAACATCATATGTCTGCATAATGTGTTATGATGTAGTAAAGGGAGAATTGCTTTATAAGTGCTTGGGATATTGTTTGTAATAATAGGTGCTGTAGAAGGTAAAAAACTGATTTATTTCTAAGAATGTCATTCTTTATAAATATTATTCCATCTATTCAGCCATTCTTCTGTTTTCTGAAACCACTTAATCCAGCACTCGTATTTAAATTAGAACACGTCTTAAATCATTTGTATGTTCTCAAAACCAGACTTAGGAGTTTTCAGAGTACTCATTTCTGTTTGGGTGTAGCCTAGCATTTTAACAAAAATTTAGCATATTAATCAAGAAAATCACATTTTTTACACAAGTTTTTGTGCATTGGTATGATACATTCTGTGGTGGGTTGGCACCCTGCCTGGGATTGTTTCCTGCCTTGTGCCCTGTGTTGGCTGGGATTGGCTCCAGCAGACCCCCGTGACCCTGTAGTTAGGATTCAGCGGGTTGGAAAATGGAGGGATGGATGGTATGATACATTTAATTATTGTAGAAATATATATGAAATAAAAAGTGGATGGTTTTCTAGTAGCGTTAAAAATACCTGAACAATCTTATCAGGAAAGCCTACTCCATCACAGGGTGAAACTTTAACACACTGGAAGCTGTTGTGCAAAAGTGGAGGGTGGCAAAATTGAATGCCATCATTAAAAGTCCCCTCCATCCTCTCCAGGAGGCACTCTCTTGGAGCACTTTTAGCCACAGGCTCTTTACACCATGTGTGCTAAGAAGCAACTCTTGAGGTCTTTTCTGTCCACTGCTCTCCGACAATTCAATGCTTCCACCCAATGTACTCAAGTGTATTTTTATTTATTTATGTATTTATTGATTGATTGATTGGCTGTATTATCTGCCCTGTGAGTCTGTATTCGTGTTTTTATGTTTTTGCTACTGTATGCTTCTGAATTTCCCCATGGGATTATCTAAAATTGCTGCAACTGTCCCATCATTCCCAGCACTGGATGAATTGATATAGTAAGTGGGAGACCAGGCCAGTCAGGCGGCCTTGTCATCACTTTTTGACATACACCCTTTCTAATTGTTTTTAGCTTATAAAACTAAATTTCATATCGTCTGCATTTCTTTACATTTTCGTGGAGAGACCACATAAATGTTTCTAAATTAATTTAGGATGCTCTTGTTATGTTGGAATGTACATGCTATGCTTTGTAAGTCACTGTTTCAGTGGTGATTAAAAAAAAACAGAAAAACAGAAGACAATAAAGGTGCCTTTTCAATTCAGGTCGTTGTGTAAAATTAGAACAATAAATGATGCAGCCAACACATATGCATGTAAGTCAGCATCTTTAGAATGCCACCTCTTGGAGTGTTGTGGAGATGCGTTAGGCAGAGCCAGTGCCATAGCAAAAACAGGAAACTATAAAAAATAATGACATGAAAACAACTTCCGGTTGTGGCGGAAGTGCTGCATTCTAAGGCTCCCTGATCCTCCTCCGGGCACCCCCTTGCAGAGGCCACGTACCCTAACAGGGTTGAGCTTCTATGCTCTGGTCCCATTACCCCCAGACAGACCAGGGAGGCTACCCTCTCATGGCCCAGGGGAGGTATGGTATCCTTCCAGGCGTCCCACCACAGTATATATATATATATATATATATATATATAT
>JANRMT010028174.1:143986912-144071130 GCA_026402145.1 Polypterus bichir lapradei
CTGACTTTCAACTGTTTTTACTTTCAGTAAACTTAATGTGTAAATATTTGTATGAACACTAAAAGAGTCAACACCATAAGACATAAACTAAAAATGTTTCACAATGTGTCCCTGAATGAAGAGAGGCTCAAAATCAAAAGTACCAGTCAGTATCTGGTGTGGCCACCAGCTGCTTGAAGTACTGCAGTGCATCTCCTCCTAATGGACTGGACCAGATTTGTCAGTTCTTGCTGTGAGATGTTACCCCACTCTTCCACCAAGGCACCTGCAAGTTCCTGGACATTTCTGGGGGGAATGGCCCTAGCCCTCACCCTGCGATCCAACAGGTCCCAGACGTGCTCAATTCCTTCGACGATAAACACGAATCCGTCCATCACCCCTGGTGAGACAAAACCGTGACTCATCAGTGAAGAGCACTTTTTGCCACTCCTGTCTGGTCCAGCAAAGGTGGGTTTGTGCCCATAGGCGGCGTTGTTGCTGGTGATGTCTGGTAAGGACCTGCCTTACAACAGGCCTACAAGCCCTCAGTCCAGCCTCTCTCAGCCTATTGCGGACAGTCTGAGCACTGATGGAGGGATTGTGTGTTCCTGGTGTGACTCGGGCAGTTGTTGTGGCCATCCTGTACCTGTCACGCAGGTGTGATATTCGGATGTACCGATCCTGTACAGGTGTTGTTACACGTGGTCTTCCACTGCGAGGATTATCAGCTGTCCTTCCTGTCTCCCTGTAGCGCTGTCTTAGGCGTCTCACAGTGCGGACATGGCAATTTATTGCCCTAGCCACATCAGCAGTCCCTGCAGCATGCCTAATGCACGTTCACGCAGATGAGCAGGGACCCTGGGCATCTTTCTTTGGGTGTTTTTCACAGTCGGTAGACAAGTCTCTTTAGTGTCCTGCGTTTTTAGAACTGTGACCTTAAATGCCTACTTTCTGTAAGCTGTTAAGGTCTTAACGACCATTCCACAGGTGCATGTTAATTAATTGATTATGGTTAATTGAACATGCATGGAAAACATTGTTTAAACCCTTTACAATGAAGATCTGTAAAGTTATTTGGATTTTTAAAACATTATTGTTGAAATACACAGTCCTGAAAAAGGGACATTTCTTTTTTTGCTGAGTATATATATATATATATATATATATATATATATATATATATATATATTGCCAAAAGTATTTGTACACCTGCCTTTACATACACATGAACTTTAATGACATCCTATTCTTAATATAGAAATTTTAATATGGAGTTGGCCCACCTTTTGCAGCTGTAACAGCTTCAACTCCTCTGGGAAGTCTTTCCAAGAGGTTTAGTAGTCTTTATGGGAATTTTTTTACCATTCTTCCAGGAGAGCATTTGTGAGGTCAGGTACTAATGTTTGATGAGAAGGTTTGGCTTGAAGTCTCCACTCTAATTCATCCCAATTAGATGTGTTCTATTGAGTTGAGGTCAGGGCTCTGTGCAGGCCAGTCAAGTTCTTCCACACCAAACCCTCTCATTCATTTCTTTATACACCTTGCTTTGTGTACTGGTGCACAGTCATGTTGGAACAGGAAGCGGCCATCCCCAAACTGTTCCCACAACGTTGGAGGCATGAAATTGTCCAAAATGGCTTTGTATGCTGAAGCTTTAAGAGTTCATTTCACTGGAACTAAGGGGCCAAGCCCAACCCCTGAAAAACAACCCCACACCATAATCCCCCCTCAACCGAACTTTACACTTGCCACAATGCAGTCAGGCAAATATCATTCTCCTGGCAACCGCCAAAGCCAGACTCGTCTATCAGATTTCCAGACAGAGAAGTGTGATTCGTTACTGCAGAGATCACGTCTCCACTGCTCTAGAGTCCAGTGGCGGTGTGCTTTACAACACTGCATCTGACGTTTTGCATTGCACTTGGTGATGTAAGGCTTGGATGCAGCTGCTTGGTCATGGAAACCCATTCCATGAAGCTCTCTATGCACTGTTGTTGAGCTAATCTGAAGGCCACACGAAGTCTGTAGCTATTGACTCTGCAGAAAGTTGTCGACTTCTTCACACTGTGTGCATCAGCATGCGCTGTCCCCTCTCTGTTTACGTGGCCTACCACTTCATGGCTGAGTTGCTGTTGTTCCCGATTCCTTCCAGTTTGTTATAACACCTCTAACAGTTGAGCGTGGAATATTTAGTAGTGAGGAAATTTCACAAATGGGCTTATTGCACAGGTGGCATCATATCATAGTGCCATGCTTGAATTCACTGAGCTCCTGAGAACAACCCATTCATTCAAAAATGTTTGTAGAAGCAGTCTACATGCCTAGGTGCTTGATTTTATGTACTTGTGGCCATGGAAGTGATATATAAACAATTTGCTTATAACAGTAGTAATTTGATATACTGTAGATTACTTTATTAAAACACAGCAAGTTCACATTTTATGCAAAAATGTTAATTAGCATGTTAAAAAAACGCACATATAAATACAACCCAATTAAGGGTTTTAAAGGGTCAATGCCTATCCTGGAAGCATCAAGTGCAAGACAGGAACCAGCCCTGGACAGAAATCTAAGTGAGTGTAGGCCAGGGCCTATTACACACATACATCCACAGTCACACATGGCCACTTTTTAGTTCCAGCTAACCTAAATTGCATGACTTTACATGCCTTTACATTCTGCTGATGCAATGAAGTTCACTCTTGTAATAATTTCCCAATTCCTGTAGAGAATTACACTAAAGTTTCCCATAATAAAATCTGTACCTATTTTGTCCAAACTTGTATGAAAAAATGTTCTCTTTTGATTGGATCAGTATGATTATGTTTTCACATTTTTTATAAACAAACAAACTGAATCTATATAGTACTTCATTTGTCATTTGACCTGCTATTGGTGGTACTAAACAAGTCACTATTCACCATTCTGATCAGATAAAATGTCTGTTTTCTATATTTTGCAAAATGACCTTGTTCATAAAATGTTCCATAATTTCAGTCAGTGAGCCCAAAAATTGTCCTTTAAGAAACATTTCATACCCTGTTCCAAAAATATAACTGATGCACCTGCTTTGTCCAAAAGTCACTTTGTAGTAAAAATTTCAAATTACTGCACTTATTTTTGTGAAAAATACTAACTTTGAAATTAAATGTTGATAAATATTCAACTGAAACACTCAGTTTTCAGCCAATAATAATAAATATAAAAATAATAGTAAAACCTTCTGCCTTGATAGTGTAATGGCAAGCACTGATACGCAGAAGCACACCTACCACATTGAATTATTGCATTGCCTTTGCCAGGGTGGGCCCACCAGCGCAACATGAAGGTGGATTTAAACAATAATGCTCTGTGACAAAGGTACATTAAATGGAAGCATAATTGCAAGTTTAAAGAAGTTTTAATAGAGAACTTTCTCTATAAGCACACAGAAGTAGAGCAGGAATAAGTTGGTATCTTCCTTTTGAATGTCACACAAAAGAAATGTTGTTTTCATCCACATGAAAGTCAGCTTGAATGCTTACTGAATGTTTTAGCAGAGTTCTTCTAAGCCATTACAGCTGGAAAGTTAATTTAAGTGCAAAGAATTTGGGCCACAGTCCTGTTAAACAAATAAATATGTCTGAAGGATAAGTCTAACTGAAAACTGGTGTCACAATTTTTTATCACGGTATTTATTACAATATTGTTTAATTGTTCTAAGAACCTTTAAAATTGGATGTTATAATTGTATTAAACAAAAGTATACTTACAAAATTAGTACATGTCTAAGTTTCATAAAAACTCAAACCACAGTAAATTAGTGAAATGACAGAACAAATGATAATATGGCAGCATAAGATGTCACTTAAGACTGGAATTGACACCAATAAATTAGGTATGACTGTGACATGGAAAATATAAAAAGTACCAAATATTGTCATGAAAAATAAAATTTAAACAGGGATGCAGCTATAGTGTCTGTCTGCAATGATCTTTTCCAGAAAGATTATGCTTCTCCTCTGTACAGATTTATGAGATTTAAAAGGGAATGCCACAAATGGGAGCTCTCAAACTAGTGAGAGAGAGAGTAAAAAGAAAAAGCAAGAAATGGACAACACAGTAGGTGAGAGAAAGGGTGATTGAGTAAAATCAATATAGGTAACATTAGAACGTAGCAAGGTGGGAAAATAAATGGTTTATAAACCTGGACAGAGTTTTAATTTTTGATTTTTAAGAGGCAATTACCATAACTGCGGGGAAGCTCAGAGAATTCAAAAGCTGAGGAGTACCCCGATTTTAATAAAATCATGCATGAAGTATATGCCCCAGAAAAAGAGGGACATGTCATGCTCATCAAGAACAGATTACATGGTTAAGATGGATTAATATTATTATCTGACAGACTAAGAGGTGTTTGGCTTAAACCAAAGGATAGACAGATGTTGCTATGGTCATTACATTGGTTTAGGATCAAAAGAGTTCACTAAACAACAGTCGCTAAACAAAACCAAAGCCTATAGTGGGGGTATAGAAAAGAATCACCCCCTTTGGAATATTCCCATTTTTTTTTTTGCTTTATAGCTTTGAGTGTGTTTTTATTTAAGGCTGTAAAGCAAAAAAAAGGGAATATATCGAAGGGGGTGATTCTTTTATATTCCCACAGTATACCAGATTTCATTAGGAGGGAAGTCTTATAATTCAGACAAATTTTAACCACACAAACATCTTTTATAACACTAGTATCCAATGCTTAGAGTAAACATGGAGCACCATAACAACCACAAACAGGCAAAGACTGTGCCCATGACAACCAGAATCACAAAATGACAGCACTCCAACCAATAAACAGAAAATAGTAGTGCCCCAGAAAAAAAAATCTGATACAATGGCAACAAAATGATGTGACCACTGTGGCGAGCGGCTGGGGGCGGTACCCAGCCGGGACACCCGGAAGGACCGGAAGAGGGACTACGCCTCCTCCAGACCACGAGAGGGCAGCCGCCCTGGTTGGTATGGGGACCACGGGAACAGAGCATGGAAGCTCAACCCTATAGGGGACTGTGGTCACTGCCAGGGGGCGCCCAGATTGAAGATTGAGGCATTGGAAAAGGCCTGAACCAAAGGGGGATTGGTGCAGGGGCACTGGGTTGTGTGAGTTTTACTTTGTTATTGTAAATATTGTAAATAAAGCGTGTGTGGTGACTTGCAACAATGTCTGCCTGTCTGTCTCCGGGCTGTTTCCCACACCATCATAGAATTAAAAACATAAACAAATGATAAAACAAAAAAAAATATTACCAGATTCCTGACAGGCCCACTCTCCATTCCATTTTCTCTTCCTGTTTTTCACTTTGATGCTTGTTACACTACATTAGACAATGTAAGCAGAGTGAAACAGAAATACCATATAAGGATTTTTTTTAATACAACTAGGGGGCTCCGCCCCCTGCTCTCTTTGCTCGCCACCTCCGGGTTTGGTTTACCAGATATACAATTTAAAGAGTTTGTTATTTTCATGGGAATTGATACATATGCATTATTTTCACTTTTACTTTAAAACTTTTGTAGAAACAATACTTGTCCTTTATTTCCGGCCCAGGGTGTGGTTACATCTCTTTGTTGCAGGACATACAACGCTGCTCATGTTGTGAAGGGGGTGCAGCTGAACGCATGCTAAGGAGATGCTGTCGGATCATCTGCTGTCTTTCTGCTGCTGGCGAGCTGTGTATTCTGCTCGTTGCGCATCGATTATTTAAAAGCCTGTACAGTAGCTCTCCTTTTGCCACTTCGTGTCTCTGCCGCTCCCATTGTGAAGGCGGGGGGAGGGGGGGCTTAGGATGGCTGAACGCATGCTAAGGAGAAGCGGTCGGATCATCTTCTGGCTTTCTGCTGCTGGTGAGCTGTGTGTTTTGCTTGTCGCTTGTCGTTGTTTTAAGAGCTGGGAGCATATGAAGCATGTCTGCCAAAAGCAATCCAACAACTGCTAGGTTAGATGTCCGTGGACTTGTTTTAAATGATGTCTTACTGCCTTATCTTGGGTGACACTGTAAAAACAATACTTTATATCTGGCCCCGGGCGTGGTTAAATCTCTTTCTCGCAGGACTTATAACGCTGCTCACGTTGTGAAGGTGGGGGCAGCTGAGCGCATGCTAAGGAGATTCCGTCGGATCATCTGCTGTCTTTCTGCTACTGTTGCTGCTGACTCGCTGCCTGTCGATCATTTTAAAGCCTGTACAGCCGCTGTCCTTTTTGACACTTTGTGTCTCTGCCGCTCGCGTTGTGAAGGGGGGGCTGAACACACGCTAAGGAGAAGCGGTCGGATCATCTGCTTGCTTTCTACTGCTGGCGAGCTGCGTGTTTTGCTTGTCGCTGTTTAAGAGCTGGGAGCAAGTTAAAGCATTTCTTGCCAGACTTCAAATTGTCTTCCGAGAAGATCACGTCTCATCTCCCTAGTCTCCCTCCCCAAGACTTTTTTTTTTATAATAGAGAGATGATATGTGTGTTGCAAAAGGTCCACTTTTTCACTGTACATTGATGTACTTACATATAAGATATTTTTAAATTCAGTTTGCGTACGAGCGACTCTGTTTGTTGCGTGAGTGCAGAAAGGGCTTCTTTCTCATCACCCTGCCATATAGATGTTCTTTGTGCAAATTGCGCTGAATTGTAGAACAATGTACAGATACACCATCTGTAGCAAGATGTTCTTGCAGGTCTTTGGAGGTGATCTGTGGGTTGTCTGTAATCATTCTCACGATCCTGTGCATATGCCGCTCCTGCATTTTTCTTGGCCTGCCAGACCTGGGTTTAACAGCAATTGTGCCTGTGGCCTTCCATTTCCTGATTACTTTCCTTACAGTTGAAACTGACAGTTTAAACCTCTCAGATAGCTTTTTGTAGCCTTCCCCTAAACCATGATACTGAACAATCTTTGTTTTCAGATCTTTTGAGAGTTGCTGCAAAATTACAAGGGGACCCACATATTTGCACAGCTAGTTTTTCACATTTGATTTAATTTCCTACAACTAAATACTGCTTCACTAAAAATCTTTGTTTGGAAAACAACCCAGTACTCAGATGTTCCTAGGAAATAAAGACATACCACTGTTATCTTTTTTGTTGAAAGTAGAGTAAATGACTCTGACTGTATATAGTGTGTGTGTTTATAAATTATTATGCAGGCTGAGAGGGGTTCCCAAACTTTTTCATATACTGTATATATATATATATTGCTTCGGAAGCAGTCAACAAGTCCTAAGGTGAGCGATATAACAACGGATGAGGGTTTGTTTCAGAGTACTAGTGCCTCTCTCTCTGACCTTACAGAACCAAAGAAGACAAATAAAACGAACATTCACATCCTAAACAATAATTCCGAGACTGAGACATCCACTACTTCATCTACCATATCTTTTCTGGCTCCTGGAGATGACCTCACTTCCAGTCCCTCCGTGATGACGTCACTTCCGGTCCCTCGCTGATGGTGTCACTTCCGGCTCTTGATGATGACGCCACTTCCCGGTCCCTTGTTGATGATGTCACTTCCGGCTCCTGATGACAACGTCACTTCCGGTCCCTCGCTGATGGCATCACTTCCGGTTCCCCTTGGATGACGTCATTTCCCATTTTGATCATTTCCTGCAGCCATTTTTGTCTCTGTTATAAAAGCCACCATTTTCACCAATGTTGACGGTCGAATAACTGTTTTTTCATTTACTTTGACCACTTTATTGCAATCAAGCAATATACGGGGCAATTCCCCAACACTTTTTGAGTTGTTGTGTCAACTTTCTTATCACTATATATATATATATATATATATATATATATATACACAGATATATGTGTGTGTGTGTGTGTGTGTGTGTGTGTGTGGTATACACACATTGCTTTGTATTTTATTAAATGTTACTTATTTTGTACATAATATATTATAATAATATTGGTAAATATTTTCAGAGCTCAAAACCCAATACTTTCAACAAAAGTTACTCTAAGTCACTCACATCACTCTAAGTCAGCCAGTCAAATAACCATCTCTCTCCTAGCAGAATCAGGCACAACTGTAGGAACAAAAATCCTACACCAAAAACCAGTCCATCAATGTTTACACCTGACTAGGTATACAATTTAGCATCACCAAGGAAGCGAATATGCACATCCTTGGAATAACAAAATGAAAACTGATTGTTTTGGGAAAGCAAAGCACTTGAGGTTTCAGAATGCAATAATAAATAAACCCTGTCACTGTGTAACCCTGTTGGATACCTACAAGCGGGAAAAACTCATCCACTCTGAAAATGAGTTGGTAAAGAGTTTGAGTAGTTACCTCTAAAAAATCAGCAGTATGTCATATTGGAAAAAAAATATCAACCGAAAATCATGGTATGATAACAAAGCTAGGTACTTACCTGTATTGATAGCATCAACAAGTTTTGCATCCTTTTCTCCATTCAGCAGTTTGCTATAATAACCTGGGTTCTGATCCATCTGTGCCTGAGCACCACTTGATACCATCCAAACTAGGGAACGGTGTTCATTGGGAATGCCTTTCCTAACATACCTCTTCACTATGAAAAGAAAAAAAAATAGGGAAATGGTTTGTGACTGTTAAATTCTAGAAAATGTTCCTTTACTAAAAATAAAAAATAAAATATAATCTTCAAAACACTAAAATAGCAAGATTTTTAGTATTTTGGCAAGATATAAAAAAGTTACTACAACATTCAAAAATTCTCTCCAAACCTATAACCTATTTGTCTTTTACATTTAAAGAATTATATAAATCACTAAACATTGTTAGGGCTTAATTTTGACAGTTCAGTTGAAAATTACCTAGCATGTACATACAACTCCAGCTTTGTTTGTCAATAATACCACACAATTGTTGTTTGTCACCAAAATCATTTTACATATTATATGTATGTGCTGGAGCACTACAATGTTTTTCAGTAGCCTGGCTGCTGGTAAAGAATATGGGCATAAGAAATACAACAAAGTTGTTTAAATGGTAACTCAATCTTTAACTGAATCTGAATTGCACTGTGACATGTTACAATTATGTCTTAATCATTGTATTAAAAAGAGAAGGACCCTGAAAAGTGTTAACACTTCTAAACTAGCCTTAGAACCGCACCTCTCACTCTGGTATAATATTGTTTGTACATTCACCTGCAGAAACTGCATACATATGTGATTAGTTGTTCATAGTGTGTCCAAAGGGAACTAGCTGATGATGACAAGACAACTGCAGGATGCTTAGAAAAAGATGGCAAGATAGTTTTTTACTTCAGACTGTCTGGAATAAACCAACAAGAGGGCTGGCTTCTTAGAACACAAGGAGGCATTTGGATGTGGTGTCCTATATGGAAACACACAAATAAGGAGAAACTAGAAAACGGACTTTTTCCAATTTTCATATTTGTAGTTTACTATTTTTTCCAGTAATTTATGTTGTATTCTGTACTGTGTTGGATGCATTTAAGACACCACACTGCTACTGCTTCAAGCAATTCTGCTCATCTTGTTTTTTGTGTTATGTACTGTACAAGTGTGTTTATACATTACAGTCTTGTCAACTTCTATAATTTCTACTTTTGGACAATAAAAATGTTTGACTTATTTAATCAAATGTCATACAGATGATTAATGGTGAGCCTACAAGCTTTCAAATATTTATATTATAGCAAAATAAAAAAATAAGTTAATCAATCTATCACTACAAAAGCTTTAATAATTATGATAAATTATTGCACTGTAAATGGAAATCTTTTTTCCAAAAAATAATTCATTTCACTGATGTTCAGTGAGTATGATTCCATGCACTGAGCATTGTTAACAAATTCTTAAATGTGCAAACAAGCTCACAGTTGGGAAGCCTGCTTTCTAATCTTTGTACAGCATGCTCCTAGGCTCAGAATGGACTGCCTAACTCAGCATGTTGCCAGCAGCGCTCAGCAGTGAAATTCAAAATGGTAATTAAAGGAGATTACTTTAACTTCCACCTTCTGAGGGCTGAAATAAAACTCAAATAGGACCTACTTATTATGTTCAGCCATCTGATAATGTATTTGTTTCATATTGTTGTTATCATCAAGTCCCCAAAATTGACATAAGATATATGGTCAATTCCATGTTACAAATGAAAACCATTACATTTTATTCACTAGCCAAATGATTGGTTCACTATTATCTATAAATGTCAAATTAACCATCTTCTTTAAATGTGTATACAGTATTTAAATTAGCAAGACTAAACTGAATAATTAAAAGCAAATGCTCAATCTTCACTTTATACTAATAAACATACCAAGAACAGACCTCATTTACAAGGCTGCTATATAGCCATCTCAGTTTAGGGCTGCATTTCTTATTTATTATTTATTTATTTATTTATTTATTTAAATGTCACTTAAATAGTATTAATTGTCATTTAAAAAGTATTTAGTGACTTAACAAAACAAAAGCTTTCTTTAAGCAAGTCATTGTGAACTCCCCAAAGTTTTAATAATGATTTAACCAGTTTTGCAAGGGTGTTTTATTATAACTTTGTGCAGGACATTCTATAAGTCATTACCCCCAGGTAAGCCATAAACTGGTCAGCTAGTCTGAGATGAAAGGGCAATCTAATTGAATGGAATGATATGGTATTCAGCCAGGAGTCTTGTTGAAACAAGAATTGGTATGAAGGAGGGACTGCAAGACTGAGGTGTGGCTGTATAGGATTGTTCATTGAAAGTGGAGGGCCAGTCTATACCATAACACACCATAAGTCCATGACATGTGACAGGAATCAGTGTAAGTTTGGTCTCTCTGCCTCACTATCTCTCTCCATTTTCCATCCATGGAGGAGGAGGCAAGGTCAAATTCCAGTAAAAAGCTATGCTGTGTCAAGGGTGATGCAGGACAAGTCTGATTCAAAGACTAATCAAACAGTGACCACCCTGGGAGTCTAAGGAAGATTAACTGATTATTACCCAGGTTGTATTATTATTATTATTTTATCAACACTCATTTTAACTCTTATTATTATTTTTGGGCATATTACACTATTTATAATACATAAATAAATATATAACTTAACTCCAGCTTGTCCTTTAACTGTGTTTAATTGTGCGGTGTTTTAGCTATAAAAGGGAAGGGAGGAGGAAGTGCTGAATTACAGTAACAGCACGGCAAGAGTATGAGATTTGAGACATTTTGTTAAAGTCTACATAATAAAGACTATAAACGAAAACATGGTCACCCTAGGACCCTAACACAAGAACGCAGTATGTATAAATTAAGGAGGCTGCAACATACAGCAGACACATTGAGTCTAGAGATTGTTAAAAGATGACAAATACATAAGTGATTGGGAGCGTGGACAGTCCAATTACAACAAACATTACTGACTCTTTATGGAAATGATCAGTGATGCACAATCAGCTGTACTCCACTAGATCTAAAGTGTAAAAATATTTTAACATTTCTCTCTTTTGCCACAGGAAGTTTTATTTTATTTTTCTGTGTGCTTTAATTTAAATAAGTATAGATTAATATTATGGAACAAAAGAAAACAACAGCAACAGACATTATGCAGATACAGAAAAGCAATCAAATAAATTAATCAAAATGAATGGGTGACAGGCTAAAGCAAATTGCCTCTTTATGCCTAAACAGAGAGGGCTAAATGAAAAACAAATTTTATAATTTTCAAAATGGTACAAATGAAGCTAAGGCCTGTAGAATTCCTATGGTTAAACATTTACTCATATGCTGTGTTCATGGGCTGTATTACAGGACTTCTCCATGATGTGAAGTACGCAGAGGTATTAGGCAAGGATGTCCTACAGCTGCTTTACTTTTCTATTAGTAACTCGAATTCCAGCTCTTCATATTAATAACAGTACTTCACAAGGCACTTGACTTTCTGCGAGAGAAATTAAAGTTCATCAATAGCCAGTGCTTCTACTATTTCCCTTAAAGATGTCTCTAAAACAATTGAGGATTAAAATGATTCCTGATCTGCTGCAGGGTGTTGTTTGAATATTTTTAAAAAGTGGTTAATCATCTGGGAATAATAATCTGTAATGACCAAGATGGAAGATGTAACTGAACTCCTGTTTCAGATAAAACAAAAAAAGTTCAATCATAATTAATGACAGATATACCATTGGCAGATCATGTTCCACTGATGAAAGCAGAGGGTAATTCTCTCTTATTATATACTAGCAAAATACCCGCGCTTCGCAGCGGTGAAGTACTGCCTTAAAATTTTTATTAAGAAGAAAATGAAACCTTTTTAAACTGAGGGAAAATATACCAATAATTATTTGTTAAAGATCTCTTTGTATGCCACATTGTCAGTTCGGCCCTCCAGTTGCAATATGACCAAGCTGTAGCTGTGCGCTGAGCTTACTCTTGAGCATGCAACGTACAGTTGGCCATGTGAACAGTAATCTTGTTTCAAATCTCACAGCTTGGATTGCTGCTGTCATAATCGGTTTGAGTTTCATGGTTTGTTTCAGTTACGACAGTATTTGTAGGACTTGTGTTGAAGAGACATTCGGCATCTGTCAAGCGTTGTAAGTATACAACCAGTTTCATTGATAACTTCACATCCAGCTTTTGAGAGTTTAAACATTCATAAACATCAAAGTGTCCACTACTGAAATCGTCACCTGTGAAGCTAAGATGTTTAAGAGGCATTGGCGGTTGTCCAAAGGTGTAAAATATTTGCCCATTTCGGTACACTTAAGCATTTCACTCTTCTAGTGCTCCTGTGTAGTATAATTATCTCCTGCACCGTCATCAGTCCACACCTTCAACCTGTCCCAGTCATTCAATACATAAGACACAATGTTCCTCCGGATATCAATAGTGAGCCTGATATGGCTGTACAATATGTAACAAAGAGAATGGAAAGGCAGGTGCCATCTCCGGGCATGGAAACCACTTGGTAAGTGACAGTTCTTTGATCGATGGTGATTACCTCGATAGACATGTTAATGGGGGTACGGTTGGAATGATAAAGGAAATGGGTACCTGAACAATGTAAAGTAAGTCTAAAATACCTATACAATAACTATAATCGTAATAAATGAACAATAAAACAGCGGAGAAGCCGTGGATTAAATAAAAAGGCTGTAGTTATCAGCAGGGAGACGTGAATACCGTGGCGAAGCAAGGAAGGGAATGTAGAGACTGGAGCGACAGACGGCCTTATATAGGCAGGCAGCCAACAACGTGGGAGGCGTTGGGATGGGGGACCCAACGCCGCCTCACACGGTGACCGAGCTGCAGGCTATGGACGTATATATGTACGTAAGTAGGATTCAGTTAGCGTTGGGAACCCGCGTACCAAATTTCTTGAAGATGGGCCCATAAGTAACAAAGACCGTTGAAAAGTTCAATATGGCAGCCGACTGTGGCATCATATCACCGAAATAAGTGCCAAATTTCAGCCTTCTACCTATGAATAAGAAAGTTCAACATGGCGGACGTTGTTGACCGTTACGCGTAGAATTTTGAAATGAAACCTGCTTAACTTTTGTAAGTAAGCTGTAAGGAATTAGCCTGCCAAATTTCAGCCTTCTACCTACACGGGAAGTTGGAGAATTAGTGACGTTGGAAACTTCAATATGGCGGCCGACAGTGGCATCATACCACTGAAATAAGTACGTACATCGGTTTTGGTTAGCGCAGGGAAGCCACCTACCAAATTTCGTGAAGATGGGGCCATAAATAAGAAAGTTCAACATGGCGGACATTGTGAAAATTAGTGACATTGGAAAGTTCAATATGGCGGCCGATAGTGGCGTCATACAATCGAAATAAGTACATACATCGGTTTCGGTTAGCGCAGGGAATCCGCCTACCAAATTTCGTGAAGATGGGGCCATAAATAAGAAAATTCAACATGGCGGATGTTGTCGACCATTATCGACCGTTATGATCGTTACGTGTAGAATTTCGAAATGAAACCTGTTTAACTTTTGTAAGTAAGCTGTAAGGAATGAGCCTGCCAAATTTCAGCCTTCTACCTACACGGGAAGTTGGAGAATTAGTGACGTTGGAAAGTTCAATATGGCGGCTGACAGTAGTGTCATACCACCGAAATAAGTATGTACATTGGTTTCGGTTAGCGCAGGGAAGCCGCCTACCAAATTTCGTGAAGTTGGGGCCATGAATAAGAAAGTTCAACATGGCGGACATTGTTGACCGTTATGACCGTTACGCGTAGAATTTCGAAATGAAACCTGCTTAACTTTTGTAAGTAAGGTGTAAGGAATGAGCCTGCCAAATTTCAGCCTTCTACCTACACGGGAAGTTGGAGAATTAGTGATGTTTGGAAAATTCAATATGGCGGCCGACAGTGGCGTCATACCACCGAAATAAGTACGTACATCGATTTTGGTTAGCGCAGGGAAGCCACCTACCAAATTTCGTGAAGATGGGGTCAGCCTTCTACCTACACGGGAAGCTGGAAAATTAGTGACGTTGGAAAGTTCAAAATGGCGGCCGACAATGGCGTCATACCATCGAAATAAGTACATACATCGGTTTTGGTTAGCGCAGGGAAGCCGCCTACCAAATTTCGTGAAGATGGTGCCATAAATAAGAAAGTTCAACATGGCGGACGTTGTCGACCATTATCGACCGTTATGACCGTTACGTATAGAATTTCGAAATGAAACCTGCTTAACTTTTGTAAGTGAGCTGTAAGGAATAAGCCTGCCAAATTTCAGCCTTCTACCTACACGGGAAGTTGGAGAATTAGTGATGAGTGAGTGAGTGAGTGAGTGAGTGAGTGAGTGAGTGAGGGCTTTGCCTTTTATTAGTATAGATTTGTATTATTTTTTTGATGAGTTTGACAATCTATTACATTACTCTTTTTGAGGGGAAACATCTCATTATGTTAGAAAACACCTTCTGGTTAAACCTAAAATTCAAGGTAGCATGAATTTTTTATAGTTCATAATCTTAGAATGCCAGTGATCTTGACTTTTCCTTAATGTAATTTTGATACAAAAAAAACTTTCATACACATCTTACAGTCTTACAAGTACATTTTTTCAAAACATATTATAAAAATTATATGTAATAACACACTAAGTATTAAACTAAAATTTTATCTTTATAGAGCTGGTATAATACATCGTAGTAGCTCAACTGTTGAATGAAGATGACAGATCGATTACTTATCCTGAATTCCTGGAAATGTGATACTAATTAATTGTGCATACAGGTGCAAATCTTTTACAATTAAATGCTTTGCCATGAAAACCAAGGATGGGCAAGTGCTTTGAGAATTTTCTTTTCATTTGGAAGATAACAGACCAGGATATGGAGGTATCAAAGGACATAGACATACAGTAAATGAGGTCTAATAAACAGGAAGGGATCTAAATATGAAGAAGAGCAAACCATAACAAAATGTCAAAGCCATTTGCTTAAAGAATGAAGGAAAGTTTCTTGCACATACAATACTTGCTCTTCCCTAGTCTACCTACACCAGTAAAGTATATTGTTTTGAATTACTTTAATCAGTTTCATCCAACACTAGGATAACAAGGAGTTGTGCATCTCGATTTTATGATTTGATGTGTCACAGGACACTCATCATGTGACCAGCAATGGGCTTAGTGACCATGAATGTACACAAACATGTATTAGCAGAACCACCATCTTGGAGTGGTCAACTTCTCATTCCAAAGGTGTTATCATGTATCAATTTTACCTGTGACTTTTGACAAAATTCCAAAACACTACAAAGCCTGAAAACACAGGGACAGAAGAACCTTGCAGACAAAACAGGAAAGGATTATTTTTCATAACTGACAGCTCTTATATGTGTGTTTTAATTTTATTACTATTTTGTATTTTCTATTACCAGTATTACCTAGTTAGCTCTGTCAGGCTAAAATACAGGCTAAAACAGCATTACAGTATATTGATATTTGAATTTGTGTAAATGTATTCATGGCTAAATATGCATTAAAGATTGTTGTATGGACATAAGTAATAATACTTTAGTTTCAAATCCTGATACAGGACTACTGTTTCAAGTATATTAATACTTGTGATACTGGATGGGAATTTAAATACTGCATCCTCCCTACAAAAAGTTTGGAATCAATAGTTCTATTGGTTACTGTTATGTCATTGAATAACAGCTGTACAATTAAATAAAGATAGATAAGAAACCAAAAAGTGTTTAAGATAGATAGATAGATACTTTATTAATCCCCAATTGGAAATTCACATACTCCAGCAGCAACATACTGATAAAAACAATATTAATTAAAGAGTGATAAAAATGCAGTGCAAGTTAAAAAATGCAAGGTAGGTATAACAATCAATAACCTTGTGTAGTGTTAAGAGAAAAAAAAAAGAAAGAAACAAATATATGGGACATTGGGTATAAATTTATGCTACTTGTAAAAGTTAGCTTTTTTCAGTTTTATTCTCTCAATGACAATCACGCTCTAACACCCCCCCCCAGCCTCTCCTGATTGACTCAAAGTAACAGCGCCAGCGTAAATTCACAACCGATCTGACGCTGTTCGTTTTCAAATAATATTGCATTAGTGCCATGATGTTTTCTGATTGGTACTATTCATGTCATAAAATGATTTCTTCAAAATATCATATATACCTACATCTGTGTTTTTTTAATTTTTTTGATATCATACACCATAAGGTGCATACTAATTCTGTGTGAGCAGGAACACTCAATAAAACTGAATAAAAAAAAATAAAGTGACGGTGAGATACGAAGAAGGCAGACTCACCAGCGTTTGTGTGTCAGCTTTTATCTCTCCAGATCAAAGAATGTCCAGTTCCATTGTCTCAAAACACTACTCACATCTACAGTTATTCCCAGTTTCAAATAAAAACTAACAGCGTCAGAGTGAGAGAATAAAAGTAAAAAAAAGGTAACTTTTACAAGTACAGTACTATAAATGTACACGGTCTGTTACAGACGCAAACCAAATGTATGTGTGTACTGTATAATATTAACAATAAGAGCAGCTCACTACTGAAAACGGCAAATATAGGAGGCAGTGGGGATCGAACCGGTGGCCCCTTAATTACAAGTCAGCAAATCTTACCGCTACACCACAGAAGCTGTTGTATCATCCTTGAACCTGTTGTGAAAGTGTTTATTTGATCTTTGGACTTCAGGCTTCACACATTCTATAGTTTATGCCTACATTTTGTAACATTTATTATTAAAATATGAAAAAGTTTCTGTTTTAACAATGTGTTTACACAGATTACTGTAGAAACGGAACACACATGAAATGCATGTGTTCCAAATAACGATCTATTATTTCCACTCTAAAACTGCAGCAGTACACTCACACCCAGGTAATCAAACTGGGAGAACTTAGTGAATGTTCTGCGATGGTGGGGGATGGAATAGCTGGCTGCTTGCCGTTTGTCTTAATCGGCACATTTACAGGACAAAGACGCTGACGGAGAGGTGTGAACGGATTTAAGGTTGGCCAGATTTATGAGTTTTCTTGTAGGCTCTAGTAATTCTAGTGTTAAAGGAAGAATGAAATTGAAAATTTCATTGCACTGTATACAAATGAAAATATAGCTAACCTTGAACTTGAGAATATTCTTGTTGAGAGTTCTAAGTAAATTTAGCATTTGCAAATGAATTCATTTTTCAGAAATACAAAACGTCCAGGCTATAAGAAGACATAAAAAACACTGACAGACTTTCAGACATAATAGACTACAACGGCGTGAAACACTCAAATTTTATATTCCACAAGAAACCGTTGGATTTAAAGGTTGTGCTTAGACTTTAATCATAACCTAAACATAACCTGTAATTAAAAACTAGTACTGTATATATTTCTGTTAGAAGTATTTTACAAGATGAAAGTACTTATGTCCTGTTGCCATTGCATTTTTTTTGTTTTTGCTTTGACAATCTACAAGTATTACTTGAAGGTATTTGGATCTACCAATTCTAAACTTATTTGCTGTAGGTATTTAATATCTTGAAAAGCATCTTATTCTGTCGTCATGTTTACTTTCTATTTTAGGACAAATTTACAATGACAGCCCCTGGAATGTACCTATGGACAAGCTTTTTTGAGCTGAAGTGGTCCGGTTACATTACATTTGGCAGGATCTGCAGTCTTCAGAATTATGTTTTTAAATGACACAAAGGAACATAGGCTGACACACTTACTATGTGAGACAAGTTACGTAGTGTATAGTACAAGATTGTAAGTGAGGATCTGGTCACTTAGAGTACTCAAAGTACATTCATGTTCTGCTCTCCTGTGCATACAGTATTTCAATCTGGCTGTGTGCAACATTCACAAGGCAAGCTACTGGCATCCTTTGCTGTTGACTCAGTCACCTCTTTCCAAAAACATTATAAAGTACTGCTGTATATGCAAAAACATACTTTATATTGAAAAAAAGTACACACAACTTAAAACTTCTGGCACTCCCAACCTAATCAGATTGCCTTTTAAATGTAATATTGTATTTATTTGACAGAGCTCTTTGACATTCAAAGCTATCACTTAGAACAATAATGAAGACTAGGGGGCTCTGCCCCCTGCTTGCTTCGCTCGCCAACCCCCAGGTTTGGTTAACCGGATATACAATTTAAAGAAATTGTTATTTTCATTTCATACATTTTTTATTTCTTAATATTTGCCAGTACTAAAGCTGTAGTAAATGAGTTACCCCAACTGGGGCTGCTTGTTCCGTGCTGCGTGATCTGCATGTCACTCTATGCTTCATTCATTTAAAAGTCTGTAAAGCAGTTGCTGCTGCTTGTGATATGCTGCCTGATCTGCATGTAACGCTGCGCGACGATCATTTAAAAGCCTGTACAGCAGCTGCTGCTGCTTGTGACGTGCTGCGTGATCTGCATGTTGCGCTGCGCGACGATAAATTAAAAGCCTGCACAGCAGCTGCTGCTGCTTGTGATGTGCTACGTGATCTGCATGTTGCGCTGCGCGACGATAATTTAAAAGCCTGTACAGCAGCTGTCCTTTTGCCTCATTTCTTTGTCTCGCGGGACATTAAAGTGTCTCTGAGAAATTGTTTGTAAGTGGGCCGTGATGTGCAAGTAGTTTCTCGGCACTTCAAAGTGCCTTCCGAGAAGATCAGAGAAGACCTGCTGTGCATGTGTACCACGCCAACATTTTTTAATTCTTTAGAACGTTCTACCTTGTCATCTACTCTTTGTCCTTTATTTCCGGCCCCGGGTGTGGTTAAATGTCTTTTTCGTGGGATGTATAACGCTGCTCACGTTGTGAAGGCGGGGTGCTGAACGCACACTAAGGAGATGTGGTCGGATCATCTGCTGACTTGCTTCTGCTGGCGAGCTGCGTGTTCTGCTTGTCGCGCTGCGCATCGATTATTTAAAAGCCTGTACAGCAGCTGTGCTTTTGTCTCACTGCCTTGTCTCGCATGACATCAAAGTTTCTTCATAGAAGATCACGTCTCGTCACCCTCAGCTCCCATGTTTGTTTTTTTTTTAATAATAGAGAGATAATATTTAATAACCAAAAAGAAACATTTTCTGAACAGTCAAAATGTATCTAACTGAAAAAAACATACTGACTTTGAATCCAACACCATACTAAAAATATTTGGGGTCCCATGTCTTTGAAATAAATAAATCTAACAAATCAATCAAAAACAAATTCATTTTCTTCCATGCACAACTTTTATGTTGTTATGTTTATTGTCGCCAGACCGGTGAAAGGTTTTATGAGGTAGATATCCTGTGTCTAACAAGGAAAATATCACAAAAAACAATGATTGGCATCTCAATTCATCCTTTGATTTGATTTTCAAGTACCCGCATATCTGCCACTTGTGCTTAACTCAATTTGTTAATTAAGCAAGAGTGCAGACAGTTGATGTAACTTTATATTAAGCTAAAGCCTTCCTTTGTTTTGCTGGTCCTATAAGGGTGTAACTCATTTTAGTGTGCTATCTCCTCATTGCCTGCATATAAATTTAATGCATTTATTTATTCTGTAAAAAGCCTGTGCTGACTTTGTGAAGATGGTACACTCTACAACATCTGTAAGTAAAATACACTCTTTGAAACTACTTTGCACTGACCAATAAAAAAGACTTGAAAAATAAAACTTACAGACTTATTCTGCTAAACTGGAAGAACCCAAACTCTCCTCTTTTAAGCCAGTGGGAAACCGATGTTTTATACTATTTGAAGTTGGAAAAAATCAAATACTCAGTTAGAGGATTTGTACATACTTTTTTCAAAACATGGCAGGATATAACCAGTAATATTTTAAAATAAGTTCCTAAAGCACAGAGGAAGCAATTATTTTTGTATTTCTTTGTCTTCTGCATTCATCTCTATTGGCTCATCAAACTTATTAATTTAGGTATGTTTAAAAGCCTTAAATTTTACGTTGTTTGCCTTGCTCTCTCTCTCAGGGGTGGGGGTCGACTTGTTCATAACTCAATTTTACTCAATTTGTATGGAATGATTGCAATAAAATTAATAAAACTTCAAAAAAAAATAAAAATAAAACTTATTATTTTAAAAAGGCACGCCAAAAATAGAAACAACATTGCAGTCACTAATAAGGAGACATCCATTTTCAGATATTATATTTCAACCATCTATTTCTATTTTTATCATTTTTTATTTTATTAGAATTACTATCACTACTAGATGTTATGTTATTTTGTGTTGATTAAAATTGTAAAGGTGTCTGCATAGTACAGATCCTTGCTGCACTACATCAGATAAAAGCATGATTCAATTAATAGTTAACTTTTATATAAGTTTACATGTTGTCGTGCTTAAAATAAAACATGAGCTTTAAACAATTACAAAATAGCAGTTATTTCATGACTAGTTAACAACATAAATTATCCTTAAGACCCGAAATTATTGCTTATTAAATCATTGATATTATCTTCACTTACTTCCACAAACTATGTAAAATCTGTATAAAAAATACACAACACTGTAAAAATGCAACGTTTTCTAAAGAACACACCTTTAAAAACATATGCAAGTTAAAATTTAAATAAATATGCAACAGAGTAAATCAAGAGACTTGCTTTCAAATTCAGATTATATTTTCATGCATCAAAAATGTTCTTTAACTCACATTTAAGATACTTTCCTCTTTTGACACAGTAAATTCGGCTGCATTTCCCACATTAAAGCTGCAGGCATCTTGACGTCAACATTTCAATACCACAGTATGCTTACCATGTATAATAACGACCTTAGTCTGATTTTAGCTTCCGCAGCTACTACACTGCATCATGCAAAACACATGATTCTGAATTAACTAATTAACTCTCTGCCACTGGTCACACTGCTTCAATCGGTATATAAAAATAACATCAACATGCTATTTCCTTTCTGTCTCTTCCACAGAAAATTCAATACAGAAAAGATGCCTGGAATTCCACCTCCTCAACAGCACTTTATGAGAACAATTGATAGTTCTAAAAGATCAGCCTTCACAAAAAATATTAGGAGCATAATATAATTATTTACAATAGAGTTCAAACAAAAGTAAATCCTGCCAACAGTTGAATTTTAATTATCAACCATACTGAAAAGGCTGATACCCAATGAAGCCATACTTACAAACTAATTTATAACAATTACCTATCTGAGAAAAAACATTCACCACAAAATATTAAAGGGTGCCTAACTGACGACATTTTATAAATTATACAGACTAACTGAAATGGGTTTCTTAATATTTTATAAAATTTATTTAATGCCTAATTGTGGCTCACCAGCTTTTGTAAAACAGTGATTTTTTTTAAGAAATTGAAACTACAAACCCTCACACAGGGAGCTCAGATTTTCTCAGGTCTTGTAGTTCCTGTAAGCAGCAGGTTAATGAAACTACATAGAGAGTATCATCTCTCTCTTGTTGATGCTGTAAATTTATGAGTTATTTTAGTCCTGTGTTATCATCCTAGAAACAGGGTTCTGTATAATGTACTATAATTCTGGAGGAAGAGCTAAAGGGAACCTAAATGATGAAATCTATCCAGGTATTAATCCAGTCATTTCATTTCAGGGTCCAAGTGAGCAGATGCCTATCTCAGGAGGTTTGGGGTGCTAGGCAGGACCAAGCTCTTGACTTGATGCCTGTGTATCATATCCATACACACACATTGAGGAATAATTTTCAACCAATAATAAAATGGATTTTCAAAAACAATAGCTTCATTTCAGAAAAAATACACTTTTGTTAATATATATGAATAGTTGCACCAAATGTAAAGTAGTTTTAAAGAAATTTCAAATAGCTGAACTAGCACCCCTCCGAGGGTTCTGGTTTTGTGCACAATGAAGCCAGAACATGCTCTTGGACTCTGTATTAAAATAGCAAAGGTTTGGAAAATGAAGGATTCAATTAAGAAAATTCAGGTTTCATAAGTATGCCCTAGAAATCCCAGAAGATTGAGCTAATCAAGTACAAGAGCTAGAATTATGTAACTGAGAACAGGCCCGTCAATCCAAATAGTCTGCTGATGTGGACCTGGAAATGAATTCTCCTAGGGCACCAGAGAAAGAATGAAGTTAGGGAGAACCAGCAAAAGGCTAGCTCTACTCCCCCAAAGAAGCAGATGATAGCAAAGAGTCCTATCATAGGACAGAAGATCTGGTTACCATAGAAAGAAAACAAACCCTCAAATACTACAGAGACAATAGACCCAGAATTGTTATAAACCTATACTGGCTTTTTAACTTAAACGTTATTAAGACAGGTTAAGTAAAAGCTTACTGGTGGGTGGAAGTGAGACTCAGATATAAGGAGACTGAGACGGAGACTGAAGGGGTGGGGGTGTTTAGGGGGAGATATGGGAGTTAAGAAGGAAGATGTTGTGCTTCAGCCAGGGTTTAGTCCCTGGCTTGTAACTTTTAAGTTTTGTTAGTTTTATACTATTATTATTTATGTTTATATTATTTATGTTTTGATTGCAGTGATATACTGTCTCAACAAATGTGCAAATGTTTCTTATGTTTTGTGGCCACCTTCATATTACCACTACTAGACTTATCCTCAGCTATATATTCTGCTGGGGAAGAGGCCTCAGCAGCATTTTCATTGAAATGATTTGGAGTGTTTTTAATTATTGACATTTGTTTTTGTGTTGCCAGTTCTTTGATAATGTTGCTGCTACTTTTGAATTCTAATTTCTGAATAAGTGTTTTGGAACTTATTTGTCTTAGGAGTGCCTTTTGGCCACTCCTTTCCGCTCTTTTGAACACTCTTTTGTTATTCCTTTATGTTAAAGAAATATTTTTTTATTTATAAATGTTTTGTGGTGCCTTTTGGGCATGGTTTCTCCTTCCTGTAAGGCATTATGGATAACTTCAGTTTATTTTTAAAACTTTAATCTTATTCCTAGTAGTTGGGGAGTTAGGTAGACTTAAGATTCTGAATTGCCTTTATGGTCTGTCTGAAGGTCTCAACCTCCTTTTTATTATGTTTGTAACTACTAGATGTGCTGTGGTATTCATGAGTTTGAAAGGTGGGAAATCCATCTAAACACACATGCTAAAGTTGGGGCCAGTAACAGGTAGGCCAAGCAGGCCAGCAGAAGTTCCTATATTTTATTATTCAGTTGGTAATTTGTGATCATTCCACCGTTGTGTTCTTTGTGTGAACACATGTACCAATTTCTACTTTATATACTATTCCAGGAATGCAAAAATGGCAGTAGATGTTAGGAAATATCATTGAAAAGTAGGATGGACTAGAATGAAATGTACTTATTGTGGCTTTCTTCCATTTTCTGTACAGTCTTATTCCAACACAACATCACACGCACCTTGAACAATAGGTTGAATATACCCACATTCAGTAAAACTGAACCAATTTAGAATTGTGAATTAATTTAACATGTACATCTTTGGTATGGGAGAGGAAATCCAAGTACAAGGGTAAAAATGATAGTGGACACAAGGTAAACACGCAAACGACAAAGACAGTGACTAGGAATTAAACAAAGCATGCTGGAACTGTGAGGCAGCAAGCACTAACCATATTACAGCTATGCCTATATGATACACTGTTGTCAAGCTTTTATGCTAAATTAATTTCTCCTGTCATTTTTATGATAAATTGTAAAGACTACAGCAGACAATTCAAAATAGTAAGCACTTTTCAACATACAGTATGACTCACTAATGTGCAAGAACACTTAAACTGCAATTGTGTCATGAATCCTGTCTTGAAATACTTAACATGCAGACACCTGAGATAAAGCAGAAGTTGGTAGGCAGAGGATGTGTCAGTGGTGGTAATTTGGATGTGTGCCAGGGCCTTCCCATTAATAATCCCAAATGCAAATAAAGTTATATCGCCTACTATGAACAGATGGTGCACTGCAGTACCCAGAGGTTACCAGGTTACTTAAAAAAGCATTTTTTTATCTTAAAATGTTAAAACAGCTGCTCTTTTACTTGAAGTTGTTTCACCTTTGGTGTTTGACTGACACTTTCATCAGGTTCTGACTGTACTAAGTAAATGTTTCATATTGAAAAAATAAGGCTTTAAATAACAGCATCTGCACATAACCTAGCATAAAAAGACCTGCTTATCCATCCATCCATTCATCCTGAACTTGCTTTAATCTAGTTCAGGGTCACAAAAGCCACACAGTGCAATGACAGGGATCAATCTACTAGGGGAGTTTATGCTTAATAATGCTTTATTTTGGTCCTGTCAAATCTGTGTTCTAACTACTGATCATTTTAAATAAATGCTTAATGTCTGTGCTATCACACAGTTTGACAACTGAAAAACAGGCTATAGTATCAGGCTTGAGTACTTTAAACCAGATTATAAAAGGACTGAAAATAGAAACATGATTAATCACATGGATGCAAAAAAACAGTGTCCATAATTACAAATTTCACATAATTATTTTGCTATTTGTTTGATCTGGATGTAATCTAAGCTCTTTTAACAAAGAGGCTAAAGAGGCTGTACATTTTAGGGAAGGATCAAAACCTAGCAGACAGTGAGTGACAGAGCAAATACTTCCTTCTGTGAGCCACTGTATGCAACTTTTACGGTTGTAGTCCTACACAGTTTGTTATGGCAACATTGAGAACTAGGAAAGAGCCAAAGGTGGATAGAGCAGTCAATCACAGGATCAAAATTAATTGGATGTTTAATTGATTTAATTAATTGTATGTTTTAATATGTTTCTTTGTTTCTGCCTCTTGTGCTTGTAAGACATCTGCCATACCTATCTTTGACAAGTACAGCAGCACCTCATTTTAAAATTGATAAAAATCCTCACAAATGATTTTTTCTATAATGCAAGTGTCTTACAGTAGGATACTGGAACACAGTTAAATGAAATGGCCACCCCCTTCCATTTATACTGTTCAGTAATGTGGTATGCGGCATGGTTAGTGCTGCCACCTCACAGATTTAGGAGCTAGGTTTGAATCCCACATTCAGTTGCTGCCTGTATGAATTCTGCATGCTCTTCATGCTTCTGCATTGGCTATTCTTCACATTGCCCAATTTACCTCCCATATCCCAAACATGCAAGTATTTGGTTATTTGGCAAAAAGCCTGTATGACTGACTGCTGAGTGTGAGAATGTGTCCTGTCCAGGATTAGTTCCTATCTTGCACCCAGTGTTGCTTGAAGAGGCTTCAGGCTCCATGACTATGAAATGGATTGAGCAGGTTAGAAGATGGATGGATTGCTGGCCATCCTTTTAACCGTATAAAAATACATTTTGATGGTTCTCATTTTGATTAATGTTACATAGGCAAATAAGTATTACTGTTTCAAACAACACAGGTTACAGTGCTCTACAGAAAATTTTCTGGATATGTTCATGCTCTGTAGAATTTGTGTACCGATAGGTGAGAGTGGATTTATGTAGAATCCTGAATTCAGTCCTTGTAGCTGATAAATGGTAGACTCATGCTAGACGTTCATATTGAAAAGTTTGTCTAGTCCACTAAACTGAAGTAATTCAAATGCCTCTATTTTTAAGAAACTATTACTCATTAATTTACTCATTAATTTTTTTCTTGGGTGACGGGGAAACATGACTTACACCAGTTCTCCTAGTGTACATTTCATAAGCATTACTACATTTTAGTCAAAGATGCATGCATAATGATTGCACTGTAATGTAATAAGGAATTGTGGAAAAATGAAGAATAGATAACTGCATAGTGAATAAGTGTGACTGATATACTGGTTAAAAATGAAACCATGGTTTACAAATGTTCACTCAAGAGCAGTGTATGAGAACCTTAAATTATTCAATCACACAAAAACTAATTTTGTAATTTTTCATGTACATGCAATACTTACCTTTTAAACTTTTTCCAACTTTTTTGTTTCCCTTCAAAAGTTTTGACCATTTGATAGATCGTCTAGTGAGTATGGCAAGATAAACAGACATAAACTCTTCATAGGCATCATAATCAAAGTCAGTAGATCTTTCAAAGCCATAGGCATCAATCCTATTGAAAGAAATAACAAAAACTAAATAAAACTAAAACTATAAGTGAAACTATTTTTTGTCTGTCTACTGTTGTGGGTTTATAATGCAATATAACTGACTAATACAGAGTTACACCATATAGACAACATTCTGTATGCTTATTCTACTTATTTTTGGATAAAAAATTTAAAAACTCTTGTCCTTAAGTACTGCTTTACAGGCTTTTACTGCAACCAGTGTTTTAAAGTAAAGACAAAGTCAAGACATTCAGTGAAAATTTTTGAAGCATAATTTTATTTTCACACTACGCTAGTGTAATCAAAAAGGTGCTATAGTATTCTTTTTCCCTTTTTGAAAAATTCTGCCACTTTTAACTGCATTAATCCAGGAGCTAACTCAGTCTTTAAGGTTTCCCTTTTGTGTTGATCAATGTAAAGGAAAGATCAATAACGCTCTGAATACTAATAACAGTTTTTTGAATTTTATTCTGAATAATTTTGAGAAAATTCTAACCCTTCCCTTTGACACATATAAGCAAACTCATTAATTCAGCAAAAATAACATGCTTCATCTAAAATATTGACAACATACTGTCATTACAACATACCTAAAGAATGTAAAATACTGAAAGGCTTACATTTTTCAAATGACATTGAATAACATTCAAGATATGCCTTTATAATACAAATTATAACTAATTGTGAACATAAATGGTTAAAATGTCATCGGTTTGCCTGTAACAGCAAGCAAACGTTGGTATCTAAAAACATGTTTTATCCTGAGGGCGTATTAAGCAAGTCCAAAACACAAAGGTTATTTCACAACTTGTTAGAAAAAGTACCATAATTTGCCAAAATACATTTTACATTAAACTGGATGGGCAAATAGAAATGTTCAACTTCAGGAATTAAATTAAGGCTTACGACACATACTATACTGTTGTCAGAACAACTGGTGAAGATGGCCATATACACTATATGCTGTAACTAAAGAAATTTTTAAGTGGCTCCTCTTTAATCACCTTAAAAATAAAATACTGAAACACAAACACACACATGAGAGGGGAGAGGAGGGGCCAATTTTGATAATCTGCTTGATTTACTTCATACTCCTCAAAATCATTTTCAGCATGAACAAATATATTATGACATTATTCCCTCCTTCCTTTCTGCAAAAAGATATGAGATTCATTAGGCCTCAGCGCAAGGACCATCTTCAAATATTGCCATTTAGAAATGTAACTTTGATATACTGATGACACTCAGCTGTATTTATCAATAAAACCAAATGTTGCCACTTCAGTCATATCAGTAAATACCTGCTTAAATAAGATAAAATAACAGACGGATACAATGAATTGTCCTTAAATTCAGTCAAAACAGAAACATTTTAATAGGTGAAAATATTCTGTAGTTAGTAAGACAAAAATGACTACTCTTAAATCAAAATGCTTGGACTTTATTTAGTTGATTACATCCATACCTCAGATCTTATATTTGAAAGTTAAGACACTTCCTTAATATACAGGGTCTTGGCAAAATAGTAAGTTAATTTTATTTGGAAGAATGGACTGACGTAATGCTCTCTTGTTAGACTGCTCAAATAATTCATTACTATGGAACAATGAATTCAAAATTCAGGAAACAGGGTGATAACTGGAGAAAACACAATAATATATCACACAGTGGCCTCCAGCTACTGTAGGTGTAGAAACAATTTTTTAAAATATACCTTTACACATGTAGAGCTGTTAATAACTTAAAGTCCCTCTACCTTAAAGAAAATATTACTGCCTATACACCAGAGTATACTGTACATAATGTTGAAAAGATGCAATAACTGCCTAAATTCCAAGGATAAATAATAAATATTACCTGAAAACGCTGGTTGAAAAAATCCACCAGACAATATTAGACTCCATCCACCTCTGCTGCTGAAGTTATCCATATTGCTTTTAAAACACATAGCAATTATTTCCCTTGCTGTTCCTTATCTGAACAGTACAGTAACAGAGTGAGCAGTGCTGCTACCTAACACCATATCCAGTCACTGTACAGGTAGAGTTTGCATATCTTCTCTGTGTCTCTGTGGGCTCTCCTCCAGGTAACTGGCTTTTCCTCAAATGCAGCAAAGGCATGCTGGTTATATTAACTGCTGCTTTCAACTCAGCCTTGCATAAGTGTGGATAAGAGTTATTGGGTTCTGTGATACATTGACGCTCTGTCCGGGGATGGTCCCTGTCTTGTGCCAAGTACTGTTGGGATAGACATTAACGCCCCTGTGACACTGAACAGGATTAAGTGCGCTTGCGAATATTATGTGACTTAAGTATTACATTACTTCATCTTTGTTTTTCTCTTCTCAGTGGTTTGTGGTAGCTGTGTGTGCCACTGACATTTTAGTTAGCCAAGATTCTGGGTTGAATGGATATGCCATTGCCAATGATAATACCAGCATGGTGTCATATTCTGTTAGAAAAATCAACATTTGGCTGCATGAAAATGCTCTTCTAAATAATCAACCTAATTAGTATTGCAAAATAAAAATAATAAAACTAGTAACATGTTGATATATAAGTATACTTATTTTCTATGAACATATTGCATGGTTATGGAAAGATGGAGTCTATACCTGCAGTATTAGGTGAAGGGGAGTGCCAACCCTGGACAGGCACACTTATATCAGGGCAATTTGATAAAGACATCAATAAAATTAAGATGTACATAAAAGTGATGTCAAGATAAAACCTCAACACCCAAAAGAAAACCCCAGCAGACACTCGAAGGACACAGAACATCCACCCCTACTGTTATGTAGAATTCTACATTCAGGTTTACTATTTTACTGGGGAGTAAGAGTTTTTTTTTTTTTTTTTCTGTCCTCCCTGGCCATCGGACCTTAATTTTATTCTATGTTAATTAGTATTGCTTAATTTTATTTTTTATATTTTGTCTTTTTCTCTTTCTTCATCCTGTAAAGCACTTTGAGCTTCATCATTTGTATGAAAATGTGCTATATAAATAAATATTGTTGTTGTTACTGTATGCTGGTTTATACTAAAACTAACCATAGTATAATTGGTCAAATGTCTACATTACATTAATATAAACCAAGCTGAATTAGCTGTGGTATGAAGGCATAGTGGCTTCTTTGCACACCCAAAATATTGGGTTCAAACTACTGTCCTGGACCTAAAGCACGTTTGTATAATTAATTAACTGAATAATTTTATAGCTCTTTATCTACATAATAAACAGCTATGGATTGGTCTGAACTGTCAGATCCTAAATTTTAAAATACTGTATCTAGATTACTACAGCAGTACAGTAAGAGGTCAGTTTGAATAACAAGACTGGTCATTGTAATTCATTAAACCCAGTCATTCACCCATCTATTTACTGAAATGGCTAATTTACCTTCTCTGTCACTGAAGTGGTGTGATCAGTACCACACCAAAAATTGTGAAGTAGAAATCCAACCAGCTTGTATTAAGAACAATAACGTAAGATATTGGATGTCTAGTTTATCTTCACAGTGAAACTGTCATTGTTAAATTAACACTTCACGTGTTTACATGGTCCTACACTATATACAGAGGAAGAATATCTAAACACTCTAAGTGTTTAATCAACACAAATCGATTTATGACACTTTATACTAAGAACTATAAATAAATCTATATTATAGTTACAATTAAATTTTGTGTATTAATCGTACACATAACACCTAAGCTGTATGCGGCAGTTTACATTGCCTATGGTGGACACTGAACAATTTCATCTATTCATACTGTACAAATTAAGTCACGGCGCAATATACAGTTTCTGTTAATTTTTTTTTAAGAAACCTGACCCCGAGTTTGATTACTGTACGCTTTAAGAATGTTGTTACTTTAAAAATCAAAACTAATAGCCAAGAACAAAATATTACTGAAACCCTAACCCTAACCCTAATAACTAAAAATCAATAAAACTATAATAGTGGTTTAAACCCATAAGCATGGAAAACATATTTTTGTACCTTCAACACCAAAACTCCATTTTTAGCAGTTAAATATGTTCAATGAAAATCTTTTCTGTACACTGTATTGTACACTTTTGAAATAAGATAAATTAATGACTAATTTCACGTGAAAGTGCTTGTGAAAGGGCAAACATTCATAAATGAACAAATACCAACAACCTCTTAAGGCTCACTGATGTTGTTTAATAGTATTCTTTTAGGTTTCTCTTATAATACTCTCTTTTAAATAAGAGTTTTATTGAAATTGATTATGATAGTTGGAATCCACTGTATCGCGTGAAAAAATGCTCATTGTACAACAGCATTTTAAAAGAAAGTGTTGTCACTTTATCAGTGTAAAAGAAAACGCTATAAAACACTGTGAAACTGTATCCATTCAAATGTTAAGCAAGTCTGTGCCACTGAGCAGCTGCTGTAAGTGTAATGGGATTCATTTTAAGTATTCGCGGTCTGAATAAAACAACCGAGTGAAGATTTAAAATCAATTTACTAACTGGTGACGCTACGATGTATTGTAGGTTGTAAGAAATAACTAAAACACAAAGTAAGCGATTCATCTCTGCCCCTTTCTGCCTATAGGAGATAAACATGAATTTGACGATGCTTCCTCACCTGTCAATGCGCTCCTTGGCCGTGCTTTTATCAAACTCATTGAGCTGTTGCTCCTGCGCTTCTCGGTTGCGGTTTCGTTCTTCCATTGATAAATCAACTGTCAAAAGTGAACAAAAAAGAAAACAAAACAAAGTTGAAACAGTTCCGAGCCGGCGGCTGTCACCCTACAGCCACGGCACTTCAGAAAGTGCCGATCCAGCACATCACGACGAGTGGCTACCACAGCTCATAAAGTGGAACGTTCCAAAGTTCATCCCCAGCGCAAAACTGCGCACCTCCAGTACCGTCACATCCAGAGAGACAAGCGCGTTGCCGGAATGCTGTTCCGTGGCACTCATTCCATGGGTTTCCAACTTGAGAGTTGGTTACTACGAAGGTTCACGGCGACCGCGTACTGCACCTGTCTACTCTGTTTTTCCGACAGCCACATTGCGCTGCCACCGAAAACCCGGAGTGTCGCTGGTGAACTGCAATGTCCTTTACGGTGCCAGAAGGAGGTTTCTTTCCAAAGCAATCCCTGAAGCCGACACAGGTTACCCTAGACAACCGCTGTCAATCAACTGATTAGGGGCGTAGTGTACTGCGCGTGAAAGGTTTTTTTTTTCTTTTCCTGCAACGCCCCCTCAGTCTCTGGGTATTAGGTAAATGAAAGGCTTTATTTCACCTATTTTCAACGCAGGTGGGCGGAGTTGTCTTTGTGATACCGCCTTTATGTTTTTAGGCAATGAGCAGTCAATCACATGTGAGGTTCTGTGCAGCGAATCATGCGCCATCCCCCTTAGACTATAAATTAAACATGGGCGGGTTTTTAAAAAGCTGTTACTGTCAATCAATGATGCCGGAGAGGTAATATACTAAGTTCTGGAAGGTTGGTGGTGTTTACTGCTGTTACATTTTACGTATTTGGTATTTGAAAACTCGTAATTTAACCATTACTAAATAATACACCATATATATATATTATGATATTTATCATGTAATCAATTTTTATTCGAGTACGTAAGATTATTTGTTTATTTTTTTTAAAGACCCCCCCCCCAAATCCGTAATGAAGTTCCCAGTACCGTAGTGTCTACAGTGACTGGTTTTAAAATTCCGTTCGCAGTGAACCAGGGTCCTTACACTTTATTTTACAGACGAACCGTAGAGGATGTAAAAGGCTTGAGATTTTACCTTGTGAATTAATTTTTATTATGTTTTGCATTATATGGAAGTGATTAATTGGCCCACAAAGTTCTGACCAAAATATTTTGATTAAAAAATAATTGTCGAGGTCTTCTCTAGCATATTTGAAAAAATGAAACACTTTTGCAGCTAATTCTACAGTGCTTGCATTGTTTGAATGCCGTTGTATTGAACGAAGCAAGTTACTTCCTGTGACAGAACCTGTTTGACCGTGTATTTCATTGTTACCTGGCAAAGCAATGTAAGGTGTGCGCTCATTGAAATTAAAAAAGACAAGAACAAAAGACGTAGCGTTCAGAAGTTTGCAGTCATGCAGAAATGTTTAGGTTTTTGAAAGAAACAGAACTTTTTTTTTTAAGCAAGATATCATTAAAATGATTTTAAAATACAACCAAGACGTTATTAATTTTTCTAATGGCTATTACATCTTGAAATTACTGATTTTATAATTTATTATTCACATACGACTGCATGTCCTAATTGTAAACTCTCTTAGCTCACCCTCTATTAATCATGTTTAAATGCTAATTGGTTGTTAGCCAGACTTTTGTAATTATGCTAGAGCTGCTGAAACCTGTTATTCTGTTCAATAAAGAAAGTAAATGGTCTTTCCTTGAGTTGCAAGATAATGGCATTCCTAAATTCAGTTCTGTGTTCAAAAATTAGCAAAAATGAAACAGGCTTCTCAAGAAATATGTCAGTTTTTTGTTGTTTTTGAAGGTTATGCCATTCACCATATTGCCAGGAAACTTAATATTTAATACAAACCCTAATCTCTAAAAACTAAACTTAACCAGGATAGAAAAAGAGGCAGAAGACCCAATTGCACAACTGCACAGGAGAGAAGTACATCAAAGTCTGTAGTGTGAGAAAAGGGTACCTTAAAGGTCCTCAAACGCAAAAAACCACTGTCATCTGCAACAATGAATGACTATTCCAGAGTACTGGCCTTGGGAGCAGACTTTCAAAGAAAAATTCCTATCTGAAACTGGCAAATACAAGAAAAGATTAAAATTGGCAAAACAACACAGACATTGCCCAGAAGATGACTTGAAAAGTTTACTATTGTCAGCATGCTGGAGCCATCTTTTCTCTTTTGCAGATGACACAGATATTTTGCATTTATTTTAGGAAGTTCTAAATATTTTATAAAGTTTTTTAAATTGTAACATGTAATCAATAGTGTATTTATTTTTCGTTACTTTTTTCTATCAAAAACTGCACATTTCACTGTCCAGCATCCATCCATCTGTCCATCCATCATCTTCCGCTTATTCGAGGTCGGGTCGCGGGGGCAGCAGCTTAAGCAGAGATGCCCAGACTTCCCTCTCCCCGGCCACTTCTTCTAGCTCTTCCGGGAGAATCCCAAGGCGTTCCCAGGCCAGCCGGGAGACACAGTCCCTCCAGCGTGTCCTGGGTCTTCCCCGGGGCCTCCTCCCGGTTGGACGTGCCCGGAACACCTCACCAGGGAGGCGTCCAGGAGGCATCCTGATCAGATGTCCGAGCCACCTTATCTGACTCCTCTCGATGCGGAGGAGCAGCGGCTCCTCCCGGATGACTGAGCTTCTCGCCCTATCTTTAAGGGAAAGCCCATACGCTCTTAAAATGAGGAAACTCATTTCAGCTGATTGTATTCGCGATCTCGTTCTTTCGGTTACTACCCATAGCTCATGACCATAGGTGAGGGTAGGAACATAGATCGACTGGTAAATTGAGAGCTTTACCTTACGGCTCAGCTCCTATTTCACCACGACAGACCGACGCCTCACCGATCCGCCTGTCGATCTCACTCTCCATTCTTCCCTCACTCGTGAACAAGACCCCGAGATCCTTGAACTTCTCCACTTGGGACAGGATCTCGCTCCCAACCCTGAGAGGGCACTCCACCCTTTTCCGGCTGACTTCACACTCGGCTGCGAACCGATCCAGAGAGAGCTGAAGATCACGGCCTGATGAAGGAAACAGGACAACATCATCTGCAAAAAGCAGTGACCCAATCCTGAGTCCACCAAACCGGACCCCCTCAACACCATGGCTGCGCCTAGAAATTCTGTCCATAAATTTTTTTTATCACTGTCCAGCATTTGTTATTAAATCCTATGCCCAGAGACAGTGCCTGCCAATATTCTTGTGTATTCAAGCAAAAAAATTGTGCAGTCATGTGCTGTAAGTAGGAATAATAGCTGTGATATATATTTTTTTTAAACTTTGCCAAGGGATGAGTCACCCATAGTATGAGCTTGCATTTATCAGGCAGATAATCAGCTTCAATGCCAACTGTAAAGGAGCCAATATAAATGGTGGGCCTGTCAAAGACATATAAAAATTCCAATTAGTGTTGCAATCTACCTAAAATACCAATGTAAAAGAGCAATAATCCATCGACAGTTGGGGTCAGTGAGCATCTCAGTGGCTCAGGGCTACTGTATGAAATAAGCAAGTCTTAATGATTATGTCTTTCTGATGATGCTTTAGAGCAGCTTGCTGTATTATAATTTCTGAACAATTCAAAATGAAGACCTGCATAAAAATTTAAAATTTGTAGTTTGAAAACACAAAACATAATAAAACAGTAGATCCATCCATTTCTTGTCGATTGGTAGAAGATCTTTCGTGCAACAGTATCTGGATACCCCTGACTAATGCATCCATTTGTGGTGTCTTTGCTTTGTTTTGTTAAAAAAAATGTTTTCTTTAGTAAATGAGGTATTTTTATTTCAATAAATTAAGCATTATGGTATGTTACTCATTACTTTAGAAAGTACTCTGACTGTGTAAAGCACATTGCTTTTAAAATGTGTACCTCTGCTTAACACAGAGCTGGCTGACACAAATACACAAGCAGAATTCATCAGACCTTGTATCAATTACTAGAAGCCATACATACACACAAACTTGCTGCTTAGCACGCTGCCCTATCACTTCCACTGCTACCCTCTGTTGTTTAAAGTATAGGATTTCGACCAGTGATTTGAAAGCGTATGGCTTCAAACTTTATGACCAGTGGCAGCTGTTACTAGAACTTCTAACAGGAGCAATCATTGGTCTAATGGATTGAAACCGTACACTTTTAAGTTACAGGTTGCATTCCTGATCATATGTGCTTGCACCTTTTCAGTTTTAATATGTAATATATTGCATAAAAATTACATAATCAAGCCATATCACTTAGCGATAATTCATTCTGGCCCTTTAAATTCAGATCAGACATGGGCAATCAGAAAAACGTACCACATACGAAAACGGCCTGTGTCTGATCTGAAAAAATGAAGTTATCATGTGGTTTTTGGATGTTGACACCAAAATTTGGTCTGTGTCATATACGTGGAAAATTCGGAATCAGGTCACACCAGAGTTGTAGTGTAAAAGCAACCTTATGAATGTAGTTGGCTGTCGCTTATCCCTGAATGAGGCAACCGTCAATTCACAAGGATATGGGCTCAAGCAAACAGCCACACTTACTCAAGCAGAGCAAGTTTAGAGTCAGCAGCTAAGGTAATATGCATGGCTTCAAGATCCAAGAACAAAACCGGAGTTTGTCTAGTGGAATAATACTCTCTGATGGGCCAGAAAAATGTATCTGCAGATAGTGTAGACAGGCAGCTCTTAGCAATTTTCAATTTATGATGATTGCTCTGAACCACTTTAAGTGAAAATTCATAGGTCTGTCATTTTACCTTTTGTCCTTGGGTACTGTAGAAGTACCCTAAACTGTATAGATTTTAGGTCTAACATATAGTTGCACCACTGAACAGCATGTGGTTAATGAGGTAATTTCTATAGTAGTGTAGGAACAGAATCATCCTGTAGTGATGAACATTGTGAATCTTCTTGTGTAGTTGTATTCTTAAGCTTTTCTTCACTCTTTCTACAGTAGAGTTCAGTGGTTTATCCAAATAATTGGTGGGAATGGGGATCCCCTTTTATCATTTTGACATTAGAAAGATTGTCATACATGTTTGATTTGTTTTAATAATTTGTATTTGGTTCAAAGACTGACCCATACTGATAGGGATGAACTTCTGAGGTCGGGTCGCGGGGGCAGCAGCTTGAGCAGAGATGCCCAGACTTCCCTCTCCCCGGCCACTTCTTCTAGCTCTTCTATTGCTAGCTTTTCAGATTTATTTTTCTGGTTTTAATTTTTTTTGTTTTATATTGATCTTGGTTAATGGTTCTCTTTGAAATTAAATAGAAGCATCACATTTTTTAAAGAAATGACTGTTCCAGAATAGAAGAGGTAAAAATTTGTAAATATTTGCATCACTAATTTTTAAAGGCACCCAGTTTCCATTAAACAACAAACAGAGATATTTAAAAAGAGACATTGCCCGTGAAAGACACATAATTGACCTTTTTAGGTATTCAGTTGATGTCAGAGTAGTTGCTTATGGATAACAAAGTATTGACTTCAAGAAAGGTGTAGTGAAAATAATGAGAGCCCTAATACATCCTGAAACATTAATTTTAGTAGGGCAAGTGGTTTTAGAGGCCATACACAGAAGTGTGCTAGTTCCCTGTCTGCTTACTCCTCACTGTCTTTAAATCGTTGTTCCTTCCTATAAAATAGAAGGGCAATACTGTACAATTTGAAACCTGAGAAGGAAACAATAGCACCCCTACTAGGCTGATGATTATATTAGTCATTTTGTATCTTTTTATTTGGTCTAATATATTTGTACATAATAAATGTATCTCTATTTAGGGTCCTTGAGAGCTGGAACATATCCCAGCACCACTGGGCACAAGGCAGAAAATGACAATGGGAAGAATGAAAGTCCAATGTAGAGAATATTTATGCACATCTCACACTGGGTCATCTTAGACATGTCAAGTAAATTTAACATCATGTTTTTAAGAGACCGGAGGAAACTAGAAAACTTATCTGAACACAGGATGTGTAAACACCAAAGAGACACAAGAGTGAAACCACTAACCCTGGGGCTGTATGTCAATAGTGCTAACTACTGGGCAACCTTGTCTTTTAAGGTTCCACACTGTAATTTTATGCTTTGTTCTTTTTGTCACAACTACACAGCTCCTATTTCATGCCTAAAACTAGTCTTATGTTGTGGAGTTCAAAAGGTTTTGTAGACCATGAAGTATCTGAAAAATCACACAGACCTAAACAGTAAAACATTTGTATGCTTTGATATGTATACTGTACTGAAATTTACAGAATTTTGATTTAATATACACCTGTATACTCCTTTATCATCACTCATTATATCTATATATTATATTAGTTTGAACTGTAGTTTATTCCACAGTGGAGCTTTTGAATCCTTGTCTCTATTGTTTTTTTGTAATGAATGTAAATGTGCATCAGATTTTTCCTTGAACATTTCAATCACCCTGCTTTTGCTTTCATTGCCCCTCCATCCTCCTTGCCTTTGAGCAACATTCAGTTATAGAGGCCTGGTACCTGATGCAGCTTCCTTATTGCCTGTGGTGTGTTTTTTTTTTTTTTTTTTTTTTGGTTGCTTTTTTATTTTTGTTTATTATTCTGTTCCAGTTAGAATGTTAACAGTGTGTGTTTAAAATGGTTTTCTGGAAGGGCATTGTTTAATGTATACATGAACTGACAATTCGATAAACTTCTTCCCCCTTTTCACCAATGTACTGCTCATTCCAGTTGGTTACTTTACAACTTCGAATTTGACTTAAGCTTGCCTGACTGCTTTTGGTTGCTCAGTTCCACTGCTGAAGAATTATCGTATCATTCTGTCCAAAACTACCCTTACTCAAAGAGAGATTTGTTTTTTTGTCTTGCTTACTTGCTTCATCTTTGCCTAATGCTTGACAAGCCTCACCATCTCTCTCTCTCTCTCTCTCTCTCTCTCTCTCTCTCTCTCTCTCGCTCGCTCGCTCGCTCTCTGACCACCAATGTTCCCTTTCCAAACTTTGTTTTTCATCATTGTCATCCCATACAGCTTGTTGGTGATTCAATTCCTCATTTCTGTGTGATTTCACATTCACCCAGAAGTTACATTCTGTTTTGAGAGAATGTATAAAAATAATGTCTGGGTCAGTGGATGATATTCCTTTTGTCTGGATGGCAACCAGAAGGGGCACTTTGTGATTGATTTTATTTATTTTTATTTGCAATGCTCCTATAGACTAAATATTTCTGAGCTGGAATCTCATTTTGCTGCTCTGGAGGATACTCCTCCTCTTGTCAACGATCCTGATTATGAACTCTTGAATTCTAATTTGAGAATAGAAATGAATTCTGTTCTTTTACAGAGGTCTAAATTTGCAGGGTCAGGCCACTGGAGAAATAGCTAGTTAGGTACTGACTCTCAGGTTGAGAAAAAGTGACACCTTTGCTACTATATCATCCATTTGGTGTAGAGTTAATAACTCAAATGAAAAAAGTAAGCATTTTGAGAAATTCTATTCCAAATTTTTTTTTCTGAACACTCTCTGATTAAACCCTGATGAACTTGATTCCTTTTTGTCCAAAGTAATCCTCCACATACTTTCTATTTCTGTTTACTTGGATTGAACTTAAGAAGGCTTAGATCTTTTCTATGCTGCCACCGGAGCTCTTTTCTGTGTTTTGGAAACAACTGATCCTTTTTTTTTCCCCAAATACTTAATAGGACTGTCTCCTCTGCTGGACTGAACAGTTTCATTAACGCTGTCACAAACACCCTATTGTTAAAAAAAAAAAAAAAAAAGCAAAGAACCTACAGATTGTCCAATTTCAATCTTTAAAATTTCTTTGGTTAGTAATCTCTAAATTTAATTCACTCAGATCAAACAGGCTTTATTCATGCTTGGCAAGGGGCAGGTCATGTGATTCATCTGTTTACATCATTGATACTGCTTGTAGTCTTCCACAGGCTCCAACATAATATTTCATTACATGAACTGTAGTTTTCTGTCTTGTATCATGAGCATCAGCATGGATTATAGTACATTAATATAATCTGTATGCTGTATTCATCACCCTCCACATTTCATTCTCACCAATTCAGTGATATCATAACCCTTCCAGACATACAGTATAAAGGTGAGAGACTGGGCCCTACACTTTCTTCTCTCCTTTTTTAACTTGTCTCTCGAGCCTATACTAATTGCCTTTCGCAGCTCATACCTAATCTCTCTGATACATGTTATACACCCCACAATCTCTGTCTATGCTGATGACATGCAGCAAGAAGTTCTAGCATAGTTCTGGGTGTACAGGCCACAGTTGCTGTCTGAACAGTGCCTTCTCCAAGGTGGAAGGTAAGTGCCAACTACTGCATATGAAGCATTCTGAACTGAGAGAACATGACTTGAAGGTATATCTTACAATGTTTGAAACAACTGCAACTATGAAACATTTGCTGAATGAGCTAACCAACTTGCTGATATCCTTTGTGGGGTGCTCCCCTGGCATGCTTTGGTTACAGATTGTACTAAAGCTGAAAATCCTGCCTCAGCTGGAGTCTGACACCCAAAGATACAATGGCTGAAGACATGATCCAAGGAAGCCAGTTTGCAAACTTTTTTTTTGTTCCATAAAAATCATGGGCTCTGGGTCCAAGTGGATTATTGGATACTGTAGTTAACCCACCCTAAAAAGTGGTCAAGATGATAGTAATTCAGGTTCTACCATCAGAACTCCCATCATTCTGTCCAGCAACACAAATGAGTGGAGTATGTCATCAGCCTAGATGAAAGACAATTCCTGATCCAGGAAGACTGAGAGTTCTAGCATCCTTAGCCGACGTATTTGGTAGCTTCTTTGTGGTGAACTATCACGGTAATTCTCCTGTCTACCTGATAGTCTACACCGAAGAAGCCACTAAATTGAGTCTGCATACCCATGGTTGGCAATAAGTAATGCTGTGTGGAGACGACAGATGTAAAGACATAACACCCCATGACACAAAAAGCCTTGACCATTCTCCAGGCCATGATATCGATGCAAGGAACGTTCCTGTATAATTGCTTATTGTCCAAAGAATTACGAGGCTATGCATTATAGCTGGGAACAACCAGCACAGCATATGGTGCTTTTTCTCTTTTTGGGGATGTCTGCGCCTATTTTATACACGATTTTAGTGAATTAGCATTAGAATGTCTTGGTGTTGACAGCAACACTTAACCATTTTTAGAAGCTGTTTTCTGGTTCTGCATTAGTTGAACCGTATACTGTAGACCCACCATCACAATTGTTTTGACCTTAACTAAAGTGATCGATTTTAAAGAAAACCGAACAGAAGCAGACATTTTAAGAGGATTTTTTCAAAAAGACAAGCATCGGGCAAAACACTAAGGTTAGAGATCCTTTCATAAGAAAAAGCAATATTTCTAAAACAAAACAATGGTTAAGCCTGAAACATTTTCTTAAATAATGTTGCCAAAGAAAATAATTTTGTGTTGTCCTTCCTTTATTTGAAAACCATATGGTCTTCCTTTTAATATGCTGTGTGACCTTAAATAGTGTGGCTGTCATGGTATCATGCATCACACAATGCACGATTCACTTCAGCAGCAGCACATAGCATCATGTTAAGCAAATGAAGATTAAGAGATGACATGATTGAAGTATTTAAAATTATGAAGGGAATTAGTACAGTGGATTGTGACTGTTATTTGAAAATGACTTCATCAAGAACACAGCTGGAAACTTGTTAAGGGTAAATTTCACATAAATATTTGGAAGTTTTTCTTTACACAGAGAACCATAGACACTTGGAATAAGCCACCAAGTAGAGTGGTAGGACAGTAAGACTTTAGGGACTTGCAAACCTAGACTTGATGTTTTTTTTAGAAGGATTAAGTGAATAGGACTGGTGAGCTTTGTTGGGCTGAATGTCCTGTTCTCCACTATATTGTTCTAATGTGATAATCATAGTAACACTAAACCGTAACAATCATGATATTACTGATGAAAACGAAATAATAAAAAATTACCCAATATGTCATTTTAAAAATCTTGACCCCATCATAGAATTACTATACTACTGTATATACAGTTGTGCTTGAAAGTTTGTGAACCCTTTAGAATTTTCTATATTTCTGCATAAATATGACCTAAAACATCAGATTTTCATTCAAGTCCTAAAAGTGGATAAAGAGAAACCAGTTAAACAAATGAGACAAAAATATTGTACTTGGTTATTTATTTATTGAGGAAAATGATCGAATATTACATATTTGTGAGTGGCAAAAGTATGTGAACCTCTAGGATTAGCAGTTAGTTTGAAGGTGAAATTAGACTCAGGTGTTTTCAATCAATGGGATGACAATCAGGTGTGAGTGAGCACTCTGTGTTACTTAAAGAACAGGGATCTATCAAAGTCTGCTCTTCACAACACGTTTGTGGAAGTGTATCATGGCACGAACAAAGGAGATTTCTGAGGACCTCAGAAAAAGAGTTGTTGATGTTCATCAGGCTGGAAAAGGTTACAAAACCATCTCTAAAGAGTTTGGACTCCACCAATCCACATTCAGACAGATTGTGTACAAATGGAGGAAATTCAAGACCATTGTTACCCTCCTCAGGAGTGGCTGATCAACAAAGATCACTCCAAGAGCAAGGCGTGTAATCGTCAATAGTCGGTGAGGTCACAAAGGACCCCAGGGTAACTTCTAACCAACTGAAGGCCTCTCTCACATTAGCTAATATTCATGTTGATGAGTCCACCATCAGGAGAACACTGAACAACAATGGTGTGCATGGCAGGGTTGCAAGGAGAAAGCCACTGCTCTCCAAAAAAAACATTACTGCTCGTCTGCAGTTTGCTAAAGATCACGTGGACAAACCAGAAGGCTATTGAAAGAATGTTATGTGGATGGATGAGACCAAAATCGAACTTTTTGGTTTAAATGAAAAGCGTTATGTTTGGAGAAAGGAAAACCCTGCATTCCAGCATAAGAACCATATCCCATCTGTGAAACATGTTGGTGTTAGTATCATGGTTTGGGCCTGTTTTGCTGCATCTGGGCCAAGACGGCTTGCCTTCATTGATGGAACAATGAATTCTGAATTATATCAGGGAATTCTAAAGGAAAATGTCGGGACATCTGTCCATGAACTGAATCCCAAGAGAAGGTGGGTCATGCAGCAAGACAACAACCCTAAGCACACTAGTCATTCTACCAAAGAATGGTTAAAGAAGAATAAAGTTAATATTTTGGAATGGCCAAGTCAAAGTCCTGACCTTAATCCAATCGAAATGTTGTGGAAGGACCTGAAGCGAGCAGTTAATGTGAGGAAACCCACCAACATCTCACAGTTGAAGCTGTTCTGTACGGAGGAATGGGCTAAAATTCCTCCAAGCCAGTGTGCAGGAATGATCAAAAGTTACCGGAAGCGTTTAGTTGCAGTTATTGCTGCAAAGGGGGGTCACACCAGATACTGAAAGCAAAGGTTCACATACTTTTGCCACTCACAAATCTGTAATATTCGATCATTTTCCTTAATAAATAAATGACCAAGTATAACATTTTTGTCTCATTTGTTTAACTGGTTTCTCTTTATCTACTTTTAGGGCTTGAGTGAAAATCTGATGATGTTTTAGGTCATATTTATGAAGAAATATAGAAAATTCTAAAGGGTTCACAAACTTTCAAGCACAACTGTAAGATGATCTATGGAAGTATCCAAAGGTGGTGTTACAAATAGCTCATGGTTATCCCCAGCTCATAGTACATAGTAACTAGTTGTGACAGGCCTTATAGTGAAGTTGAGGCAAAGAGCAGTGACAATATGTCCCTTAAGTCACATGATGTTTCCCCTTACTAATCAGGAAACCTGATTCAGTTTAATAAAGAAAATGCTTAAAATTCATCAAACCTAACCCTATACTTTTGAGGGAATGACTTCTTGTATAAGGTGGTACCTCATAATAGAGACTGTTCCATGCAGATTCTTGTGTCCTGCCCATAGCAACAAGAGTTGTTATAATTGGTTCATGCATTTCTGGAAATAACTACTGTGCTTCTTTCCCCAAGTGTGAAATTTTCTAAATCACAAAACAACTAACTCCTCCCAGGGTGCTTCTGTCTTTTGTAGTTTTGCCAATGGAGCATATCCCTTTCAAACAATGTTGAGTCATGAAAAATTCAGCATGTGGCAATCCGCATATATTAGGTATAGCAGATAACACTATCTGATACCATAAGGTCATTCCATTGTGAACAAATAATGCAAAAATATTTTAAAATAAATTTGTGGCCATATTATGTGTGGCAAAATGTTAGTTTGCTCCTCTCAAACATTCCAGCCAAGGACCAGTATGCCTCTCTGTCACCAATCATAAACTCAGTATATGAACCTGCAGTGCTTCTCTAAATGCAAATGGATATACAAGTAAATCTGTTTCAAATCCATTTGATTTTTCACTTCAAGTTTTTAAGTATCTGTTTTGAGACATTCAACCAAACTGTCATACAGTGGCTGATGCACAAATGACTTAAGATAATGACTATTTGTAACATAAATGAAAAAGTAGGAACACTTTGGACATTCATAGTGATTCCCCTGGTAGACTAAACCCAGCAGCAACACATACCTCTGAGTCCAAGCTTTCACTGTATCTACTGCAGTGGTTGCATCCTTCCAATAGTATTCCCGTCTTTGTTGCGGACGTGTTTCCGAGGACAGTATCACTAGCCTCTCCTCCTCACCCCCTACTGGGTAGCTCCAAAGATGCATGACACTAACCAAAGTAGTGCTTCTTTGAGTCCCTCTGGTTTTCCTTCCTTCCTTTCCTTTCTCCCCATTATATGAGACAGGACACTCGCAGGTAAAAAAAAAAAAAAAAAAAAGCACAAAGTCGTGTTGGGATTTCCTCTCTCAAAAATTTGTTTAAAACAGGTTTCTACCAACCAGACATCCAGATAATTCTGCTGACTACACCAATTATGATGGCTAGGAGGAGCCACTGAGCGCCAAACCCCAAAAACGAACATACAAACAGTCTCAGGTTCGAAATAAAGGGGTGTTTATTGCACAAGTTACCTTTTTACAAAGAATGCATATGGTGTCTCTTTCTCTCCATACTGCCAATCCTTGCTTTCCTCCCAGCTCCGACTCACCTGGACAAGACATTGTGGTCCCTTTTATTAAGGACCTGAGAGTACTTCCTGCGCCAGGGCTTTACTTTGTTGGAAATATTTAACGGTCATATAGAAATCGTAAATAGGAAGTGTAATTCTCTGCAGCACCATCTTGCAGCACCCATGGACCCAGGCAGGACTGCGCTACCAGTGTACAATTCCCGGCATCCCCTACTGGTATCTGAACAGGTATCAATACCCAGGGTTGCTGCCATCTAGCATCCTGGGGGAATAAACAGTCCTTCCCTTTTATGTATTGCAAATACATGCAGGCAGGATGCTTGTCCATCCACCTGGGACTTCCCATGTGGGCAGAGAACCTTGGACAAGATAGCCATCCATCCTAAATGGCACTTACAAGGTACTTGTTTAGAAGACGCATGAAAGGAGGTGGGGTCTTACATTGTGTGTGGTTTCTGCTCAGTGAGAACACAAAAAAGACCAAGACATTGAGAGACGGGGAAGAAAAGCACAAAGGAGCACGTGGATCAGCTGGATTGCCTTTCAAAGGGATCACCCGGCTTTTCTTCCTAAACATCTATTTGTATAATAAATTAAGAGAGATGTGTCTCTACAAATTGTTCTACACATCAAAGTTTTTTTTATCATATACAGCATACTGTTTTGTTTAATTTTCATATTTATTGTGGAATGTATGTAAGGATGTATAGTATACATCGTCCTTTTGAATTTTAAAATTAGTTTATTTCCTTGTTCTTTTGTATAGAGCAATTTGAAATAAATTCTTTAAAGGCTTTTTCAGGTAAGAGTGATGTATACATTTACAAATATAATATAGTTGAATTAGCCATTAATTATATTGAAAACGTATACATTATTTTACATTTATCGTGTAACCTTGCATCTGTCCTGTATGAAAACCTGCTGAATACAGGGACACATGGGCCACAGACTATCCAGATAGTATTTGGGCAACACTCAATGGGCAGCAAATTCATTGCAAGTGACTTGCAATGCATTTCTAATAAACATTTGTCAAACTACCTCGGTCCAGTCAAAACTACTTACACTTTTTCTGTTTTATGTGATCTTTTGGTCTTAGTCTTTATTTGCTGTCATTTTACTCAAAAACGATTGTTTTATAAGTTCTCATGATCCAGACTTAAAGGGATGACATAGTGTTCCCTTTAAAGTCAGTAGCAAAAGGAAAAATTATTACCTTTTCCTTTACTTACCTTTGCTCATATCTCATATCATGCTAAACTCCCAGGCTCATCTTCCACTTTTCAGTTTGTAAATACAGCTTGGAATCTGGCAAATGTTTCTATTTTGGGAAAAATATCACCAATAAAATGCAGATAAGTTTTGCATTGATATTTACAATTCAAAGGGTGAGTTAACAGTTTTGACATAATTTGGACATTTTGATTTGTTAATGGACAAGGGCTGCGGTGGGCTGGCGCCCTGCCTGGGGTTTGTTTCCTGCCTTGCACCCTGTGTTGGCTGGGATTGGCTCCAGCAGACCCCCGTGACCCTGTAGTTGGGATATAGCGGGTTGGATAATGGATGGATGGATGGATGGACAAGGGTGACACCTCACCAGCTCTAACTCAGGTAACTTCAAGACTGGTTAAAAAATGATCTGAATACTGTACCTTTAAAAATTATTTAAAATTACATGCACTCTATTGGATATTGTGACTTATTTGGACCACACATTTTCAAAAGTCTCCTCATTACGATTCTTGCTTTTGCGCTTCCAATACATCCATTCCCAATGAACCATTTGACAACCCAGAATCGGGTTTATGGGACCTAGACCTGATGGAATTATTTAATTAAAAAAATCACTGCATGGAAAGGCTTAATTTTGTTTTATGATGGGAGAGAACATAAAGTAATTTCTCCAGAGATGATGTCATTTTAGAAAGGATGCCAGTTCTTGATACCAGTTGCTGGATGCAATAACTGCCCCACAATCTGTGCTGCCTGTAGTATCACCATAATGTACTAGAACTGTTAAAAGCTTGAATATTCACTTTAATTTAATATCCTTGTTGCCTTGTCTCAATAATTGTAGTTAATTTGTAATAGAATATTAAACTTATTCACAGCATTTTGGCTTACCCTTTTATTTCCCAAGTAATTGGGAGTATTACATGGATACCGTTTGCCAGTCAAATTCACCTCTTTACTTCTTTTCAGACAAGAACTGAATGCAGCATGATTCTCAAAAGGGAAGCTGTCACAGTTAACTAGTTGAAGTAAAAACACAAATTTTAGAATAAGATAAATTTAAACCATCCATCCATCCATCCATCCTCTTCCGCTTATCCGAGGTCGGGTCGCGGGGGTAGCAGCTTAAGGAGAGAAGCCCAGACTTCCCTCTCCCCGGCCACTTCTTCCAGCTCTTCCGGGAGAATCCCAAGGCGTTCCCAGGCCAGCCGGGAGACATAGTCCCTCCAGCGTGTCCTGGGTCTTCCCCGGGGCCTCCTCCCGGTTGGACGTGCCCGGAACACCTCACCAGGGAGGCGTCCAGGAGGCATCCTGATCAGATGCCCGAGCCACCTCATCTGACTCCTTTCGATGCGGAGGAGCAGCGGCTCTACTCTGAGCCCCTCCCGGATGACTGAGCTCCTCACCCTATCTTTAAGGGAAAGCCCAGACACCCTGCGGAGGAAACTCATTTCAGCCGCTTGTATTCGCGATCTCGTTCTTTCGGTCACTACCCATAGCTCATGACCATAGGTGAGGGTAGGAACGTAGATCGACTGGTAAATTGAGAGCTTTGCCTTACGGCTCAGCTCTTTTTTCACCACGACAGACCGATGCAGAGCCCGCATCACTGCGGATGCCGCACCAATCCGCCTGTCGATCTCACGATCCATTCTTCCCTCACTCGTGAACAAGACCCCGAGATACTTGAACTCCTCCACTTGGGGCAGGATCTCGCCCCCAACCCTAAGAGGGCACTCCACCCTTTTCTGGCTGAGGACCATGGTCTCGGATTTGGAGGTGCTGATTCTCATCCCAGCCGCTTCACACTCAGCTGCGAACCGCTCCAGAGAGAGCTGAAGATCACGGCCTGATGAAGCAAACAGGACAACATCATCTGCAAAAAGCAGTGACCCAATCCTGAGTCCACCAAACCGGACCCCTTCAACACCCTGGCTGCGCCTAGAAATTCTGTCCATAAAAGTTATGAACAGAATCGGTGACAAAGGGCAGCCCTGGCGGAGTCCAACTCTCACTGGAAACGGGCTCGACTTACTGCCGGCAATGCGGACCAAGCTCTGACACCGGTTGTACAGGGACTGAACAGCTCTTATTAGGGGGTCCAGTACCCCATACTCCCGGAGAACCCCCCACAGGACTCCCCGAGGGACACGGTCGAACGCCTTTTCCAAGTCCACAAAGCACATGTAGACTGGTTGGGCAAACTCCCATGCACCCTCCAGGACTCTGTTAAGGGTGTAGAGCTGGTCCACTGTTCCGCGACCAGGACGAAAACCGCACTGTTCCTCCTGAATCCGAGGTTCGACTATCCGACGGACCCTCCTTTCCAGAACCCCCGAATAGACTTTTCCAGGGAGGCTGAGGAGTGTGATCCCTCTATAGTTGGAACACACCCTCCGGTCCCCCTTTTTAAAGAGGGGGACCACCACCCCAGTCTGCCAATCCAGAGGCACTGTCCCCGATGTCCATGCGATGTTGCAGAGACGTGTCAACCAAGACAGTCCTACAACATCCAGAGCCTTAAGGAACTCCGGGCGTATCTCATCCACCCCCGGGGCCCTGCCACCAAGGAGTTTTTTGACCACCTCGGTGACTTCAGTCCCAGAGATGGGAGAGCCCACCTCAGAGTCCCCAGGCTCTGCTTCCTCATTGGAAGGCATGTTAGTGGGATTGAGGAGGTCTTCGAAGTACTCCCCCCACCGACCCACAACGTCCCGAGTCGAGGTCAGCAGCGCACCATCCCCACCATATACGGTGTTGACACTGCACTGCTTCCCCCTCCTGAGACGCCGGACGGTGGACCAGAATCTCCTCGAAGCCGTCCGAAAGTCGTTCTCCATGGCCTCTCCAAACTCCTCCCATGCCCGAGTTTTTGCCTCAGCAACAACCGAAGCCGCATTCCGCTTGGCCTGCCGGTACCTATCAGCTGCCTCCAGAGACCCACAGGACAAAAAGGTCCTATAGGACTCCTTCTTCAGCTTGACGGCATCCCTCACCGCCGGTGTCCACCAACGGGTTTGGGGATTGCCGCCGCGACAGGCACCGACCACCTTACGGCCACAGCTCCGGTCAGCCGCCTCAACAATAGAGGCACGGAACATGGCCCATTCGGACTCAATGTCCCCCACCTCCCTCGGGACGTGGTCGAAGTTCTGCCGAAGGTGGGAGTTGAAGCTACTTCTGACAGATATTAATTTAAACTCCTCATCTAATTAATTAGACTTGATATAGCATCCTTCCTTCATATGAAAAACTATTTAAATTTCAATAAAAAGTAATTGAATTACAAGGGAAACAAAACAATACATCGAGTTGCACATACAGACATAAAGATAGACCAACCATAATAAATCTGTACTCCTGTAGATATATTAAGAAATCTGATGGAGCACAACATGTTGCAGAGAGAATTAATTACATATCACACAACATAAGGGTGAGGAGTCATTTTTGAATGTCATGGATAAAGGATATATCTTCAGTTTAGATTTGATGAATGAAGGGTAAAGGAGCTGCTAGGACAGATATATGCAGTAAGAGTTCAAGTGAATTTGTGACAGGAAGCTGAAATTAAATGGATATGTGATAGCTTTCTGATTTGCCTCCGTAAGAGAAGTAAAGGTATAAAACAAAAGACAATGTCTTAGATTTTCTTCCTTTTTAGAATAGTAGTGTTTTGCTGACATTAAGTTAGATAAGTTTTAACAATGATTCTAAAATCCATGGTTCCTCTTAACAACCTTTTCTAATTCCCTTTAATACATAATCTCTCTTTATTATGTCATTGTTTTTAGCGGAACTGTTTGGATATTAATCTCTAAACCTTGATTACTACAAATTAACCCCTTCCCTGATAATTTACTTGAACTGTAACTTTCCTTGGCTTACCCATCACAAAGCCATAGTAAAAATGCATAGTTTGTAATAGGTTTGTGCTTTAATCTATCTTATGTGTAAATGCTGAATAGTTTGCTTTCTCTTTTCTTTTTTTTAATTTTGTCAGCCTCCATCCTTCACTGACTATATCGCCACTATTGCATTCTAAACACCTTTATTATAAAGATCCTCTCCATTTGCCCACTTTTTGGTTTACCTAGACTGCAAATGCTACGTTTGTTCTTTGTAGGTCATGCCAAAGACACATTGCTACATTTCTTATTAAGCTTGTTTCTTTCTCCATGTATCTTCTTTACACAAATGCACAATACTTCATATTTTATATTTCTTGATGTGAACCTGTCGTATATCTGTCTTTCTATACACTCATATTTTGGTCTGCTTCTCATTTGATTCTCTGTTTTCCATAAATATCACAGTCATTTCTTCACACATTAAGTTATGTTAGTGGATGCATATCTGTGTGAAATGTAAGAAGTGGAACCATGCCGTCAGCCATTGATCACTGAGTAATGCCACTTAATACAGTAGTTGGATATGGTGACCCTCTGTATTCTTTTTTCAATACTTTATATATTCACTGTCCACATCTGTATTTAATTTATGACCTCTGTATTAATGTTTTCCAACTTCCTTTGATGTAATTCATTAAAATTGGTAATTGGCCACACTAGTGGGAATGCACTAAAATATGACCTGTAATTTCAAATGGGAAATATTTGGCAAATACTAGATACAGCCATCTGAAATGTAAAATCCATTGCTAAATCTGCTATATTCATTTCATGATCACAGGGGCTGTTCCTGGAGCATTGGCTGCAAGGCAGAAAATTCCATGAGAATTAGATAATTTCCGAAAATCCCAATGCAAACAAGGTAATTTTAAATACAATAATTAAAAACTTTGAGCATTATTCTTTGCTTAAGAAATAAAAAATGAATGATGTATTATTGTTATATTATAATTCAAAAGATTACAAACTCATATTAAGTAAAGTTTTCCAACAGTGCCCACATATGTAAAGGAAGCATTGAATAATTCAATCAAAAATTTGTTAAAAACTTTGTCACGGTAATACCCAAGTATAAAATATATAACTTTCAAATAAACTATTCAAAACTCAGAAGTATCTAAAATAGCATAACATCTGCTATACAGAAGTCAATCTATTTACATATTAATCAGAGCTGCCAAAAATTGAATTAAAGAAAGCATTCCATTCAAAGTCCAGATGACAATTTACCATTTAGGGGGCAAATCTGAATGATTTACTCCAAAATCAGACCCTGATACTGCATATTAGTTCTAGTCAATGATATATGATTGTGTTAACCCTCAATGAACAGAATGTGGACAAGTCAAACCTCAAGTCTTTATCTGGCAGGCATTTAGCAAAATATGACTGCAATCATGTATCTTTGATAGAATGTTGAAGATAGTAATGCATTGAAAAAGTGAAAATTTGAACATTGTGGCCTGAAACTAACAGACTGGCATTATCTATTTTACTGGGCTGGAACCTGAGTACTGGCTTAGAAAACTGTTGCCAGACACTCTTATCACCAGCTAAAAGTCTCAGTTTGCCTGACTGTGTTCCTGTTTGGAATGCAGCAGCTGCATCCTTATCTGATGAGATGACTGAATCCAGACCATGTAACAGCCAGGGACATCTGTCTCTAAGGCACAAAATGGACTCAAGTTCTGAACAAAGGACCATAAATCCAGGTTGAGTAACATTGATGGACAGATAACTTTGCACCAGTAGTCAAACAAGAGGATGGGCTTATGTGCACACAAGAACTCAATGAAACAACCTCTATTCCTAACTATAAATACCTAACTAATTGCTCTTGTCTCACTATACTGCTGCTTGACCTGGCCGTGCTTTGGCTGGCCATAGCCAGAACGCCTAGCTGATAGGATGTGGCCATAATAGAGGTCAAAGCAATCCCTTTTCTCCAGAGGGGAACCATGCTCCTCTGTGTTGGAGTTTGGATGAGGTTACCATTAGTTCAACCTTACTGAGGCACAGCGAGGACAGGTGCAGAGAGAGAGACTGCATGTAAACCACATGTTTGCCTTTCTAACAACAGTCGCTGACTGATGAGCAGTTGACTCAGCAGGTGCAACTTTGCTAGCATCCAAAGACTGCAGTACCACCCAAAACCAGAAGGTGTGACCAAGGAAGGTGAAGAAGACCTTCTGAACAAGGAAAAGGAGGCACCTTGAAAAACCCTTCCTCGTGTCTGGAGAAACCCCACCAGGAAAGAAACCAAGAATCACTCACCTCAATCTATAAGTATACTTGGATTACAATAACTATTAACTGCAACTTGATAGGACAAAGCCATCTAATGTACTATGGTATGGTGTTAACTGTAACTAAAGATAATAGTCTTGTGCAGGATAAGTCCTGGCTATTATAAATTTCAAACTCTAAATCCGAAAGGAAAGGGCAGAGCTGCACCACATGTACGCACTAATGCGCACACACATACACATACAGCAAGAACGAGCTTGGATTGGGGTGGTCTCCCTGAGCCAGGGCAAAGGATAGCTTCTGTGAGCAAATAAGCACTACTTGCCAGTAATAGAAACTTCATAATCAGCGAGAGAACTTATCCATCTTAACCTCATGAACTGAAAATTCAGGATTCATAAGTCGTGTGCATTTTCCTATAAGACAGGAAAGTTCTATCTAAGCCAAGAGAGAGAACTGATAAAGTTACATTCCTTTATCTATAGCAGAGAAAAAGTTAAACTAAGCTTTCATTATTTTATGTTTTGTATTGTTTGTGTCTTTTGTCTTTACAGTGTATGTATGTATGTATATATAAATGTGTGTGTGTGTGTGTGTGTGTGTGTGTGTGTGTGTGTGTGTAATATATGTATGTATAATATAATGTCACACACTTGCGATTAGGAGGCAGTCAACAAGCCCGAAGGTGAGTTAAATATCACAGGACAGAGGGTCAATCTACGGTACTAACGCTTCTCTGTCTTTCTCTCTTTCTTCAGGCAAAAGGAAGAAAACTAAACAGACCTTATTTCTGGGTTCCAAGATGGCCGCCGGAACATCACCTTCGGCATCGTCTGACATCACTTCCAGCTCCAATCTATAACGACACTTCCAGTCTCCCATCAATGCAATCACTTCCACCTATATTTCACTTCCGATCACTTTTGATGACATCGCATCTGTCTGCCAGTTTCAACTTCATTTCCTGCCAAATCATTTCCACGCGCCATCTTTTTCTGTATATAAGCCACCATTTTGTATATGTCGTTGTGATGTAAAGTATTTTGATTACCATATGTTGCCTGTTTGTTTTTCATTGTCCTGTGGACATTATAGAGGGTTGGTCCTTAACTCTTTTTTCTAGTTGTGGAACTCTTTTTCTATCACAATTGGCAGAGTCGGCAGGATCTTTTTTGCTCGAAATGATGACTGAAGAGCAAGATCTTAACACCGTTTTGACCACCATGATGGCAGAACTACACACCCTGAAGGTACAGAAGGGACAAATTCACACCCAGTTGGCAGAGATGGAGGCACAGGCTGCAGCAGCGGTGCGGACGGAGGCCACTCTGTCTCTTCTCCCTCAGCTGTCATATTTAACTAAGGGAGATGATGTGAAGACCTACTTCTAAATTTTTGAATGCACCGCAAAGCGGAATGCATGGCCAAGGTCGGAATGGGTGTACCCCCTGGTACTTTACTTGAAGGGTGTGGCGCAAAGAGCTTATTACAACTTATCTAAGGAGCAGGTGGCCAATTGGGACGGTCGGTATAGACTTTATACGACCCTTAGAACCCTCTGCAACCAATTAAACATCTTATAACATCGGTCTACCATCCTCAAAGAGATGGGTTGGTGGAACAATTTAATCAAACTTTGAAACAGATGTTACGCAAGGTAGTTAGCAAGGATGGAAGGAACTGGAATCAGTTGCTCCCCCTTGTGTTATTTGCCTCTACGGGGTTTTCTTCTTTTGAGTTATTGTATGGAAGACAACCCTGCGGTTTATTGGAGATATTAAAAGAAGGATGGGAAGAAGAGGTCATCCCCTCCTCAAATATTTTAGAATATATTGCGTAGTTACGTGATAGATTGGCGAAAATCACACCCTTACTAAAAGCAAACTTAGAAAGAGCAGCCCATTCGCTATATTTCAATAGAAACACTACCCTCTGGGAGTTTCTCCCAGGAGATTGTGTAATGGTGCTTGTACCATCTTCCCACTCTAAATTATTGGCACATTGGCAAGGCCCGCACGAAATTAAGGAAAGAAAAGGACTCGATCATTTGGTTAAACAACCCAATCGTCAGCCGAGGTGAGTGAGTTTATCACATAAATCTGCTGAAACCATGAAAGGACAGGGATGTTGATCCTTTCTCCGACCAGCCTCGCTCCCTCTTCCTAAAACACCAGCCCCCTGTGGCTGCATGTTTTTCTTCCAAACAGATTCACAATCAGTGGTAATAATCAATAAGGACTGATCTCATTCAATTAGCTGGTCTTTTTTTTTTTTTTTTTTTTCTCATCTCTTATTCTGCATTCAGAAAAACACAACAGTATGGCTTTTACATTTTATAAGATATTCCAAAATATTTGTTTTTCTAAAGCTATAAATGCTTAACTCTCTTCTGTTGTTTTCCTATTATTTTCCCCTATTCTTGTGTAGGTTGCTCCCTTCATTTAACCCTGATAGTGACATTCAACAGCAAGCAGACACCCAGGATGATGAAAGCTGCAACTACTTCAGAGTCAGACCCACTAATTAGTAAGTATAAATTAAATAACCAAAACACCTGGTTATTTAGGCTAGGAGTCCAATGAAAAATTAAAGTTGGTTGGAACAAAAACTTGCAGCCAGAGGGGGTCCCCCAGGGTAGAGTTTGGGAACCACTGCATTAGAGTAATAGTGCATTAACAGTGGACTTTAGAAAGCCACATTGCATAGACATTACATTACAGTGACATTTTTTTGTGTTCATATTTTTATTTTATTTATCTGGAAGAGTCATTGATCTGATATACGGAAGGTTAAAAAAGGGTAAGATTGTAAAATGAAGACTTCCAGAATGCAGAAGAAACAAGAGCAGGTGATTTCCAGTGAGAGGCTAAAAACAATTTAGGGGCAATGGTTGCAGTCATTAAAAGCCTCCTCTGAGTGAAAGAAAAGTAAAGTAAGGAAAAAGAAGAGAAGGCCTAGGAAGAGGAGAACTTCATGGGGCAAAGGTTTGAGGAAAGAATGAATCGTAGAGATGGATTTAGCCACATAGCGTCAGAGAGCCACAGACTGAGGAACAGTGACTGACTTTGTTGCCTTCCTATTCCCAAAGAAAAACGGTTTCAAAAGCGTGTCTGGGAGTGCTTTTATTCCCACTTGTGTATACTAAGCAACAGTACAAAGCACTTACAGACATCAACAAGAAACCTCTTCTAGCATCATCAGATCATACACAGTGTTCATTGTCAGGAAGGAAAAGTATGGGCTTTGTGGTTATAAACCTAAGGTGGAAACACTATTGAAGAGCATTTAGGCTTACTTCTAAGTTCTTTTTGGAAAAGGATAGTTCACCTTCCCATAGAGTGTTTCCTAAAACTGTCTGTGATTCTCCAAAATGACCTCACTAGTGACTACAAAAAGAATTTCCTGCTCTAATGCATGCCTCACCTTTTCAAACACATTGTAACACTTTGGTGCAGTAGTTCCCCTGTTTATTTGCAGGGTGTGGTGGCTTTTGTGTTGAGTTTACATATTCTCTGTACACTCTTGTGCTAATCACTTTCAGAGATCAAAAGAGAATGATTAGCAAAAATAAACTGGCTTGATGTGTGCTTGTGTTTGTCTTGAAATGAAATGGCATCCCACTTTGCCTGCATTCTGTCTCTCTGTAATGATTTAGCTGCTTCTAGATTATCTGCCATTCCACTGAGATTATCTGCAGCCTTAACTAGTTTTGTTTTTTATATTCTTATCCATATCATTTTATGTATATTAAAAAGAACAGCGGCTCCTGCTCTGATCCCTGAGGGAAATTTCGACATCACCTAATTTTACTGAAGTTCCTCTCTTCATAATTTCATGTTTCCAGTGTTTTAAACTGATTTTTGCACCCATATACAAACTGCAACCTGAACTCCCACTTCTTTTAGGTTAATGGCTAACCTCTCATGTGGTACTTCATCAAAGCTTTCTAAACATCAAGATACAAAATATCATTTGCACCTCTCTGATCATGTGCTTTTGTTGCTTCCTCACAGAATATCTATAAAACATAATTTCTCCTATCTAAACCCATACTGACTGTTCACTCATATATGGAGGAGTATTTCAGACCAAATTCAAAAAATAAACACACAAATACATTTATTGTGAAATTTGACAGTAAATAAAAACAGCAATCCTATGTTTTTGTTGCTAATTTCTTTATGTATTTAATTATTTCTTAATGTATTTATTTCAGTGACACTGCACACAACATGAAATAGGGTTTGAAATGAGAACTGTTATTAAACTGTCAACAGGTGAAGAAAGAATTTAATGCATAAAGAAAAAAGCAAAAAAAAACCTATTTAATGACACACATATACTTATTTATGCTCGCACATCACTGCATTTTTATTTATTTATTGTCCGATTTCTCAATACATGCATTTGTGTATTTATCTATTTAATTTTGTCTGAAACTTTCCACCATAGTAGTACAACTGTTCTTGCCACATGATGCTTGATTTTGTTTTTTTAATGGAATCCTCGATCATTTTACCTGTTGTACTAGGGGGCTTTGCTCCCTGCTCGCTTCGCTTGCCAACCCCCTGGCCAGCACTACACGCTAGTCTCTTTGCGGTTTTGCCGCTCACATATGGGGATGTGAATGTACAATTTTAACAGATTTTCATTTCCATGTAAAGTTGTAGCGGGGCTACATAGTAGTAATAGTGTTGTTTGTGTTCGTACCACATGCGTCTTGTTTCCATCGTCCCGTTTACTGTTTGTGTGTGTCAGTGAATGCCGTCTCCGTAAAGGGGGATGGATGATGGAAGGAGACCGCAGCCCCAAACCTGGAAAACACTGGTTTTCAATCAATCAATTACATTCGTCACAGGACTATAAAAACAATCAAGAGGGAACGAAGAAAAAAGGAAAAAGGAGGAGAGAGAGAGAAGGAGACTTTCATTATACGACCACGAACCACCTGTACCTGCTGTATTCCACATCGCGAATTTCCATCCAGTTTGTTTTTCATTCCGCCGGACTTACTCCAACACCCTCATCACGAGAGGCCCCGGTGTCGGATCATTTTCCACCACCGCCGAGGATACACAGTGAGGCTGTTCCATTTTGTTCCGGGAATTACAAACACTCCATATATCGGTTAACCAGTCATCTGCATTCAGGACAATTGTTACTCGGACTCAAGTTCACGACCGTTCATTTCCGTGTCTCATTCATTTTTTTGGTATTTGTGTTGTTTGTTATATGTTACAAGGGCAAGGGAGGGGTTGTTATATTCATATAGGGATTTGTCACGGTGTTGCTTTGGTGGAGGGATATTTATAATTTGTTTAGCTTTTCTGTTTCATTTAATACAATTTATCAGTTTAAGTTCACATATCTGTTTTTCTTTTGTGCTTATTTACACCGTCGATTGTGGGGGAAAGGTTTAATTTGTTAAAGGTACGGCTTGATTAGATTCAACCTCAGCAATTAATCCAGGTCTTGGAAGTGTAGCTGCCGGCCGGGTAAGGGGTCGGCCATTACAAAGTGTTACATTTGCATCCACGTGACGTATAATTGCCTGTGATTGCATTTCATTTCTTTCTCTCTATTAAATAAAACAACTTTTTTGAATGTATAGCTCTGAGATTTGTTAATTGTCTTCCCAAAAGCTATTCTAACAGGAAACTGTTAACGTTTTAATACGAATGCTATATCAAGATCTCCTTTGGTGTTTAATGTTATCTGCTGGAGATGTACTACATTACCTTTCTTGGATACATTCTTCTTTCTACAGTAATTTGGCCTGTGGAAGACCGGACGGTGTTATAGTTGTAGATATTCTTCGGGATATTGTTGATATAAGTTGTTGTTTTCATCTTCTGCACCACCACCACCACCAACTGTTTCAGCATAGTCTATTGATACGTGTTTAACCATTTTGCAGTGTTACCGATCAACATTTTTGGCATAAATTTGTTTGTCTTCCTTATTTCTAGGTGCTGGAATTTCCTGTGCACTTATTTCTTCTGTTGATAACCCTTCGTGATGAAATTCTTCAATAAGATTTGGACATAATATGTCTTTAATTGGGAACTTAAAGTGAGGAAAATGTTAAAATTTATAAGAGCTGAGAGCTCAAGAAGTGTGTCTGACAAAAAGCATTCACAAGACTGAGAGGTGAGAGGACCGTGGTCTTGTTTGAAAATGGTTGTAAGTGTGATATGACTTGAAAGAATCTCATGTTAAAAGTCTCTGTCTCACGGGACTTCATTCCAAAAAGTCTCTTCAAAAGATCAAGTCACTATTTTAATATTTCAAGAGTGTTGAAGGTTATATTTTATGCTTACAGTATTTAGACTGTATCGGCTATAGATATCTCAATTTTAATCCTCAAACGGCGCATGCTGGGGGGCTTATGTTTTGAATGTGCTCTTTCTATGGGTATGTCAGAGAACTGGGACTTTGTGAAGTGGGTTCCAGCCTCACGTGGGGAGGCAAAACGGGGAGGGGGGGGGGGGGTGAGAGAAAGAGAGCAAGCTATCTCTAATCTAGCCTTTTAATCCTTATAGTTATAATTACCAATGTAACAATAGGGTGCATGGCAATAACCAGTGGGAAAATTGGAAATTAAGGTTAAAGCTGTCTCACTTTTGGTTAAGACTACAAAATGACATCAAAAATTCAGAATCAATGTCTCTAAGACGGGACAGTTAACTTTGTGAGCTGGAATGTTAAAGGCCTGAATCACGAATTAAAACAAAAGAAAGTATTCTCTTACCTAACAGGTCTAAACGCTAAAATAGTATTTTTATAGGAGACCCATTTATTAAGCAAGGATTAGTTCCGGCTGCAAAAAGACTGGACTGGCCAAATGTTCCATTCCAGCTTTACAAAAAAAACTAGAGGTGTAGGAATTCTTATACATAGAACAGCCTCATTTGTAGTATCAGATGTTGTAATTGATCCTGAAGGGAGATACATGATTGTCATGGGTAATTTATTCAATTGTAAAGTGATTTTGATAAATGTTTATGCACCCAATGTGGATGCTAGGGGCTTCATCCAAAATGTTTTTGCATCCATACCCAATGTGAACACTCATAAAATTATAATGGCTGGGGACTTTAATTGTGTTTTAAATCCAGACCTAGATAGGTCTCCTGCGACAGGGGTGATGACATCTAATACTGCAAAGACAATGACACAGTTTGTAACTGACCACAACTTATCAGACCCCTGGAGATTTCTAAACCCAAACTCATGAACATATTCCTTCTACTCACCAGTGCATCATTGCTACTCAAAAATGATTATTTCTTTATAGATAACCATTTCTTGCCTACGATTAAATCCTGCAAGTACGACGCTATTGTTATTTCCGACCATGCCCCTCTGATCTTGGAGCTGAAATCATTATGCCCCACATACTCATCTCACAGATGGCGTCTTAACCCACTTTTATTAGCAGACTTGCAGAATACCCGCGCTTCGCAGCGGAGAAGTACTGTGTTAAAGAAGCAATGAAAAAGAAAGGGAAAAATTTTTAAAAATAACGTAACATGATTGTCAATGTAATTGTTTTGTCACTGTTATGAGTGATGAGTGTTGCTGTCATATATATATAATATACACACACACACAACTATCGTATATGTTGAAGTTCTATTTAAATTTTAAATAGAAGGAATTTTTATTTAGTCGACAGAATATTATTCCGGAATAAATCAACTCAAGCCTTAAATAACTTATAATATTTTGCTCTCCATAAAAATATATCCTGTCTAAATTATACAAGTTAGAAATAAAGTAAATGTTAAAAGAACAAACATTCAAATTTCTTTACTCTTATGTAATTTTATATAAAAAATAAACTTAAATTTTAAATATCCCAAAAGATTTTGCTCTCCATGAAAATATATCCTGTCAAAATTATACAAATTCAAATATGAACATGGTGCATAACAAAACCTGGAAACATAAATAAAATTTGTTCTTTTCAGCAATAACAAATCAAATCATTCAGTTGTCTTTGCTCTTATGTCATTTTATCAGATTTGGAAGCCTGGCATCTTTTTTTGGCAACAAGTTCGTTTATGTTTGGTGTGAGGTTCTGTGTTGTGGAGATTCTTAGGATGGACTGCAGGTGCTCATCAGTGAGGCGATTCCTGTTTGCTGTTTTGTTAGTCTTCATGAGTGAGAAGAGCTTCTCACACAGATATGTGCTACCAAACAAGCACAAGGTTCGAGCCGCATGAAGACGGAGCTGGAGCATTTGTGCGGGAATGGAGTGAATAAACTGTGCGGGCCGTGCAGTACCGTACTTTGCCTTCAGTGTGCCATTACACTGCAGCTCAATCACCTCCATCTGAATCTGCACAGAAGCAGTTTCCACATCGACAGCAAATGGGTTGCGAAACAACACAAAATTCTTTTTTTGTTCTTCAAAGTCACCAAAGCACCGTGCGAACTCAGTGCGCTCAGTTTATGAACAAAGTGCGTATTTGGGAACACCGTAGTGTCGACTTGGTTCAACATTACTTGGCAACAGGGAAAGTGGGGCAAGTTGCACTGGTGCATTTGTGTCTCCCATAAAAGTAGCTTCACTTGAAATCACTTTGTGATTTTTGCACGGGTAAAAACGTCTGCTGAAGTGTCAGATTCTTCTTTAACTCTTCTGCTTTCTGTATCTTGTGCATTGCATTCAGGTCTTTCACGTTATCCTGATGTTTTGTCTCATAGTGCCGTTTTAGATTAAATTCTGTAATTACACCCACATTTGCTCCAGAAATGAGACACACGGGTTTACCGGCAATGTCAGTAAACATATACAAAGCCTCCCATCGGTTTTTAAAGGCTCTATATTCAGAATCAACTTTTCTCTTCAGCATCGTGTGGGCTAGCTTCGCAATAACTTGCAAAATCATAAGATAGACTTGATTAACGCGGTAAGTGTTCGGCAAGGCAGCTGAAGCGCTGCATTATGGGATCTGTAGTTTATTGTGTTACCAGCGCTTCATATACCCGGGCCATTAATAACAATAATACAGTATATAAAATGATCTTGCGGGCCGGATATAATTACACGCCGGGCCGGATGTGGCCCGCGGCCCTTGAGTTTGACACATATGGACTAAATAGAACTTGAAAAGATATATTTTTTCAAATGTGATTGCGCAATTCAGATAGAGTTGATGCGCACTACAGCCTGCATGCCTCAATAAGTCATCCTCCCCTCGCTCTTACTTTTTTACCGTTCATCTAATGAATACACTGAGTATGGCTTTACCAAAACAATCATTGATGGCGAATAAAGTATCCATTATTCGAGTATGTAGATCGGGGTATATATATATATATATATATATATATATATATATATATATATATACCCCCGCGTATCGCAGCGGAGAAGTAGTGTGTTAAAAAAGCTATGAAAAAGAAAAGGGAACATTTTAAAAATAACGTAACATGAATGTCAATATACAGTATTTGTTTTGTGAGTGAGCCTTCCACCCACACGGGAAGTTGGAGAATTAGTGATGAGTGAGTGAGTGAGTGAGGGCTTTGCCTTTTATTAGTATAGATGAGGACTTTACAGAATTTATATCAAAACAAATCAGTTTTTTTCTAGAGACAAATACATTCTCAGAGGTCTCTGCAGGAATACTCTGGGAAAGGCCTCTTAATACTCCTGAAGGCCTTCTTAAGAGGACAGATTATCTCATATCTTTCCCACAGAAATAAATTGGAAACCAAAAAGGTATCAAAGCTGTATCAAGAACATGCCAGGTGTCCAAGTGAGGCTCTTCATGGGCAAAGGCAGGCTCTGCATTCAGAACTCAACCTCTTAACAACCAAAGAAACTGAACAACTCATTTTTAAATCAAGACATCATTACTATGAACACAGAGAGAAAGCTAATAAGCTCTTAGCTCAATAAATCCACAAGCAAGGAGTTCACAATGCAATCCCAGCAATCACCAACACAAACAGAGAGAAAATCATTGACCATAAAAATATAATGCACACATTTAGAGACTGCTATAAACCCTTAGATTCTACTGAGTTTAAAGAAGACAACACACAATCTAATGCATTTCTGGATGCATTACCGATACCACAAATAGATACTCTTAGTGCAGAGGAATTGGATAAACCGTTGGCACTATCAGAATTACTAGATGCTATAAAGTCACTTCAGAGTGGGAAAGCAGCAGGCCCTGATGGCTACCCTGCCAAATTTTTATAAGAAACTCTCCACTCAGCTAGCTCCCCTTTTATTAGCAACATTGACAGAAGCTAGAGACAATAAAATTCTACCTCAAACATTTCGCCAAGCATTAATCACCGTCTTTCCTAAACAAAATAAGGACTTATTACAATGTGCATTATACACACCAATTTCACTTCTCAACAATGATGTTAAGATACTCTCCAATGTCCTAGCTAGAAGGATGGAGAAAGTGCTGCCTTCGGTAATATCACAAGATCAACCTGGATTTGTAAAGGCCGACACTTAGCGTCCAATCTTCGACACCTGTTTAATGTAATATATTCACCCGCAAAGTCAAACATCCCAGAGATATTATTATCCTTGGATGCAGAAAAAGCATTTGATATGATTGAATGGAACTACCTTTTCACTACATTGGAGAAATTTGGGTTTGGCCCAAATATTTGTGCTTGAATCAAATTACTGTATACCAACACAGAAGCTTCAGTTTGTTTTAACAACATTAATTCAGACTTTAAACTAGAATGTGGTACCAGACAAGGATGCCCCCTGTCACCTCTACTTTTTGCAATCACCATTGAGCCACTGGCAGTTCATTGTCGAAATGCTTATGAGGTAAAGGGGATTATCAGAGAAGGACTTGAACAGAAGATTATTCTAAATGCAGATGATACTGTATATATCAAACCCACAAAATACTGTGCCTGCAGTCCTAACAGCACTAACAGAACTTCAAAAGATTTCTGGTCTTACAATTAATCTGAACAAAAGTGTGCTCTTTCCAGTGAATTCTCAAGCGCACAATATTAGATTGGATACCTTCCCTTTTATCATTGCAGATCAGTTTAAATATCTAGGGGTAAACGTCACAAGTAAACATAAAGCTCTTTATCAACAAAATTTCACCGTCTGTATGGAAAAAATTAAGCAAGATTGCATAGATGGTCAACCCTTCATCTCACTCTAGCTGGAAGAATTAACATTGTTAAGATGAATATCCTTCCTAAGCTTCTCTTTAGAACATTCCAATATACATTAATAAATCATTTTTTAAGAAATTTGATTCAACCATAACCACATTTATTTGGAATTCAAAACATCCACGTATCCAAAGAGCGACCCTACAAAGACAAAAGGCAGAAGATGGCATGGCTCTATCTAACTTTCAATTTTATTACTGGGCAGCAAACATACAAACTATAAAAACCTGGACATAGACACAAATAGATGAACATACACAGGCTTGGTCTGCAATAGAAATAAAATCCTGCAGTTTATTTACATTCTTTGCTTTGTGCCCAAATAAATGCAAGTTATTGCCAATATACTAACCACCCAATTGTACTTCACTCACTCAGAATATGAAACCAATGTAGGAAGCATTTTAAGATAGAGAATCTTTTATCGGTGGCACCTCTGCATGAGAACCACCTTTTTTAACCCTTGTAAACATATGCAGTTTTTAATATCTGGAAAGCAGTTGGGATTAAATCACTTAGAGATCTTTACATAGACAACGTCTTTGCATCCTATGAACAATTACACTCCAAATGTAACTTTCTAGCAACACATGTCTTTCACTATCTTCAAATCAGAGACTTTGTTAAACAGAAACTGCCCGATTTTCCTCACCTCCCTCCTCCCTCTATGCTGGAAAAAATATTGCTCAGTTTCGAGGACTTAGATAGCATTTATGTAATATATAAAACCATTTTACAATCCCTCCCTTTCAAAGATCCAATTGGACAGTGGGAAAAGGATCTCTCACTCAACATATCAGAAAAGGAGTGGAAGGTAACAATGCAGAGAATTCACTTGAGCTCCATATGCGCAAAGCATACAATTATCCAACTCAAAATTATATATCGAGCACATCTATCTCGTTTAAAATTGTCCAAAATGTTTTCAAGGCAAGATCCAACCTGCGAACGCTGCATTGGAGCTCCAGCCTAACTGGGTCACATGTTTTGGGCCTGCACCAAATTAACATCATTCTGGACCAAAATCTTTAAATGCCTTTCAGACAGCCTTGGTGTCACAATCTCTACTAACCCATTAACAGCTGTGTTTTGTGTTCTTCCAGATGGGCTTAAAGTGGAGAAGGACAAACAAACTGTGATTGCCTTCACTACACTATTGGCACGCAGACTTATTTTGCTAATCTGGAAGAATCCTAACTCACCTCTTTTAAATCTGTGGGTAACTGATGTTTTATATCTGTGCAGAAATTTTTCAAAACCTGGCAGGATCTAATAAATAACATTTTAGAATAAGCTTTTAAAGCACCGAGGAAGCAGATTCTCTCCTCTTTTCTTTTTCTTCTCCATTTATCTTTATTCACTTATTAATTCATCTATTTACTTATTTTTACTAGCTTTAAGTTTTATTCTTTCTCAGGATGGGGGTTGATTTGTGTTCAATCCTATTTTTGTAAAATTGATCTATTTGTATGGAATGTTGTGTGATTTCAATAAAATCAATAAAATTAAAAAAAAAAGATTTTTTTTTATTATAATAGAGAGACATGTTAAACTTCTGACATAAAAGAGTCTGGATTTGCTTGTTCACTTTTTTACATAATCTCTCTATATAAAATAGAATGTCTGTCTGTTTGTACTTTGTATGTTCTGTATATGTCTCAGAGGACGAAAGGACATCCTGTTCAGGATGGAGATGGATCCCTTACGGGGCCAGGATTCCATAACGGAGGGAGGGACTAAGTGCTGGCAATACCCAGCCAGGATGCCTTATGATTCCAGTCCTGAGTGGGATGCCTGAAGGCTACAGGAACCAATAAGGAAGGATGGTAGGGTCAATTCATCTCTCACTACACTAGGTGGCAGTGTCCCTCGTATAGAATCCCAGTTTGAACACTCATAGAGCTGTATGGTAGTTGGAGTCTGAAAATACAGCCTTGTAGGGATCCATGGGTGATGACAGAGGTCGCTGCCGAGGGAGAATGTCAATGGCTTTCTTATGACCTAGAAGTACTTCCAAATGGCCACATCATGACATTACTTACCCAGGCAATGCTACATGCTGCTCCGATCTATGGCAATATAAAATGGAGTATCACGGGCTTTTGTAAGGGGGTGGTTGTGTCACGGGAGGCTTGCTCAAGAATGGTAGTGCAATGCAACATGGAGTACAATTAAAGGGCTGTTGTTTTACTCTCCTGCTGTGTCAACGTTTCTTCATAATTTAAGCCCTATGAACTGTCTACCTTGGACTAAGCTTTGCCGAGTATTCTGGAATCTAATCAGACATGTAAAGATACACCAATTCTGGAGTCCAATCAGACCCAAAAAGAACAAATTTACAACTCACAAGAACAGAGAGATTGACAGAGAGGTAGTTGGAACTGGTAACAGTAACAACATTGTCACAATTTAAGAACACTTTGTTTTCTTTATTTAAACCATTCTATAAATATACCCTGCAAGTGCTGTGCTGGACCTTTCTCCGGCCAGGAAGCCGTAATGGAAGGACAGCATGGTAGGACACATAACCTAGCCAGGATGGGGCTGAAACAACATCCCATTCAAAAAGAAAGATTAGTGGATAGTATGGTGGAACCAGTGTATCAAGAGCAGTTCTTCCTAGATGGCAATGCCCTGCTGATGTAGACCCAGTATAGACACCCGCAGGGATTCATGGGTGCCGTTTTCCTTAGGGACAACCCTATTGGGGTCCTTCGGTGAGGCCAGCAGCCGCTGCAGGGAGAAGGACTCCCTGTTGCAAAAAGCTTTCATCTAACACAGCAGTGCTTCCATCATTCTGTGCCCTGGTACCAGAAGTACTTCCAGGTCCAGCCAGCTGTCCAGCCTTCTCCAGTGTGTCAAAGTTGGCAAAGCTCACCGAGAAGAGGAAAATAAGGAGTGTTACTTGGGTGTTCTGGGGAAAAAAAGCATGTAAATAGGCACTGTTGTGAAATGAAAATGTTTATTTTGTACCCTGGGTTGTTTTGGTGTGGTGTGTTTGGGGTTTTGGGCCTCAGTAGCACCTCCTGTCTTTTACAACCCAGACAATGTTTTGCACTTAGTGGCACAACATTTGTTAGTCTGTATCATTAGTTTATAAGTCAATTTGCCCTGTATGAGTGAGCGTTGGTGCGTATATATTGTGAATGGGCCTAGTGATGGACTTATACTATCTCCACAGTAATTTCCTGCTTTGTTCTGGATGATGCCTTGATAGACTTTGATTTGGATAACAAGGTGGTGGCGCAGTGGTAGTGCTGCTGCTTTGCAGTAAGGAGGCTGTGGAAGATTGTGGGTTCGCTTCTCAGTTCCTCCCTGTGTGGATAGCGCTTTGAGTACTGAGAAAAGTGCTATATAAATGTAATGAAATTATTAATTATGCAAAATTAATGAATAAAAACACTTGTAAGTGATGATTCTCAAAATTGCACAAATCAGTATAATCAACAGTATTGTGCTTTAGTGTGAGGACAGTTAACAACCTTCTTTTGATTAATCCTGATACTGCATCATCCTTTTCTTGTCATGGAATTGTGTCATGGAAGTGCCTGTTTGTTTTCTTTTGTAAATGCAGTAGAATGAAGTTCCCTTCAACACAACTGGTTCCAAGTGTTATGATATCTTCTGTCATTTGCTCCCAGTCTTTTTTTGTATATTGTTGTTTTTAATAACTAAAATATACAAGCTAATCGTCCAACTCTAAAGCAATGGGTGTGATCACCTAGCCTCGCCTTGCTTATGCAAATGGAGAAAGCAGGCTTCTGGATGCTTTGATCTAAAAGGCACACTTAGATAAAAAATTAGTTCAAACGTTTGTAATAAGGAACGTTATCTTTCGGGTAACATTTGTGCTGAACACTGAGTTGTCACTACCATGACATACTACAATAAGTCGGAATGTGTGCTGGCCTTCCAGTGACTCATCCCAGGAGCAGAGAGTGGCTGATGGTGTTGCCCTACCATCTTGTCACTTTGGTAGCTGACTTAGGAATGGTGTATAATTTCTCACTGATTCTTGTGAACAATATGATGACCTTCAGCTAGTAGCAGCAGTTTGGAGTCTCTGGTTCTGAGCTCTGTGAACTGAGCTGTTACATGTGAACCTGTCCTTCAACACTAAATTTTAAGTGACAGTAACATTGAAGTCAATGCTGAAGGAATGCTAAATGCATTTTTTTATTATGGTACTTAATCATGTATGTTGTTTAAGTTACGCATTGCTATTAGTTACTATATACATTTTTGCAGGTATTATTTGCTTTTTTACCAAATGTCAATTATAATGCTCACCATATTGTCATGATTTGTTTGCATTAGTGAGGCTGAAATTGATCTGTTTTACATTGTGCTTAGAGCATTTTCTGTGTTCATGCATGTTAATATTGTATTCTGTTCGTCCATTGTAGCTGTAGATTTATGTATATTTTCTCTCAGCCTGTGCTCATTGAAGAGCGCTACACAAAAAAACAAATTGAACTGAAAGGTGAGTTGAAGGCAAGTTCAAGAAATAAATTCCATTGCCTTTGTGATCATACAGCAACTAAACTGAAGCTGAACAACACCCAATAATTGCTTCCGATTTTTAGCTTTACTTTAGATGTCAAACCCCATTTTGTAATCTAAAGTACTCTTGAAGTAATTAATGTGGGTTTTTATGTGTTACTTCTTGTCCATCCAGTCCTGATCCTGTACTCCTCATGCATTACCAAGGATTTTGTTCACTGTTCGACTGGGTGCGGGAGTGACAGGTCTACTACTTGGGAAAATTTGAGGTGCCAACCGGGTTGTCTGCAGGCCGAACAAAAACAAAACAAAAGAAAACACTCATTGGTTTACTTCCCGTTATGCGTGGCATTCAAGAAAAAAGAACAGTTTATTGGACTAGATCAGGGCTCTCCAACACGTCGCTCGTGAGCTAACAGTAGCTCGCAACCCCTTTCCAAGTAACTTGCCAAAGGGTTAATGAATCCTACATAAATTTGTAAACTTGATTAGTCAAATTAGGGGTGGGCGATCTTTCCAAAAAATCATATCACAATCCTTTTAACACAAAATGACGATCCACAATCTGAATTGCAATCTATCTTATCAATGTGGCATACACTTAAGAGAATATCCGGACTCAAACTCATCAAGACCTAAGTAACACTTTATTTTAAATATCAAACAAAGTTGAATTCAATTGTTCTCTCGTTCTCTTGCTAAGCAGAGTTAAGGAACATGCCCCGAAACTGGTGAGTGACTGAGGAAGGCCCCTCTCCTCAGCCTGCTGCCTTTTTCTTGGATTCGCGCAAATAAATCGGTACCACAAGCTAACTATGATACATAGCGAAATGAGTGAAGTCGTAAAATCAACCGTAATGTTCAAACAAATTATAAAAAAACCCTGATCTAAATCCGTTAACTAGTTCTCTAATGAAAAGCGGACAGTCATACAGACAGACATTGGATTTTATATATTATATATTAGTGAACCTTCAAAATATTGTGCAGTTAAAGTTTCAACAGCATTCTCAGCATTTCTGGAGCTTAGTAGAGCCAGATAACCATAAGAATCTTCACCAAGCACCTCTGAAAATGTCGGCTTTGTTTGGGTCTACATACCTCTGTAAGTTTGCCTTTTCTGACATGAATGTCATGAAATCAAAGTTCAGAACAAGACTGACAGATGAACATTTAAATGACTCCATAAGAGTGAACCTAAGTGGCTACACTCCACCATACACCTCTCTTATTGACTCCATGCAGTGCCAGTCATCTCACTAACTAAAAAACACATCGCACATGCAACTGGACTTGTGAATACTCTTGAGAAGTGAAACAGTGAGATGTAACAAAATGACAAATGAATAAGTAATATCTGCATTTGTAATTGCATTGTTTTGTTTTGACAGGATTCATGTTTTAATTCAATAGTGTGAGATACACTAGAAAATGCATACAGACATACAAAATGCACTTGCAGGTGATGTTTTAATGCAAAATGTGACTTGTGGACACCAACATTTTGTAAATGTTCAGGCAAAACAAGCTTATTCAGTTTGTTTGGGTTGAAATAAGCTATGAGAATAAACGTTAGAAAACATGAGTAGCTCTCGGCCATTTTCATTTTGTAAAAGTAGCTCTCAGGGGAAAAAAGGTTGGAGACCCCTGGACTAGATAGCCAAGGTCAGATTGCTAGCGAAGCTCCCTCTGGCGGGTCGCTCAAGCCAGTGATGACACCTCCTTCTGGATTGCGCAGGTTTTTATGGCAGCTGAACCACAAGGGGAGGGGTCAATGGCCCTCACTAGGCAGCTTTCGGCTCTGTGGAGAAAGAAGGAGATGACAGTATTAGTGCCCCCTTCGAAACATCCTCCAACATGCATGTGTCCTAACTGTTAACTTGAGCCTTCTTGCCAAGCAAGTTAATGCTTTTTATGTATCCTAATATTTTAACACTAGAATTACAAGAGCCTACAAAAAAACTCGTAGATCCGTCCCACCTTAAAACTCTTCACACCTCTCCGTCAGCGTCTTTTGTCCTTTAAATGTGTTGATAAGCAGCAAACAGCAAGCAGCCTGCTATCACATCCCCCCACCCTGCACAGTTTTCTCAGCTCAAGTCTGTTTACCTGTGTGTCAGTTGCTTAGAGAGTGAGAAGTCAAGCAAAATGACACCTTTTATAAATATTATATCGTTATTTGGAACATATGCATTTCATGTGTGTTCCATTTCTACAATGATATATGTAAACACATTGTTAAAACAGAAATGTTTTTTATGTTTTAGTAATAATTGACAAAATGTAGACATGAAGTGTATAATGTGTGAAGCCTGAATTCCAAATATCAAAGAAACACTTTCACAAAAGGTACAAATATAACAGAACAAGTACGCTTCTATTCAAGAATATAACTACAGAAAAAAAACATGCGTTAGGGTGCGACATTGACACACCTTTACTATGACTGCTTTGGTGGCGCAACAGTGTTGACTGGTAATCGAAACTTCACAGGTTCGGTCCCGGACGAGTCCGTTTTGAGAAGTGAGCTGCACATATTCTTACTATTTTAGAATAAAAACATACATTTGATTCCAGTCTGCAACAGCCGGTGTAATTTATGATACTTGTAACAGTTAGCTTTGTTTTTTTTTTAATTCAGTTTTATTCTCTCAGCCATGTTCACGATCCCAACTACCCCACCTGCATTTGACACTGCTGTTTTCACATGGCCTCGGCTGTAACGGGGCTTGTCACTTCACCTGTAGAGCACAAAGCCCGAAACGATCTGTCCGAGCTTAAGTTAATGATCGCTGCAATGGCCACAGCCACCGCTCAAGACATAAAGAAGCTCAAGAAAGATATAAAGAAAGAAATAAATGGTAGGCTCAATGCAAACGAGAAGCTGCGGCAGGAGCTGCAGGAGCTGTGGCAGTATAATAAAGACCTGGAGAAATGTGTATATAATTGCTTTGAGGCAGCCTTTAAAAGTATGCTGGAAAAAATTGAGGAACACGGTTAGGAAAATGCGTCTAAGTTTGAGGAAAAACTGAGAGCACTTGGCGATCAGTTGGAAGACGTTAAGCAAACATTCACAACTGTGGATGGGAAAGCAACGGCTGCAAATTCCGAATGCAAAAAACTTGGAGACAGACTTGCTGCAATGGAAGATGGATGCAGAAGGAATAATATTATAATCGAAGGTCTCCCAGAGAATCGTGAAAGTCCAAACCCAGTGAAATTCATACCTGGGCTATTCTCTAAAATAATTGGAGAGGACTGTAAATCTGACACTGAAATAGCAGCAGCTTACCGCTTATGGGGATCAAATACCTCTAAACCAAGAAGTCTTATCATGCACTTCGAGAAATTACAATTTAAATTACATGTAATGTCACTTCTCAAACAGAAACAAGAGATTATATTTGAAAATAACCACATTCGCATTTTCCCAGATTTCTCACCCTCAACAGCTGCTAAGCATTCAGCTTTTCACAAAATTAAACAGTGCTTACGGAAAGCTGAGATCAGATACAGCCTCTTGTATCCTACCAAACTGAAAGTGGACATTCCAGGCAAGCTCTACATCTTTACCATTATGGAGGAAGCATAAAAAGAGTTAAGAAAGCTGATTCCAACACTTTTTTGAAATACGATTGTGAGTCTCATCCTGTCATGGCATGTCAAAGAAGATATTGCCAGTTGCTTGATCCGCTTGCAATAATACTGGTTCTGTAACTATATCATTTTCCCTTCTTGGACACTTTTTGTTTACGCTTTAATTACAATTATATGCACATTATATGAGCATGTTGAAGAAATTAATAAATTCTTTTTTCTTTACTCTTCTAAAGAAGACTGTTTAACATCATACCCTTGGTTTATTGTTATTGTTAATATCATATTAGGGTTTACTATGCTTATCCAGGGCCAGTTTTTAACACCATTCCCTGGGCTTACTATTTTACTATATCAAGATTTTATGGTTATAGTAATTAGACTGTATTGGCAACAGATATCTCAATTTTATCCCTCATATGCTGCTGCTGGGGGATTTGTTTTGTGTTGGACATGCTCTGTCTCTAGGCATGTCAGAGAACTGGGACTTTGTGAAGTGGGGTCCAGCCTCACGTGGGGAGGCACAACAGGGGTGTTGGGGGAACTACGGAGAGAAAGAAAGAGAGCAAGCTATCTCTAATCTATCTTTTTAATCATTGTAATTATAAATGCCAACATAACAATAGCCTTCAGGGCAATAACTCCTGGGAAAATTGGAAATTAAGGTCAAAGCTGCCTTATTTTCAGTTAAGATTAAAAAAAGCTCAGAAGCAATATCTCAAAGACTGGACTTTGTGAGCTGGAATGTTAGAGGTCTGAATCATGAATTAAAGAGAAAGAAAGTATTCTCTCACCAAACAGGTCTAAACACTAAAATAATATTTTACAGGAGACCCACTTATTAAGCAAGGATCTGTTTTGGCTTCACAAAAACTGGACTGGCCAAATATTCCATTTCAGCTTTACAAAGAAAACTAGAGGTGTGGGAATTCTTACACATAGAACAGTCTCATTTGTAGTATCAGATGTAGTATCTGATCCAGAGGGGAGATATGTGATTGTCATAGGTAATTTATTTAACTGTAAAGTGATTTTAATAAATATTTATGCACCCAATGTTGATGATATGGAATTCAAGCAAAATGTATTTACATCCATTCCCAGTGTAAACACTCCATTATTTTGTGAAGTCATTGCTTTGTCATTTTGTAGACTGCATATTTTTTAAGTGCAGAAACATTTCTTGGCTTTGACCATATTGTCACCTTCAATGGCGTAAGTTGTTGGCACCTGACTCACCGAATTGTCAGTATCCTAGCTTTGAGTCTGCTCGATTACAAGCCTGGGTTTGAGAAGATAGCCAAGTGATAAAAGTTCACACTTCTTTGTTTAGCTTTCTAAGTACACCTTTTTTCCCTTATTTGTTTTTGTATTATGACACACTTCTTTATACATTTCCTTTGGTATTCTAACCTCTGTTGTTTCTGATGTAACTTTTTAATTTACCTTAAAAAAAGTCCTTCATTTCCTAGTCAAATTACTATTCATTTAGTCCTTTGAACTTGCCATTTAACATACTGGCCACAATAGGTGGGAGAATTTAACATCAGAATAAGTGAGCTAGGGAACTGCTTCCAAGTAGTGGACAGATTCTACAGAAAGGGCCTGGGAATACTTTGCTTTGCTCTTACTGTCCACAGCTTCTTTAAATTCTGTCTTTGATAAAGTGGAGTCTATTAGGAAAGCCTCCTCTTTACTAAGGTTAAGAAGAGCCATACCATGTCAATTAAAAATATTACATTGAAGAGGGAAAGTTTTGAGTTTTCTGAATAGAATTCAAATAAGTCTTTATAAAAAATAAAATCTGTGCGATTGATTTATTTTTGATGTTCAAAATGAAAGTAAAGGAGTCACATTTCTAAAACCTAAGTGCCAATAATTTACAAGGTTTGACCCCTGGATATATAGATTCTCAATTGTGTATAATAGACTTCAAATTCATTTCTTTGTAGAAGCAGAGAATTTAATTTCTCTCCAGTATGAGTTATTAGAGATTTATGCCTAGGATCACACACATGAGCATGTGCATTCTGTAAAGATGAGAGATGTGATTCCAGCTCAGTGATCTTTTGTCATTTCAAAAAAGCCAATCACATGACAAAAGGACAAGATAGCACCTTTTATTTCTAACCATTTTTCATATACCTAACCAGACAATTACAGGATCACCCATGAAGCCTGAATAGATGGATAGATATTTATAGCAAAAGTTGGCATTCTTAAGTAAAGATTTACTAAAATGGTGTTGACTGGACCAGGGGTGGGACAGCAGAAGAAGAAGAAGCATCTCTCCTCTGCATATGTCCAAACCAACGCAATCTCGCCTCTCTGACTTTGTCTCCCAACCGTCCAACTTGAGCTGACCCTCTAATGTACTCATTTCTAATCCTATCCATCCTCGTCACACCCAGTGCAAATCTTAGCATCTTCAACTCTGCTACCTCCAGCTCTGTCTCCTGCTTTCTGGTCAGTGCCACCATCTCCAACCCATATAACATAGCTGGTCTCACTACTGTCCTGTAGACCTTCCCTTTCACTCTTGCTGATAACTGTCTGTCACAAATTACTCCTGACACTCTTCTCACTTATTCCACCCTGCCTGCACTCTCTTTTTCACCTCTCTTCCATAATCCCCATTACTATGTACTGTTGATCTCAAGTATTTAAACTCATCCACCTTCGCCAACTCTACTCCTTGCATCCTCACCATTCCACTGACCTCCCTCTCATTTACACACATGTATTCTGTCTTGTTCCTACTGACCTTCATTCCTCTCCTCTCTAGAGCATATCTCCAACTCTCCAGGGTCTCCTCAACCTGCTCCCTACTATCGCTACAGATCACAATGTCATCAGCAAACATCACAGTCCACAGGGGCTCCTGTCTAATCTCGTCTGTCAACCTGTCCATCACCATTGCAAATAAGAAAGAGCTCAGAGCCGATCCCTGATGTAACCCCACCTCCAACTTGAATGCATCCATCACTCCTACCACAGACCTCACCACTATCACACTTCCCTCGTACATATCCTGTACAACTCTTACGTACTTCTCTGCCACTCCGGACTTCCTCATACAATACCACAGCTCCTCTCGAGGCACCCTGCCATATGCTTTCTCCAGGTCCACAAAGACGCAATGCAACTCCTTCTGGCTTTCTTTAAACTTCTCCATCAACATCCTCAGAGCAAACATTGCATCTGTGGTGCTCTTTCTTGGCATGAAACCATACTGCTGCTCACTAATCATCACCTCACTTCTTAACCTAGCTTCCACTACTCTTTCCCATAGCTTCATGCTGTGGTTCATCAATTTTATTTCCCTGTAGGTACTCCAGTCCTGCACACCCCCCTTATTCTTAAATATCTGCACCAGTACACTTCTTCTCCACTTCTCAGGCATCCTCTCATTTTCCAAGATTCCATTAAACAATCTAGTTAAAAACTCCACTGCCATCTCTCTTAAACATCTCCATGCTTCCACAGGTATGTCATCTGGACCAATGGCTTTTCCATTCTTCATCCTCTTCATAGCTGTCCTTACTTCCTCCTTGCTAATCCGTTGCACTTCCTGATTCACTATCTTCATATCATCCAACCTCTTCTCTCTCTCGTTCTCTTCATTTATAAGCCTCTCAAAGTACGCTTTCCATCTGCTCAACACACTCTTCTCGCTCGTGAGTACGTTTCCATCTTTATCCTTTATTACCCTAACCTGCTGCAAATCTTTCTCAGCTCAGTCCCTCTGTCTAGCCAATTGGTACAGGTCTTTTTCTCCCTCCTTAGTGTCCAACCTCTCATAGAACTCATCATACGCCTTTTCTTTATCCTTCACCTTGTGCCTTATCTCATTGTACTTTTCTACTTTCTGCATCTCTCTGACTATCCCACTTCTTCTTTGCCATCCTCTTCCTCTGTATACTCTCCTGTACTTCCTCATTCCACCATCAGGTTTCCTTTTCCTCCTTCCTCTTTCCTGATGTCACGCCAAGCACCCTTCTTGCTGTCACCCTTACTACATCTGCTGTAGTTTCCCAGCTGTCTGGTAACTGTTTACTGCCATCCAGTGCCTGTATCACCTCCTCCTGAGGATTTAAGGATGATATAGCATATATAACGTGAAAAATTTATACAGAAGGGGATCCATTAAAGAGTTTGAATCTGCCCTAAGAATCTACAAAATCTATAAAAATAAAACTGTAATACCCCCGTCTGTCTTTTGAATTTCATATTATTTATCCATCTTGCACACAAAAGACCTAACTTCCACCCACAGATCAAATCTTTTCTGTGTCTTTGTCTGTTCAAAAGCCATAAAAAAACCAATTTTAATGATATATTGCATGTAGGTTTCCATCATTCCAAATTAAAATATAGGGCATAAAGCATTTTAGTTGCATGTGGGGAATATAATGGAGGGGCAACCCAAAAACCGAACATGATTAATAAAACTGTGCAAGCATAATTAAACTGAACCAACTAAAAATGCAGGCTACATGGCATCTCAAAAATGTATTAAGAAGGGTGGTGGTAATGGGGGAGAGAGCAAAGGATGCATCACTCCAAAATGGCTGTGTTGAAGTTCATGAAATTTCACATATATATTACTGTTGATACAACTTCATATTTTGAAGTGTGGCAGGTTGCATTATGCTGTTGAAAGAGGCCACTGCTATTGTGAAATACTGTTGCCATGAAGGGGTGCACATAGTTTGCAACAAACTTTAGGTAGGTGGTAGGTGTCAAAATAATATTCACATCAATCCAGGATCCAGCCTTTTCCAGAACAACATTACTCAGAGCATCACTCTGCTTCCACTGGTTTACCTTCTTCCTATAGTACATCCTGCTGCGGTTTTTTCCCCAGGTAAACGACACCTACCATATACACCCTGATGTCAACACGATCTAAAAGAAAACTTATTTCAACACACCAGGCCACCTTCTTCCATTGCTCCACAGCCCAGCTCTGATGTTCATGTGCCCATTGTAGGCACTTTCAGCAGTGGACAGGGGTCGGTATGGGAACTCTGACCAGTCTGCAGCTATACAGCCCCATACACAGCAAGCTGCGATGCACTGTGTGTTCTGACACCTTTGTCTCATGGCCAGCATTAAGTTTTTCAGCAATTTGTGCTACTTGGATGTGGCACTAGATGCCCCTGCTCTGCTGCCAGGCTGTTCTCCTGTAAATGGAAAAGTCATCTTGGATAAAAGAGCGTTGAATTCGTTGGATGAAAAAATTTGCTCATCAGATTGGATGGCCAGCAAAGACTTCACTATAGGAAACCCAGAAGCAAGGAGAAGGTCAAGGCCAAGTCTCCAAGACTATGACTTTGCCTTTGACTTTTTCTTACAATTTAATCTCGTCCACTGTCAACTGGCCATAGTTTATCAATGAGTTAATGGACAAATATTGGTGGTTTCCATTTATGTTTAATCAGTTTTAACAGATTTGTATTTGTATGGTCAAAGTCACTCAGATCCTCACTTGCTGCCTAATATAAACCACTTCTTAACAGTTGCCATTATTGAGGTAACAGTGTTATTCACTACAGCTATCAGTGATTTTAATGTTGTGGTTGATTGATGTATTATCAGCAACAAAGTACCAGGATGGTAGATATAAATACCCAAGTTCAAAAATGTCTTATGCAATGGTGAAAGAGGAAACAAAGATAGCCATCATAAACCCTGGAATAGTCACAGAAGAGAAAAAGCCTTCTGAGAGACAGAGTAAAGATAGAAGTACTGTTTACTGAGAGAATATGATGAATTGATGTTTTAGTGCATTATGAAACAGTATCTTTTCTGGGGTTTTAGGTTTTTTTTTTTATTATTTTAATTATTTTTATCACAATGCCATATTTTGATTGTTTCACTTGGGGTGCTGCTCCTATTTTGAGTGTTTTTTGGGAAGCTGCTGCATATGGTTGTTGATGGTGACATTATTTGCTAGCCGCATGTTTGGACACTGATGCAATGCATAGCATCAAACAATGATTTTTTTAAACGAAAAACGTGAATCTCTCTAAAGGGTTTTTTGGGGTTTAGAACCTTTTTAAAATAAGAAATGAAGCTTCCTAGAACCTTGTTCATAATGTTGTATGTGTTTACCTGTGATTATTTCTGGAGCTTCATAATACAAACCACATCGCTAAAGTGAATTCAATTTATGACTCTCATTCACGTCACCAGAGAGGAGTGCAGTACATTTATTAAAAAATTCAACAAGCCGCATATTTTTTACAGAAAGACACACTTAAACACACCATTGTGCACATTAATTTGTTTTCTACACAGCAAAAACTTGACAGACTAAAAGCCACCACTTCCAAACTCCTGCACCTTGGCCCTCAAATTACATAGAAGTCCCCTGATCCTAGTTGAGGATACACACACTTTCAGTGATTTTTGTTTTCACCAGGCATCTTTATTTAAATACTATATGACAGGTGGACATATTCATAATTAATGCCAAAAAAAGTTTCCAGAGAACTAAACTCTTTTCCTCCTTTGCAAAAGGCTCAAATTTTGCTGAAAGCAGAAGTTCTTTTGTGATTGTTTCGCTTTGAATTTGATTTTGTGTGAGTCATTTTGCTCCTCAGTAGCTAGGGTAAGAAAGTGAGTAAGTCAGGTTTTGTAACATATTTTCTGACTACCTCCAAGGTTTGTGTATTTTGGTTTTATGATCATTTTTCATTTGATTTCTAATGTTTTCTGACCTGTACTAAACAACACCTTTTCCTGCTATGTTTGCTCCCCTCTTTTTCTGACCATTACCTTCTCTTCAAAATGATATCTTTGATCTCTGGGAGATCATAACAGTGCCAAGTAGCCTGAAAATTACTGATGACCTCATGTGTCTGTCTTGGGTCATAAACCACTTATTAAGCTGCTTTGGGTAAAGTTGTCTGCCAATAATAATAAAGCAATAATCAAATGGGTGAAGAAATAATAAATGCCTTTGTTAAACATGACTACAGTTACACAGTGCCATTAATGATTTATTTCTTTCAGCTCTTTGTACTGTCCTTCTCTTTGCATTTTTCTTGAAAGAAAACGTGTAGGGTAGGTGATTTTTACATCCTGAAATGCTGGAAATAGTTCTGAAAAGGATGAGCATTATCATGACATTTTATCAGATAGATAAAGTGTTGATAAAGTGAGGACCAGGGTCAAAATGTAACTTTTCAATTTTCTTCTGAACAGGAAGCTGTAGCTTATACATCTTATTTCAGGAATTATGTAATGAGACCTATTATGCAGTTAACTGTGTCACAGTCTGTTCCAGACATACCTGCTGTTAAAGCCATAATGCATGTGGTTACTATTTCAAATTTATTAGGTAAGTCTCCAGAAACTTGCTTTGTATTGTTTATTTAGCATGTTTATATGAAAGGGTGCATCATTAAACCGCATCACAGTGTTACAGAATTGGTAATCTTATGGCAACATGGTTACTTGGATACCAAGATTATGGTGTAACCTCATGAGAATTACTTTCCATGTCAGTTTAGAACACAACACTACCAAAGTTTTTAGCAAACTGCACAAGCCCATCTAGCTTCTTGTATGGGAGACACATGTTTTTTATGCAGCCTGTACATTTCATGTATCCAGTAACTGCTATTTAAACACAAGTTTTATAGCATGAGGCAAGTGAATCCCAGTGCAATCAGTAAGTGGGGAATTACCTTTTTATGTTTCATGTACTGCTTCAGAATATGTCACTTACCAGTGAGAGAACTTCACGTGAAAGAGTAAAAAATACCATGAAGACAAAAAAAAAAAAACAAAACAAACAAAAACTCAATGAGTAGTTTAATCTATTAGTTGGTCATATATATTGAAATTTGGTTGTTCATGCCTCTGTGTATTAAATGGTGACAGCCACACCTTTGTGCCACTTTGTACACACTTATGGCTAATCCTCTCAATGTTATATTTTAGATGGTCCCAGAACTCTATTTTAATCCTTTTGATTCATCTGACCTTAGTGTGCAATTCTAAACATTTAAAATAAGCTTTGTTTATTAAAATTGGTGCCAGTGACTGAAACCATCTGCTCTTTATCATTTAGTTTCTTACTCAAGAAATAATTAACCAAATAAAGTTAATACTTTACTTAAGGAGGAATTTGTTTTAAAAAAAGTAAATGTCACAGCTTGTCCAGTGTGAGAGTGATTTGATTGTTGTTAGAAAAAAAAATACCGTATATACTTGTGGATAAGTTCTCCCACGGATAAGTCGGGACTTGATTTTATCATATAATATCTAGTATCTTATAATGTCAGTTATACAGTATAAGTCAAATGCAGAAAACTCATGCTATTGGTCCAAGAGATTATGATATGTTAATGCCCACCTGAGAGAGTAACCATGGAGCACACTGCCATTTTTTTCTATGTGGATGCAGCATCAGCGTTTGCTCCTAACCTCTCTCTTTCTCTATCTATTGTGCCTACATGACCACACAGTAACCCAAACTATTCCAAAGCAACGTTTGTACTGATTTGTGTTTTTTGTATCTCACGCCCTCATACATCTTTATCGTAAGAGCATCCCTTATCTATGATGGAGCGTTCAATCAGAAGAAAATATGAAGCTGGTTTTAAATTAAACGTCATTCAATTAGCCAAACAAATTGGTAACTGCGCTGCTGCAACAAAATTCGATGTGTCTGAGAAACTGATGCTAGATTGGAGGAGGCAAAATGCAAAAAAAAATTTAAAAAATTAAATTATCGCATTTTTGAACGAGTGTATAAGTTGGGGTCTGATTTAATGATCAATTTTTCAGGTTTAACACCCGACTTATATGTGAGTATATACAGTAAATACGGTACATTTATGGAAAACTGACTTCTTTGTATTTCAAGAAGTGAACCAAAGCAGTGTGGTGGACAGCCAGGGCTCTTGCCTGGCCAGGACACCTTAATAATGGAAGGACTGGGGGAGATAACATCCACAGGGTATTACCTCCCCCAGAACATTAGCTCCTCTGGGTAGCAGCGGCACCTCGGATTCCCACAGTGTTTTATGGTGAGTTGGAGTTGTGCACAGTCTTGGTTGGTTCCTCGGGTGCCACCAGAGGGGTGCTGCAGTGACTATAGAGCCCTACTTGGTTGGGCTTCCAGACCACACTAATGGGCAACCAGAAGTACTCCTGGGTACTGGATGAAAGAAGCCCATTGCCACTGCTGCAGGAGCCAGTGTTGGGAGGGAGAGGACGATGTTTGGCAGGAGGAATGGAGGTGGAAGAGACAGAAAGACAGACAGACAGAAGAAAGTCACATAGGAAAAAGAAAGTGTTGTCTGCCCTTTATTTGACTGTACTTTGTTCTGTGCCAGTGGGAAACAGTTTGGGAAGCGTTTTCCTCAAAACATAAAAAACATGTGTTGCTGAACTTGTTTGGGAAGCTGGTGCGCCCCCTGCAGGTCACTGCAGAAAAAATAATAGGGAAATAAACTGCTAAAAATGTCAACTGACATGTAATTTTCAGCTCAGTGAGCTTTCTCTGTGAATTCTGCATATCTTCTCAATGCTCTGCTTTTCTTTGCCAAGTCTGCAAACATTTTGTGAGGCTTCATTGTCCAGACTTTATTAGCACAGTTATTTTTTTACTTTACTCCATTAACAATGGGCTCTGGAAAAGCTGCCTGGACAGATTAAAACCAGGATTTGGAAATGATGAATTAAAAGGCTGCACAACACCCCAGTGGTAATGTCACTCCCTCACAGTCTTGGTTTTTAATTTCCGACAAGGGCATTGTCTACGTGAACTTTGCACTGTCTCCCTTTTTCCATGTGGTGTTTTCTTTGAGTGCTTTGGTTTTCTTCCAAATGCCAGACATGTGTATACTGTATAAGGTTAACTGGTAACTCTGAAAATGGCCTTTTATGAACAAGAGTGAATAAATGAAAGTGCCAGCATCCCCAGGATTGACTGCCATCTTCTCAAGAATAGGCTGCTCTCTTGCAACTAGCAAGAAAATGTAATCTGAAGATGGAGTGGAGAAGTCAGAATTCATGCAAGAATCCTAACTGGGATGACAATAATGAAATATATTATAGCTCAGGATGTATAGCCAGACTTGTGGTTAGAGAACAGAGATGGAAGGTTTTAAGCCAGAAAAGTGGAACAAGAAACCACAGCCAAGATATCTGACACATACCATAAATCAGAGGAGCAAAAAAAATTAAATAAATACATTCATAACCATTAAAAAAGTAATAATAAAACAAATGTTTTTCATTCACAAATCCAAATTATGGCTGATTAGGTTTGCTTGGTGCCAGCTTTTGAAAACATCGCACTAATGACATCATGATGTGTGACCTTCAGAAACCTTTTTCCAGCAATGGAGTGCCACGTCCTTGCAATATTGAGTCGTCCATAAGGGAAACAAAGCAGTGCCATAGATTAATGTGAATCATTTTTAACAATGTTAAAAACACAAAAAGAAGTAGATTGATATAACCTCTAGATTTCTTGGCCTCAGAAACCCCAAAACCATGCTAAAATATTTTAGAGCCAAAGGAACATTTGGAAAAAAAATTAACTTAAAAGCCAGATCATGACACCTACCTAAATAAGCTCAGTCCCATTTTGATCCTCTATTGGAATAAGCAGTTTTGTAAAATGAAGAAATTAAAAATTTGAATGATATGATGATATATATATACACAGTTGTGCTCATAAGTTCCATACTCTGGCAGAATATTGGCCATTGTTTACAAAATATAAGTATTCATCCAGAAATTAGGGAGTGTGCTCAGGTGTAACAGTTCGTTATGACATAATTATGTGTGCCTTTTTTAAATCATAACCATAACTGAAATCACCCAAAGGAGCCTGGTTGACACAGAAAGGTTCAAATTAGGGGTAGTTTGATGGTGTCCATACCCGTAACCTCTTTGATTGTAATCAGTGTCTGTGTATAAATAGTCAATTTAAATTCATGCAGAGCTGCACTGACTTTGCTGGATACCAAGCCACGGTGAAAGCAAATGGACTGTCAAAGAATCTGTGAGAAAAGGTTGTTGAATTGTATAAATTAAGAAAAGGATATAAAAAGATATCCAGAAATCTGAAAAAGCCTGTCAGTAATGTTCAACCTCTAATAAAAAAGTGGAAAGTTAGGAGTTCTGTTTTTACCAGGCCACAGTCAGGTAGGCCAACTAGGATTTTAGCCACAACTGCCAGGATCATTTGTCAAGATACCAAGAAAACCCCACAAACCACTTCAGCTGAGATGCAGGCTTTTCTTCAAACAAGTGGTATTGCTGTTTCAAGATGCACAATAAGGAGGTACTTGAACAAAAATGGGCTGCACAGTTGAGTTGCAACAAAAAAAGTCTTTACTGTGCCAATGCCACAACACAGCCCACTTGCAATATTACAAACAGCATCTAGACAAGCCTCAAAATTTCAGAAACAAAGTCCTGTGGAGTGATGAGACCAAAATGAAACTTTATGGTTATACCCATAAATGCAAGGTCCATGGTAAAAAGTACACCCTTCCTACTAAGAAGCATGGAGGTGGATCTCTGATGTTCTGGGGGTGTGGGAGCTACAAATAACTTGGATCTTCTAACATGACAATGATCCAAAACACAAGGCCAAGTCGACCCTTCAGTGCTTACAGAAAAAAGTGAAGGTGCTGGAGTGGCCATCACAGTCTCCTGACCTCACTTTCAATGAGCCACTTTGGAGAGATCTCAAACATGCAGTTCATGCAAGGCACCCTAAGAATTTATGGGACCTGGTGGCTTTTCATCAACAAGAATGGGCAGCTCTACCACCTTAGAAAATCAAGGGCCTCATCTACAACTTCGCAAAATGACATCATTGATGCCAAAGGGGACAATAAACAGCAGTAAGAGCTAAAGGTATGCAAACTTTTGAACAGGGACCAGCTTATTATTTTCTTTATTACTATGTTTTGTTTAATGGTTCTGCTATTCTGTGATGCCTTATAGTTTAATTTGGATTCCATTAAAAGTAAATGAAATGAGTTTTGCCTGATCAGTCATCTTTTCTTTAAATTATGGTATACATCTTACAAAATCTGCCAGGGTATGTAAACGTATGAGCACAACTCTCTCTCTCTCTCTTCATATATATATATATGTATGTATAGTGAAACCTCGGGTCACAAATGTCTCTGAACACGTACAAATTGGGTTACAACCAAAAAGTTCACCAAACTTTTGCATCTGTTCACGACCACATACTCGGGTGATGAACAAGCCAGTTTCCCTTCCGGTTTGTACGCGTGATGATTTCCATATGTGTTCAGTCTCTCCCTGTGCATTCGCTGTGAAGGCAGGAAGCAGGAGGATAAAGCCGGTGCAGGAGAGAGAGAGAGAGAGAGAGAGCGAGAGCGAGCAAGCACAGGCTCGCGATCAGCTGAGCAGGGAACCTAGGTGTTTGTCTCAGTGTTATTCAATGTTTTTACATTTAGTTTACTATTACACTGTGTATTCCACAATTAACTATTTTTGTGCTTAAAAATCTTTAAAGAAAATATATTTTTTGGCAGATGGCCGGGGCCCATGCCTGACCGGTACACCCCTTCACCACATCTGCCAGGCAGACAAGGGTGGGAAGCCCAGTATCTTCCCCTAGACACTAGATGGCAGCATCCCTAGGTTGCAGCGGTGCCTCAAACTCCCCCAGGGCATCATGGGGATTGGAGTTCTGTGCAGCTCTGTGTCTGTGGGGTTCCGCAGGTGCCACCAGGGGGTGCTGCACCAGGAATGACTTGACCCTTTTGGGCACTGGTTTTGCCGCACCTGGAAGTACAGCTGGAGGCCAGAAATCAACCACCTGGAGCACTTCCAGGTGCCTGATAAAAGGGAGCCAGAAACCACCACTCGTTGGCCAGAGTCGGGTGGAAGGAGGACAAAGCTGTGGAGGAGTGGTGGTGAAAGAGAGGAGTGTTATGACTCAGTGATAAGTGCTTGGGACTGTGTTGTGGATGGAGGGATTACGGGGAAGATGTGCCCTCCAGCTGAAGAAAAATAAAAGTCTTTCTGTTTAATACGTGCCTCCTGTGTCAAGTCTGTGCAGGGTAGCGCCTTTCTTACAATTTACATACAGTTTGTATGGTCTGGAACGGATTAATTGTATTTACATACAATCCTATGGGGGAAATTACTTCAGGTCACGACCAAATTGGGTTACGACCAGAGCTTTGGAACAAATTACGGTCGTGACCAGAGGTTACACTGTATATATATATATATATATA
>JANRMT010028174.1:144071230-144097062 GCA_026402145.1 Polypterus bichir lapradei
TATATATATATATATATATATATATATATATAAACTGCTCAAAAAAATTAAAGGAACACTTTTTAATCAGCATATAGCATCAAGTCAATGAAACTTCTGGGCTATTGATCTGGTCAGTTAAGTAGCAGAGGGCGTTGTTAATCAGTTTCAGCTGCTTTGGTGTTAATGAAATTAACAACAGGTGCACTAGATGGGCAACAATGAGACGACCCCGAAAACAGGAATGGTTTAACAGGTGGTGGCCACTGACATTTTTCCCTCCTCATCTTTGCTGACTGTTTTTCACTAGTTTTACATTTGGCTCTGGTCAGTGTCACTACTGGTAGCATGAGGCGATACCTGGACCCTACAGTGGTTGCACAGGTAGTCCAACTTTTCCAGGATGGCAGATTAATACGTGCCATTGCCAGAGGGTTTGCTGTGTCTCCCAGCTTCCAGGGGACAGGCGGGTACTCTAGGAGAGCTGGACAGGGCCGTAGAAGGTCCTTAACCCATCAGCAGGACTGGTATCTGCTCCTTTGGGCAATAAGGAACAGGATAAGCACTGCCAGAGCCCTACAAAATGACCTCCAGCAGGCCACTGGTGTGAATGTCTCTGACCAAACAATCAGAAAAAGAATTTATGAGGGTGGCCTGAGGACCCGACATCCTCTAGTGGGCCCTGTGCTCACTGCCCGGCACCATGGAGCTCGATTTGCATTTGCCATAGAATACCAGAATTGGCAGGTTCACCACTGGCACCCTGTCCTTTTCACAGATGAGAGCAGGTTCACCCTGAGTATAGGTGACAGACGTGAAAGAGTCTGGAAAAGCCGTGGAGAACGTTATGGTGCCTGCAACATCATTCAGCATGACCGATTTGGTGGTGGGTCAGTGATTGTCTGGGGAGGCATTTCCATTGAGGGACAGACAGACCGATACAGGCTAGACAACGACAACTTGACTGTCATTAGATATCGGGATGAAATCCTTGGACCCATTGTCAGACCCTATGCTGCTGCAGTTGGTCATGGGTTCCTTCAGGTGCAAGACAATGCCCGGCCTCATGTGGTGAGAGTATGCAGGCAGTTCCTGGAGGATGGAGGAATTGTTACCATTGACTAGCTCCCACGCTCACCTGACCTAAATTCAATAGAACACCTCTGGGACATTATGTTTCGTTTCATCCGACGCCACCAGGTTGCACCTCAGACTGTCCAGGAGCTCAGTGATGCCCTGGTCCAGATTTAGGACGAGATCCCCCAGGACACCATCCGTCGTCTCATTACGAGCATGCCCCGACATTGTCAGGCATGCATACAAGCACATGGGGGTCATACAAACTACTGAGTATGATTTTGAGTTGCTGCAATGAATTTTCAGCAAAATGGACTTTGAATTCAGTCCTCTGTAGGTTGATAAGTTTCACTTCCATCAAATAAAGTGGCATCCTTTCATTCCTAACACATTACCCAGTCCATATCAGTATAGATATCCAGCATGATTTTTTTCCCATTGAGATCAGATGTATTTTTAAAGTATTCCTTTAATTTTTTGAGCAGTTTATACATATATAAAGCATTCCTAGTTCTGAAACTCAATCTGATTATTTAGGTTCTACAGGTAAAATTCCATTATAACGAATATCTTTACAACAAAATTTTCATTACAACAAAGTATTTTTATGGTCCCATATGACACAAGTCTATAGAAATCTCATTACTATGAAATACATTCAGCAGATACTTTCATTACAAAGAAGTGCCCAAAAGACCTTGAAATGCCAGAATGAATCATTCACAGGGCAGCTAGTTCTGTGGCCACAGCTCAGTTGTGCACAACAATCCCCAAACAGAAACATTGTAATTTTTTTTCCTTCTTCAAACTTTCCTCGTACTGTTTTTTTTTGCCCTATTTGTTTCCTGTGGTTTTCAGTGATACGTTTTGCTTATTACTCATCAACATTTAAAAAACAGCCATTGGAATTTAACTCATTGTCACCCTGTAATAGAAACGGCAAACATGAAAAAACGATAAAAGTTCATATTAGAAAAAAAACTTTACATTTTTGCAGCTCTTAATTGCGACAAAAAAAAAAAGACGTTGCCAGTGAATTCGGAATTTTGCCATCGATGCTGTCAACTTTCTTGAAAGACCGAGGAAAAAAAGAAAAAAAATCTCTGGTTGCAAATGTATGTGAACTGCTGCATTTGAAGTCGTCGAAAAAGCAGTGTTTATGTGGTTCAGAGATGCTCATTCAAGAAACATTCCTATTAATGCGACACTCATTCAAGAAAATGTGAGGTTTGTAAACTCTCTTGGGACATCCCCTAACTGGACGACATGCTGAAGAGCATCGCAAAGTCCGATCTCCGCGTCTATGGAAGACTGTTTATCTGTTGCTGGGGCAACAGCTGGCTCAAAGATATTCTGCGTCTCTCAGCTATGCTGCGTCTCTCCGCTAAAGCAAACAGAAAAGATATCGATGGGTGATGCAGCCTGACTGTCGTGTCTGTGTATAGCAGAGTGGCAGATCACACTACAATAAATAAGTGTGCCGTTCCTGTTTCAAGCTGAATAAAGTTGGTTTTCCTAAAGTACTGAGACTCAGCCTCGTGTTTTGGGGTGCAAGACAGGGACTTATAGCGTGACCCCGATCTTTTATGATTTGCTTCTGTGTCGCTTCAATGCAGCTCTAATAGCCTTTTTTTGCCCTGCCCCGGCAATGGACAAACAATCTTTCACAGACGCAGCAATCGCGCTTCAGGAAAGTGTATTATCGTATAACTTGTAGGCAGGAGGAGATTAAAATTAACACAAAAGAAGCTATTGAAATGATTGCAAACACCTGGGCGCAAGTTAAAGAAAGCACTATAGTAACAAATACAGAATCTCATTACAATAAAACTTTTGTTATAACGAAATATTTTTTAGGTCCCTGGGAGCTCGTTGTAATGGAATTTTACCTGTATATCTCGGCTCATTGAATTTGACATCCATCAGATCAATTTAATTTACATGACTAGTGATGAGTAAAGAGCAAAGTTTCACTTTGTACACAGTTGAACATAATTGACACTAAAATTCATTTTTCAGGTGATTTTATAATTGTGAAACCCAATAAAAATATATATTTTTAAAGTTTTTATTGGGTGGCAAACAAGAAATATTGTTCCCTTAAGCATCGTTCACATTTCCGAGGTTACCTATGTTTTTTCCACAGCTGTGTACATGAGTAATCCATAGTTCACGAGTAAAATCAGTTGTAGTTGAGCCTGTCATTGACATCACCATAGTTCACTGTGTATTCTTTAAAAATGTCACAGGCTGCATATTTTCCATAGAAAAGCTAACTACATTGAAAGTCTTTTCCCTCTTTATACCTTGGCTTCCTGCCATTATCTAGTAGCAGTTCTTTCTAAAACAAACGTCTCCTGCATGAGTGAATTTTTAGATTTTCCTTTGTGTCCAATCTGTTGGACTGATGAGTCCTCCCTTTAGTCAGTGAGTTATAATTTCCTTCTTGTTTGGTCTGTCATTCTCTCTTATATAATTTTAGATGTTTTCTGAAGATCTGCAGAAAAAATGTAAAAAATAAAGTGGGGGAAACACTTACCATACTGTAATTTACACATATCATGGGAATTATACTGACTCTCGGCTAATTGTTTGGTCTGATCAGCTTTACATATGTTCCAGGAACACTATTTAGTGTTTAGGCCTAAAAATTAGGGTCATGTGACTAGAAAGCATACATATTATAGTAACTGATGTCTGCATAAAAGATACACATGAAAGGAAAGTCACGAGTTGAAGTGCAAAGCCTGCAAGTCAGAAAACAAATCTGTTTATTTCTATATTTGTGTATTAATATTATTTTTTTAACCTAAAACGCTTGTCTAATACCAGGAGTTGAGCCTCAGATTGTGTTCCAGGGCTCAGCTAAATATGTTGGACAATGCAAGTCCCCTGACATGGTTATTAAGGGGGATTCAAATGTAATGGTTAAGAGAAAGTTAAAACATAGTCTTAAAAGGTAAGATGTGCTGTGCAGAAAAAGCTGAATTTTCTTTACAAATCTTAAGCCAGATCGCAGCTGGTGTACTTTATATACGTATTTTCATAAGCCATTTTTTTTGGGATAAGGATTACACAGAGAGTTACTCATTTCCTGATGGCTGAGCTCATGTACAGTAAAAGAGAAGTCATGCAAACACAGCTTATCTCATAGTTCCTGGTCTGATTTATTTGCATTCAGGTATAACATTTGCTATTTTAAGATCAGCTTTCCTTTGTTTTCACAGTGTGCAATGTTTAGAAATTGTGTGTAAAATCTGAAAGCACAATTTAGTATATAGATGTCTGGTAGTTTTCACTGTTCGAAGTTTTTGTAATTTTGGACAAAGGGATCACCTGGGAGCATTACTGCAGAGATTCCAGTGCTGAATGCTCTGTCCAACTTAAAGTTGTTAGTCTTCATAATGATAAATTGACAAAGTGACTGATATGATTGTAGAATCCAGCAGAAAGTGTCCTGTACCATAGAATGCCTTGGGGTGTGGGGGGGTTTATGGGTTGGCAGCCAGCTGGCCGAAGTCTGCATGACTGTGTTTGACTTTGTCTTTGCTTTATTCTCTTACATTTGTCATCTCCTCTGTTGTCAACTGGCCATAGTTCAATGATAAATTAATGAACAGTATGCCCAAAAGGGGATGCCCCAGATGGTTCAAACAAAGTGAATTTTATTACATAAAAACCTTTCTCAGGTTCTTCCTTCAACAAGTACAATCCAACAATCAATTTCCTGCACTCTCCTCCAGACAAGTTTTGTCCTCTACCTCCCCACTTCCTGGGCAGGGCAGAATGGCTCCTTTTATGCAAGATCTGGAAGTACTTCTGGGTCAGGGAGGACTTCTCTTGGCAGCACCCCTTGGAAGCACCCAGGGACGCTGACATGTTTGCCTTGCTAGACTACAGGTCTCATGATACCCTGTGGTTGCCCAAACTGGAACCAGACCAGAGCAGCGCTGCCACCTCCCATGCTACAACAACAACAACAACATTTATTTATATAGCACATATTCATACAAACAGTAGCTCAAAGTGCTTTACATAATAAAGAATAGAAAAATAAAAAAACACAATATGAAAACAAGATAAATCAGCATTAATTAACATCGAATAAGAGTAAGGTCCAATGGCCAGGGGGGACAGAAAAAACAAAATAAAAACTCCAGACGGCTGGAGAAAAAAAAATAAAATCTGTAGGGATTCCAGGCCATGAGACCGCCCAGTCCCCTCTGGGCATTCTACCTAACATAAATGCAACAGTCCTCTTTGGATTTAGGGTTCTCACGGAAAGGCTTGATGATGATGGTCACGTAGAATTCTGCCTTTTAGTCCATCCATCATTGTTGGAGCATCATGAAGCTTTGAGTAGGTGGAGGTGGCGCAGGCCACCACCACAAAGAAACCGGAAAAAGAAACAGAAAAGAGAGTAGGGGTCAGTACGGATTGTAGAGCTACCCTGAATAGTTATTATGAGGAAATTGAACATATAGAGTATCAGGATTAAGTTAAATTAAGTTAAATTGAAGTTATAGAAAGGCCATGTTAAAGTAATGTGTTTTCAGCAGTGTTTTAAAGTGCTCCACTGTATTAGCCTGGCGAATTCCTATTGGCAGGCTATTCCAGATTTTAGGTGCATAACAGCAGAAGGCCGCCTCACCACTTCTTTTAAGTTTTGTTCTTGGAATTCTAAGGAGATACTCATTTGAGGATCTGAGGTTACGATTTGGAATATAAGGTGTCAGACACTCCGATATATAAGAAGGGGTGAGATTATTTAAGGCTTTATAAACCATAAGCAGAATTTTAAAGTCAATCCTGAATGACACAGGTAACCAGTGTAGTGACATCAGAACTGGAGAAATGTGTTCGGATTTTCTTTTCCTAGTTAGGATTCTAGCAGCTGCATTCTGCACTAGTTGCAAACGATTTATGTCTTTCTTGGGTAGTCCTGAGAGGAGTGCGTTACAGTAATCTAGTCGACTGAAAACAAACGCGTGAACTAATTTCTCAGCATCTTTCAGTGATATAAGAGGTCTAACTTTACTTATGTTTCTTAAGTGAAAAAATGCTGTCCTAGTGATCTGATTAATATGCGATTTAAAATTCAGATTACAGTCAACAATTACCCCTAAGCTTTTTACCTCCGTCTTGACTTTTAATCCTAATGTATCCAGTTTATTTCTAATAGCCTCATTGTATCCATTATTGCTAATCACTAAGATTTCAGTTTTCTCTTTATTTAACTTGAGAAAGTTACTATTCATCCATTCTGAGATACAAGTCAGACATTGTGTTAGTGAATCAATAGAATCGGGGTCATCAGGTGCTACTGATAAATACAGCTGTGTGTCATCAGCATAGCTGTGGTAGCTCACGTTGTGCCCTGAGATAATCTGACCTAACGGAAGCATGTAGATTGAGAATAACAGCGGACCCAGGATAGAGCCTTGTGGAACACCAAATCGGATATCATGTGTCTTTGAGTTGTAATTACCACAACTAACAAAAAATTTTCTCCCTGTCAGGTAGGATTCAAACCAATTTAAGACACTGCCAGAGAGGCCCACCCATTGACTAAGGCGATTTCTAAGAATATTATGATCAATGGTGTCAAATGCAGCACTCAGATCTAAGAGGATGAGAACAGATAAATGGCCTCTGTCTGCGTTCACTCGCAAATCATTTACTACTTTAACGAGTGCAGTTTCTGTGCTGTGATTTATTCTAAAACCCGACTGAAATTTATCAAGAATAGCATGTTTATTTAGGTGGTCATTTAACAGCATAATGACTGCTTTCTCCAGAACTTTGCTTAAGAAAGGCAGGTTAGAGATGGGTCTAAAATTTTCAAGAGCCGAGGGGTCAAGATTATGTTTCTTAAGAAGGGGTTTAACTACAGCAGTCTTAAGACAGTCTGGGAAGACCCCCGTATCTAATGACGAATTTACTATGTCCAGAACATTATCAATTAGCACGCCCGATACTTCTTTGAAAAGCCTTGTTGGTACTGGGTCAAGGACGCAGGTGGAGGATTTTAATTGAGATATTATTTTTTGTAAATCAGGTAAATCTATCCTAGTGAAAGAATTTAATTTGTTTATAACAGAATGCTGGGGTTTAGGAGGATCCTTAGTGTTTGAGGGATATACTATGTTATTTCTAATATCATTAATTTTTTGATTGATGCTGGGGGATAAACTGTCCCAGTCCATCCATATTAATCTGACTGCCCTGACTAGGATAAAAAGCACTAGTGATCCTGGCTGGGTTACCTCTCCCATTACGTCGCCCATCCATTTTGGCCTCTAGGCACTTTGTTCACTTGAGGTATAATGAAGCTCTGCAAGCAAATTAAAAGGTTAAGAAAAGGAGTTAATTAAGAAAGAACATTAATCAGTGTTTGTACAATTAAATGCTCAAAACCTTTTACTTATGTACGAGGTGTGGCAGAAAAGTAATGAGACTGGCAACACTACAAGCGATCTGGCAACGCTGCGCTGTTGTCCTTGATAGAGCATGTGTATTAGTACCCTCCCATAGCTCAGTGCGAGTTTCAACTCCTTCTGTTAACTACAGTACGTGATTTTTGTGACTGCTATTAACGAAGTTGTGTTTTTGGTTGTGCGTCACGCAAAATGGAACAGCGGAATTTGGAGCAACGTTGTGCCATTAAATTTTGTGTTAAGCTTGGAGAATCGGCAAGTGTGATGTTTGAAAAGTTAACACTTTGGCACAAATCATTTTTGGAAGGCAGAAAACATGTTGAAGATGAACACCGTTCAGGGAGGCCTTCAACTTCGAAAACCAATGAAAACATCGAACGTGTGAACACTCTTGTGAGATCAGACCGTCGTTTAACATTAAGAATGTTGAGTGAACAATGAAAGGCTCAGAAAAAGGGTCATTCGCGTGAGACCAGACATTGCAGACAAATGGATGCTCCATCATGACAACGCCCCATGTCACACTGCCCTCTCCATAACAGAATTTTTGACCTCAAAAGGCATTCCTGTGGTTCCCCAGCCCCCTTATTCACCTGACCTCAGTCCTTGTGACTTTTTCCTAAACTGAAAAATGTCCTCAAAGGACGTCATTTCGGGACTTTAGAAAACATCCAAAAGAGTGTAACGGACATGCTGAAGACCATACCGGTTGAAGACTTCCAGCGCTGCTGTGGGAATAACGTCTCCTTCGGTGTGTAGCTGCCCAAGGGAACTACTTTGAAGGGGATAACATTGATGTTTGAAAAAAATAAAAACTTTGGTAAATAAAAAATCAGTCTCATTACTTTTCTGCCACACCTCGTATGTAAATTTAAATTATTTCCAAAACAGTTGATTATGGCCCTTTAACATATCATGTAGGTAACTGTCCCCAGGGTATTAGCCCATAGTTGAATATATTTAAATAAATTTCAACATTAGCACATTAGAACAATGTAGACGAGAACAGGCCACTCAGCCGAACAAAGCTTGCCAGTCCTATCCACTTATTTCTTCCAAAAAAACATCAAGTTGATTTTTTAAAGTCCCTAAATTCTTACTGTTTACCACACTATTTGGTGGTTTATTCCAAGTGTCTATCATTCTTTATGTAAAGAAAAACGTCCTAATGTTTGCGTGAAATTTATCCTTAACAAGTTTCCATCTGTGTCCTCTTGTTTTTGATGAACTAATTTTAAAATAACAGTCTTGATCCACTGTGCTAATTCCCTTCATAATTTTAAACACTTCAATCATGTCACCTCTTAATCTTCTTTTGCTTAAACTGTATAGGCTCAGCTCTTTTAATCTTTCCTCATAATTCAAACCCTGTGGCCCTGGAATGACCCTGGTCGCCTTTCTCTGGACCTTTTCTAGCACTGCTATGTCCTTTTTGTAGCCTGGAGACCAAAACTGCACACAGTACTCCAGATGAGGCCTCACTGGTGATTTATAAAGCTTGAGCATAACCTTCTTGGACTTGTACTCCACACATTGTGCTATATAACCTAATATTCTGTTTGCCTTCGTAACGGCTACTGAACACTGTCGGGAAGTCGATAGCTTAGAGTCCACTATGACTCCTAAATCCTTCTCATAAGGTGTACTCTCGGTTTTCAGACTGCCCATTGTGCTATTCAAACTTAACATTTACAGTTAGGTCCATAAATATTTGGACAGAGACAACTTTTTTCTAATTTTCGTTCTGTACATTACCACAATGAATTTTAAATGAAACAACTCAGATGCAGTTGAAGTGAAGACTTTCAGCTTTAATTCAGTGGGTTGAACAAAAAGATTGCATAAAAATGTGAGGCAACTAAAGCATTTTTTTAACACAATCCCTTCATTTCAGGGGCTCAAAAGTAATTGGACAAATTAAATAACTGGAAATAAAATGTTCTAACCCTAACCCTAACCCCCTAGGGGGGTGCGAAGTAACAAAAAGGGGGGGGGGGGGGGGCGTGAAGATGTGAAAAAAAGAAAACAAGAATCAAAAATATGAAAAAAACATCTGTTGAAACCAAAACAAATTAACTTAAACTACATTCTGATACTAGAAAAATAAATATAGAGTTAGATAAATGTCGATACAAGTTAAGTAGGTATGATAAAATATGCATCTACATTTCAAAAAAATGTTAGTGGGGTTGGGGATTAAAACTGTTATGAAACTTGGGTCGCAAATACTTAAAGGTTGAGAAACACTGCCTTAACAAAAAAATACGAACGTCTCAGGACATTTTGAATGTCAATTTGAATTCTACCAAATTTAGGATTTAGCCCTAATTGCTAGCTCATACTAACTCCACTCCACCTGTGTGATAAAGTTGCCATCTTTCCAAATTAAAATATTGAATAGTTTAGATATTTGGCCACTTTACATTAAATCAAATAAAATGAGAGGGGAGTCTTCTAGCTATAATATTATCTAGTTTAACACTGGAATTTAATGCAGTGTTCCTAAACTTTCAACATACCCTTCTTCAATGCAGATGAATAAATAATTAAACATTTTTATTAGTTTGTGTCTTCTAATGAGCTGATCTGGTTTACCACATCATTGCAAGTGGTTATAGTAAACAGACTGCTAAACTGGCCACTTCAATGCTGCTGCAATCCCTTGCTTATAAATCACTACTTCCCTTGTATGTTGCTACCCTCTTTTTGAGTTATTAAAATTTTTTTCCCTGTACTTTCAGCCCTGCTTGCTTTGTTTTTTTTTTTGAAGAAATTTCCTCTCTCATCTTTGTTTTGAGCTTCCTTCTTCTTATCTTTGTTTAGGCAGTAGGAGGCAGCCTTGGGGTTAGTGAGGATTCAAGAGGTGCACTAAGGATGCAGTGTGGGCCTCTCACATCATGTCACATGACATTGCACCTGCACCCCAGGTCTCACAGTTTAAGGCTTAATAGCCCAGTCCATAGTAAGAGCAGCCCACCAGGAGTTCTCCCGATATTTCCAGTGGCCACTCCATCCCAGCCTCAAGATAATTCCCTTAAAATGAACCCTCATGTTTCTACTAGAACTATAAACCAAAAACTAAGGTAGTAACAGAACAGTCAAGGAGGAGGTGAAGTGTATCAGAAGTAGTAAAGGGGAATTAAAGATACAGACAATGAAATAGCGGTTGCCCATAACCTACAATTTTCTGAGGTCTTTACAAGTGAGCAAGAGGATAACCTCCAAGAGGTAAATAGGACTACTAAGGAGGTACTGAGGGATTTGGAAATTGTAGAGGTAGAAGTACTGCTCAGATTAAATAAAATGAAATCAAACAGATCACCAGGGCCAGATAATATTTACCCTCAAGTTCTTAAGGAGGCTAGCGAGTACATGTATAAACCCTTGACACATATGTTGAGGAAGTCACTGCACACTGGAGAGATTCTGAAGGACTGGAAAATTGCAGATATCATCTCATTATATAAAAAGGGTGACTGGGCAGATCCAAGCAACTATAGGCCAGTAAGCTTAACATGCATCACAGGAAAATTAATGGAAGGAATTATTAAGATTAAGATTGAGCAATACCTGACAAGTACATGAGTTTTTTCTGAACAGTCAGCATGGATTCAGAAGAGGGAGATCATGTTTTCCTAGCATGTTGAGGTTGAGCACCACTGTGTTAAGGTTCATCCAAGTGTAGCTTCTGCAGAGCAGCAGAGCAGTTGTAGGGGTATGAGAGAGTCAGGGTGGTCAGCGCTGTGTTTTTATGTCAGTCAATCTCCTGAAATGCTTTGCTTACAAATCAAAAGGGAAAGCTAGGTGGACTTGCACTGAAGCAGATGCACAGTGTTGACGGTGGAAGTGAACTTAAATGAAATTGAAGTTAACTGAATTACAGTGAGACCAATTGCCTGAAAATGACAATACTGAAAAGCAAGTGAAATGTCCCTATGATGTTTCTTTCTAAATATTATTTGTATTTTTCCTTACACGGTCACACTCTTTTTCAATAAGTGGGACACTTTAAAAGTTTTTTTCTTGCTATATGCAGACAGACAGATACCTATTGATGGCATAATTATGTTAAAACAGTTCTCTAGGGAACAAGTTCTAAAACCATCAAATCCTTCCTCACCTCTTTGTGAGAGCGAGATGTTACTGTAAATAAGCAAAATAACTCTTTTCCACTTCCTACCTAACATAAAGAACTGGTTGTTCCCCAAACATTTTTTGCAAATGTTTTAATTTACATCTTGTGAAAATAAATATAACATTCATTTAGAAGTATCACAACTGACATACTGTGTCTACTTCCGCCTCACAGGTTTAAAGATCTGAATTTCATACCTGGCTCTGTAACTGTCGTCAGAAGTTTGCATGTCTTATCTCTTGGTACTCCAGTTTCCATGCACATCCCAAAAATGTTAATTGGCCTAATAAGAGTGATGGGTGTGTGTTTGCATGAATGCACCTGTGAAGAAGTGTTATTTTGCATTGTGCCTGATTCTGCCAGAACGCACCCAAACTCCCTGTGTTCTTCGAGCAGACAAAACTGGTTGGATAGGCCAAAATTTATTTGTCATCAGGGGAAAATATGACTTTTTAAAGAAGTTCTTTAAATAAACAAATAGATTTAAAAATATAAATACACACTCTATAGCCTTAACAAACACCAGCATGACTTAAAAGAAAGAAAATTTCAAAAAAAAGTACATTTCTGACTTGGCTGTCCCAGTCCCAGTGAGCCATTATGCAGACGTATTGCTGTTAGTATAAAGGAGCCCTAGTAGTGTCTCTTTACACACTTTTTCTGTATAATTCATTGGCTGAAAGTCCTCAGTGTTAGTGTGTCAGAGGGAAGATGTGCAGCATTGTTCATAATGGCACTCAGTTTTACTTTAATTCTTTCCTTTGCTAGGGGGATCCAGAGTGCATCCTATAACTGAGCCTGCCTTTTTATTCATCCATCCATCCAGCCTTTTTAATAGAAGCTTATTGATTCGGTGGGCCTCTCTTGAAGAGAAAATTTAAGAAACACATAACTACTAACTTGCTCATTTCCATTTTTTACAACCACAACTGGCACCCTAGCCCTGATCGTCCCCGCATATCACTCTTTAATATTGTTTTTTTTTTTTTTCTTATCAGTATGCTGCTGCTGGAGCATGTGAATTTCCCCTTGGGATTAATAAAGTATCTATCTATCTATCTATCTATCTATCTATCTATCTATCTATCTATCTATCTATCTAAATTAAAGTCATCCAGACGATCTGGATCTGCATAATTAGATCTGGACCACCCTGTATAGTACAAAACCCAATGGTGGCGCGGTGGGTAGTGCTGCTTCCCGGGTCCTTCCTCCGTGGAGTTTGCATGTTCTCCCCGCGTCTGCGTGGGTTTCCTCCCACTGTCCAACGACATGCACGTTAGGTGCATTGGCGATTCTAAATTGTCCCTAGTGGGTGCTTGGTGTGTGTGTGTGCGCCCTGTGGTGGACTGGCGCCCTGCCCAGGGTTTGTTTCCTGCCTTGCGTCCTGTAAAATAGTAAACTGGGATTGGCTCCAGCAGGCTCCTATGACCCTGTAGTTAGGATATAGCGGGTTGGATAATGGATGGATTTGTCCTACAATGTACAATAGGAAAATGATATCCTGTACTAAAAATTAAAGAATAATGAATGTACTGTATATTTTGAGGAACCAATTTCGTCACTTTTTATTACAATGGCTGAATGCGCTCATCTGTTTTTACTTTGCCATACTACCTCATACTGCAGGGGTCCTCAATCACAGTCCTGGAGGGCTGCAGTGGCTGCAGGTTTTTGTTCTAACCCGGTTCTTTTTATTCTTGCCAATAATTTAATTTCATGGCTTGTTAGTGCTTTAACTCTGCTATTTCAGGTCATTCTCATAGCCTAGATTTTCTTCCCTTTTCTAATTATATCATCCAAATAATCTGAAGGCTAAAATGGATTAGTAATTCTCAGTCCTTCACTTTTTTCTCTTCACTTTCCTTCCAAGTATTTAATTAAACCCAATAGTGCACGATGAATACACACAGGTGTAAATGGTAACAAGCTGAATGGAGAACTGCTGGTCTCTTTTGTCACTTACATGATGTTGCTAATTAGGAGCAATTAAAAAACGAGAATACAGCTGTTTAAGACTAAAATAAGCAATAAGAGTTCAAAATCTTAACGAGCGAGACAACTAAAGTGAAGCAGAAGTGTTACTTGAGCAATAAGTGTTTCTTATTAAGCAACTGGATTGGATCAAAAACCTGCAGCCACTGCGGCCCTCCAGGACTGTGATTGAGGACCCCTGTCATACTGTATTTTCTTCTGCTCTTGAATGTTTGGAAAGAAGCATATGAGTGTGATTTTCATTTGTAGTTATTTAGATAAATTGTGAGTGGGTTACTGAATTGTAGTATGTAATGTACTGATGCATTAAAAATAATTGAAAAAAATGACAGACTTGGATCAAATGATCCCTCCTTTAAATATCATCTGTAAGTAACTCTTTGTTTTTCAGCCTTTTCTTTCTAATGCCAATATTTTAGCTCAGAAAGAATATCATGAATAACAGGCATTGCTTTACTGCGGCATGCCATGACATTTTTAAGTGTTCAGAATTGACTGAAAAATTAATTCCTCCAACTCAAAGTCCCCAATTTACATCTGAAAACATGAACTAACATATACTGAACTTACAAAGGATAATTACACTACATGAACAATTATCACATCATTTCTACAACCAAAACCTTTCTTCATTTTAAAAGTACGGAACTGAAATCTTCATTTAGCCAGCAAGATTTTTTTTTTTTAACTAAACTGAATATATTATAAAATTAGGTCTGGCAGGGACTGCAGTTGGTACAACATTGCTTAGTGCAGGACTAGAATCAGGCTGTGAAATGCCCAGGTGGCAAAGACACTGGTGCTACTGTCATTGCCAGTGACATAAGGCTACCATCGATAGCAGACAATGTGTCGCAATACTGTGTATGGAGTTATGGGACAAGTGACTTCTAAGGCAAGGAAACTGGACAAAGCCATGATGACAACAGGGAGTCTTTTTACCTAACATACTTCTCCCTACCTCCCAGAATGATGGAGAATTGTTCAAGTTTTCCTCACCCTTTACTAGTAAACTGGGGTCCAGGAATGAAGGGTGTGACCACAAGGAGGTGCCACTAAGCTCCAAACCATGGACACAATGGCACCAAATACAATTCCAGGTTCAAATAAAATGCTTTTATTTGTAACCAACACTTTTCTAAATAAGCACCAGCCAAAACACACAAATATAATAAAAGATTTTCTTCCTCCTTTTGTCCTCCTGATGAGTGTCGCCCACTGCTTCATAACTCTGACTCTTCAAGATGAGGTGGAGCGGCTCCTTTTATCTCAGACCCGGGAGTACTTCCAATGCCAGGACACAGTCTGTCTGAAGCACTTCCAGGTCAGGTGGAAGTCCCATAAAGCTGGGATTATAAACCCTGTAGCAACCCTTGGCGGCACCCACAGAACCCAACAGGGCTGTTCTTCAGGACTCCAGTTCACAGCACGCCTTGTGTGTATCCAAATGTGTACTGAAGTCCAGAGATGCTGCCATCTAACATATTAAAGTAGAAAGAATTCACTAGACAACATCTCCCCCATTCCTTCCATTACACTAGCCTCCTGGCTGAGTAAGGTTCTCAACCCTCTCTGAGATGCCAGCCCATGTGTGTCATCCAATACAGGGGGTAATTGGGGCCAGTAAGGGTGCTTTGGCAGGACAACCTATGGAGTTTCCTTTCTCTTTCCTGACCTCAGATGCCATTTCAGGCAGGAAATTATAAATGCCTTTCTGAGCATATGCCATTTGAAGTTAGCAGTTGGGAGGAGAGTGGACAAGGATTCATTTGGCCAGAAGAAGAGAGTCCAAAGAAAGAAGAAAGATGACAGGAGTAGACAAGGGGAGATGTGAAAGGCCTCTGCTTATTGTTTTTAACTTTATCTTCAGGACACTGTACCCTCTCATATTATTACATTTTTGCTGCAAAAATCTCTTTCTTTTCTTTGTATTTTTGGTTTCCTTCTTGTTCTTTGGGGTCAGAGTCTATAGTATACAATGTCCAAAAGTTTTTAAAGAGAAAAAGACAGTAAAAATTAGACTTATGTTTCTGCTTTTGAATGGCAGGAGTGATAAGCACTGCTCCGCCAAGCTACCCTAAATACAGACAATCTAGTAAAAATTATGCTAACGCCTTTTAAACTGTCCCACTGATGATGTCACACTGCCCAATAGCAGCGGCTTGTTGTCTGGGTGCAACCATATTACAAAATGGTGACATTGTGGGGAAAGACATAATATAACAAAGTGAATAACAAACTTAATAAAAGAAATAATCTAATATTAAAATTATTTGGCGTTCCAATACATACAAATAGAAAAATGAATGTACACTGCTCAAAAAAAATTAAGGGAACAAAAATCACTTTGGATCTCGATGAATGAAATATTCAAGTGGAAATTCTTTCCTGAGTAATACTTTGTAATTTGTTGAGAACTAAAATCACAGGCTTATCCAACTTTTGTGAATTTCATCACGGTACCTATAATGTGACTCAGTAGTGTGTATGGCCTCCACATGCTTGTATGCAATGTCTGGGCATGCTCCTGATGAGACGGTGGATGGAGTCCTAGGGCATCTCCTCCCAGACCTGGATCAGGGCAATAGTGAGCTCCTGGTAGTCTGAGGCGCTACTCTGCGGTGTCAGATGGACCAATACATAACGCCCCAGAGGTTCTCAATTTAGATTCAGGTCTGAGGAATGTGCGGGCTGTCAATGGCATCAATGCCTTTGTCATCCAGGAATTGCCTACACACTCTGGCCACATGAGGGTGGATATTGTCCTGCACCAGGAGAAACCTAGGGCCTAGTGAACCAGCGTAAAGTCTGACAATGGCACTGAGGATTTCATCCCTGTACCTAACAGCAGTCAGGGTACTGTAGCCTAGCACGTAGAGGTCTGTGCGGCCCTCCAAGGTATGCCTCCCCAGACCATCACTGACCGACTGCCAAAACGGTAACAATGGATGATGCTGCAGGTTGCATAACATTCACCACTGCATCTCCAGACTCTTTCATGTCTTTGAAAGACGTCTTTTTGTTCAGTGTGAACCTGCTCTCAGCTCTGAAGAGAATGGGGCACCAATGGCAGAGCTGCTGATTGTAGTAGTCTCTGGTGAATGCCAATTGAGCTGCACAGTGATGGGCTGTGAGCACAGGTCACATCAGAGGATATCAAGCCCTCATGCCTGCCTCATGTAGTCTGGTTCTACAGCTTGGTCAGAAACATGCACACCATTAGGCAGTTGGAGGACATTTTGTAGGGCTCTGGCAATGCTCCACAAAGGAACAGATATCGGTCCTGCTGCTGGGTTGATGCCTCTCTACAGCCCTGTCCAGATCTCTTTGTGTAACAGACCGTCTCCTGGTATCTCCTCCATGCTCTTAAGACTGCGCTGGGAGACACAGCAAGCCTTCTCGCGACAGCACGTATGGATATGCCTTCCTGGAGGAGGAGGACTACCTGTGCAACCAGAATCGGCTACAGGTAATGTCTCATGCTACCAGTAATGACAAGGACACTAGCAAAATGCAAAATTAGAGGTGCATCAGTCAATAAGGATGAGGAGAGAGTAATAGTGTGTCCACCACCTGCAACACCATTCGCTTTTTGGGGGATGTCTTGCTGTTGCCTCTCCAGTGCACCTTTTGTCACTTTCATTTGCACCTAAGCAGGTGAAGCTGATTCACAATCGCTTTTACTTCCTAACTGGACAGATTGATATCCCTGAAGCTTAACTGACTTGGTGTTAGATTGTGATCATTAAGTGTTTCCTTAATATTTTTGAGCAGTATACTGTATTAAGAAAAAAATTAACAGATTCTCATACCCTATCACAGATAGATGCCTGTATAGGTGGGCTTAGTGGAGCTGCATGTTTTGTCTCTTGATATTCTATAACTTGCTGCATTCTGCTCTCCCAGTGATTATTCCTCACTCATTTATTGAATAAATCTGTTTTTTTTATTTTGTCCTTTTAGGCTGCTACCATTGCGTCTTCACTTTGTAACAGTATTTAATATATAAATTGTGCAAGGGTTTGTAATCATTTCCTTGGTGGTATCAATAAAGTGGCTCTAATCAGTGGATAGTTAAAGTAGGACTGTGATGGTAGGCTCCAGCTTAACACCCTAAATGTTTGTTTTGCACATCTGGTATTTCCAGACTGCTTTGCCTTTTAAATGTCATTTGGTTGATCATCATAATGGAATTTGCATGCCTTGGGAAGTTTGAGCTTTTCAATCAAATTAAATACTGTACAGTGGATTAATTTGGATCTTTAGGTTTTGGGTCATCATATTTTCCTCACTTTCAAGGCTATATTGCATATCTTTTCGCTGAGTTTTCCACAGTGTAATATCTTGAGTGAATGCAAAGGACAAAATGTACTGCTTGCAGTTATAAAGCATTTTCTATTTTTTCAACAGAATGACAATAATAAAGGGACATGTCTCATGCAATCTGCGTATGCACTCAGTTTTCCAAGTATTTCTATATATTTGAAGTCCATTCAGGTGAAGTGACTTTACTCAGTGGTGAAATCTGAATCCTCATGGTCCTGATCGAACTTTATAGCAATTGAGACACAGTGCAGCTTATAAAACCTCCTGACTATTCAGTTCAGTATTCACTTATTACAGCTAACATAACACAATCTGAATTTGATTATGATACCCACTGGTTAGAGAGAGGGAGAGAAGCCCTACAGTGACAGTGACCAGGCTGGACATGTAATACAGCTCAGTGCCAGGACTGTATTTGGATATATTATGAGTTTTTAATAAACACTTCAGTTTTGTTTAAAATCTATCTATCTATCTATAGATACATATATCAGTTAAGGTGATAATTATTTGCCCCCTGTCCAAAATTGAACAAATTGAACAAAACCATTCATTTTTCTAAGAAAAATGACTAGTATCCAAAGTGTTTATGAGGATTGCTTCCAAAAGAACATAGACACAATTTCCAAAAAGTTTGATGGAAATATTTCACTGAGGCACTTCATTGAAACAAGGAAAACACAAAAAGAGCATGGCCAAAATTATTAGCCCTCTAAAAATTATTAGTCTATAGTGTCTCCCTTTTGACTCACAACTCAGCAACCTCTTACTGTAGTTTCCCACAAGTCTCCTGTGAGATTTTAGACCATTCCTCCATGGCAAATTGCTTCAGCTTGTGCAAATTAGATGGTTTTAAACCATGGACCTTAACCTTGAGCTCTCGCCAAAGATTCCCAATAGGATTGAGATCTGGGCTTTGAGACTGCCACACCAAGACTTTGATTTTGGTGTTCCTCAAAAAGTAATGTGTGCTTCGGGTCATTATTTTGCTGAAACACCCAGTAATGACTCAGAACTAGACTGGCAGCAGATTTCTTCAAGTTATCCTTTAAAAATGTCAAGGTAATCTTTTTTCTTCATCATGCCATGTAGCTGAACAAGGTTTCTTGTGCCTGAATCAGCAAAACAGCCCCACAGCATTATGCTTCCACCACCATGTTTAATTGTAGCAACTGTGTTTTTAGGGTTGAATGCCTCTCCCTTCCTTTGCCAACCAAAAGCTGTATCCACGTGCCCGAAAAGCTCCACTTGTGTCTCATCAGACCTAAGGACAGACTTCCAAAATTCATCCCCATGTTTCAAGTGGTCCTGGGCAAACTTCAGACTAGCTTTGATATGCTACTGTGTGAGCAATGGAGTTCTCCTAAGATTACTATAATGAAGAGCACAACAGTTTGTTTTTTGAGACTTACGTCCAGAAGAGGCCAATTCAGTGACAATGGCCTTTTCAGTGATCCGTGGGTTCATGTTGGCAACTTTGATTATTTTCCTTTCCAAAGTCTTTGAAACCTTGCGGTTATGACTACACCCAGGTTTGTTTCTGACAGAGTTGGTCACTTTATATTTTGCAATGATGCAATGTACAGCTTTTTTCTGGACACAGTGAAACACTTAAAAATGGCAGCAGAGCCACCCCCAATAAGATGAGTATCTACTATCTTTTCTCTGAGGTCCACACTTATTTTGTTGGTTTTTTGGCATGATGAAATTACTTTTTACAAGCAATGTAAGTGTGATGTCTTTCAATCATGCCTTTAAGTACCACTGGCTCTGCTCAGTTCAGTCCATTTATTAGAGTGTGGTGCTAATTAATTGAGCCAATTGCGTCATATGGGGTTCCGGAGTAGTTTGACACCAGAAGTTTTAACTTTACCACAAAGCTTCCTGACAAATTCACACAGGGGTAATAATTTTGACCACCCCAATTTTCAATAAAGTTGTTATACAGCAATATAGAAGTTTTTTAAATAAAAATGTACCTATTGGAGGTTTCTACATTGATGAATGTTTTACTTTGTCAGGTTTGAAACATGGTGTTAAAATTGGGCATAAATTTAGGAAAATGTCCCATTTCTCATAGGGAGCTAATAATTATGACCTTAACTGGGACAGTAGTGCTGTGGAAGAGACATGGGGCATGACGTTTCTGCCTAACCCGGAAGTGCTTGCAGACCACAGGGGCAGAAAAGAAGAAGCACTTCCAATATATTGGCCAATGTAAAAGGACTGGACTGATGTCACAGAATTGAGCCAGAGTTGGGTAGAATGTAGGCAAAGCTTGTGGGAGGAGCGGAGGAGAAAAGATTAATTGTTTATGTTGATTATTATTTGTTGTGGCAGTGGCAGTGGTAAACACTTTGTGAAGAGTTTCCTTAAAATACAAAGCTCTTTCTGCTTTTAACTTGTGCTTGGTGTCGTTGACGAACGCATGTTTCAACCAATAATTCTAAATGTCCATTAAGAAAGACCCGTCTGTATTAAATAGTAGGTATTGGTACATTGTAATTTTGTGTTGGGTTTGTGGAGCAGCTGTGCCCACTAGTGTACACAATAAATATATAGTGAAAGATAGGGGGTGTCACTGAGGCTAGGGATCTGCACTGGCAATTAGAAGGTTGCCGGTTCGAATCCATAAATGCCAATAGGGACTCTGCTCTGTTGAGCCCTTCAGCAAGGCCCTTAACCTGCAATTGCTGAGCGCTTTCTGTAGTGAAAAAAGCGCTATATAAATGCAAAGAATTATTATTATTATCCCCAAACTCTGGACACAGCTAACACAGACAGAGTTACAGGTTCAAGTACAATGATTTATTCTTTCTAGATCATTTATAGGCTGTTGTAGAATTATCTGTATATCATCACAGACCACAACAATAAAGACTTTTCATCCTTCTCCATCCTACTCCTTTCCCTTCAAGCAAGTGCTGTCCTCTGCCTCCCAACGTTGACTCCTTGGATGAGGTAGAGTGGCTCCTTTCATCTGTGGCACTGGACCACTTCCATTGCCAGGGTATAACCTGCTTGAAGCACTTACAGGTGAAAGGGAAGTCAATGAGAATAAGAATGACTAATTTTGGCAGCTCTCCATGGCAGCCCCCATGGAACTCAACAGGGCTACCCCCGGGACTACATTTCTTGTGGATGTCTGTCTGGGAATTCTAACCCAGGGTTGCTTCCATCTAGTGATAAAGGATCCAAAACTTGTCTCCCCGTGTCCTTTCATTATATTGGCCTCCTGGCTGGGTAAGGGTTCCTGTGACATTTGGCTGTAAAGTCCATCTTTCCATTTTCCTTTATTATGATGTCCCGTCTGGGCAAGGAAACATCTTCCACCCCTTTGGAATGCCAGTTCATCCACTATGTCACTCATAATATATAAATACTGTGTGTAATACTGTTTCAAAATCAGATTAAAAAATAGTAAACAAAAGAAAAAATCCAGGGGAACTTCAGCAGTGATGTGTGAAGATTACACAAAAGTATAATATTACAGAAGCAGTGGCATAAGGAGTTGAAATGAGCTTTGGTGGATAATGAGCTGAGTACATACATTACTGAGTGAAAAGAGAGAGTGCTCCAGCTACAAGAATGCCCTTTTCATTTAATTTCAACTGCAACGTTACTTTCCTGGTTTTGGGCAGTAATTAAAACAGACAAAGCTCTTTGGAAAAATCTGACAGCTCAGCATTTTATAAGATATGTTTATAGTTTTGCCCATATTCTTCAACTTCCAATAATTTTATAATGGAAAAGATAATGTCAGCAAAAAATGGATGGTGGTCTATATCAGTGGTTCTCAAACTGTGGGGCAGCCCCCCCTAGGAGGGGTGTGAAGTAACAAAAAGGGGGATGCGAAGATGTGAAAAAAAGAAAACAAGAATCAAAAATGTGAAAAAATACATCTATTGAAACCAAACAAATTAACGTAAACTATATTCTGATACTAGAAAAATAAGTATAGAGTTAGATAAATGTCGATAAAAGTTTAGTAGGTATAATAAAATATGCATCTATGATATATCATTAATTACAAAAAGAACAAATTGGTATTACTGGGCTTCTTTCAAAAAAAATGTTAGGCGGACACAATTAAAACTGTTATGAAAACTCGGGTCGCAAATACTTAAAGGTTGAGAAACAATGGTCTAAATGATATAATGAATGCATTTAACATGTTTAGTACCATCAAATAGTCAAAGGCATGATGTCCAGAATGTAGCACCATATTTCCACAAGATGCTACATTCACTACATAGTCTTACACTGCCCTCCAGAGGAAGAAGAAGAAAATTAAAATAAATAATTGTGATTTTGTACATACTGGTTATCAAGTCAAAAAATATAATGTACACAGAAAGCACCATGCAGTATACGTGTGAGTATACATACCGTATGCTGCACTTGCATTTCAAGGCCACCTTGACCACTCTTTGTATAAGAAGCACAGTTTTCAGTTTATCTAGTTATCAGTTAATGTTTTATCTTCTCAAGAACACTTTGCAAAGTAAACACTAATCCAAACAAGACAAGCAAAATTAGATAATTTACCATTTGCATTGTGATCTTAAGGTAATTTGTATACCAGTGGTAATTTGCATTTTCAGGCAATTAGTCAATTTAGATTTGCATTTTTTTCCAACCTAAATGTGTTGATATTGAGTATACAATTCTAAACGAACATAAGTCATTCAGTCTAAAAAAAGGTTTGTGCATCATTTCTCAGTAACCAATAATACACGTGCACTACATATTACAATGATAAACATATTTAACACCTAAATCATGTAATTTCATTTAAAAAAGAAAAAAACATTTTCATCAGCAATCAACAAATTAGAACATCTTTGTTCTGCCTTGCTGATCTGAGTCAGGCATATATTTTTTGGACACAGTGTCATATATTATATAGGCGTTTAATCTGTACATGTAATAATAGTGACCCTAAACCTATGTATTTATAAATATATTTGTATTATATAAATTATTGAATAAATAATAAGTATTTAATTTATATATATATATATCTATACTAATATACTGTCACTCACTGACTCATCACTAATTCTCCAACTTCCCGTGTGGGTAGAAGGCTGAAATTTGGCAGGCTCATTCCTTACAGCTTACTTACAAAAGTTGGGCAGGTTTCATTTTGAAATTCTACGCATAATGGTCATAACTAGAAGCTATTTTTCTCCATTTACTGTAATGGACTTCAGCTCGAGGGGCGGAGTTTCGTGTGACATCATCACACCTCTCACGTAATCACGCATTACGTAGAAAACCAGGAAGAGCTACAAAACGCGCTGAAGAAAACATGCATTATATAATTAAGAAGGCAGCGAAACAATTAGAAGCGAGCGAGTGACATATAAAACCATATTCAGCGGCTCACGTGAACTGACGCAGTGCGCAGACAAAAAGCAACAGTTCCAAAGAGTGCTGAACAAAAAACGAATTACACTGCTACACTCAAATAGATAAACCACACGCCGTGGCGCAATAGTAGAGCATTCTCATGTAGCGCCCACGTCTGAGGTTCGATTCCCGAGAGGGGATGCACTAAGTATGTACGCGCGCTTCTAGATTTATTTTTAACCTCGCATCCCCTTAGTTTGAGACGTATGAAAACGCATGCGGTTAACGCAGAAAGACAGATCACCTATTGAAGCTTCATGAATAATGGATATTTTATTCACGATCAATGATTGTTTTGGTAAAGCCATACTCAGTGTATTCATTAGATGAACGGTAAAAAAGTAAGAGCGAGGGGACGGTAACTTACTGAAGCACACAAGCAAAACCACAATAGCACACGGGCTCGATGTACTGTAGTGCGCGTCAACTAGATCTGACTTGCGCGATCACATTCCAAAAAATATTTCTTTTCAAGTTCTATTTAGTCCATATGAGTCAAACTCAAGGCCCACGGGCCACATCCGGCCCGGCGTGTAATTATATCCGGCCTGCGAGATCATTTCATATACTGTATTATTGTTATTAATGGCCCGGGGATATGAAGCGCTGGTAACACAATAAACTACAGATCCCATAATCCAGCACTTCAGCTGCCTTGCCGAACACTTACCATGTTAATCAAGTCTAGCTTATGATGCTACAAGTTATTGCCAAGCTAGCCCACACGATGCCAAAGAGAAAAGGTGATTCTGAACACAGAGCCTTTAAAAACCGATGGGAGGCTGAGTATATGTTTACTGACATTGCCGGTAAACCCGTGTGTCTCATTTGTGGAACGTGTGTACAAAAACTGGGGTCTCCTGCCCAGCAAAAGTCGAGCAGCCGGCGCGCGCACATAGCTGTGCCAGGATTTGAGACGCTGACTGCGCTTCTGCCTTAAGTCAAAGTGAGCACTTTTAATTTTTTTCATCCTCCCCCGAGCTATAGCCCAGACAAGTGCAAACACGGGACCCCTTTTCTACATTGCGGCAAAATAATATTAAGGCGATTCACACTTTCTTTTGCACGTATACGATTATGAGGTCCTCAGCTCGGATTATGAAGACACGCACACGAGTGAAGGACTGACAGTGCCATCACAGCCGATTAATGGCAGAGACGTCTCACCAGTCTACACAAGACCCACCGCGACTGTCCCCAAAAGGCGATCATAACGTCACCGAACACATCTCTCTATACTATATAAAAGAAAAATGCAACTTTCCTTTTTCATTTAATCCCAAACCAAAGCCTTTCTCTCTTAACACTGCAGAGGACACAAAACAATTTTTCTTTAATTACTGGTAATACCGTTAAGGCACATTACCAGAGGCAGAAATTTGAACGTTCACATAGAAAATGTAATTTCTATACCACAGCCGTCGTGTAGTGCCTTTCAAAAGGGATCTACTACCGAGAGATGATCCATATACATTTTAGCTGCTGTTAGTGCTACTTACCTGTTCTGTTATACCGTCTTTTAAAATGTAGTTTACCCGCAACCACTCGAGTAGTGCTCAATGTACCTTTACTTCTTAAAACGTTAATGTTTTACTGTTTAATAACTAATAGACTATATTTTATTATTTTTCCCTTGCACTCAGTGACCAAAGCTATACACACACATATAGACACATACATATATATATACACATATATATACCTGTGTGTATGTTTGTATGTATGTGTATACATATATATATACACACACACACACACACACACATATATATATAATTTGTGTGTGTGTATGTATGTATGTGTGTGTATATATGATGTAGATAGATATGTATATATATGTGTATATGTAGATATCTAATGTATATACATATGTATATATTTATAGAGATATGAAGATATGTATGTGTATATATATATGTATATATGTATGTATGTATGTGTATATATAGAAATATATATATATATATATATATATATAGACTCAAACCCATTATGACAGCAGCAATCCAAGCTGTGAGAAAACAGTAAAAAGGAGGCGTGTCAGATGTCGTGGTACATTTTCTAATGCAGCTAGACGAAAACAACTTTGTGACGCTGCCGCCAAATACACAAAACAATTACTTTCACAATCATGTTACATTATTTTTCAAATGTTTCCTTTTCTTTTTCATAACTTCTTTAACACACATCGCTGCGAAGTGCAGTTATTTTGCTATATATATATATATCACAGCGACACTCATAACAGTGACAAAACAATTACATTGACAATCATGTTACGTTATTTTCAAAATGTTTCCTTTTGTTTCTCTTTCCTTCTTTAACACACTACTTCTCCGCTGCCAAGCGCGGTTATTTTGCTATATATATATATATATATATAGATATATATATATAGATATATATATATAGATATATATAGATATATATATATAGATATAGATATGGGAACAACACTCATATCAATG
>JANRMT010028174.1:144102062-144205571 GCA_026402145.1 Polypterus bichir lapradei
ATATATATATATATATATATATATATATATATATACTGCAGTGGGCTAGCGCCCTGCCCAGGGTTTGTTTCCTGCCTTGCGGCCTTGCGCCCTGTGTTGGCTGGGATTGGCTCCAGCAGACCCTCGTGACCCTGTAGTTAGGATATAGCGGGTTGGATAATAGATGGATGGATGGATATATATATATAAATGTTACAACCATAAGAGGGCACCACTGAGCACCAAGACATAGACTGAATTTTACCCAGCAGAACTCTCCATTCATTATTTAACCTTGGAAAGGAAAAATGAAAGATTGTTCAAAAAGGTGAGGAAAAAGCAAATCACAGATTCATTTTGGTGTTGTTAAGCAAAATTTATTGATACGGGTGTTTTCAGTACTGAAATCTTCATCTCCTGTGGCTCTTTATTATCAGCTCTCTTAACGGCAGTCTTTTCAACAAAGTGTGACACACCATTTACTTTAAATTAATATTTTGCAGTTCATATTTTCAGGAACATACTGTAGCTGACAATTCTCTCAAGCTTACATTGACCTCCACACTATCATCGTAACTGAACACCTGAACAGAGAGCACACACGGCACCTACGACAACATATCATTCATGTGCATTATTTGTCCATTGATGCCATTGAATGCTAATATATAAAAGATGATACCAAATGTTTTTTCCTTGCATCAGGCTATGTTTCTTTTTAAAATGTGCAATATGCTCTCTGCACATACAACACAGAAGTATATGTCTAAGAGGGTTTTTTGGAGACTTTTGGACTGTAGACAGTTTATTGTAATCACAGGTTTGCTGCCGGTCAGACCAGGTTAACGAGAGCACCCCTGTTCTTTGCAGTACAAAATCCCCTACTTTGAGAGTCACTATCATAATGAATTGTATTGATTTAGACATGGGACACTCAGTGAGCCATTTAATTGTTTCCACCCAATTTTAAATAAAATTCAGTCATAGTTGTCTCCAGACATTTATATCATTCGCCTGACTTCAGTAAGACTAGCATGAAGCTTACTCATTTGCTCAACGTTTGTATAATATTTTCTCCCACATGCCAAAGATTGACAGCTATAAATTAACTTCATGTAAATGAGTGTGGGAAGTTGTTTTTCTGCCTTGCATTCAGTGCTGTCAACATTTGCAGTGGTTTCTCGTATTTCTGAACTGGATCTCCTTCTTCTTCCTCTTTTGGCTGCTTCCATTAGGGGTTGCCACAATGGATCATCTTTTACCATATTTTCCTGTCCTCTGCATCTTGCTCTGTTACATCCACTACCTTCACAATCTCTCTCACCACATTATCTTGCCTGGATAATCATATAAAAAAAGTTAGAAAATGTACGCATGGGACGGGACTTTGTAGTAGCACTACGTGAATTAAGAAGTTCCACTCCCAGAGGTCCCTGCAGTGGCCCTGATTGGACATCTGCAATGGGCACAGGATCTGCTGGGACAGCCTGCCTATCGTGTGAGTAGTGAGTCGGTTTTATCATCATGCTTCATCGGAGAGAGCGCACCCAAATCTCACCACTTCTTGACGCATCAGGAATATTGGTAGGACTGTTTATGCATTACTTACAACAAGCTGTTCCCTGGATCATCATCTTTCTCCTTCATTCCACATCATCTGTTGCTGCTAGCATTTCAACTGTGTTATGGACTTTGCCATTAGTGTTTATTGTTAGGTGTTTATCATGCTTGATGTTATTGCCATATTGAGTTATTTTTGAGATTGCTGATCCGGTGCCGGGGAGGAATTGTGTTTCTGTTTACTGTTCAGTTATATTCCACCTTCTATTTTTTGTTTAATATATTCAGTTTAATTACGGGTTAAACCATTTTGTTTCTGTGTCTCTGTGAGTGACTGAGTGCAAGTCGGGCCAAGGCTGAGTGTGTTCCTGGGGTTCCAGATGAAAAAATAAATAAATCACTGTCCCTTCAAGGGTTTGAATCTCAGCAACACTGCACCAGCTACAACTTAGTTAACAGATTTGAAAGTAAGAGTAATTTACTTTTTGTAGTTACTTTGTCAAAGAGTCAGTTATCACCTTTTTGTTTCTTATTTTGTAACAATATGTTATATTCAAAAATAACAAGTTGTAATAGAATGTAATTACATGTGTTAAGTAGACTTTATTACATATATGCTTTTATACACTTTACAATAACATGGAGTTAAAATGTAGCCTAAGAGTTATTATAAAGAGTACATTCCAGTTCAAGTGATATAAAAATGTTGTTAGTAGTTGGCCTTGAAGGGTCTATAACTGAATTTCTTTAGCATACATTTTTGAAATATGTAGGCAAAGAAGAGTTAAAATCTGTTTAAGTCTCAAGATTGCTGAATGCTTCGAACCATGATGGAGAGCTGTTGTGGAGCTTTGCCGATATAGTGTTTAAGAAACACTGAATAATTATGATCTGCAGACATAAGGTTTACTGTAATATAAACCGTAAGGTTTACTGTACACACTGTAAGGTTTACTGTAATATAAATACAGAGTGATTCATTTCTAGATAAGTGACATTTTTTTTACTTTTACAGCAAGAGCCAGAGAAGTGAGCTGGTGTACCAGTGGTTTGCGCACTTCTCCCAGTGTTTGAGTAACTTGTACTGGAGATTTGTTTTGCCATCAGGTGTGGATATCAGATGAGTAAAAAAGGAAAAAGCTGAAGTGACCCCTTTTAAAGTAAATTTGAAACAGTACACTAATCCATAATTGAAGTTGCACAGAATGTTTCTCTGTCTGTTTTAAGATAGATGAGTTTAAAAATGTGTTAATTCCTTTCAATGGGAGATTTTGAAAATTTAAAAAATCTGTACCTTATGCTGCATTCAAGATACCTCAATAAAAATTTAAAAATTCTCCAGACAAATTTCCTTGACGAATAAGTGTGCCAGATATCAACAAACCTGTCCACTTAGTTGTTTCATGTGGAGGGACAGACAGGCAGTCACACATGACAATTGCAGTAGGTGCTTTTCACATTATACGCAAACCCACCTAAAAGTGGATGGAAAAAAAGTTTAAATTAACAAATATAAGCATATGTGTAATTTTACAGATACATGCATAGTTAAAAATTAAACATAATCCAAAATCTTACAAATGGTATTGTAACATATGAACATTTAGTATATAAATACATGGAATCATTAGATAGCAGATAAGAATTGTAAGACACTAGAGGTTGCTGTTGCCTTTTTCCACCCAACAGACAGACAAACACACTGAACACAGGGTAAAATCACCAAGAAGGCATTTAATTTTTCTTCTTGTTTTTATAGTGCCCAAAAGCACCTCCGCCACCATAAACAGGAAACTAACAATAGTGATTACAATAAATCAACACAAATCTCTCCTCCACACCTCTGTCCTCTAACTCCCAACTCTGGCTTGCTTGCTGGGTCTTCAGTAGTCCTTTATATAGTCCTTGACCCGGAAGTGCTTCCGTTCTTCCGTCCTTGTGAATTGATAGCACTTCTGGGTCAGATGGGGGACTTGAGGTATTCTTCAGCCTGAAAGTACTTTGGGGCTTCTGACCCCATGACTTGGGAGTACTATATGGAAAATAAAAATCCCCAGATCTTCCTGCAGAGTCTCCTGGAAGCACCCACAGTACCCAGCAGTACCCAGCAGGGCTGTGATGCTGAATAACAGATCCCATGATGCCCTGCGGAAATCCGGGACACCGCTATGCTGCAGGGAACTCGCCATCTGGCGTCTTGGGGGAGGCAGTTTCCCTATGTAGCTGCCTTCCCCCATCCTTCTCTTCTTTGGGTGTCCCTGGTGTCAGCCACAGGATATACAGTAAAGAAAGAAGCAGGAGAGCAGGTAGTAGTATGTGTGAACAGAATGGCATAGAGAGCAGTTTGTCATTAACTCTGTGCTTCAACTCTCTGTTTTTTATCCAAGATGATCCAACTGCAGATACACACTCCCGGTCCTTTTAGCACATCCCTCAGCCACATCTCTCCTTCTCTCAGGCCCTTCCCCACAGACATTCACAGGACTGTTTAGGCCCCATCTGTCAGACCATCCAAAGCCATTTGACTCTGATATGCCAATAAATTACTATAATTATTATATTCTCCCTATATACTCTGCAAGAAATTAGCCGCCCCCCCCCCCCTTCATTTCAGCCCCAACTGCACTCCCCATATTGAGCCGACTCTCTAGAATTAATACTGTGTTTCTCAGTCTGGTTTTTCCTTTTCCATTATGCCCTGTCTGACTTTGTTATGTTTACTCTTTTTTTTTCCTGTTTTCGTATTTGTGTTCAGTCATATGCCAGCTCTTTTACTCCTTCTGATTTACTTAAATAAGTTTCTTAAATCTACGTAATGCAATTCAGGGCTACCATGGTTTGGAGCTTATGCTGGAAACTCTGTGTGCAAAGCAAGTAACAACTCTGGACAGAAAGCCAGTCCATCACAGGGCAGGTACCACACACACATTGGAGCCATTTTGGAATCACAGAGTAACCAGGCCTCATGTCTTTGGGGAATGTAATAGGAAAACCTATAGTAAGACCCTCCCAACATGAGCAGTAAGTACAAACTCCACACAGAAAATGACCAAGTGTAGGATTTTTACTGGTGAGACAGCAGTGCTACTAACTGCACTATCCTCATTCTGATTATACTTTTGTTTATACCCAGGTGATCAGTTGGTGATTTTTGGTCAGCTGAAACTTTCATCTTCTTCCACCTTGAGCACCCAGTGGCTAAGCTGAAGTGTTCATTACAGTCTAAGTAAAGAAGAAACTCCAGTGTGCCAGGATATATACCAGTGGCTGCTTAACTTCAAAAATGAATCCCCTGGGTGATCACTAGTTAAATAAAGGTACACATTTATTTTACATTTGACACTCAGAGCTGACTGTAGGCAATGACAAAGGGTGGCATTGCTATTGTCCTTAACACAAGTTCAGCATGGCTCAGACATTTCATAAAAAATGTAATTTTTAAATTTAGAAATCAACTTGAGACTTGCCTGGGAGCTGTTCTATTTATGTTAGTTCACCTACATACAGGTCAGTTTAGTAAAATAAACTGCAACTTCTTAGTGAAGCCATTTCAGGTATTTTTCTTCTTCTTCTCCTGGAGCACATCTTGTGCACTTAAAGCTCCTTATCAGACCTCAAACATCTACTCAGTGTGCCCTGAGAGGAAACATCTTGAGTGATGAGATTTGTAACACTAAAGACAGCAAAATTACTTTTTTGCCTGAAGTAAAGCTTTGCAATGAATTATTTATACATGCTTATTAAATAGGATTCTTACTTCTATGTTTGCAACTAAACCGAGAGACTCAAGCAACCTGATGTAGTTGTTTATGAATTAATCTCTCACACTGTGACCTAAAAAGAGTACTTGATGACACAAAAAATGGGAAAGTGATTGAGATTATCTCTCTTTTATAATAAAAAAATCTTGGGAAGACAGACGAGGCGTGACTTTTTCAGAGAGATACTTTCACGTCCCATGAGATGAGCCTTTGTGCCAAGAGATCTAACCATGCCTGGGGCCGGAAATAAAAGACAAAGAGTAGATGACAGTAGAATGTCGTAAAAAATTCAAAAACATTGCAGGGATACACAATTAGAGCAGGTTAAAGATAATGGAAGTATGAAAATTCAAAAGTCTCAAAAAAATGAAGAAGAAGAAGATTGTATAATCAGTTTGTCAATTATTGATAATTAGGTTTGCTTTTTTAATTTGTTGTGAATTTTAGTTTATTATTGCTTCATTTTTTTGCTGTTATGTTTTGGCCCCTATTTTAGGTCATCATTATTTCTGAACACCACCATGTTATTTTAACAACTGAGGTCCATTGCTACTACATGAACCAACTAAGACAAGGTTCCCATTTTTACTAGTCTATGAGTATATAATAGTGGTATTCAGCATCTCAGGTATTCTTTGGTGGATCAAAGAAATAAATCATTAGAATAATTAGGGGAGGGAAATACAAAACTCTTTATATTCTGATCCCAAACTAGTGATGTCATGATTTTTATGGCTTTAAGTTGTATTTTTTTTGGTATTTTTGCATTTTTATTTATGTTTTGTCTGCAGATGAACAGAGGGGCTTTTTAATGTAAGTACCAGAAGAAGAAATGTAGTTAAAAAACAATTCTTGGGCAATAACTGGAACATCAAAAATACTGCTGTCAAAACCAAAATGTGAGGTAAGATATTATAGCCAACAAGTTCAAAGTTTAACGATCAAGAACCAACACACTGTGGTCTGAACTTACAACAAAATGACTATAAAGGCAGAAAATTTAAAAGAAAGAAAATGTCTGACTTGGCAGTCACAGTCACAGTGAGGCATTATGCAGGCATATTCGTATTGTTATACAGAAGCAACAGTATTATTTATCTATTTATTTATTTAATTACCTTTTATAAAAAGTCATTTTTTTCCATGGGGACACACAAGTAAGGAAAAGTTATCCACAGTCCTGGATAAAGAATGCCCATCAATGGCTATTAACGTGTTGTGGTAATGATGTAAAAGTTGCGACCTATGAGATGATGCCTTCCAGAAACTCAGACAGTAGTGCCATGGCAACAGCACTCGAGAAACAGCCACGCCCATATGCAAAACAAGATAGTGTCACCAATTGTAAATAACAGGGAAATACTAAAACTAATATTAGAATTGAATTCTCCTTATTTTAAAATTTCAGAGAAAAAAATTACTTAATGTTCAGTTAAAAAATGAGTATGGAATCAATTCACAACATTTTGTACTTTGTGATTATGTGTGCCACCATTTTATGCATTATTTACATTCGAATTTACTCCCATTACCTTGCTGCAACAGGCAGAAATCTTTTCGGTTGGTGTTGTCATCCTGGCATTGTACAATCTGTGGTGTCCAGGTTTCTGGATTCACATAAATACAGATTTGTGCAGTATCTAGCTTCCTGAAGACATTAAGGATTTTGTTACGTTAAGTGTGTTTTGGCCCATTTTTTTTTCTTTGGATTTCTCTTCCCCTTTTCACATACTGAATTTCCTTGCTGTTTAAAGTACTTTTTTCATATTTTTCTTACAATAATTCTGGCCATCCTAACAAAAGTTTGATTACACAACATGTTAGTTTTACAAATGGTTTAAAGATAAGAATATAAAGTAAAAGGGCAGAACAACAGTTAGTTGCATTAATGGACAGGACAGCGGACAGCAGTATTCATAACTGTGCTTCATTCCTCTTTTTGTTGTCAAAAGGATCCAAATGCAGACCAACACACTCAGGTCCCTGTTCCTCTTTCTCTCTTTCTCTCCCCCTCAGGTCCTTTTGGTCACACAGCTATCTGATGCTGTTATGTCCCTGTCGTCCGATGGTGGGAGGACTATTTATTATGTTATTATTCTGGGAGAACTTAGATTCTTTCCATTCTTTTATGAACATGTTTTTCAGCAGTTTCTGGCTCTGTATGAAATGATGTCTGCAGTACAGTGGAACCTCGGGTCACGACCGTAATTCGTTCCAAAACTCTGGTCGTAACCCGATTTGGTCATGACCGAAGTAATTTCCCCCATAGCAGTGTATGTAAATACAATTAATCCGTTCCGGACCACACGAGCTGTATGTAAATATATATTTTTTAAAGATTTTTAAGCACAAAAATAGTTAATTATACCATAAAATGCACAGTGTAATAGTAAACTAAATGTTAAAACATTGAATAATGTTTTCTCTCTCTCTCTCGCTCGCTTGCTCGCTCTCTCGCTCTCTCTCTCTCGCTTGCTGCACAGGGAGAGACTGAACACGTGCGGAAATCATTGGCACATACGAACCGGAAGGGAAATTGTCTTGTTCATCACCCGAGTGTGTAGTCGTGAACAGATGCAAAAGTTTGGCGAACTTTTTGGTCATAACCCAATTTGTACGTGGTCCGAGATGTTCGTGACCCGAGGTTCCACTGTACTAGGGTGCTGTACCGTGCCATTAGCCATTATGAATGTAGTGAGAAGTCAAGTAAAATGACACCTTTTATTGGCTAACTAAAAAGATTACAATATGCAAGCTTTTAAGGTAACTCAGGCCCCTTCTTCAGTTGCCTCAGAAGCTTGCATATTGTAATCCTTGTAGTTAGCCAATAAAAGGTGTCATTTTACTTGAATTTTCACTATGAAATGATGTGTAATATTGAACTTGCGCCTACTCTCAAAGTACATTTTATATTTATGTTCTTCATTTTTATGTTGAGTATTTTTCACTGTCGCTTTTTCAGAACTGAAGACTTTTCTCTGAGGACTGAAGTCTACTTGGTCTTCCGTACTGAAGTTGATAGTTGTGTGTTTATTTATTACAGTGAGGATTGGAGGTCTAAAAATGGGGTAGACTTCTACTAAAGCTTTGTATTATTAATTCAAATACAAATTGGCCCTTTCTTCTCTACTAATTCTTCTGAAAATTTGGATTAAGTATTCTTAATGTTCCTAAAGGAACAACTTAGGAAATATAGGTTATGAAAACATAAAAACATCTACCGTATCTGCATTTGCATACAGTCTATTTGTATTTGTTTCTGTCACAATAACAACACATGACTTTCCAAATAAAATGAATGCCAGTGCTAAAATTAAATAAAGCCTTTACCTGTATACCAAATTTCCAAACAGAGTTATGACTTCCAGTCAAAAATCAGCTTAACTAAACAGACTACTTGTCCATTACTTTCTTCAGAATTGAGGTCCACCAGCCATAGTGAGAGTGGGCACTATTATTTGTTTCAACTAAAATTATTATCATTCACAAAGACTATAACTGAAACCACTAAAACATTCTTTCTTTAATTAAAATATAAACAAACCAAATACTCATACTATCTGAAAATAAAATCAAAATGAGTAAAAAATAAATCCAGTGTATTCTTGCTGTGTTTCAATCACTCGGGCATGCTTGTTGAATGTTCACTCACCCTCATCCATGGGAAGACGACAAGAAGCAAGACTCACTCCTTTCCGTATTCCCTCTGGCGTGTGATAATTCTGTCTTCAAGTACACGGAATGCAAGAATGAGTGAGTTGTGCATGTGCTCCTGCTGTCCTCTCCATTCTCTTCCACGCTGCCTTGTTTTGTCATCAGTCTCTCACCACACTGTCATGTGTATCTTTTCAAGTTTTGATGTCAACTGGTTAAGTGTGATTTTATTTTTTTAACAATGCTTTGTTCTAACTGTGGTTGTGGTGAAATAGAACAAGGTGGTTTGCCTGACTAAATGTGTAACTTAATGCACAGAACTAAGCTGCCTGTAAAACAACATTATTGTACATGGACTTGTTCGACATTCCTGATGTATCTACATGCTATACAAAGAGTACAAACAGGTAAAGGTTACCATGTTTGCTGTTATACTGGGGCAATTTAAGGGGCTGCCTGACAACACTTCCCAATATGCAATGCTTTGGAACGTATGGCTCAGGTAAGAAAAGGTGCTAATGTAGTTTGGTTCCCAGCCTGGTATCTGTCAGTGTGTAGTTTGCAATAAAACTGCTACAAATGGCTAAGCTGCACAAGGAGATTGACAGTGAAGAACACCCAAGAAACTCAAATGATTATTTTAATTAAATTTAATTATATTTAAATTCTAAATACTGAGGCAAACAAAAATTTTCAAACCGATTAAATGAAAACAAAAATGTCCTTCATTGAATTTAATGAAAAATTAAATGATAAATTCATATTTTTCAAGTCAAAGCTATTTTTCATTATCGTTGCATAAATTATCTTTCCATATAAAAAGTGAAGCCTTTTTTATACATTTTAAAAACACCTTGTCTATTCTTGTATCTCACAATGGTGCTGAAGAGTACTAGTATATGCGCAGACACAGGACTTAGAGAGCACTTCAGACACATATTACAGTCGCTACAGTCCATTGGTCCTGATGTGTAGCCACCACAGGAAAGAGTGACATACATGTTGCCTCTGAGCAGAGTGAGGTGGAGGTAGGTGGTATGCATGAGTGGGCAAAAGAACTAAACAGCTAGAAGCGCGTGTTTCCACTGAGCATCTGGCTGCCTTGGTGGAAGCAACCGCAGAAGAAACCAGAAAGTCCTTTTTAGGGCCACTCACCAGCAGTCAGCAAAAAGAGGCTAATTCCATTTTTCCATCTCTCACACCACCTGAAACATTACAATATTCTGTCTCACTGAAGCACATGCCTACATTATCAGTCCAACAACAACAGCAGGAAATATCTTTATGAAATAATGAAATGAGCTTCTGTAGAGTGAAAGAATGTAAGGGACTGTGTGACTTTTTCAGTTATCATTGCTTAACTGTCTATAGAACAGAGACAACAATTCACCTCCGGTCAGAAACATTCAATAATGTCAATAATGGTGATTGTTGATGATCTTCCAAGGTGTATCCACTGCAGAGGATGACAAACAGCAGAGTAAAGGGCACAGCTGCTCTGCTTTTAAAATGGCTGAATTGTCTGAATATCACAATAATATTTTACTTTGTGCTTTTTTTCCTACTTAAAACGACACACACATGCTGTTTTTTGTGGCATGGTGGCGCAGTGGTAGAGCTGCTGCCTCGCAGTAAGGAGACCTGGGTTTGCTTCCCGGGTCCTCCCTGTGTGGAGTTTGCATGTTCTCCCCGTATCTGCATGGATTTCCTCTGGTTTCTTCCCACAGTCCAAAGACATGCAGGTTAGGTGAATTGGTGATCCTAAATTGTGCTTGGTGTGTGCCCTGCGGTGGGCTGGCACACTGCCCGGGATTTGTTCCTGCCTTGCGCCCTGGGATTGGCTGCAGCAGACCACCATGACCCTGTAGTTAGGATATAGCGGGTTGGATAATGACTGACTGACTAATATTTATGGCTTGAAAAATTGACATAATTGTCAAGTTTTAAGGCTTTTCTTAATAATGTGACTATAGTACACTTTCCCTCCATTATAGTTTCTTTTTTAAATTATGCTTTTTTAAATGTATTCATTAATTTAGAATGCAATTTCTTGTGGCAAATTTATATATATATCATGATTGTGAATATAAAATTTTGACTGGAAAAATACTGAGCATATCCTTTAATCAGTAACAAGGAAAAAGTGTGCAAGAATAGGAAAACTTCCAACAAAACAATGGAAACTAATTTTGGCTTGTCGACCTCTTTAACGATAATCATACATAAACTATATTCACTAAAAAGACATCTCAAGAAGCCTTAGAACATCACATCAAAATCCTAAATGACAAAGCTCCATAACTGATGTTATTATTAATTTAAAATACTATGGGGACTTTGCTCACCAACCCCTCCCCAAACCAGCGCTACGCGCCATTGTGAAGAGGGGGGCTGAATGCACCTCAAGAAGACGCGGTCGCTCCTCCGAAACCCCTCTTAAACAGTGACACAATGGGAAACAAATAACAGTTGTTTTTTACCTCCTCTTTACTCGACCAGCTGCTGGCTTGCTGCTGCTCCTGTGCAGCGTGATCTGCATTTCATCTCTCTTCTCACCCAGACATCCTTAGGCACTATTCTATCTCTTTTCACTGTTCTGTTATTTCACTGAGTAATATTTTCTGTCTATTTGCGCTAATGCGATCTTTACTCTCCTTTTTTTGAGACTTTTGAATTTTCCTACATCCACTACCTCTAACCTGCTCTGTTCTAACCTGTGTATCACAGGACTTGTTTCCAAAGGTTGTAAGTATGACGTGACTTGACCGGGACGTGAACTAATCTTGAAAATGAAAACTTAAATAAAAAGGCTTTAACTTACTACAAAATTCATATAAAGAGACAGAAGGTATTCAATGAATTGTAAATAATACAGCCAAAGGTGGTTGCCCTAAAAGCAAGTCACCAGAGCTATGAAGTGGCCCTGCCCCTCTGGGTTCAGTAATAAGAAAGAAAACAATTAACATATAAATTATCAGTTAACAAATAACAGAACACTAATATGAAATGATTGATAGAAAACAAACATGAACTAGTAAGAAAAAAATAATTTACAAAAAAAAAAACACAACGCAAAGGATGGAACTTCTGCAAGATCATAACAACATCCTACACCCTAAAAATACACAAGTTAGATTTGGCGGTGACTCTAAACTGGCTTTGGGTGAGTGTACTCGTGACTTGCTTAGGGTCTGAGACCTTGAATTGTAAGGTCCACTGCCCTAATTTCTACAGTTACAAAGTAATTATAAAGAGATATATAAAAAAACTGCACTGCTCTGTTTTTTGTTAACCATGCAGATTGCTGGAATTAAATTTCCCAGCATAAAATTATTTTGATAAAGGGAGTAACTGGCGTGGAAGCACAGAAAAAAAAATATTTATTACTACCCATGTTACTTATTGATGACAGGCAACAGAATGAAATTAAAAATATTTGTTATCTCTTGCCTACGGTGGACTGGTGCCCTGCCCGGGATTTGTTTCCTGCCTTGCTCCCTGTGTTGGCTGGGATTGGCTCCAGCAGACCTCCGTGACCCTGTAGTTAGGATGTGGCGGGCTGGATAATGGATGGATGGATGGATGGATGTTATCTCTTACCCTTCGTGTACCATTAGCATTTTTCCACAGTATCCTTGTGTGTCTGAAGCTCTCTTGCCCGTTGCATCCCTCTTTGAGCTCGTTCTCCTAAAGCCCGCTTCTCAGACTCTGTCATTTCGTGGTGCCATTGCTTGCCTTCAGTTCAGCTTTATTTATACTTCCTGTCTTTGAGGGCAACTCTCAGAATGGCTCTATGCCTTTACACCTCCTCGTGTGTCTCACACTTGCATTTTCACTTTCAATCCCATCACCAGAGTTAAACTGAGCAATCAAATTACTCAAAGGCACCTTACATACACAACAGATCTTATTGTTTTATTATATACTAGATTTTATTTAAGAGAGCTCATTGGCTGAAATTAATTTTGGTACTACATAAGTTTTATTTAGTTCCACTAAACATTTCTTAACATCAAGCAATTAAGTTGAAAATTGATTCCTTTACAAAAAAAAGTCTTAACAAACAAAACAAAAACTATTATCAGTTTTGCAAGAACTGGCTTGGAAAATGCTGTAGGAACAATCTTCACTAAGTTTAAATGCTTTTTGGTCTAGAAAATCAAGCATGGCACTGCCATGTTATATAGAGTGTATAATATTATACATCAAGAATTACAAAATGGCAGCCACCATGACACAAAATGGCAACAAACACAAAACAACAGTATAAAATATAATAAATAAAATTAACAATATGATGGTAATATTCAAATTTAAAAAGGCAGAATGTACTTATGTGAAGAACATTCTTGAAAATAACTTATATTTACTAAAAGCCATAAACAGTAAAAGTCCAAAATGTGAGGTCATTCAGAATACTTAGTCTGAAGTTAGAAAATGAGGAGGAAGAAATGTAAATAAACAATGACTTCAATAAGATGCACAAACTAGTCTTTAAATAAATGGTAGGCCACAATGCAAATCTGCTCATACTGTGGCCCTCCTGTTTGTGATATCTAAAATGTTTTATGCCTGCAATTTGGTCTGTTTACGTTTTTTTCTTTTTTTTTTTGGTCATGAATTATCTTTTACTTTAAAACTTGATTTATTTTAAGAAAGTTTTCATTCATTTTGTTCAATTTTGTTTCTGTGTTGTTTCTCATGGTTTCCAAGGCACTTTTTGGATGTTTCAAATGGCCATGATCATCGTGCTGATGACATCTCAGAAGTGAGGCTGTAAATATGGTGGCGGTTTCATTAGGCATCATCCCACGGTGGATACACAATGTCTTGAAAATCTTCTGAGTGTAGTTATATTTACTTCTAAGTTGGCCTTAGCATTAGATTTTGTTTTTAGTAATCAACATTCTTTTTGCATTTGGACTTTTAATTCTTGTTTTGCCCTTTTGATTCCAGGTTGCCTGGTATATCTGACTTCTCGGTTCTAAGCCCTTGCCTTGTCCTTGACTACTTAAGTCTGTGCTTATTATCTTCTGGTCCGTTTTGACCAGTTATAATAATGTTCAGACACTTATGGTGTGGCCAGAGACTCTTCAGCTTAACTGTTTTTTTACTTTTTATGTGTTCTTTTGTTTGTTTTTTTAATATTATTTGGTAAGACTTGTTTGTGTTTTTTCTCTCTTTTCTTTGTTCTGAATGAGATTTGCTTTGCTATTTGATTATTTTGTATTATTGCATTATGTTATTTACGTACTTACATTGTATGTCTTTATGTTGACTGCAGTAGGGGTCAGCCTACAAAACACGGCATGCCTTAGGTTCATCATTGTTGTGGGCTTTTGCAGATTACTTTTAAGTACTAATTAGATTTTTCTATTCTTTTTTTGTTTTTTAATTATGCTTTTGGATTATTGATTAGTATTGTTTGGTTTGCCTTATGAAGCAAATGTTTTTGATGTTATTTTGGCTGTGCTTTTGCTTTTGTGGAATCTTTTTTGCAAATAAATATTTTCAAATATAAAAGGAACATTATTTTGGTTATTCTCGGCCAGAGGTTTTACAGTTTCCTCCCTCCCTGTGAAGTCTTGCAGACTTCTTAAAGATTTTAACGTTTTACTTTATGAGGCCTGTGCAGGGCACAAAACCTGCTTTTTTAAAATTGGGGTTATGCTTTTTTTTATTTTAAAGCTTCATTTGAAGCCTGAGACTGGATTTTGGAGGCAAAGTCTAACTCTGATTATTGTAAACCAGCCAGAACTTCAACACCTCCATGGTTTGAACTGAGTTGCCGAAAATTAAAAGATCTAACCGAAATGAACGTCTAGAGATGCTAAAGGTTATCTATTACTAAAGCATAAAAGTTTATATTTAATCATAAATTTACTTTGGGACATATCAAAATGAAAATGTGTCAGTTATCCTAATAATTTTTGGCTTGAATGACTTTTGTGAGGACACTGTGGCATCACTGTAACTTTCTGCTTTATATTTGAACGCACTCTCTCCATTGTTAATATTTTCTTCTGCTTGTTGTGCATTTCTCTTTGTGCTAATGTTAGGTGCACTCACATGTTGTCTGTTTAATTCACACCCTTTATCACTTGGCATGGCGCTATAGGACGATGACTTGTAGCCATCCCATATGCTTACTAGATCCCCCTGATAAGACTCACTGATTCCACACCCAGCTAACTCCTGTGGTATTTCTTTCTTCTCCTGGTTTTTGGCAGGGCCTTCAGTTTCCCCAGTTATCCGTTCACACGTGATTTGCTTATTTTTAAGTTCATTGCAAGTTTTGTTGGACTCTTCCTGGTTTATATCTGTCTCTGTTCCCAGTTGGAGTTGATTTTGAGTGCTGATACTGTGATTCTTGGGCACTGGTGTTGCAACTAAAAGTTGCGGTTCGTGAACTGTTACATCTGAAAGCCATAATATATCTTTGTTATCAGGTTCCAAAGCAGGAGTTGCTTGATTTTCTTCTGGATGACAGTGGTTACTGCTTTCCTCGATTTCAATCTGTGGCAAGTAAATTGTGACGGCTGTTTGTAAAGATTTTTCCACATGGCTTTGTACTAATCCAGAGTCTCCATCCAGTAGGGTCGGTCTCTCAAAATTCTTGCATCCATGCATATCCTGTGCTGGGGATTTAAATTGGCCAACTGCTGGGTTCCTGGATGGGTTAACACCTTTCCAGTCGGAGGACTGATGGATATTTTCTTGGGGCCCCAGAAGGGAGAGCTCATAAAAGGGAGATAACAGAGGAATGGCCTCAGAGAAGCCTTTGATGTCAGCTGGATGTGAAGAGCTATTGAGATTAGAAAGAAGTTCTGCTTCTTCTTTGTTTGATTCTATTTTAAGGCAGGCATTGTTGAGATGATTAGTCATGAGCCTGGGCATTCCGCTCTTTGTGATTTCTGGGCTATTCCTGTCTTCTCTTTCCAAAGGTGCGGATTTAAACTGTATGACCTCATCGGATTCAAAGGCACCTGCGGCAGCAGCATACCAGGTTCTCTTCTCTGTGGCTGTATTCACTACCCATGACTGCTTGTGAGTCCCATCAACCCTGATCCATCCTGCTGGGCACTCAGTTGTCACTGCCAAGCTCACACTGTGCATTAATTCCACAGAGGCTACCGTGTTGTGGTGTAAAGGGTGACTCCATATTTCTGCAGCTTCGAAGACGTGCAGCTCAATGGTTGCTCGTTTCAAAACTTGTACATCTCTCCCTTCTGTTTTCTTCTGTTTCAGAGATGCAGTCGTATAAGTGACAGTTTGCAAAGTGCTCAGTGTTTCAAACCTTTCAATTATTTTGTCCAAAAATGTGTTTTTGCCGCCTGTTTTAGTGTTGGATGCTGATATTTTCTGTTTTCTCAAATTCTTGTCAGCATTCTCTTCTGCAGCTGCAAACGTCATGAGAATTTTCTGAACGGTGCCTTTTTGACAGCTAACATTTTTTTTCCAATTAGTGCTGACTGTGTTGATGTTCTCTTTTTTTCGACCTTGCCATTCGATATTCACTCGTCCTTTTGCTTTGAGGGATTCATTCACACACAAACCAAGAGCTGGACCCCGGTTCTCCCTCAAGAGCAATGATCCAACTTCTCGTGTTTTTTTCTTGGCAGTTTCTCGATTCTCTCTCATAAATCTTGCCTGTAGAAGCTGAAAGGTGGTGGGATGCTTTGCAAAGTCTTTCTTTGGTTTGTGAGGTCTGCTGCCATGCTCCTTGCTACCTGCTATGGGTGCTGGCCCCATTTTGTCTACTGAGCTGCAGCCCAGCCGTTCAGTTAAATAGAGAAGAAGGCTTTTGAGGACTTCAGCAACTCCTGGATTGGTTAACCAGTTGTAGGCCATCCGCTTTATTGCTGAAAAATCCTGTCCCAAATCATAGGCCTGAATACATTCCATGTGGTCTCTGAATTGAATAAAAACAGCTTTTAATAGCAAACAAGAGGCAAGATGCTGACAACATTTCACCACACATGGCATGCATTATTTCTTAGGACTTCAAATGCAAACCAAAAAGGAGACACATTGTAAACTTAAGCAACTTTCCCTAAATGATTTTGAAAATTTTTAGAAATATATGTAGAGAAAAGCCAAGCAAAATGACACCGTTACCTTCTTGCCTGAAGAAGGGGCCTCGAAAGCTTGCATATTGTAATCTTTTTAGTTAGCCAATAAAAGGTGTCATTTTGCTTGACTTCTCACTATATTCATAATGGCTAACACGGTACAACACCCTAGTACTATAGAAATATATGGTAAATTATTAGGACATTAGTAAAGGTTTGTTGAGAATGGTCCATTCTGATCAATAAACCTCATAAATCTTATTCTCCTAATTTATCCAAAATGATATTAAGTTGAGTTTTGAAGATCTTACCGTCTACCAAGGTACTTTGTAGCACATATGGACATAGATGGTGCAGTAAGCAGGCAGGCAGCCAAAGCAGAATGTAAATTTTATGAAGGAGTACATGAAGTCACAAGAAAGGAAGGAGTGAGGAGCAGAGCCATATTGAAAGCTGCATGCTGGGTCAGGTTTTAAACTGTAGATGACTGAGTATTGGTAATTGGAGTATTTGTAATTTAGCAGTATTATTAAATACAGCAGTCAACAAAAGCAACATTAAGGGAACAATGAACACAATGGACATAGGGACCAGGTTTAGGAGACCCTGGAGAGGTGGAGATATGCTCTAGAGAGGAGAGGAATGAAGGTCAGTAGGAACAAGACAGAATACATGTGTGTAAATGAGAGGGAGGTCAGTGGAATGGTGTGGATGCAAGGAGTAGAGTTGGTGAAGGTGGATGAGTTTAAATACTTGGGATCAACAGTACAGAGTAATGGGGTGTGTGGAAGAGAGGTGAAAAACAGAGTGCAGGCAGGGTGGAATGGATATAGAAGAGTGTCAGAAGTGATTTTTGACGTTCGGGTACCAGCAAGAGAGAAAGGAAAAATCTACAGGATGGCAGTGAGACCAGCTATGTTATATGGGTTGGAGACGGTGGCACTGACCAGAAAGCAGGAGACAGAGCTGGAGGTGGCAGAGTTAAAGATGTTAAGATTTGCATCGGATGTGATGAGTATGGACAGGATTACAAAAGAGTACATTAGAGGGTCAGCTCAAGTTGGACTGTTGGGAGACAAATTCAGAGAGTTGGTCTGGACATGTGCAGAGGAGAGATGCTGGGTATATCGAGAGAAGGATTTTAAGGATAGAGCTGCCAGGTAAGAGGAAAAGAGGAAGGCCTAACAGAAGGTTTATGGATGTGGTGAGAGGGGACATGCAGGTGGTGGGTGTAACAGAGCAAGATGTAGAGGACAAGAAGATATGGAAAAAGATGATCTGCTGTGGCAACCCCTAACGGGAGCAGCCGAAAGAAGAAGATGAAGCAGCAGATATGGACTGGATCCCCAGGGAGGACCTCCCTACTTTCTTTATGGCCTACAGTTGTGCTTGAAAGTTTGTGAACCCTTTACAATTTTCTGTATTTCTGCATAAATATGACCTAAAACATCATCAGATTTTCACTCAAGTCCTAAAAGTAGATAAAGAGAAACCAGTTAAACAAATGAGACAAAAATATTATACAGATGGGATAAGGTTCTTATGCTGGAATGCAGCGTTTTCCTTTCTCCAAACATAACGCTTTTCATTTAAACCAAAAAGTCCTATTTTGGTCTCATATGTCTACAAAACATTCTTCCAATAGCCTTCTGGTTTGTCCACGTGATCTTTAGCAGCAATTTTTTTTGGAGAGCAGTGGCTTTCTCCTTGCAACCCTGCCATGCACACCATTGTTGTTCAGTGTTCTCCTGATGGTGGACTCATGAACATGAACATTGTTGCTTAGAAGTTACCCTGGGGTCCTTTGTGACCTTGCTGACTATTACACGTCTTGCTCTTGGAGTGATCTTTGTTGGTCGACCACTCTGGGGAGGGTAACAATGGTCTTGAATTTCCTCCATTTGTACACAATCTGTCTGACTGTGGATTGGTGGAGTCCAAACTCTTTAGAGATGGTTTTGTAACCTTTTCCAGCCTGATGAGCATCAACAACTCTTTTTCTGAGTTCCTCAAAAATCTCCTTTGTTCGTGCCATGATACACTTCCACAAACGTGTTGTGAAGAGCAGACTTTGATAGATCCCTGTTCTTTAAATAACACAGAGTGCTCACTCACACCTGATTGTCATCCCATTGATTGAAAACACCTGACTTGAATTTCACCTTCAAACTAACTGCTAATCCTAGAGGTTCACATACTTTTACCACTCACAAATATGTAATATTTGATCATTTTCCTCAATAAATAAATGACCAAGTATAATATTTTTGTCTCATTTGTTTAACTGGTTTCTCTTTATCTACTTTAAGGACTTGAGTGAAAATCTGATGATGTTTTAGATCATATTTATGCAGAAATATAGAAAATTCTAAAGGGTTCACAAACTTTCAAGCACAACTGTAGAAGTGCTTCCCGGAAGACATGCAATGGCACCTGAACAAATGCTGGGTCAGACATAAAAGGAGCCCACTGCCTTACATCAGGGAGTCAGAAGGCAGCAGGGAACACTCAACCAGAGGTAGAGAGGAGGAAGAATTTTCTTTGTTTTGGGTAATTGTGGTTTATTTTGGAGAAGTGATTATTGGAAAGGAGCTTGGTGTAAATAAATACCTTTATTTTATTCATATAACATCTGGTGTTATACTGTGTCTTGGGATTGGGGCTCTCTGTAATGATTTGTTGTATAAGGTTTAAAATTAATTCTAATGAAGTGGCACAACTGTGGTCACATTATGGACTGTTCAGAATTTTGTGCATTCTTCTCATATATCCGTGTATTTCCAGCTATGTTTCATTGCACTTCTGAGGCATCATGTGGAATTTTTAACTGAGGTGATGTGACTAAAGTGTTCAGATTTATGAAGGGAAATAGTAGGTGGATGCCCACTGTTATTTTAAATTAGTGCTTCAGGCAGAATAAGAGGCACAGTTGGAAGTGCCTAAGGGCAAATTATGCACAAACTTTAGTGAGAACCAAAGATACATTAAATGAGCTACCCGGTAGTGTACTAGATAGTAGGACTTTGGGAGCTTTCAAACCTTAACTCCACGCTATTTTTAGAAAAGAGAATTGTTAATGAATGTGTTGGACTGAATGGCTGGTTCTTTATAAAATTGTACTCATCAGCTTTATAGGCAGGCTAAAGAATGAAAATATTCTCAAAGACTGTCCAAAAGCATTGTTAAACAAGCCTAGTTCTTTTATTTGAGTGCTGTACTAGGGTGAAACAATGCATTGTTCTCATTCAGTTTCTTCTGTTCAACACTGAAGCATTTCACATTTACCTTCCAAGTCTTGTCTGTTATAAAAAAATGGATAATAAGCTCTTTGAGGCATTGACTGGCACCGTGGCTTTGAGTGTAATAAAATGTATATGCAGGTATCAAAAATTACACTTTTAAAGTTAACAGTCAATAAAAAATGAGTTATTCATTTTGTGAATGCAAAGTACAAAAAAAAAAAAAAATCATTGATAAAGTTTAAATAATGGAGATTATGGGTGAACTGTCAGCATTGCAAAGAAGCTGAATTTAAAATACTGCATGATAAAAACAGTGCTCTCATAGAAAACAAAGTCTGGAGAAGCATGGAGGCATAAATCCTGTCTAGTACCGCAAGTTTTTTTTTCTTGTATCTGTTTCTTTTAAATTTTGTAAAGCACCTTGAGCTATATCCAGTGCATGCCTTGTGTGCTCTACAAGGGCTTGTGTACTTTACAGAGCATTTTTTTATAATAAATCTTTTATGTTCTAAAGATTCTACATGGCCCTTTTTGTATCTTGCTGGAGTGGTTGATAGGATTTCCCCCTCTAGTGGGCATTTTTGGAAGTGATTTTGGGATTCCCAATCCTAACACATTACAATGAGACGCAATGCGACTTGGATATCCACATTTTTCGGAATGTGATGCACATTGATTTTCTCTGATGAACGTAACGTTGTTTTTCTTTGTTGTTCTCTGTTGTGGCAGGTGATCACAGCAGGAGTAATTCCCAGCCATCTGATCCTTATCATCGGACTTATCTTTGGAGATTTAAAAAGCGATACTATATATAAGGACTCTACTTTTCTTCTAATTAAATATCTAATTTTATTTTGAATGTAATTATTCATTATTATTTTATCTAATTTTGTTTATCTTTTCTTGTATCTATTTCTTTTAAATCTTGTAAAGCACCTTGAGCTACATCCAGCGCATGAGAATGTGTTACAGAAATAAATGTTGTTGTAATCAGTTATGTCTGTATTCCCCTCTTTATTATTATACTAGGGGTTTCCCACCTGCTCGCTTCGCTCGCCAAAACCAGCCTGCACTACACCTCAGCTACTTCACGTCTCTGCCACTCGTGTTGTGAAGCGGGGGGGAGCTGAACGCACCCCAAGGAGACGCGGTCACTCCTTCGAAACTGCCATTATGAGGATGACTCTGTAAATTGTTACAAAATCACCATAGTAATATTGTGTTTTAACTTCAACTAAAAACATTATGTACCCAGTCTGAGCTAATGACTGGTTTAATATGCATATACCATGGCAAAGATCATCTGGCAGTATGCTGCTGTTTCTAGTTTTAGATGAAGATTACATGTGGATGATATGATTGGAAATGACTGCACTGAGGACCTTTCAGTGGTTCCAATCAAGCCATATTCTGACACAATTATAAAGATGAAAGATTTTATGTAAAGGTTTAAATGCCTATGGTTAAAATGTGTGTATGTGGGTTTGTGAAGCTTCATTACAGTAAACATTTTTTGTAGTTGCATTATGTAGTATGTAGTGTATTGAGACCACTTTTATTTTGAAATATCCGGTGGATACAACCATTATTCTGAAGCATTCTGGGTTTTTGATTCACATGGTCTATTAAAGAGCAACATAGAGATACATGTGTGTTAGGCTGGCTGCACACTACATGGCTTTGAGGTGGAGAGCATGTGAAACTTAACATGTGCATGTGCTGGATCTCATCACCTTGTGGGCTGCAGTTCAAAGGGAATCACAAGATATGACACATAACAAGACACTCTCATGACTACTCAGTTTCAAAATTCCGAAACATCACAAGTTTGTCGTAATTAATGTGCTACCTGACAGTGATGGTGACTACAAATGTTTTCCAGATATGGAGATTTTGGATGCAGTCTACACAAATGTTTTTCCCTTTTCCATTTTGTTGTGGTTCAAGCCTCTCTTCTTCTTTTACAGTCTAAAACACATATTTTCCTTCATTCCTTTCTGTATTGCATGCATTGTACTGCCAGCTGTATGCCCATTAGTTGTCAAATATTGCATACACTGGAGGCCACTGCCTTGGCTTGTCACAGACCATTATGACTGAATTGCTAGCAATGTCACACTACATAACTGCCAGTCATGGACTCACACCACAACTGTCTCTAACTTGCTAAGGTTGTGTCAATTAAGGCTATGACTGAAAATCACAGTGAAAGTTGTGGAGTGTGATGGGGTCTTTAGATAGCTCAGTTGTAGCTTTCCTTTGTGAGTGATACAATACAGGTGGATTTTGTTGTATATTATGTCAGCTGCATTATTGAACCTACAGTAAACACTGTAATAGTATCATTCTGTTTTATATGGCCAGATAGTTCAGCTTTGCAGCTTGACTTTGTGCGAAGCCATAATCTCAAAATGTAATGACAATACCTCCGCCAGGAGGGATGGAGGCTTTTAGAATGGAAGAACATGAATGGATCGGCATCCAGCCTGGGTTTTTTGCTGGTAAAGGACAGTGGAAGATGCCATCCCAGAAATATGGAGCTGTAGAGTTGTCATTTGCGCACCTGCAGGCAAGCATGGGAACTGTACCCCCAGTGGGTAGCAAGGTTGGGATACCTGGGTGCCACCAGGGGGAGCTGTCAAAAGGACACCATTCTGTCCTGGGGAGGTTGTGCCTGACCAGAAGTGCTTCTTGGTGGCAAAAATGTTGTCTCCTGGTACTGGGTTGAAAAGGACCTGCTCCTATTTTCCCAGGTGAGTCAGAGTCAGGCAAAGCTCATCTGGGAGGAGTGGAGGAAAAAACAGAAAGTAAGAAAGAATGAAGAAAAATTGTGGGAAGAACATATAAGAATATATATATATATATATAGATATATATATATATACCTGTATATATATATATATATATATATATATATATATATATATATATATAAAATACAAAAGGGTTCCTCCCTGCTCGCTTCACTCGCCAACCCCTGGCCTGCGCTACACGCCAGCCACTTCCCGTTACTGCCACTCGCGTTGTGAAGAGGGAGGCTGAACGCACCCCAAGAAGACGCGATCACTCCTCTGAAAACCCCCTCTTAAACGGTGATACAATAGGGAACAAGTACAGTTTTTTTTTACCTCCTCTTTGCTCAATCAGCTGCTGGACTGCTGCTGCTGCCGTGCCACGTGATCTGCATCTCGCACGGCACTTCAAACATTTAAAAGCCTGTACAACAGCTGCCCTACTCTTTGTCTTTTATTTCCAATCCTGGGCGTGGCTAAATCTCTTGGCAAAAAGTCTCGTCCCATTGTTTCCCATTGTATCACCGTTTAAGATGGGGTTTCAGAGGAGTGCGTTCAGCCCCCCTCTTCACAACGGCTTGCCCCCCTAGTATAGATATAATATTTATAACTCAACAAATGCAAATTTTATGTGTTGGCTGTTTTCTTTACTTTTCCACATATTTTTAGATAGGATAAATGCTTCTTCTTCTTTGCATACCCTATTATTTACACCCACCATTAATGTCCACGAGATACAGTAAGACTTCCCCTTCCTTAAGGACATCATCTTCCATTTTCAGAGGCTTGGTGCAATCAGCATTAATCTGCAGAAACCTGGTCTTTTCTTCCATCTGTTAATGATTATACACCAAAGTGGGTCTTCAGACCAGTGCCTTAGGGCAGTGGTTCTCGACATGTGGGGTGGGCCCCCATAGGGGGGCGCGAAGTAACAAAAAAGGGGGCGCGAAGATGTGAAAAAAAGAAAACAAGAATCAAAAATATGAAAAAAACATCTGTTGAAACCAAAACAAATTAACTTAAACTACATTCTGATACTAGAACAATAAATATAGAGTTAGATAAATGTCGATAAAAGTTAAGTAGGTATAATAAAATATGCATCTACATTTCAAAAAAATGTTAGGGGGAGGCGCGATTACAACTGATATGAAAACTCGGGTCGCAAATACTTAAAGGTTGAGAAACGCTGCCTTAGGGGAACTATTTTTGGTTCCCAATGGACCCATTCACATGAAGGTCCCAGAAAGAACCTTTATTTATTTCGATCCATAACAGCTAACTTCAGGTTTTCTTAATCTGTTAATGCTCTGCATAGGTAGCCTACCATACATTAAAGATGTCTGATGTTTTTTTTCTACATGTTAGAAATTTTTCAAAGCAAAAAGAACCAGTTTCGTATATAAAGAACCCATCCCAGAATGAAATGATGCTTTTTCAAGGAATAGTTGTATGAAGAACCATACAACCCAGTAAAGAACCATAGGGTGCCATTAAGGAACCATTATTTTTAAGAGTGTATAACAGTAGTATCAGGTCCTCAAGCTGTCCCACAGCAGTTCATCATATTTCATTTCTTCTTCTGTATGCATTGTTTTCATAATCCAATTAATGACCAGAAGGAACAAGAATGGTAAGAGTTAACATTCCTGTCGTGCTGTTATGCTGACCTGAAACTTGTCAGTTGACCTTCAAAATCCACTGTACATGATACGCCTCTGTAAGAATTTCTGTACAAGTTACAAGTTTTCTGGGTATTCCATTGTGGGTTGTAAATTTCCACAGTGTTGCACTGTCTATATGGTTAAATGCCTTTTCAAAGTCCACAAAATTCATTTAAAGTATTGAATTTTACTTAATAGACTGCTCTTTTATAATAAGCAATGTTGTTATTTGGTCAATGTACAACCATCTTTTTAAAAACCTGCCTGTTGCTCCTATTGTTTTTCATCTGTACAAACTCCCATTAATCATTTAAAAATGAAATATCTTTGCAGATATATTGCAGATAGGTAGACACCTTTATTAGATAGCTTTCCTTACATTCTAAAGGAACTGCCTCTAGTTCTCATATCTTACAACCTGCCCATGTATCCTTTCTGCAGCTATCCCTAGGACTGCCCTAAATCTGCTGGAAGCCCATCAGGCATTAGGCCTCCCTAACCTTGAGTTAAATGATGACATGCCCCTTTTCCGCTTTCGTTTTTACATCGTAATGTGAAGATCTCAATCTGCTTCCAATCTTCCTAAAGGGCTCTTAACTCATGGTCTATTAAATAGTTTTTCAGAGTGATCCGTCCACCTATTTAATTGTTTAGCTCTTTCCATCAGCATGTTTCCATTTTTGCCTCTGACTGGTTAATTCACATTTCTGTGTCCTCTTGCTAAGTTCTTAGTGATGTGTTACAAACATTACATGCATCTGTTAGTCACAGTGTCTTCAGCTGCTTGGACCAGTTCTTCTACATTTTTCTGTCATCATTTTTTAACGCTTCTTTTCTCACCTTAACTGTTTAACTCTTTCCATCAGCACGTTTGCATCTCTGCCTCTGCCTGGTCAGCTCACATTTCTGTATCTACCTGCTAATCTCTTAGTGACGTCATACAAAACATTTTAATGTTTCTGTTAGTCATCGCATCTTCAGCTTCTTGGACCAGTTCTTCTACATATTTTCCATTGTCTTTTTAAACACTTTTATCACACCTTTATTAACTTTATAATATTCTTTCTGAGATAACACTTTCCAGAATGGCTATTGTTTACAGGGGATCACTGTGGAGCACCGATGAAGAAAGGACATTGTCCACGTAGTCACACTCAAAGTGAAGTTTAAGTGAGAGAGAAGATCCTTTACAAAGCTTATTATCCTCTTTTTGAACCTTAAGTCTTGCTAATAGAAGTAATTCAGTAGTTGTTTTTCTGTGGTTTTGTTCTAGCATCCCATAATAGATTAGATTAGATTAGATTAGATTAGGTAAACTGTATTAATAACATTGGGAAATTCAGTTGCATAAAGCATCAGAAACATAAAAACAAGCATGTCACATGACAGATAATACAAACAATTAATCAATCATTCTATAAATAAATAAAAATAAAGATAACAAAATTATATATAAGATTTTTATAATTGTTTCTCATCTTACTGATAGTTTTTTTTTACTATTTCTTTCCAGTCAATTTAGGTTTTGAATTATGAAGGTTTCAGTTTTAGCATTAGTTTGTGGTTTAAAAATGTATTTAAAATAGCCACATTTTATTTTGCATCACACTCAACGCCATTTTTTATTTGTTTTGGTCACCACCATTTTGTGGAGCAATTCCCAGAACATTCTTTAAATTGTAAATTGCAGGAAACGTGGTACATGACGTCAAAGGTCAGCTCCTTGCACTTCCTAAGTTTCTACATAACATTTGAATGAGCAAACATGTGGTTAGATTACTCATTTCGATTTCGATTTAGAAATCCATTCTGGACTTGTCAAGAGACTGTTTTATCTTACTGGCTCTCAGATCAGGCATTGTGTTTTGACTGCTTCATCTCCTGGTCGTTCTCTCAAATAATTTTTTCTGGCTGAGCATACGATATGAAAACTTTGTGCCAAAAGTGATTAGCATATTTATTTTATAATTCAATAAAGATATGAGAAGGACATTACCGCATATCTGTTCTGCCTCAATTGAAGACAGTGAAAGGATTTTAATTAAAAGGCCGGGAAATGAAGCAAGGTCAAAAGATTTGTTGTGGGTTGATACCAGGTTGACAAATCAATCCTGCAATAAGTCAGAAATGTTAAAAAAAAAAATTAAAAATTGCAAAACTAAAAAAGAATTTAGAGAACCATTAAGGGAATTTACTTGCACAACAAACATTGAATCAATCCAAAGTTGGATAAGCAAGAAGCAAGGTTTCATATGGTAGCACTGATAACATCATATATTGCACCTTCCCAAGAAATCCTGCAAAAATTACCTTGGCAAAATCATGGTGCCCATAAAAATCCAAAATGGCACCATGGGAAGACGATAAAATATTATGTGTTTCTCTGGAATAATTAAACAAAAAAATAAATACCAAAATCAAATTCCTTTGGTTCAGAACTACAGTTTAGTCACATAGAAGTCCAAAACATTTTCCAATGAAGCAGAAAAAATTAATAAAATACACCATTAATAGCAATATCAGTCAAATCTACTTTTCTTTACTCAATTCTGTTCACAAATGTCCATCCCCATCCTGATCATTGCATTTTTACTGTTTTACTGTGGGGTGTAAAAGACCACATTAAGTTAGATCACAGGCAGGGTTTCTCCCCCGTTTGGGTTTTAAGGTGTTGTTTTGTCTTTTTGTTCAAATGTGAGTCTATAAGGTATGGTAATGTTACGTTTGTTTATTGCCTGCTGTTTTTTCGATGTCTTGCTATGTTCCATATCCCACCAAGAGGTAGGGCCACCTACTAATCACCACCAGGAACTTCTCTCCACCCTATAAATCCAAAGGGTCTTCCACAGTACCTGGCAGTTCATTTTGAATGCACTAGGGAGTTAGTGAGTGTTACTTGTGTTTTTGCTGTGCTTTTTCTATTTTGATTCCTTAGTTATTTGACCATTTTGCTCTGTTTCTGATTCCACCTTTAGGTTGTGGGTTGGGACTTGTTCTTTTTGGATTGCTCCTGCTGGCAACTCCATTTTGCCTTGTGTGCTCTACAAGGGCTTTTGTACTTTACAGAGCATTTTTTTATAATAAATCTTTTATGTTCTAAAGATTCTACATGGCCCTTTTTGTATCTTGCTGGGGGGGGGTTGACAGGATTTCCCCCTCTAGTGGGCATTTTTGGAAGTGATTTTGGGATTCCCAATCCTAACACATTACATTGAGACACAATGCAACTTGGATATCCACATTTTTCATAATGTGATGCACATCGATTTTCTCTGATGAACGTAACGTTGTTTTTCTTCGTTACTCTCTGTTGTGGCAGGTGATCACAGCAGGAGTAATCCCCAGCCATCTGATCCTTATCATCGGACTTATCTTTGGAGATTTAAAAAGCGATACTATATATAAGGACTCTACTTTTCTTCTAATTAAATATCTAATTTTATTTTGAACATAATTATTCATTATTATTTTTATCTAATTTTGTTTTTCTTTTCTTGTATCTATTTCTTTTAAATCTTGTAAAGCACCTTGCGCTACATCCAGTGCATGAGAATGTGTTACAGAAATAAATGTTGTAATCAGTAATGTCTGTATTCCCCTCTTTATTATTATACTAGGGGGTTCCCCCCTGCTCGCTTTGCTCGCCAACCCCAAGCACTACACCCCAGCCACTTCATGTCTCTGCCACTTGTATTGTGAAGGGGGGGGGAGATGAATGCACCCCAAGGAGACGCGGTCGCTCCTCCGAAACCCCCTCTTAAACGGTGATATAATGGGGAACAAGTACAGTTTTTTTTTTTTACCTCCACTTTGCTCGATCAGCTGCTGGTTTGCTGCTGCCGCTGTGCCACGTGATCTGCATCTTGTGTGGCGCTTTGAACATTTAAAAGCCTGTACAGCAGCTACCCTAATCTTTGCCTTTTATTTTTGGTTAAGTGTCTTGGCACAAAGTCTCGTCTCGCGGCACGTGAGTTCTTAATATTTTAGCTTATAATTTAAAAATGGAATAAGAATCTGAAAATCTGACAACATCACATTAAAGTTGGATAAATTCTGAAAAGAATGATACCAAACATATACTGTATATGTAGATTTTAAAATAAGCCCAATTTAAAGCATGACAAAAAATGTGACATAAAAACATCACATAAAATCGTTGCACTTTTAGGCTTAGAATTTATATTTATAGAGTAGATGTATGTGTGAAAATACTACAATTACTACTACTATTCTTTTATTTATTAGTTCAGCAGATAAACAAAATGACTTTAAATTTACCCACTGACTCGATTGCATGTGAATGTTAGTTGTGGGGGTTTCTCCTTCAGAAGAAATGAAGTATTTTTGCACAATGCTAAAATAACATACCTTTGACAGGCATTTTCTCAGACTCAGCAAAGACCATCATTATTTTCATTTATGTAAGGAAGATGGACAGAGTTACATGTTACAGTCTTGCCTGTTTTAATATAGACAGGCATTTTGATAATCACAATAAGGCCATTACATTTGGTACAACCCTCATTTATATACCTGCTTATAAAATTAAAAATTACTTGGATGTAAAAACTGCACAATTTAAAAAAAAGGGAAGAAGTAACTGTAAAGTATTTTGTGTTTTTTGATAATGACAGTTCGTTTATGTTCAGGTCCTCAGCTTCGACCCTTGCAGGATGCAGTGACCACAGGTTTTTGTTTCCCCCCAGTTTTGTCATAATAAGCCAATAACAGCTGCTGAAGCAATCGATGCTCAAGCAACACGTTGGTGCTTCATTTTCATTAAGTGAGTTATTAAGATTCCTACCACTTAATTGCTCCATTAAGTCTTAACCAGCTGAATTCACTATTTATAATTGCCTCATGTTTTTTTTTAACCAACTAGCCATTAAGAAAGAGATAGAAATGACAAAGGAAGCAGGGAGCAGACTGCACAGGGTCAAAAAATGAATTCCAACTAAAACCAGGAGATGGAACAGAAAACTAGCCAAAGTAATAATCATAAAAAGAAAAAAAAAATCAGATCAACAAAACCAAGAAAGTGAAACCAAAATTGTAGTTAAGATAAGAGAGTTAACGATCAGAAGCTTGAAAATTTTCACGTAAACAAAGCTGAACCAAAAGACGTTACAGTAAGTCATGGTGAAACAAAACAGATCACAACCAGAAAATTAAGAAAAAAAGCAATAAATTAGTGTCAGCTTTTAAGGAGTATCCACACATTTGGACAAACCAGCACGTGTACATCGCTGACTTTTATACCTGTCACCTGATGAGGTCACATGTCGCACATGTACCATTGACCTATCCTAGCAACTGCTTGGCAACCCAACCAAACAAAACACAGAAAACTGGTGGCACTCGTATCAAAAACAAAATAGTGCCATGACATGATATACTTGTTTTCTTTTAACATTGTTAACAATTTGTCTAAAAAAAAGTAAGTGTAACATTAGTTCCATAGACTCACTCAACCCCAAAACTATTCCCTGGTTATTTTTAAAGGCCAAGGAATAATTCTTTAAAAACAAAGAATACAAGTCACATCATGACCACCAGCAGTTTACCATCTAGCTCAGCTCTGCTCACACCTGTGTGCGTTCAAACCTACAATATAACACAAATGTTGTGATTCTGTTTCTTTTTGAATTTCTCCTCTACAATGTTTTTCCTGTAGTAGAATTCTAATGTATTATTATGATTAGGTTTTGACTAAGATGATTTATTTTACCATCTTATTTTCATGACACCATTTTGTTTACCATCACATGAACACGATCCAGTATCCCTCTGTGGATAAACTTCTGTCTGTAAAAACAACTTTACTATTTTTATATTAGCTTCAAAAAAACTGTCGGCTATGGTTTGGTTTTCTGACTTTGGCTCCATTTAGGACTTTCCTTCTTGGTTTTGTCCTAAAAGTTTGTGTTGTTCTTCTGATCTGTGTACTCCTGCATGCTCTTTTGCTTTGCCCTAGCACATCATCTCCTGGTCTTTTTCTTTATAGTAATTCATTCTTTACATTTACATTCTTTACATTTTACATGCTTTTCTCATAACTCAAAGCGCTTCAATGAATGGGGAGCCACTACATCCACCACTAATGTGTAGCATCCACTTGGATGATGCAATGGCAGCCATTTTTTGCGCCAGTACACTCACCACACATTAGCTGTTAGGTGGTGAGAGAGGTAGGCAACTACAGACAAGGGATGATTAGAGGGGGAGCAGAATGACTACACCGTGGTGGGCAATTTAGCCTTGCATATAGGGATGCACTCTACTCTTTACAAAGGATGCCCAGGGATCTTTTATGAGTACAGAGAGTCAAAACCTCAGTTTTACGTCTTATCCAAATTAGCTCACCATAATCTTCCGATACTTGTATATACAAAAAGATCAGATGTGGCAGAAGATAAACCATAGAACATAATCACAAGTTTTGTTATCAGTGGTTGGCATCTAGTTAAACAGTCGGGTGGGAACTAAACAGAAGTTTGAAATATTAAATGCTGAAAGCTGATCCGAATATACAATATAGGGTTGTCCAAATCTAATTATGCAATTTTCATTATGCTATAACTTATTAAGTTTATTACATAGAAAATCACCTGAAAAATCCTGGTCCATTGAGAAGTGTGTGAACTGATGACATGAAGAATCTGGAATCGTCCCTGCATAAATCAAAGTCATCGAGACGATCTGGATCTGCATAATTAGATCTGGACCACCCTGTACATCTGTAAGGTAGGGGTCTATTTAGGAGCATTGTTGGCAGTTTTCTGTTCTTTGTAGGACGTTGTGCCACTGTTACCCTGTCTGCTGCCAAAATGTTGTGTGAATATTCTGTCTAATGTGATCCATCAGAAATCCAATTCTGGAAGCAATGCAATTATTGAACTGAGCATAAGTAGTGGATCGAGTAATGTCATCAGTGCAGTGAAATTGTAACTTGCATGTCAGGCCAACTTGCAACTATTCTACTCGCCAATATTATGAAGGTATTAAAATAAAGAACAAATGCTGTACCTTGTAAGGTGAGGCTCTCACATATGCCCTTGTCATGGTCAGCTGCAGTTTGCTATGGCACCTTTCAGTCATTCCTATTACAATGTTTGTTCTACTGCATACTTACCCCAAAATTCAGAATTCTACCCATTCATAAACATTATTAGCATGATGCACATGTGAGCAATCCAGCAATTGCTCCAAAACAGACAGCTTCATTAACCTAGTGTGCCATTCACTGTAAAGCAAGCAGCATTGCTTAGTCTTTGTTATACAAAAGTAACATACATGTCAGGCATGTTTAGTTAACTGAGCATTGGTTATAATACAATTGATTCATGCATACAAATTTCTTGCATCTAACATGGCAGAATGGTAAAATGCACAGTGTTTGCACCTGTTTTGCAGGCAATAGGCACCATTTTTTTTTAGCTTACAGGTTTCTCTCAGATTCGTGTAGGTTTGCACCAGATGTTCCAAAGTTCAAAGACATTCTTGGAGCTGATTGGCTAATTTAAACTGACCCTGTGACAGTATGCATGGGTGTGCCCATAATTGACTGGCATCCTGCCCAGAGCTTATTCCTACCTTATGCCAAATGCTAGTAAGTAAGGCCCAGGTGCCTCTCAGCTCTACAATGAGAAACACTCATGCTGAAAATGTCTGACTGTGGGGTTTGTATGAGTATGCCTTTTGATGGACTGGCATGCTAGAATATTCTCTGGCCCTATATTGGAATAATTCAGAAAATGGGCAGAGGAGTAGATACTAGAGATAGTTTTAATAGATGCCCCATCAAAAAATGTAAAGATGTAAAGTTTTCAGCAAGTTTTGTTTACTTTCTCAGATAATTCAACCAGTCAACTGAAGGTTTTTAATACAAATCTTAGATCATTTTTTCTTGTGAGGGAAATTTTTGGAAACAGGGTATAGAACCCACCATGAAATGTCAGAAACAGTTCAACGCACCTTGGTGTGAATTCTTCAGATGTCTCCATCTGGATGGGAGGGTTACAACCCCAGTCTTCTATTACAAAATTGCACCTTTTGTGTGTTTTCACCTTGGTGCTCCTCGAGAATCTCTATTAAGCACTCATTTGCTTTGAGATCTGGAGAACAGTAAGTGATTCATATTGTTGTCAAGCGCTATAAGCCATTCATTGAGTGGCTTTAGTTTGCAAATCTTTCTAGAAGATTCCCCGAGCATTTGGGATTAGCAGCAGCACCAGATGTTGAAGCGGTTCCATTGACTCTTCTTTACTTCTTTTGTTGAACCCACAGAAATCGGTCAAGAGTTTTTTCAAGTGGAATTATTTTGGAACTGGGTTTTTAATCAAACTTCTGCGAATATTGAGAAGGAATATTTGAAAGTAATGTTGAGAACAAATGTGTGAAACCCATCTAAGAACAGGTATCAGGCTAGTGCAGTCATTTTGGGCAAAATGATGATCAAAAAGCATGGGCCTGCTAAAAATTTCTTTCTCCCTTTTGTTTTTTGATTTACCATTTATTAACATGACTGCTTTGTTTTTGGATTTCCAAATATTAATAAATTACTTCAAGAAACTGGATGGTTGGTTGTCACCTCTCTAAAGTGCACAAAAACAGAGAAACAGATGAACACTGCATTTAACTTGTAATTTTAAACAGTATATCAGGCGAGATTACCTGGGTTTGGACATGTGTAGAGGAGAGATGCTGGGTATATTGGGAAAAGGATGTTAAGGATGGAGCTGGGAAGCAAGAGAAAAATAGAAGGTTTATGGATGTGGTGAGAGAGGTCATGCAGGTGATGGGTGTGACAGAGCAAGATGTAGAGGACAGGAAGATATGGAAGAAGATGATCCGCTGTGGCAACCCCTGACGGGAGCAGCCAAAAGAAGAAGAAGATATCAGGAAATTGTAACAAAGAAGAATAACATCCAGCCTCCAAACTACTCTTCATCACGCCAAGACATTCTTGTATCCCTTTGAATGTCTTGCATTGTCATATTAGTGATGACCTTACAGCTTTCTCTTGGGTCCATTTTATTGAGTAGGCTTATTGAAAGGTTGAGACCATCGTCCTTCACTGGGAGGACATGTGTGAAAAATAAGGTTAAGTGGACTTTGATCGACTTACCTACCTAATCACAAATCACTCTCCCAGTTGCCCTTAGAACAGCTTGAATTTGTCACACCGTGGATAGAGTGAGGTGGCAGAAATGCAGCATATTGACGCAGGTCTGTGTTCACTCCATTGTGTTCCATCCTTCCTGCAAATTCACAAGTGGTGGGTCTCTTCTCTGCATAGCCCATTGCATCTTATCTGGCCATTATGTTATGATGTATTTAGAGCTATGTTGCTAGAGATATTCAGGAATTTCATAGTCTAGAGTAGGGATGTCGGAACTCCGGGCTTGGAGGGCTGCAGTGGCCACAGGTTTTCATTCTAACGTTTTTCCTAATCAGTGACCAGTTTTCACTGCTAATTAACTTCTTTTCCACTTCATCTTAATAGCCCTATTTCTAAGGATTCAGTCCTCTGAATTGATTCTTTATTTCATTAAAAGACAGCCAAACAGAAATGAGATGTGAAACAAACCAACAGATGACCGGCTAAATTGGGGCTTCAAACTCCAACCAAGCTCTTAATGAGAAGCTGATTCTTGCTGTTAATTAAACCCGTTATTTAATCCCATGGCTTGTTGCTGCTCTCATTCTGCCACAGCAGACATTTTCAAAACGGTTGATTTTCTGTTTTTATTTCTAAGAACATCATCAAAATGTTTTGGTGACCTGAGAGATCAGCCTTACTGAGACCTTCACCTTTCTTTATTTTCAGATATTGTGTGACAGGCACAGGTGAGCTGGTCATTTGGTGGCTCAATATTATTTGCCTGCTAATTAAAGAAAAAGAAACAACAAAGGGGCCTGAGTCAAGTTAATTAACACAAAGGAAAAAAAAGTTAATTAGCAGCAAAAACTGGTCACTAATTAAGAAGATAGTTAGAATGAAAGCCTGCAACCACTGCGGCCCTCCAGGACTGGAGTTTGACACCCGTGGTCTAGAGATACAGAGAGTTATGCTACTGATGAAGTTTCTTTTCCTACTATCATGTAACAATATTCCTCTTGGGGATCAATGTTTAGATATGCCATCTAATGTTGCTGTACTCATATCAAGGTGCCCATGTGTGTCAGAAAAAAATACCACATGTTATTAAACCATCATTACTGGACAGCAGCTTTGAAACAACCAGCATAAATCCATGGTTGCCGACATATTCTAGTCCTCCCTCCAGAACAGGTGATATCTCTTGCCACCCCAGTTTAGCCCTTTATAACCACACCTTAATTTTCACCAGCAGAGGTAGAACTCAGCTGGTTCCCCAACTTCCATACCAGCAATAAGATGCAACAGATATTAGTTTTTGAAACGCTTCTCTTGGTATGACTGTTGGAATCAGCAGTTGACTGGCTGTGACCCATCCTGTCTCTCTCTCTTTCTCTCTCATGTTAACCCCCATAGCCACCAGTGGTCTGTTTATGAGTTCTGAGAACTGTTGCCTTGATGTTTTGGGGTGTTGGTACATTCATTACTAAATGTTAGGCTTGAAAACCCCAGCAGGATTACTGCTGTTAAAACACTCATGGTGAAAGATCTGGTATCCACAACTTTAATGGAACCCAAATCTACAGGGTTGCTCATTGTCCATCTGAAATGCACTCTCAATTTTTTGATAGCTTCCCATTTGTTTGAAATAGCGCATATGGTGATGATACCTTGTTATGTCCATCATCTTTTTTATCAGGTTGTCCTTAGCCTTTTTATCTGCTAGCAATGCTCAATCCCTAGTTAAGGATATAAAGAAAAAAAAAGCTGTGATAACTGGCATCTTAATCATCACATCCCATTTATTTGCCATTAAAGCTAATCAGGCAATGAAGATGGAATTCTATTGCAAATGGCAATATGAATAAAGACAGCACTGAAAACTGCATTAAGAAACTGGAGCCTACAGGAGAAATAGCAATGTTTAATTAAATAGCAAGAAGCAGCCATTCAATTTGAAGATCACGAACTGTAAAACTATCTTGGGTCTAAATGTTACTGTAGTGTCTCTGATCAATTTACAGGGGACACAGATCTACCCAGCTATCCCCATCCATACATCCCCACTACTGTACCTTGAGGGTGTTTCAGATTTCTTCCAGTTGAGACAATCACCTTCAGCGTAATAAGCTAATAGCATGAGCAGCACAGCGCAAACTTGAACATATTAATGGTGTTCTGCACAGTCTGCAATGTCAAAAAGGTCTGCTGAGAGATTAGTTTATTAGGTGAGGTTACCATCATTATTTAAGGTGACAGGCATTATTAAGGAACCTTTTGGGCAGTTTCAACCTTTTATTGAAACTGTTTACAGAAAGATCTCCTTTGAAATGAACATCCAGATACAGCTGGCAAGGCATATCACACTTACATATAAGGCTTAAAGTAAAAGAAACATTAGTCAGTGGGATTAGCAGTACTGTGTCAAAGTTCCGATGGCCAGTTGCAAGGATTAATGATAAAACCATTGCATTACTTGTCAGTACTGGATGCTTTGAAGAGACGCTCCCCGAGGAATTCCAGTCTTTCCCGGTTTTCAAGTTTCTGGTACAAGTTTGCAGGCACTTGTTTTAGTCCATAAAGCAGTCCATAGAGACAGCCGGCAATTGATCCTGTAGCTGCATTTTCACCTTTTTGGAGAAAATAAAAATAGGTATAAAAACACATAAAATTTACAAGTGACATATATAAGTGATGTTTTTATCATCTTTTGTTACTAAATTGCAAAACAGAGAAATATTTATCACCATGGACAGTGAAAAAAACAGTATGAAGATACAATCTGATCGTGAAGTTGTGAAACTCCTGTCTCCATTCTCCTGTGGTGTTGCTCAAGGTTCTGTGCTTGGTTCACGTCTTTTTATCAACTGCAGGCCCAAATGTAGGATGTTTGATTTGTCAGCACTGAAATTCACTGCCATGAAAAAGCTGGATGATACGATTATCGCACCACACATTACGTATTAGGTGGTCAAGAGAAGGGAGAGAGATAGCCAATTAGAGACAGGGGACGATTAGAGGACAGAATAGACAAGGCCATGATGGGCAGTTTTAGCCAGGACATCAGGATAAACCCTACTCTTTTTGAAAGATGCCCAGGGATCTTTAATGACTACATAGAGGCAGGACCTCATTTTTACATTTCATCCAAAGGGTGGTACCATGTTTACAGCACAGTGTCTCCATCACCGCATTGGTTCATTGGGATCCATAAACTGACCACAGGGTAAGCACCCCCTGCTGGCCTCACCAACACCTTTTTCAGCAGCAACCTTAATTTTCCCTAGATGGTCTCCCATCCAATTACTGGCTGAGCCCGAACATGCTTAGCTTCAGGTGGACAATCTGTTCTAAGGGCAGTGGCTATGGTTGAGAAGTATGCGCCCATATTATTTATGATTGCTATGGCCTTGAAAAAGTCCTTGTTGTGAAGCCCACGGCTCATACAGCTGCCCTAACCCTGACAGAGACAGACACATGTTTTGCCACACTACACCTGTTTTATTTACAAACCCCACAGTTCAAAACACAGTCCTTTCTTTGCTGCCAGTCCATCCACCTCCACTTCTGCTCAGGCTTTGTCCTCTTCCTCCCGACTCTGGCCATCAAATGGTTGTAACTGGCCCCCTTTTTATAGAGCACCCAGAAGGACTCCAGGTGCCCAATGAGCTTCTTCTGGCCACACTTCTGGGTGTGGTGAAAGTGTGGCCAAATAAGGCCCTGGAAATGTCCATGCACCCAACAGGGTTGAACTTCCATGCTCATGATCCATGGCCCTGCTGGAAACCAAAGGGGCTGCCCTCTGTCGGCCCGGGGGAGAAACTGTCCTGAAAGTACTCTCCTCCCCGGTCCTTCCACTCTCAGGGCGTCCTGGCTGGGTTCGGGTTCCGGCCGCCCACCACATTATATACAGTTAGGTCCATAAATATTTGGACAGAGACAACTTTTTTCTAATTTTTGGTTCTGTTCCCAGGAGTTTATTAAAGCAAAGAAGTGGAACATTCTTGAATGGCCAAGTCGGTCACCTGATCTTAACTCAATTGAGCATGCGTTTCACTTGTTGAAGACTAAACTTCGGGCAGAAAGGCCCACAAACAAACAGCAACTGAAAGCCGCTGCAGTAAAGGCCTGGCAGAGCATTAAATAGGAGGAAACCCAGCATCTGGTGATGTCCATGAGTTCAAGACTTCAGGCTGTCATTGCCAGCAAAGGGTTTTCAACCAAGTATTAAAAATGAACATTTTATTTCCAGTTATTTAATTTGTCCAATTACTTTTGAGCCCCTGAAATGAAGGGATTGTGTTAAAAAATGCTTTAGTTGCCTCACATTTTTATGCAATCTTTTTGTTCACCCCACTGAATTAAAGCTGAAAGTCTGCACTTCAATAGCATCTGAGTTGTTTCATTTAAAATTCATTGTGGTAATGTACAGAACCAAAATTAGAAAAAAGTTGTCTCTGTCCAAATATTTATGGACCGTTGCCAACTGTCCTTTTTCCACCATCCAAGTATTAGATTTGCTTTAAAATACAAATAACTTCATTCTTAGATAGTTGAAGGTAATTGAAACAAGTTACTGTCGGGGCCTTTGGTTGCCTTAATTTTTGCTCGTGTGTTTGGTATTTGATGATCAATATTTGACTTCTTCTGGTACTCTGATTTAAGGAATGTTGCTGTTTTCTCACTTAATCACACCTTTCCCTGCACAAATCACTTCTAAGATCATGACGATAACTGGTTATGAATGCTGCTGATGTTAAAGTCTTGAACTTAACAAAACACATCAACCACATAACCCCAGTGCTCATCTACACTGACGTATTAAATTTATTATTGCAAGAATGTGAAATAACTGTCTATGTTGGCCAGAACCTGGTAAATAGTCAAAATCTTCAGACGTTGACTTTTAGTTTGAACCATGACCCAGCAAATGCTCAATTAGGTTGGTGGCTTCTGTTTTCTAGAACCTTCACCCTTGGTCTACTCATGAGTCTTTCAAATCCTGACTGAAGACTGTTATGAACCCTGGCTGATGTTAAAATTCCTTTTTTATGTCTTCTATGTTCATGTCTGATTCTTTGGTTTATGTTAATATTGTTACTTAGGCTTATTATTTGCATTATTCTATATTATTTATCAGTTTTGTTTATATTTTAATTACGATGTTTTATTATGTTCCATGTGGCAAGAAGCAGGACTATCTGTCCATCTCCATCAAGGAATTATAAAGGCTGAGGGAACACATGGTCCCTTGTGGTACATTGTATGCGCAGGGCGTTGGTGAGTTCTCTTCAGTTATTAATGAGTTTTTATTGTAGTACTGGACTTTGACTGCTTTGCTAAGTTTTTGACCTCTTTTTGTTTTTGAATTTGTGTTTTCAGGACTTGTGTGCCATCAGATTGCCTGTTTTGTTAAGGCAATTCCCTCTGGGCCTTTTGTGTTCTTTGGAGCTTCTGGTGGTATAAATCATTTTTTGTGAAATAAATCTTTTATTTATAAAGATTCTTAATTTGTCCTTTCTTTTATACAAACCAAACTTTGATGGTGACCCTTCTTCTTATGGGGCTTTCTGCAACAGCTTTTGGGACTTTGAAGTATATTGACCAGAAACCCATTTTGATGGCCTGCTCCCCAGCTACTTTGGATGCCTTATTCTGGGATTTTCTTAATTTCCTAGTTTTATGCCAATATTGCTCGGTTCTTGTCTTCCTTTTTTTAAATCATATGATTGTGTTTGCTTGGTGTAGCCCCTGTGGTGGTACATGCTGTTAATCACTATATATATATATAAATTAGCCACACTTTATGATGAAGGGTCATACATAGTGGCAGAACTCAGAATCTGGCCTTGACCATAAAGTGTTGCATTAAAATCTGGAGGAATAGGTAGCTCTCCTACTTTCCTTTAATAGGTAAAATATTTGCTAAGTTAGACCAAGCATTACTCTTTCTTTTTCTATATTACATTATTCTGAGTATAAATGTCCACCTCCTAATGTTGTTATAGCAATTCATTTCACCTCTTGCACACATCATATCAATACGCGCTTCTCCTACTTTATTAAGATAATGCATTCCTGAAAACCCCATCAGAAGGTGTATTTTTGTAATGTGGGTACATAATTACAATTAAATAAGAATGGAAAAAACATTTGAGGCATTACCTGGACTCAAAACAACAACAATCACCATCTTTGCCTAAATAACCCCAAAATACATATCACACAGGTTCATCACAATCTGCCTTATACTGTAAGTGCTTAGTATGGGGTCGGGTCCACCACACAAAAAATAATGCAAAACAAATGACTTGAATAGATAGATAGATAGATAGATAGATAGATAGATAGATAGATAGATAGATAGATAGATAGATAGATAGATAGATAGATAGATATGAAAGACACTATATAATAGATAGATAGATAGGTAGATAGGTAGCCATACATTAATTTTCAGATTTTGAACATTGTATTTCTGACTGTAGAGTTTTAGAAATACACCAATTTCAATTCTTTCTGACGTCCAGAATACTTCATGCTTATTTCTATGTAGATGTAAATTCATTTCCTATTCTTACAGCTTGTTGCACCTCCATAGACCCATGCAGCTACCATGAAAAGATCACCTACCTCCATGAAACATCGCCCTGTTACATACTTCTCTCCAGTCACCACCAGCTGCCAGAAGGGCATCATATGCAATCATAGGAGCATCATGACCTCTCCGGCCTCCTCTGCCTTCAGAGCTCCATCTCTTATACACCTAACGACAGTGAATGAAGAGTGAAGAGTAGTATGATTTGAATGCAGTGATTCAGCAAGGTCAATGTGTAAGTATTCAATACTCCAAATGGGCATTAATGAATAATTCACTCATGTGCATTTGTATAATGCTACCAGCACTAATAAAATATCATTAATAACACTAATGTCTATATGGCCAAGAAATGCAAAGTGACTGGTTGCTTATGGCAGAACTTTTGGTGTATTATATGTGCAATGAAATTGTTGAGATGTCCCTTTGATACAATGAAAAGAAAGGATGTTTCAGAATTTTCATTCCACTGTTTTAACATTTCAGTTTGGAAATTGGGGCAATCTTTCCATTACACCGTGTTCAATCCATATGGATTGTAGACAGACAGACAAATAGATGGATATGAAAGACACTATATAATAGATAGATAGATAGATAGATAGATAGATAGATAGATAGATAGATAGATAGATAGATAATACTTTATCCCCACTGAGAAATTATGACTTTTACAGAGATTGCCCTTTAATACTGGGAATATTCTACTTCACAGAAAACAACAAAAAATAAACCCATACATTCTGTTTGTCCTCATTTCATTGTGTAAATTCATTGATCGTTTCCTCATTTTCCACACACATTTATTCTAACAAAGAATCATGGGGGAGCCAATCCTTGGTTGAAGAAGGGACCAGACTTGGGTGGATGTTGTTACATTCCATGGCATCCTCACACTCCTTCTCCTTTACAATGAGCCAATGCAGAGGTGCCAGTTAACCCAAAAAAAGCATCTTGTTGGTGGGTGGAAGCAGCAATATTTAGACAAAATCCACATGAGCACAGAGAGAACATGCAAATGCCATAAAGAGTTTATGTGAAATTTAATACAGCTATTGCTTTTATGAAGAAGCACCACTAACCAGTACCACAATGTGCCACCCACTGTGGGGTCTGTGTAGGATAAAAATACTAATAGGCTATATGAATTTATTCCTCTGAAGCATTAACTTGATGGATAAATAAATGGCATACTGATTTGTGTTTAACCACAAACTGTAAACAACCAAAAAGGGTAAAAAATCAGTTGCAAATAGTAATCTGAAAATAGGAGGAATGTTAATGAATTTATCTTTAAGCACACAGTAAAATGTCATATAGGACCAGCAAGAAAGTGTTTTTGTATAAAGTAGCAGAGTAAAATGTGCATTGCGATTTTCTTGTAAGAAAATAAAATTGCCTATCAATCTGTCAGACTTAATTTTGTAATCGAAAATTATAATCTGAATGAAAAACAAAATCAAAGCCTGAAAAGGACATCTATGAAGAATAATATATTCATCTGCACTGCACTGCAAGCTTCAGCTAAATAAATCAGCAGGCCCAGTTGTAACCAAATACTTTAAGGCAATGCGGCAAATCCTTATCTACCCAAACAGACATGGCTTAGAGGGTAGAATGCAAAAATTATCTGAGGTCAGCTGGGAGCCGGGAGTGGTTATAACGGCAAATTTCTGTCAGGAATTAGACTTTTGCAGCCATGCAGTTAAAAGTCTGTGCATGAAAATCCTCTGTGAGCTCACTTAACTTTTAAAAATGACTAAACTCACTGTCCACTTCTTGAGATATGTGGTTGGCCCACCATAACACAACAGGGCACGCTGTCCGAACTTCCAGACAGAGATACTGGCCCATGTCCACCCCTGTTGATGGTGAATGTCCGCTCTAAAGACTGAGATGTGCTGGCCGGACAGACAACTGACATGTTTCTGGAATCATTACAGGGCTATCCAAGTGTGATACATCCTGTGGATAAAGCCACTTACAGAAGGCCAAACTGCTACACTGAAAGAGTTCACCTGATCACCTACAATGTGATATTCAAATATTATTCTGTTCATATGGAGGGACCCGATGCGTGCCATCAAAACACACACCACACCTCCTCCTGCAGCAGCTCAGTGAAGTGGATCAGTGAAGGCCCAAATTTTAGTCACCTATAAATCAATTAGGGTGGGGTGGTGGCTCTGTGGCTAAGGATCTGCGCTGGTATCTTGAAGGTTGCCGGTTCAAATCCTGTTACTGTCAGAAGGGATCCTACTCTATTGGTCCCTTAACCTGAAAACTACTCCAGTGGTGATGTACAATGGCTGACCCTACACTCTGACTCCCAAAAGTCATATGAAAAGACAATTTCTCCTTGGGGATTAACATAGTAAATCAAATTAGTGGTGTCAGCACCAAATTCTAAAGAAATCTCTCTATTACAAAAAAAAATCTTGGGACGAGATGAGACTTTTTTTCCTGCAACGAGATGCGATCTTTTGAAGAGAGACAGAGAGACACTTTCATGTCCAGCGAGACGGTCAAGTCATACTTACAACCTTTGGAAGCAAGTCCCGTGAGATAGTGACTTTTGCAAGTCACGCCCTACTTACAACCATTTTCAAACAAGACCACAGTCATCTAACCTCTCAGTTGTTGGAATGCTTTTGGCAGACACACTTCCTGTGTTCTCAGCTCATGCCCGGGGCCGGAAAAAGACAAAGTAGAACGTCATAAAGACAAAAACATTGGCGTGATACACATGCAGAGCAGGTTGGAGATAATGGAAGTAGGAATATTCGAAACTCTCAAAAAAATGATAGTAAAGATCACATTAGCTCAAACAAATGGAAAATATTACTTGGTGAAATAACAGAACAGCGAAACAGAGATCGAATAGTGTTTGAGGATGTCTGGGGGAGAAGAGAGACAAGGCAGTGAGACAAAAGGACAGCTGATGTACAGGCTTTTAAATGTTCGAAGCACCGCACAAGATGCAGATCACACAGCATGGCAGCAGCAGCAATCCAGCAGCTGATTGAGCAAAGAGGAGGTAAAAAAAAAAAAAAAAGTGTATTTGTTTCCCATTGTATCACCATTTAAGAGGGGTTTCGGAGGAATGACCGCGTCTCCTTGGGGTGCGTTCATCCCCCCTCTTCACAACGGCGTATAGTGCTTTGGCGAGCGAAGTTCCCTAGTGATAAAAAAAAAAAAATCACCTACTACCTGTCCCTCTCATTTTCACCCTGAAATGGGAAGCCATGCTGTGAGGATTCATCGGATGAAATTCCACTTGCAAGTTGAGCCTTTTGGAATGTTTTGCTTTTCAACACTTCACCAGGTTTTGAAAGATTTTGTTTATGGGCTTGATGGACGACCAAAATCTCCCACCCAACCTAGTCTGATCAGCCATCCAGACACTTTTGAAATACTGATAGTATATCAATGATGTGGCCAGCGTTCAACATATCTCTAATCTATGGACACTTGCAAATGAACTGAATGCAACCAGGATTCATCACACCAGTGGAATTTTTTTGTAATCCTTCATTGTCCAGTGGTTGTCTTCCTTAAGCCAAATGCTCCGATACATTGTTTTTGGTTGACTAGAGTGGAAATCCATGACAAAGATCAATAAATCATACTCTCATATGCCTGTTTTAGCACCGCTAACATGCCGTGGCCGCTTTGTTAGTGTATGTAATGTGTGCCAGCCTCTGTTGGCCCCTCTCAACAATACTTTGTTTTCAAAGCGAGGAGTTGATTGGTGGATTAAAAACTATGATATTATCATATACAGTATGAAAATTTCAGCATGGTTGACAGAGGAAAGGAGAGAGGCTGGGAGCATGCACTGAGAGCACGTTGTTGCACCCACCACACGACGAACCATTGCATGTTTGAGATTGCTGATAAACTATAACAATGTGGGGCATTGCCACACCATACCACACTCAAAGCCGTTAAATCTTTGATTGTATCCATTCTCCTTTTTCCATTCATGCCTGCTTTGCTTTTCCTGCCGATCTGTTAAAAGCTACATTGTCTGTAATTAGGTGGCAAAGTGGGCAGTATTTAGTGTTGCTGCTTCACAGATCTAGTTCCCTTGGTTTAAATTGTCCATATGGTTCTCCTGATGTCTGCATTGCTTTTCATCCCATATCTCTACAAACATGTGTGTTAGGTTGGCAATTCTAATTTAGCCCTATCTGGGTGTGAGGGCAGGTTCTGTGCTAGACTGGCAGTCCATCCAGTGCTGCTTTCTGCCCAGATAAGCTCCAGAACCCCACAATTCTGAAATGGATTAAGCAGGTTTGAGAATGCAGTGATAGGCCATGCCATCTTCTCATATAATGCTACGCAGTCGTAAACATGGGAGCAGCAAGATGTGAGTGCCACAGGGGATGGATGGGTATTCCTGGAGGGTGATTCTTTGACCTGATGAGATGCCACCCTAAAGGAGATTGGAAGGACAGGCTTTCTGACAGGATGGGAACAGGAATCCTTAACTGGCTGGGAAGTCAATATACTGGAAGGACCAGTGAAGACAACAGCATGCATGTACTGCCTCCCCCAATACATTAGGAGGCAGGGTCCCTGGACTTCGAGTCCCTGTGGGATGCCCAAAGGGCATGATGGGAGTTGGAGTCCTGGAGTACAGCTCTGCTGGGTTCTGTGGGTGCCACCAGATGGCACTGCTGGAAGATACAGTCCCTACATTATAGGACTTCTTTCTGACCCAGAGGTGCTTACAATGGACCATATCGTAGCCCCAGAAGTTCTCCTGGGCCAAAGGTAAAAGGATCCACTTCGCCTTGCCAAGGCATCGGGAGGTAGAGGACAAACCTCTTAGGATAAGTGGAAGGAGAGAGGAATAATTATTTATTAATGGTGTCTTTGATTCTGTGAGTAATAAAACAGACATCATTTGAACCCATGGTTGTAAGGAATTTGATTGTGTCTGGGGTTTGGGACTCAGTGGCACCCCCTACTGGTTACAGAGGTTTCTAAAAAAAAAAAAAAGAAGCTGGTCTGTAGCAGCGATATGTTAAAAAAATGTATAAAAAACAATTTTCCATCTATTCATTTTCACCACCAGCTTTAGCTGATGAAGAATCACAGGCAGCTAAAACTATCAGCTGGTTTGAAAGCAGGAACACTAACTCCACCAGAATATTTACCATCATCAGTGGAGCAGAATTGCAGCATGGAGGCACAGTAATTAACTGTGCTGTTTCACAGATCCTGCATTCCGGTTTTGAATCCTGAACCAGGGCATTATCTTTGTGGAGTTCTCCCTGTGTCTATGTGGGTTTCTTCCATATACTATGGCTTTCCTTCCATGTGTCCAAAGACATGCAGGTTTGGTTAGTTGGGGATTCAAGTGTAGGTGTGCCATGGATTAGCACCCTGTCCAAGACCGTTTCGTACCCTGTGCCCAAAGTTTACTGAGGGAGGCCATGGCTTCCCATGAATTGGACTGAGTGGGACAGAGACTGTAGTGTTGTAAATGGAGGGGTGCAAAGTCAGATTTAATTTGTAACAAAAAAATTCCTTCCTTACTGTCATTTAGGTATACTTACTTTATCCCTTTCTTCAGGATCAAAACGATCAGGAAAAATGGGTTTATTTTGGCCATCTTCTGCAATTCCTCTTTCTTCTAGGTAAAATTGCCATTTTGCTTCAAAATAAAACCAATGTTCCTGATATTCTAGAAATTAAAAAGCAGTAATGAAATCATTCAAGAGTAATAAAATCATAATGTGAAAAAAATAGCACAATTTCTTAATACATGCTATTATATGCTGTGCACAGAAGTACATGTGAATTTGACCACAAAAATTTAAATAACTGACTTTTGGGAAATGCACTTCTTAAAAAGCAAAGTATTCTACATTTTATTCTAAATATCTACACACATTATTTAAATATAATTTGTGGATATATTGAGTTTAAATATTAAGTTTGTTGGATTAATAATTTTAAAACTATTAGCCAGTAACCAATTGAAAATATATTGAAATGATAAACAGTTGGCATAGTGGCATGTGTGCTTACACAAAGCTCATACCTTGAATTCATATAAGTGTGGAGTTCACATTTTTCTCCATGTTCAAAGATAAGCCACTGGGTTGACTGGTTACTCTAAACTGGTTTGGTGTGACTGAATGAGGGTGTGTGCCCCATGAGCAGCTGGGTCCTACTGAAATAAGTAAAAGCACCTCCTGACCCAAAACCAGAAAAGTAAGCTGAGAGAGGAATTGACAAATAAATGTTTAATTGATGAATATTTACTGGCTGGACCACTAGACTGAAGGAATTATTGCCCTGTGCAAAGCGTAAAGTCTCAGGTTTGACCCTCACCAGTAACTGAGCACTCCGTAGTCTGCCATGATGCCATCTGTAGAAATGGATAACGAACTGTGTGTATTTACCTTCACTGAGTAAATTAGTTCAAACACCTGTACACCTGCCGATCCATGCAATTACCTATTCAGCCAATCATGTGGCAGCAGCACAAATGATCAAATCAGGCAGATACAGGTCAGGAGTTTCAGTTAATGTTCACATTAAACACCACAATGGGGAAAATTGTAACCTCTGTCATTTGAACCATGGCATGATTGTTGGTTCTAGATAGTCTGGTATGAGTAGCTTTAGGGGCCCTAACCCTGGAGAGGCCGCAGAAGCGACTTTAATTTTCCTTGCCCCGTAACTTGAAAACTATCGTATATGGCATAGTAAATTTTTATTTCAAAAAGTGACTTTGACATGTAAGGTAATTTAGTACAACAATTTTAATATGAGATTTGACATGAGTTGAAGAAGATAACAGTTAACCAAATCTTGTTGCTGGTTGTGAAGGGGCCCCTATAACAGCACAAGCTTTAGGACCCCCAAAAGTGTAGGTCTGCCATTGTTGTTACCTGTTTACTTTATGTGTCCTACTGTTCTGCCAATGGAGGTTAGATTAATTAGAGACTTCAAATTGTCACAATGTGCTCTCAAACTGACTGCATCTCCATCTAGGATTAATTCAAGTACTGAGCATGGTACTATGATACCCTTATTTGGACTACACAAGCTCAACTAAGTTTAAAAATCCATTTATGGTGAAGTGTTGGGGTACTTAGTTAAATGTTTTGAATGTTGGAGCATTAATAATTATTTCATCAAAGACAGGAATAACATTTTTTCTTATTAAATAGTTTTGCAATGATAAATTATATTCCAAAATATCAGTGCTAATGAATGTAATGAGGTGTATTAGCAGGAGACATAAACATGTTTTTATTAATGGCATTTTACAATGTCATGTAGTTTAAACAACAGCTATGAAATAGCTTGCATAGACAGTAGATTCCAATTCAAGTAGGGAGGAAATGGCTATCAGGACTACCTGCTCAGCTCCCAGTGGGCCAATGTTTTTGTCAGAGCACAAGCTGTGAGACTCAGAATAAGAGAGAAAGAGAGAGAGAGAGAGAGAGAGAGAGAGAGAGAGAGAGAGAGAGAGAGGACACGCACATGATTGGTCCACACTGCATCCTCGATGGACCATTACAATCACATGATCTTACCACCAAAGCAAACAACAGGGAAGTGTGAGATACAGATGAAGGGAGGTATGGAGAACATGTCTTCAAGAAATTAAAGAAAGAGCTGAAAAAAATATGAGGAAATTAGCCCAATAATTAATCCCTCTATAGATTTTCTGCAGTTACTCCAGGCTTCGTCTCGCAATTTAAAGACGTGCATAATGATGACTCTAAATTGGCCTTTTTTGATTGAGCAGCTTGTGCTCCATTCAGGTTTGTCTCATGCCTGTGCCTAAAGCTACCTAAATACACTTTGACCCTTCACAGCCTGTCAGTGGACTGTTTATGAAAATAGATTAATAAATGGATGGCGGAACAGCAATTAACTGAAATGATGAGCAACATATATTATCTAGTCTTAATGTCTCACATGAGCATCAAGTACGGATCACAAGAGTCGCCCATTAGGGTTGTGTTCTACAGTCATGGCCGAAATTATCGGCACCCCTGGAATTTTCCCAGAAAATGCACCATTTCTCCCAGAAAATTGTTGCAATTACAAATGTTTTGGTATACACATGTTTATTTCCTTTATGTGCATTGGAACAACACAAAAAACAGAGAAAAAAAGTCAAATCTGACATAATTTCACACAAAACTCAAAAACCGGGCTGGACAAAATTATTGGCATCCACAACTTAATATTTGGTTGCACGCCCTTTGGAAAAAATAACTAAAATCAAGCACTTCCTATAACCATCAACAAGCTTGTTACATCTCCCAAAAGGAATTTCCGACCACTCTTCTTTTACAAACTGCTCAAGGTCTATCAGATTTATAGGGCACCTTCTCCTACCAGCAATTTTGAGATCTCTCCATAAATGTTCAATCGGATTTAGATCCGGACTCATTGCTGGTCACTTCAGAACTCTCCAGCGCTTTGTCTTCAACCATTTCTGGATGCTTTTAGAGGTATGTTTGGGGTCATTGTCCTGCTGGAACACCCATGACCTGTGACGCAGACCCAGCTTTCTGACACTGGGCCCTACATTGTGCCCCAATATCTTTTGGTAGTCTTCAGATTTCATGATGCCTTGCACACAGTCAAGGCATCCAGAGCCAGAGGCAGCAAAACATCCCCAAAACATCTTGAGAACCTCTACCATGTTTGACTGTAGGTACTGTGTTCTTTTCTTCGTAGGCCTCATTCTGTTTTCTGTAAACAGTTTAATGATGAGCTTTACCAAAAAGTTCTACCTTGGTCTCATCTGTCCACAAGACGTTCGCACAGAAGGATTTTGGCTTCCTCACGTACATTTTGGCAAACTCCAGTTTGGCTTTTTTATGTTTCTGTGTCAGCAGTGGGGTCCTCCTGGCTCTCCTGCCATAGCGTTTGATTTCGTTTAGATGTCGACAGATAGTTTGAGCTGAAACTGTTGAACCCTGAGTTTGCAGAACAGCTTGAATATGTTTTGAAGTTGATTGGGACTGTTTATCCACCATTCAGACTATCCTTTGTTGCAGTCTTTTATCAATTTCTGCTCTTCCGTCCATGTCCAGGGAGATTAGCTACATTGCCATGTGTTGTGAACTTCTTGATTATGTTGCGCACAGTGGACAAAGGAACATTAAGATCTCTGGAGAAGGACTTGTAGCCTTGAGATTGTTGATATTTTTCCACAATTTTTGTTCTCAAGTCTTCAGACAATTCTCTGCTCTTCTTTCTGTTCTCCATGCTTAGTGTGGCACACTCAGACACACAACAGAAAGGTTGAGTCAACTTTTCTCCATTTTAACTGGCTTCAGGTGTGATTGCTGTATTGCTAGCACCTGTTTCTTGCCACAGGTGAGTTCAAACGAGCATCATATGCTTGAAATAAACGATTTACCCACAATTTTGAAAAGGTGCCAATAATTTTGTCCAGCCCATTTTTGGAGTTCTGTGTGACATGATGTCAGATTTGGCTTTTTTTTCTCTTTTTTTGTGTTGTTCCAATGCACATAAAGGAAATACACATGTGTATACCAAAACACTTGTAATTACAACAATTTTCTGAGAGAAATGGTGCATTTTCTGGGAAAATTCCAGGGGTGCCGATAATTTCGGCCATGACTGTAATACGATAAGAACAGTCCTGTGCTGGACAGTTCATAAGTAAAGATTGGCTGTCATACCCTAGAGTCTCTGTCAGAGGCTTTAGCAAGAACTTGAAGACATAATGTATCAGGACCAAGAGTCAGTGGCACAATAAGGTAGGCAGATACAGCTAATTTAACAACTAAAAAGGTGTATTTATTGAAGAAAGAAAAACAAAAGTCCATAAAGAAGTTATAAAAAAGGCACACTAACACTGCAATGATGAATTATAATGAAAAACGTTCCAAAAACTGCATTTAACACATGGCACACACCAAAAAATAATGTTTCCAAAAAATATATAACAAGGATCAATCCCCTTTTTAATAAGCGTCTTAGAAACAAAAAATCTTAGCCTGTTTTCTCCCCCTACAAAAAAAAAAACAACTCATGGTTAAAGCCGACTTGTCCTGGCAAATGGGAATACTCTCTGCTGATACATCACCCTGCAGCTCACGTATCGACCTTCTCCTGGACTGAACTGAACTCCCCCTTTCTGGCGTAAAGACCAGCTTTTATCCTGGGTCAACTATCACCTGACTTGGGTCTAACACCCCTCATGCTCCCTAGTCACATGCCGGGTCTAAAAATTATATGTGCTGTCTGTGCTTTGTGTACACCTACGTTGCTGATACTTGGCACCATGTCCTTCTTTTATGCTCGCCACGCGCCTGTTTGTTACTTTGCAGCACTGCTGCCACCAAACTCCATGGGCACACCAGAATTATGCTGAGATGAAGCATGATGGGCAGCAGGCACGTGCTCCCACCCGAGGGCCCTTCATATGGAAACATGCGCCAGCCTGACAACCTATGGCCGCTCCACTTGTGCGAGTAACAAAAGATTTTTTTTTAATAAGGATGGTGCCTGCAAATAAATACAAAAACGGATCAAAGTACTTTCAAAATTCATTGGCTGGCGTTTCCACACATTGGCAGAGATCAAATAATGTCTTTCCTAAGAAAGGCTATGCAATCATCAAACTACAGTAGTTCAAAGGGCAAAACCAAAGTCCTCCAGAATGCTTTCCAAATCTGATGTCTCATCGGAAGTCTTTTTCTTTTAATTGGAGGTTACAAAATGAAAGCCACCATCTTATATCATGGCCACCAGAACGTCCTATATCACATGGTATGTGAATCACCTGCCTATCAACTATGTAGCATCACAACAACCAAAAGCTTCAAACTGACTGTGTCCATGCAAATAAATATACAAAGCGGTGGCACAATAACAAAACAAGCACACAAAATGAAAAATATTAACAATCCAAGATGAATTCAATAATGCATGAAAAACAAAAAAAAACCAAAAAAACTTCCAGAATAAATATAATAATAGTGATTGGGTCATGTGAGTTCCTTGTTTAAATAACTTAAAAACAATTGTGGTTCAGTTGACTGGATCTTACCCGCCATATGACGGATTGTCTTTCGGCAATAATCTTCAGCTCCTGGGACAACCTTCATCATCTCACGCCCCCACTCGACGAGTGGCTTGCCCTGCAGTGCATAGGAAGCAAACAGAGCTGTGCACAGAGAGCCTAGAAAACCTGGAACAGATATACAGAAATAAAAAAAAAAATCATAATAAAATAGAGACGTGCCAGCAGTGTAACTCAGAGGCAGAAAAAAGCTGACAATGTTATCTGTAAGGATTATCTGATTTAGCCACTTGCCATGCAGAGATCTTTTGTTATTAGGCTGAAATGGGAGAAGCAATCCAGGATTTAAGCTTCAGTTGCCTGTTTTTGTTTTTTTGTAATCTAATTCTATGTGATTGCCTTTTAAAAATAATGATTATTAAGTTTAATATTAAATATTCTGTAATGCTCATAGGGCAGCGGTGATAAGCTGTGTGTGATTTCATACAGACTGATAACTGCAGCAGTAATGTTCCAAGTTTCCATTGCAATACATTTTAACAATACCCCTCAGTAGTAAAAAATCTAAAAATATCAGAAGCCTTACAAATGAATGATGATCGTTGTGTAAATCAAGCTCACAGCTTTGGTCATCCCATTGTTTTCCATTTTTGTTATGTCTAATGAAAATAAATAAATGGTTATTTAGTTTCACTTTTAACACTGTGGCGTCTGATTCTCACAAAAACACAAACGCGTTCGAAGATAAACCAAGACAAATCGTGACCAGCATTGTGTCCTTTTTCAGTATTTGAACGATTGCAAATGATTCACAAACACAGTTCTGGCAGGATCAGCTGTCGTGGGCAATGCGGACCAAAGGCTACAACCTGTTGACTGATTTCACTGTCGGCCTTGTTTGCCACATAGAGCTCTGCTAAAAATATCACAGATAAAAAAGTGGATGACAGCTGCAAGCTTCTACTCTTTTTGTAATATTACTTGATTTACTACATATTCTATTCATCCATCCATTCACTGTCAGAGCTACTTAATCCAACTCAGGATCACAGGGGTCAGTGCTTATCCTGAGAGCCTGCCCTGGTTGGGATGCCACTTTATCACTGGGTGCACACATGCACACTCTCACTTTCACTCACACTGGGCCGGTTTTTATGGCTGTGAGGGAAAAAAGCTAACACAAGTATGGAGGAACATGCAAACCCTACACAAATAGCGACTGTACTACGTAAGGTGGTAGAGCTAGCAAATGCACCACCTACGTATTTAGACCCTACATGAGCCGAACCATTTAGATTTTTAAATAATCAAAATACAGCACTTTTGAAAATACAACACATCTAGATCATATACCACCTGTTGACACACATTATTATTTAGTGTAGGTAAGTGTAAAATGTTACAGTATAGTAAAAGAAGCATCTAATACTATTACAAGAGGAGCAACAGTGGCCTACAGGGGGCAAATGGAAAAAGGACTTTTTATTTGAACATTAGAACAATTTTCATGAGAATAGGTCAACAAGGTCCAACAAAGCTCATCAATTCTATTCAACTAATTTCTAGGAAATTATATCAAATCGGGTTTTATTAGTCCCTAAACTTCTAGTGTCTTGTGGACTACTTGGTAATTTATTTATTCTCTATGTGAAGAATAACTTTCTAAAGCTAGTGTGAAATCAACCCTTGACAAAATTCCATCGATGCCCTTGTACTCTTCTTGAAGAAATAATTTTAAAGTAACAACCTTATTGCAATCTACTACTTAATCCCATTTATCATTTTAAAAACCTCAATCATGTCCCCTTTTCATCTCCATTTTTTATGCTAAAAAGGTTCATCTCCTCACATTCCTGTAACCAGCCTAGTCGCTCTTCTTGAGCTTTCTCTAGTGCTGCTATGTCTTTTTTGTAATAAGAAAATCAAACTGTACACAATACTCCAGGTGACGCCACACTAGTGTATTTTATAGTTTAGGCCTAACCTCCAGTGACACATCGTGCTATATAACCAAATATCTTATAACCCTTCCTAATGGCTTTTGTAGACTGCGTGGACGTGTAATGTAACATGCCTCCTAAATTCTTCTCATAAGGGAGGATACTTTCCAAGATTCAAACCTCCCATTGTATATTCAGATCTAACATTTCTTCTTCCTATGTTTAATAACTTACATTTATTTACATTAAATTTATCTTAAGTCTGCCTAAGCCTGCATGCTTTCTAAGTACCTCTGTAATGGTTCAATTAATTCCACATAATCCACACTTTATTTAGTATCATCCGCAAACCTAAATATTATAACCTGAATTACGAAAGTACATAACACTTCCAAAAATGCCCACTAGAGAAAGATTTACTGTCAAACCCCAGCTAAATATAAGGGCAAACGCAGAATCTTTATAAAATAACAACAACAACATTTATTTATATAGCACATTTTCATACCAAAAGTAGCTCAAAGTCCTTTAAACCTAAATGAAAGATTTATTTTCTCAGAATGCTCTGTAACAAACAAAGTTCAGTAGAACACAAAAGGAGATGACTGTACAAAGGCAATTTGATAGCAAACAAGGTCCTAATACAACAACCCAATGGTGAAGTCAAGAAACAGAGCAGAAGGTGAAAAAAATCCAGAAAATCAAAAATGACACAAAGCACAACAAAGACACAAGAACTCACCAACTCCGGAGGGCATTCTTAGTGAACCACAAGTTACTTTGGAATACCCTGTGCCTTTATAGGGTGGAAGACAGTTTATGACGGTGATTGGCAGGTGGCCCCGCCTCTTGGGGAACCACCAGCAAAACACATGGAACATAACACAGGCATACATACATAGACAAAATCAAAAACAAAGAATGATGCATATAATAAACAGAAATTAAAACACAAAGAAAAGAATGATTAATGAACAAAGATGACACAATAAACGCAGAAGAACCCCAGCAAAGTGTGGAATCCTGGCTGAGACATAACATTAAACAGCATATGATTTATACTCCTATTATGATAATCTCTCTATTATAAAAAAAAAAATCTTGGAAGGAGATGAGACGTGATTTTCACGGAAAGACAGTTACACATCCCGTGAGACAATGCGCGGTACACATTTAGAGTAGGTTAGAGATAATGGAAGTACGAAAATTCTCCAAAAAAGGATAGTAAAGATCACATTAGCACAAACAAATGGAAATCATTACTCGGTGAAATAACGGAACAGCGAAAACAGATCAAATATATTGTTTGGATTTTAACTTTAAGTCGGAGACTTGTAAATCATCTAATTCGTGTTGCCAGCAAGAACTAAAAGATTCCAAAAACGTTGCCGCGGTATGAAGTCCCATGAGACAGAGATTTTTAACATGAGATTCTTTCAAGCCACGACATATTTACACCCTTTGGAAGCAAGTCCCACGAGACGGTGACTTTTGCCATTAGATTCTTTCAAGTCACGCCCTACTTACAACCATTTTCAAACAAGACCACGGTCATCTAATCTCAGTTGTGTGAATGCTTTTGTCAGACACAGTTCCTGTGCTCTCAGCTCTTAGACGTGTGAATGCTTTTGGCAGACACACTTCCTGTTCTCTCAGCTCTTATAAATTTTATCAGGACAATAATTTTATACGTTCTAGATGACACATCAATGACTAAGCAAAGAAGAAAGAGCATGGACAAACATTTGAAAAAGTTGTTTTATTTTTTAGAGAGAAAGAAACGATATTCACTCACAAGCAGTTATACATTGCATTGTCACGGTGTAAGTCCAAACACGGAATCAAAATTCAATGTGATCTTGAAGAAAAGTTAATTCCAAACATTGTTTTTACTAAATTTTTAAAATAAAAGTGAAAATAATGCATATGTAACAATTCCCATGAAAATAACAATCTCTTTAAATTGTATATCTGGTTAACCAAACCCAGAAGTGGGCGAGTGAAGTGAGCAGGGGGCAGAGCCCCCTAGCTTATGTACAAGGTGGTCCAAATCTATTTATGCAGATCCAGATCGTCTTGATGACTTTGATTTATGCAGGGATGATTCATGCAGTTCGGATTTTTTGGGTGATTTTCTATGTAATAAACTTAGTAAGTTAATGCGTAATGTAAATTGCATAATTAGATCTGGACCACCCTATATATTAAAATAGAAATAGCCCCCACACTGGACTAATGAAGGAGGAACACCACTGTTAACATCACTAAAGTCAGAAAAAGTTAACCTTCTGCTTATAGTGTTGAAAACAATTTTATACCCAACTACGCACAGCACCTTGAATTCCTTCTTCATTTAGTTTAATGACAAAGTTCTCATGTGGGACCAAATGCTTTCTGAAAACCAAGATATTTAATATCATATGCAACGCTCTTATATTCCTTTGTTGCTTTCTTATACAATTCTCGCATATTAGGTCAATGTCAATGTGTTCCTCTATACTTGTTGAGAGAGAAGCAGCAGCTTCTGAATGAAGGCCTTGTCTAGGCTGTGCATATCATGTGCAAAAAGAGCTTTGCCTTGCAATTATCTACTCAATTAATTTATAAGTGCAGTCACATCAACAGCAAATGCTAAATCTGATAGCCACTAATTGCTGCTTAGTTCTTGTTTATTTAACTTTTATGTAGTTTAGCATTATATTTCAATGTTATGTTGCATTGTTTCTTTGTGGACCTAGAGAAAGCATATGACAGGGTGCCTTGAGAGGAGATGTGGTATTGTATGAGGCAGTCAGGAGTGGTAGAAAAGTATGTAAGAGTTGTACAGGATATGTACGAGGGAAGTGTGACTGTGGTGAGGTCTGCGGTAGGAGTGACGGGTGCATTCAATGTGGAGGTGGGATTACATCAGGGATCAGCTCTGTGCCCTTTCTTATTTGCAATGGTGATGGACAGGTTGACAGATGAGATTAGACAGGAGTCCCCATGGACTATGATGTTTGCTGATGACATTGTGATCTGTAGTGATATTAGGGAGCAGGCTGAGGAGACCCTGGAGAGGTGGAGATATACTCTAGAGAGGAGAGGAATGAAGGTCAGTAGGAACAAGACAGAATACATGTGTTTAAATGAGAGGGAGGTCAGTGAAATGGTGAAGATGCAAGGAGTTGAGTTGGCTAAAGTGGATGAGTTTAAATACTTGGGATCAATAGTAAAGAGTAATGGGGATTGTGGAAGAGAAGTGAAAAAGAGAGTTCAGGCAGGGTGGAATGGGTGGAGAAGAGTGTCAGGAGTGATTTGTGATAGACAGATATCAGCAAGAGTGAAAGGGAAGGTCTACAGGACAGTAGTGAGACCAGCTATGTTATATGGGTTGGAGACGGTGGCACTGACCAGAAAGCAGGAGACAGAGCTGGAGGTGGCAGAGTTAAAGATGTTAATATTTGCATTGGGTGTGACAAGGATGGTCAGGATTAGAAATGAGTACATTAGAGGGTCAGCTCAAGTTGGACGGTTGGGAAACAAAGTCAGAGAGTTGGTCTGGACATGTGCAGAGGAAAGATGCTGGGTATATCGAGAGAAGGATTTTAAGGATAGAGTGCCAGGCAAGAGAAAGAGAGGCCTAACAGAAGGTAAATGGATGTGGTGAGAGAGGACATGCAGGTGGTGGGTGTAACAGAACAAGATGCAGAGGACAAGAAGATATGGAAAAAGATGATCTGCTGTAGCGACCACTAACAGGAGCAATCAAAAGAAGAAGAAGAAGCAGATATGGACTGGATCCCCATGGAGGACCTCCCTACTTTCTTTATGGCCTAGAAGTGCTTCCCAGAAGACATGCAGTGGCACCTGAACAAATGCTGGGTCAGACATAAAAGGAGCCCACTGCCTTACATCAGGGAGTCAGAAGGCAGCATGGAACACTCAACCAGAGGTAGAGAGGAGGAAGAACTTGCTTTGTTTTGGGTAATTGTGGTTTATTTTGGAGAAGAGATTATTGGAAATGAACTTGGTGTAAATAAATACCTTTATTTTATTCATATAACATCTGGTGTTATACTGTGTCTTGGGATTGGGGCTCTCTGTAATGATTTGTTGTATAAGGTTAAAATGAATTCTAATGAAGTGGCACAACTGTGGTCACATTATGGACTGTTCAGAATTTGTGCATTCTTCTTATATAAGAGTTGACTATGACCAATGCCTTCAATAATTTTGAAAACATGAGTTTAGCTTGTTTTTTTTTTAATAAAGAGAAAGCAAACACTTAACTAAGTATTACAAGATGTTTTGATAAAATAATACTTTTAATATTCATAGTATGAACTGTGTTTGCCTTCATGGGTTTAGTTACCAGTAGGATGGTTGTGCGTCATTCTTCCCGCTTCAGTGCTTACTTCCACCAGGGTCTCCAGCCTGTCTGGCTGCCAGTAACGCATTCCTATACACATTGCCTTTGTGGATGCACCAAATCCTGACCCTAAATAAAAAAGATAGAAAATTACAAGAATATCACAGTCTCAGGTGTAGCACAAGACTGTGAAAGAACAAACAGTAAAACAGTAACTGGAACCAAAAGAAGATGGTACTGTATACTAACATTTTTAAATGTAAATAAACTGAATACCCCTTGTGAATTTTGAAGTGGTAATAATTTTGGATGTACAGAAGATAAAGAGCGACTAAAGAAAAGAAATTTACATGATACTTTTTTGGCAAAAGATGTTCTTCTTCATTGTCTTTCTCATGAGATTTTGTAGTGCCTGCACAATTGACATTTTAATCTCTACCCAGTTCTATCTGTCTGTTTGAGCCTACTTTAATCCACTACTTGTGTCACAATTTCGTGCTCTTTTTTAATTTTAGTTCTGGTTCTGCTTTTTGTATGTTCTTAGATTTTTTCTTCCCATATGAGCAATGGAGAAATCTATTCCTGTTATTATTTGTATGTGTGTTCACCTGTAATGTGAAAACCACCTACCGTGATTGCCATGTCTCTCTGTCTGCACAAACCGATTTTGTTGATATTTTGCATACTTATTTTTCAAGGAAATTTGTCACAATAGTTCAATTTTCATTGCTATATCTCAAATACAATATACTGTATGTAGTTTTGAAATTTCAACACCTCCAGTTTTAGATCATCTGTAAATATTCATATTTGTCTATCTTAAAAGAGAGAACCATTCTGTGAAACGTCAATTATGAATTAGTTTACTGTTTAAAATTTACCTTGAGATTTTGTAAATTTTGCTATTTTACTTATACAATAGCCACTGATGGCAAAATGGAACCTCAGTACAAGTTAGTCAAATGCTGGGTGCACACAACTCACAATTCACTGCTGTTTAAGGTAAGTTAACCATAAAATTTGTCAAGGAGACAGTTTATGGGCTCATAAATAAATGTTTCTCAGCTGAACCATGGGATGGTGCAGTCCAGTAATACTCTCTCTTCTTTTCCCTCTGTAGACCCTCAACAGATCCCATCTCCTAATGATGACACTTCCACCTATGTCTCCAACATACAGTGCTCAGCATAAATGAGTACACCCCTCTACATTTGTCAGAAAACCTTTAGTTTCCTTTCTGTATCAACATTTTCTATGAGCTACTGTACTACAAAATACTCCCACAAATGTGGGCCATTGATTGCAAACAAGATTTGTTAATTTGAACACACAAAAAAGTGATTTTCCTAACAAATTCATTCAAGCCCATGTTGAAAAAATGAGTACACCCCAGTTATAGTCTTAGGAGAAAAGCCACACATAAGACTACAAAATTCTAATTAACAGGCATTCAAACACAGGTGAGTCTAATGATTAATTTAAGAGGAGTCCAGCAGACAGGTGACTATAAAAGGGCATTACTTAACAAAGAAAAGCCCTTCCCATTTCATGCTGTCAGCAATGGCTCCACATGGAAGAGAAATGTCAAAAAATCTGAGAAAGGAAATCATTACTTTACACAAAAAAGGTGAGGGCTACAAGAAGATCAGCAAAGCTTTACATATCAGTCAAAATACTGTAGCAAAAGTGATCCAAAAATTTAAGAAAGATGGAAGTGCAACCATCTTACAGAGACGTCCAGGCCGTCCACGGAAGTTAACATCTCGACAGGAGTGTCTTCTGATGAGAAGGGTTGAAGAAAATCGCCATGCAAGTTCACTGCAGTTAGCTAAAACAGTAGAAAGCCAAACTGGAGTGACCGTTTCCCGTGACACCATACGGCGCACACTGCAGAGGAATGGCATGCATGGGTTTCGTCCACGAAGGAAGCCTCTCCTAAAGCCCATGCACAAAAAAGCACGCCTAGAATTTGCTAGGGCCCATGCTGAAAAAGATGAAGACTACTGGGACTCTATACTCTGGAGTGATGAGACAAAGATCACTGTTTTTGGAACTAATGGTTTCAAAACTGTATGGCATCATAAAGGTGAGGATTTAAAAAAAAATGCATGGTGCCTACAGTGAAACATGGTGGTGGCAGTGTCCTTATGTGGGGCTGCATGAGTGCTGCTGGTGTTGGGGAGCTGCATTTCATTGATGGTATCATGAACTCAACAATGTACTGCTCTATACTGAAGAAGAAGATGCTGCCATCACTCCGTGCACTTGGTCGTCGTGCACTTTTCCAACACGACAATGATCCAAAACACACATCTATAGCTACTGTTGCATTTCTGAAGAAGAACATGGTGAAGGTGATTGAATGGCCAAGTATGTCTCCTGATCTGAACCCAATCGAACACCTGTGGGGAATTCTGAAGCAACAAGTTGAGCATCACTCTCCATCCAGCAACCAGGCTCTAAAAGAGGTTATTCTTGAAGAATGGAAAAAGATAGATGTTGCAATATGTCACCAACTTGTTCATTCCATGCCTAGAAGACTTGGTGCTGTCCTTAAAAATCATGGTGGTCATAGAAAATACTAGATGTAGTAGTTTTTGTTGAGGGGTGTATTCATTTTTGCTTCAACCAATTTGAGTAAAACTGAAGATTTTGTGATCTAAGTTATATTATTAACCTTACTTTCATGTTATGGAGTTAAACAAGTGTTCAATAAAACTCAGCCTTGTGAAAATTTTGGAAATTGTTCTTTTGTTCATTGAGCTACTGATTAAATTCGTACTTTTTAAAGGGGGTGTACTCATTTATGCTGAGCACTGTATATGTTCACCATCTTGCCTACCTATGTCAGTTTCCTTTTGAACTCATTTTAAAGATGTCATTTTCCTTTGCATACGATGTATGGGGTAAGGACTGCCCCTGGCTGCAGCCAGATATTAACAATTCAAAGCATGTCCTTGAGCCAGTGGCTTGCAACCTATTTATAAACGGCTTATATGACCAGGGATGCGCTAATTGATACGGTGGAGTGTCATAAGGTGGCTGACCTATGTCAGTTCTGTTTTGAACTCATTATAAAAGCATCATTTTCTTTTGTATATTTTCAAGTATACTGGGTACAAATTCCCCAAATCTTTTTCGTTGTCTCTACCTGTTATTACAAAGTAAAAAAAGGCAAATGTCACTTATCTAGAAATGAATGTAAGACAAAAATGAATTTTATAAGAATCCTCTATATTTACGTTACACTAAAAACAATCACATAGCTGCTTTCTTTGCTGTCACACACGTGCGCATGGGAGGCAGCTAAAGGGCTTGAGTGAAGGCAGTTCGGAGGCATGCCGGGGTGTGGCAGAGTGCACTGACTCTTTTTCTCCCTTGCCTGTAGACCATTCCCGGGGGATTCCACCTGGCTCTCCTGACATCACTTCCGGGACCGAGCCAATGGAAGTCGGCCACACCAGCTCCAGTCCCCCTGATGTCACGTCCGGCTATGATCCAATGGTGGAGGACCACGTGCTTGATCCATATGACCTCACTTCCTGTCTTCCCCTTTAAAACCTGCCCCTTTTCCCTTTTTCCTCAGTCTTGTTTTGGACTCAGTTGTATGCACTTCAGTGCTGTTTACTTTGCTGGAACGACTTTTGCAGCCAGGATACCACATTACACGGGTGGCTGCCCCAAACCTTTATCTGTCCATGTCTTGTTCTTGTGACATTGCACATTATAATTATTCAGTATTCCTCTGACACTATCATTTATCAGCAAAGCTCAAGACTGGCTCTCCATCATAGTCCAAAGCAGACAATAATTTTACCTTGAGACTACAACTGATTTTAATTCTACTGTGTGGATACGTCTTTGAAAAATGTTTTGTTTGAAAAATCTGAACTACAATTAGTCACTGACCCTCTTCAATCAATAACTAACAAAAGGACCGCAATCGATGCGTTTTTTACATCACTTGAATTGGAATCTGCTCTTCATGAAAGCTACTGAGCCACCACAAGCCTGGTTGGGCTACATTTGTAGCTACATTAGATGGTAAAGTATTGATTTAACGTCCTCTACTAATGCATTCTGTTACTACTGTTATTTTGAATATGACTCACTGTTAGAAAAGCATTTAATAAACAAATACGTACATACCTGAATGTTACACTATGCATACAATTTATAACTTATTTTGGTTTAAAAAGGTTTTGCCAATCTTAGAAGTATGGCATCCAACTTTTATAGTTTTTTGTGCAAATTCCTGTACTTTTCTTGTCAGGGTTATAACATTTTGAGACCCAAGGAATTCAAATATGGGCTTTGATTTTGTCCAGAACTTGTTTTGAGAAAGTTCATTTAATCCCGTTTTGTCGTGACACCATTTTTGTTTTAAATTTAGGCACTACTCTTTTAAGTTTCTGTTTCTGCCATCTCCAAAGCGATCTTGCCCAGAATTCCCCAGGGTGTGCTCATTTGTGGTGTCAATCAAGCGACAATACAAAGACCACCCCAGATGTTTCTAGGGTATTTGAGCTTGATAGATAAACCTTGTTTCGCTGCATTAATAGATCATTATTTAGTCCTACAGGTTTTTTGAAATCCCCACTGTTGTTTTTCATTCAGAATTTTCTGATTGTGTTTTGGCTTTGACGAAAAATCTCCTTGACTGCCATAACTCTTGCTTATTTACAATTCCTTCTTACTGTCTTTTGCGAGTCAGTATACTTAACAATATGTCATGTCTTGATGCAGTACCATCATTGTTATTTGTGGTTGCCGCCATTTTGTTGGTATATGTGTACCGTTACTCATATGTGACAGCCAGAAGTTGTAATGTCAACATTGCAACACTGTAAAGGTTAGTGTCACACACATCCTGGTTGTCCGAGATTCTGGATAAAAAATAAAAAACTTTTTGCTGTGTTAGTAGTGTGTATGCCTAAGGGTTTAGACATTTTTGCATGCTTGTTCAGTATGATTTCTATTTTGCATATGGGGCTTAATTCTTCTTTAGTTTTGACTATGGTTTTGTTCTGATTTTCTTCCTTATTCATTTTTTTCTCCAGTGTTTTTCAACAAATTTTCTTTATTATTTCCCTGTCCCTATTTTTTGAACATAAGGAAATCAAGTTCATTTTAAGGATGGTAAAAACATTATGCATCTTGACGCATCACCATTTCATGTTTCACTGCGGGAGTGCTAACATTTTGGGCTTAGCTTTGTATACTCATTGTAGTTATCGTATAACAACCAGAAGTTGAAAAATGTGATGTCACCAATACAATGGTAAAAAGGTCAGTCCGATTCATTTCCAGGTTGTCCAATATATTGAATAAATGCAATACTGTCTTATGTGTTTAGTAGTAAATTTGTGGTTGTTTGAACTCTTTAGGGTGGTTTTCTCTTGCAGATGGCTCTCCTTCCCCTTCTGTGTCCAGGGGCTGGACTGCAAAGCCTCTGCAGCTAACCTTCCCAGGGAGGATCCTGGCTCTCCACCCCACTTGCTGGCATTGCATGACCAGTCATGTGTATTTGGTGAGCTCCCTCTCAGAGGCCTCTTCCAGATTTTCTTTTTATGGGACTGTCAGCACCGCCGTCACCCTTTGTTTGGTGGCCTCAGACAAGATGACAAGGTCTAGTCACAAGTTACTGGCTGAGATGTGACTGAGGAGCTGCAACTATCATTTGAGGTCCACCAGCAAATCAAAGCTGAGTCCAAGGTGCCTGCTAAGGTTTCCAATGAGAGTTTTGGCTGATTGCCTGCTCTCATTAAAGTGATCATCTGTTTGGAGAGGTGAGAACGCTTGGTAGCAACAATTCTTGCACTGATAGCTTCAGCCATAGCCTTCAGGACCTGATGATGTCTTCATCCGGAAGAAACCTCAAAAAAGTGCTTTGGAGCAGCTGCTGAGAACACAGTATGTTCCTATATCTCTCACTTGTAGCACAGTGGGTACACTGGAGACCCTGCTTTGCCCCATATGTGCAGGTTTTGATGAAGCAGGCAGTTCATGATACACTGCCTGGTAGAGGGATTTTATTTGGTGTTGTTCTGATTTTCTTATCTCAGCTCAGGTCACCTTCATCTCGACTATATTCTCCTTAGTATCTTATTATTTTGTATCAATGTATTATGATCTTTCCTCCTCAACTGCCCAAGCTGCTGCCCCTACTTCTCTTTGATGGTTCTAATTTTGGTATTCTCAAAGGAACCTAGTCTGACTCATCCTTATGTCACTACCCCCACTAGTCCTGTGTGCCTCAGCCTGTTGAATGCCTCCTGTGCCCTCTATTTTCTTATTTAAGGTCCTGAATGGCATCCTATCTCTGGTCCACATGACCTTGGACTCCTCCTCCAAGGGCTTGAGACGCTATTTGCCATGGCCATAGAGTCCAATGATGCTTAGGCTCTTTGGAAATCCCAATATTCTTCTGAGGTAGGTGCCCACTTTCTTTTCCAGGATTTTGACTGTGGAGACAGGCACACCATAGACAAGAAGTGGCCAGAGTAGCCTGGGAAGAATGCCATGCTGACACAGCCAAGCCTTAATCTTTTCTGGTAATCAGGACCAGTCTGTGGCTTTCCAACTCTGTACAGGTTGCATGAATAGATGCAACATCCTTCAACAAGCTTTCAAAAACCTTCCTTAAACTCTTGACAGGCTTCTCTGAAATACTTAGATTATTTATATCTTCAATGATGAATCTGTACTTGTCTGACACTTTTTCCTTCCTCAGTACCAAAGATCTTGACTCGAGTGGCTGGAACTGCTTCCATGCCCACTGCATTAATTTTTCCAGGTCCTGCAGGACCCATCAACAACCTGGGACAGACTCTGTGGTAACAGTCGGATCATCCATCAATTATATAATTGATGGATGACATTGTGCAAGCTTCATCTTGGGTCCTCTTCATTCTGTCTCTGTAGACTTCATGCCAAGGGAGAACAATGTCACATGGTGTATTCTGTGATAATGCCAATATCTACCTTCTCCCAAATTGATGTAACTGCTCCTTAGGAGACTAAAATTGTAGTAATCTGAAATGAGGCCTCTAACTCTGCTGGGAACATGATGTCTTATCAGTGTGAGCTGCTCTAGCTATATGCATTTGCTAGGTCTAACCACAGAACTGACATGTTTTCCTTGTTCTCACATGCTTCTCTGATGAGCTGTATCACCACACCGATATGTTCCAGGCATACTGGCACCCTTGTAATACCACCATTCTACATGAGTCTGTCGATGTAGAAGTTTAGACTCAAGCTAAGTGTAGATTTTTTGGAAAAAGTGCTGAAGAAGATCCTTGCCTCAACCAACAAGATCCAAAAGATCCAAAACCCTTTCACGGATCACTGGTCTGGAATCTTGCCCCTCATCCAGGTGGCTCTAATGATTTTTCATAGACTCTGCCAGAATCTGCAACATACACCTTGGAAGATGTACCACTAGGGCCTGAAGCAGAACCTGTTCAAGTTTTGCTGACTCTCAGACTTCTTGCAGTATGCAGTTGCTTCATGTTCAGCTGTATTTCCCTTTCCAGGTCACTGCCTCCTATAGTGGTCCATCTCTTCCTTTGAGCAATTGAGTTTACTGCTTCATTTTTGTCTAAGCAGCTCCTTAATGAACTTGTAGGGACTGGCGATCATGGCATCACACCTTCATTTTCTCTCACTGCAACATGCTCTTCTGCTTGCTGGAAAATCCTGATCATATTATATTGGATGCAAACTACGCCATATAGGGCGTTTCAACAATTTCTTCAGCGGGATATGTCTGCATCCCAAAAACTCCTCAAAGGGCAGAGTCAATCATAATGAAATTTTGCATGTATAATAAACCTAAACCAGCTTAAAATCAAGTCTACATGGTGTTTTGGATGGAACTTGGGTGGCAGGCAAAAATGCAACTTAAAATGTAGACTTTAATGCTTTTCAAAACTTTTTAATTTTAATGGTGGTCAGGGGGCTATCACAATCATACAGTTTGGTCTATTTTAGTGATTTTGTCATGTTCGTTGTCCCTACTTACAGTTAAGGCTACATGCCACATCAGTGGTTCAATGAAAATGATGTCAATGGGTGGTGAGTGTGATGGGGGGGTGGGGGGTTGACAAAAGTTTGTATGATGTTATTTATAATGCAATTGAAATTGCAGGCTTCATGGAGTTTCAAGAGTTTCATTGGGGAGTCGTAATATTAGGTCCAATACCACAAAACCACACATGACTCCAAAACAGCTGAGTGGGTGTTCATGAAATGTTTCATGTATATTAGAGTTAGCCAAACCTAACATACACAGTTTATGAACTTTCAAAAAGTTTCATCATGAATATGGGCTCAATAGAAGGAACAATACAAAAACTAGCAGTTTTGCCCACCTAGTAGCTTTGCCATATTAAAAATTCAGCTATTCAACCACCTATCCAGTTTATGAAAGTGGGATTAAGCATCCATTCATTAAAACCACAGTAAACCAGAAAATATAAATTTGCAGCCATGGTTCCAACCCACCTAGGAGTTGCTGCAATTATGGAATCCAACCATACACAAATAGAATAAATTCTCGAGCTAGTATAGATGACACTTGCATTTGAGCCAGCAGTGATAAAAGGGTGAACAATCAAAAATATCAATATCTGCTTACTTTATCTTAACCCATTATACAGACATACCTGCGTAACACCGGATACTTCACCTAGTAATTCATAAAGGCAGATAAACAGATAGAAGGGTTGGGCAGAAATGCATCTTTCATTAAAAGCCTACAAACCTCTTTTAACTGAGATGAGTAGTTAGAATAAACATATTTTAGCATATGAAGAAATAACTAATATAAATAATATATTAATAAAGAGAGAAAAAATATATATTTCAAATTGTAATTTTAAGCTATAGAGACCACTGATAAATCATTAGTAAAGACTACAAATAATCCTAGAAGCTTATGAACCATTTGCATCATGGCTTATGATGCCCAGTATGGTAGTAACCCCAAAGCATTATGCCTACCTCTTTCATTGAATGGAGTGTGCCAGGCCAGTAAATAGTTGTGTGGCTTTAACTGGGAGCAGCCCTCCAAGGTGGCAGGATCAGGCTGTCGCCCCTGGATTTTCACAACAGCATCAAGGTAAACTCGTACTAACTCCCTGTAGAGATCTTCAATGGACCAATAATCTATAAGAGAATAGGGGTTAAAAAAATTGAGAACTTTGTGCAAACAGAATCTTCCTGTTATGACAAAAAACTGTCAGTTTTCTGAAGGAAGAACGAACAGATAAGAAACACTCAACTAAATATTGGATTTGGTAGATACTTATGTTGTACATCATTCATGCAGAATAGTCAGCACACTTACGAACAAAGCAAGTGAAAAACTGTAATCCTTCAGAAGTGGAAACTGAGCAAAGACATTAATTCAGAAGATCAGTTAGAAACTATTTTACTGGCTCTAATATGACTTATTTGGGTTTTCAGAACATCTTTTAGTCACCTCTTAGTCTTAAGCATGGCTTTGTAAATCCATTTTGTGAAACGTACACATATACAGTACATCACAATGACCATAATACTGTCATGTTAAACTTCACCTAGTGTATTTATTATAGGTTTACAGGGTCATTATTATCACATGTACAGCATTTTATTCATCCCTGAGTGGAAATTATCTTTTCACATGTCCTTGGGGGTCAGAGTGCAGGGTCATTTAAATCAGAAGTTAGTAAATGACTCTTAACTGGGAGATATGCAATGAGAGGAAATACTAAAAAGTTATTTTTAGTCAATTAATTATTATCAATCCATCTCAACTGATCTGACTTAAATCAATTTTACTGTAGCGGGGAATCAAAAACTATCATGGCAGCAAGACAGAATCCAATCGTGGATCAGGCACTGGACTATTGCATAAAATGACTAATTGGAATACACTCAGTGTGATGTTGTCCTGACTCAGTAAGAAAACAGGATAATGAATTTCTGAGTATCCTGGGAAAAGTGGGAAAAAAGGAAAAACAAAAATAAAAATAAATAGCAGCAATTTAAACCCTAACGAAAAGCAAATTCAAAGTAAAAAAAAAAAAAAAAAAATGGGAAAAAATAAAAAAAAAAGAAAAACTAAAAAAAAAAAAAAACAAAAAAAAAAAAAAAAAAAAAAATGGGCAAAGAGTCAAAAACCAGGCAAAACTAGAAGATCAAAAACACAATAAATCAGAGGGAAGCAAGGATTTATCTGCAGATTAGATAAGGTTCATGGCTTAGGCTGACCTTTTATACCAGCACTGGTCACAACCCTGAGACTCCACCCCTAGAAACAAGGGTTGTGACCCTGACAACAGTATACAATATGGCTTCTCCTAAAGGCAAAGCATTAATTTCCAGCCTAAATCAGATGTATGCTGGTACTGAAAAATATCATTCCATTGTAAAATGTCTTATGTGTATGTGTATTGCAAATGTCTTAAAATGTTTATTATATATATATATATACTAGCAAAAGTATGTGCCACTGACTTAAAGTACTGACTTAAAATTTTTATTAAGAAGAAAATTTAACCTTTTTAAACTGAGGGAAAATATGCCAATAATTATTTGTTAAAATCTCTTTGTATACCATGTTGTCAGTTCGGCCCTCCAGTTGTAACATGACCAAGCTGTGCGCTGAGCTTACTCTTGAGCATGTAACTTACAGTTGGCCATGTGAACAGTAATCTTGTCTCAAATCTCATAGCTTGGATTGCTGCTGTCATAATCAGTTTGAGGTTCATGGTTTGTTTCAATTACGACAGTATTTGCAGGACTTGTGTTGAAGTGACATTCGGCATCTGTCAAGCATTGTAAGCTTACAACCGGTTTCATCGATAACTTCACATCCAGCTTTTGAGAGTTTAAACATTCATAAACATCAAAGTGTCCACTACTGAAATCATCACCTGTGAATGTAAGATGTTTAAGAGGCATTGGCGGTTGTCGAAAGGTGTAAAATATTTGACCATTTCGGTACACTTGAAAGCACCAACCGAACAATTCAGCGGCAGCCATCAACTCACATGCAGAACCATAGGTGAATGGCTTAAGCATTTCACTCTTCTAGTGCTCCTGTGTAGTATAATTATCTCCTGTACCGTCATCAGTCCACACCTTGATCCTGTCCCAGTCATTCAATACATAAGACACAATGTTCCTCCAGATATCAAGAGTGAGCCTGATATGGCCGTGCAATATGTAACACAGAGAATGGAAAAGGTAGGTGCCATCTCCGGGCATGGAAACCACTCGGTAAGTGACAGTTCTTTGATCGATGGTGATTACCTCGATAGACATGGTAATGGGGGTTGGAATGATGAAGGAAATGGGTACCTGAGTAATGTAAAGTAAGTGTAAAATACCTATACAATAACTATAATCATAATAAATGAACAATAAAACAGCAGAGAAGCCGTGGATTAAATAAAAAGGCTGTAGTTATCAGCAGGGAGACGTGAATCCCGTGGCGAAGCAAGGAAGGGAATGTAGAGACTGGAGCGACGGACGGCCTTATATAGGTAGGCAGCCAACAACGTGGGAGGCATTGGGATGGGGGACCCAACGCCGCCTCACATGGTGACCAAGCTGCAGGATATGGACATATATATGTACGTAAGTAGGATTCAGTTAGCGTTGGGAACCCGTGTACCAAATTTCTTGAAGATGGGCCCATAAGTAACAAAGACTGTTGAAAAGTCCAATATGGCGGCCGACAGTGGCGTCATACCACCGAAATAAGTACGTACATTGGGTTTGGTTAGCTCAGGGAAGCCACCTACCAAATTTCGTGAAGATGGGGCCGTAAATAAGAAAGTTCAACATGGCGGACGTTGTTGACCGTTATGACCGTTATGCGTAGAATTTCAAAATGAAACCTGTTTAACTTTTGTAAGTAAGCTGTAAGGAATGGGCCTGCCAAATTTCAGCCTTCTACCTACACGGGAAGTTGGAGAATTAGTGACGTTTGGAAAATTCAATATGGCGGCTGACAGTGGCGTCATACCATCGAAATAAGTACGTACATCGGTTTCGGTTAGCGCAGGGAAGTCACCTACCAAATTTCGTGAAGATGGGGTCAGCCTTCTACCTACACGGGAAGTTTGAAAATTGGTGACGTTGGAAAGTTCAATATGGCGGCCGACAGTGGCATCATACCATCAAAATAAGTACATACATCGGTTTCGGTTAGCGCAGGGAAGCCACCTATCAAATTTTGTGAAGATGGGGCCATAAATAAGAAAGTTCAACATGGTGGATGTTGTCGACCGTTATCGACCGTTATGTGTAGAATTTCGAAATGAAACCTGCCCAACTTTTGTAAGTAAGCTGTAAGGAATGAGCCTACCAAATTTCAGCCTTCTACCCACACGGGAAGTTGGAGAATTAGTGATGAGTCAGTCAGTCAGTGAGTGAGTGAGTCAGTGAGGGCTTTGCCTTTTATTAGTATAGATATACGAAGGGAAGTCAAAAAGTAAAGGGATTTTTTTAATTTCTCTTTTCAGAGTTTGGTAACACTGCTCGTATCCAGCTCTGAATGAGTGTAGTCGCCAACACTTCTATACAACGTGTAACTCTTATTCCCGTGTTATTCGTTGGAGTGTAGCAGACCGTTAAACATGACAGCTCCATTGTCGATCTGCACCAAGGAGGAAATGAGGGCAGTGATTCGCTTTTTGTTTGCGGAAGGTGTTAAACCTGCGGACATTATTCGTGGAATGCAAGCACAGTATGGTGACAACTGTTTATCGCGAAGCAAGATCTACGAATGGATAGAGCGCTTCAAACAGGGAAGAACTTCTTTATGTGACGAAGAAAGATCGGGCAGGCCATCAACGTCAACCACTGAGGACAATGTGATAGTCATTTGATGCGGTGCAAAATTGTTTGCAGATGCAACCGAAAAACTTTTTTTCCGACGGAATCAAAAAACTTGTGAAACCTTGGGAAAAGTAAATTGGAGTCCAGGGGGGTTATGTAGAAAAATAAGGTATGTTTCACATTTCTATCATTAGAATAAATGCCTCTTTTCTCAGAAGAGCGCCCTCTTCTTCGCGGTGGTGTGCTGGGGAGGCAGCATAAAGAAGAGGGACACTTCACGCCTGGAGAAACTGGTGAGGAAGGCAGGATCTATTGCAGGCATGGAGCTGGACAGTTTGACATCTGTGGTGGAGCGATGAGTGCTGAGCAGGCTCCTGTCAATCATGGAGAATCCACTGAATCCACTGCATCCACTGAACAGTATCATCTCCAGACAGGAGCAGCTTCTGCTGTCAAACTGTCCTGCTCCACTGACAGACTGAGGAGATCGTCCCTCCCCCCCACTGTGTGACTTTTCAATTCCACCTGGGGGGTAAACGTTAACGTTATAAAAAGTTACTGTCTGTTATACCTGCATTTTTATCACTCTTTAATTTAATATTGTTTTTTTATCAGTATGCTGTTGCTGGAATATGTGAATTTCCCCTTGGGATTAATAAAGTATCTATCTATCTATCTATCTATACCAAAGTCTGGCTTTTTCAGAGACTTTTCCAGAAGCTATCAGATAATGGGAGCACAGAAACAGAAGTAAGAAGTCCAGCTGATTTGTGCTTCCCATTAAATAAAACAATGTATCTTGTTTCTAATGGTGCAAGAAAGTGGTAACGTACTGCTTACTGGTAAGAAAAATCAAGTAAGAATTTCACTCTACTCTGTACATGTCCCAATGTTAATACAATTACTAGTACCACTACTGTTACTACAATTGCTAATTTAGAGTTGCCATATCACTGAGCCTGCGTGTTTTTGGGAGGTGGGCAGGAAAATTTGAGATAATCTGAGAAATCAGAGAAAACCCCTAATGGCCATTAGGAGAATGTGCAACCTTCATATACTGCAGGTCTCCTGGAGCTGTGAGACAGCAAACATAATTAATGTGCCATTATGCTGCCCTAATCCTGACATATTAATTAATGAATAAAAATTATGAACTTTTAATTCATACAGATGTTAAATTATTCTAAACAACATTCTCAATCATTTTCAGCAGCTCTGCAATTTCAAATCAGTTCTCAGAAGTTCCCAGCAACATCATGGTACTAACATTACAATTTATGCAATAGAAATTCAGGATATGAACCCTGGGCAAAAAGATCTGAATCCTGGCCTAATGATCTTTATTTTTAAATAAAGGACATCTAAACAGAATTTATAATGTTAGCAACTGTCCATTTTCTAAACCCACTTACCTAGAGATGGGCTGTGGGGAAGCTGGAGCCTATCCCAACAAGGCCAGAACAATCCCTGGACAGGGTACCGGCTATTCACAGAGTAAACACACACACACTCACACATTTGTGCTCATAAGTTTACATACCCTGGCATAATTTGTAAGATGTGTACCACACTTTAAAGAAAAGATGACTGATCAGGCAAGACATTTCATTTACTTTTAATGAATCCAAATTAAACTATAAGGCATCACAGAACAGCACAACCATTAAACAAAACATAGTAATCAGGAAAATAATGAGATGGTCCCTGTTTAAAAGTTTGCATACCTGCTGTTTATTGCCCCCTTTAGCATCAATACTGGCATGTAGTCTTTTGTGAAGTTGTGGATGAGGCCCTTGACTTTCTAAGATGGTAGAGCTGCCTATTCTTGGCAAAAAGCCTCCAGGTCCTGTAAATCCTTGGGTTGTCTTGCATGAACTGCACATTTGAGATCTCCCCAAAGAAGCTCACTGAATTGAGGTCAGGGGACTGTGATGGCCACTCCAGCACCTTCACTTTCTTTCTGCTGTAGCCACTGAATGGTTAACTTGGCCTTGTGTTTTGGATCATTGTCATGTTGGAAGATCTAATTGCGCCCCATGAACAGCTTCTGCAATGATGAATGCAAGTTGTCCTTCAATATTTTCAAGTAACATGCTGCATTCGTCATGCCATCAATTTCCACCAAGTTACCGGTGCTGCTGTTGCTCACACACCCCTAGAACATTAGAGATCCACCTCCATGCTTCACAATAGGGATGGAGTACTTTTCGTCATGGGCCTTGTTGCATCCTCTCCAAACAAAGCATTCATGGTTGTGACCATAAAAATCAATTTTGCTCTCATCACTCCAAAGGACTTTGTTCCAGAAGTTTTGAGGCTTGTCTGGATGCTGTTTGGCATATTGTAAGTGGGCTGTTTTGCGGCATTGGCACAGTAAAGGTTTTTTTGACTTGTAACTCAACTGTGCAGCCTGTTTTTGTTCAAGTACCTCCTTATTGTGCATCTTGAAACAGCAAAACCACTTAGCTGAAGTGGCTTGTGGGTTTTTCTTGGCAGCTCAACAAATAAACCTGGCAGTTGTGGCTAAAATTTTGGTTGGTCTACCTGATGTGGCTTGGTAACAACACAACCCCTAACTTTACACCTTTTTATTAAAGTCTGAGCCTTACTGACAGGCATTTTCACATCTCTGGACATCTTTTTGTATCCTTTTACATTTTCCTTTCTATTTTTGTCTTGGTGCCGAGTCACCCGGGATGGGGCCATACTTATTGCAAATTGGGGTTCTTTGTATACAAGAATACAAGATACAATGAAGTTTTCCCAGTACTAAAAATGGTTATTTACATAATGTAACTGGTTTAATGATAAGAGCACCATCATTTATTTCTAATACAACCCCAAATCAGAAAAAAGATGAGATGACATGGAAATTGCCAAAAAAGAAAAAAAAAAAAGCATGGTGATTATTAAATTTAGTTTGATTTTTATTTCATTGCACACAGTATGAACCCAACATATTTCATGTTTTATCTGGTTAATTTTCATCCATTCCTGCATTTCAGGCCTGCCACATTTCAAAAAAAGTTGGGATGGGGGCAAATGAGGTCAAATAATTCAATAATGATGTGATTTCAAACAGGTGATGTCAGCAGGTGATTGTAATCATGATTTGGTATATAAGCAGTATCCGCGAATAGGAGAAAAGACAGGCAGTGGATCTCCAGTTTGTCGACAAATGCGTGAAATGATTATTGAAATATTTAAACACAATGTTCCTCAAAGAAAGATTGGAAGGGGTTTGCATATTTCTCCCTCCCTTCCACAGCTGCATTTTCTTACCTGGTCAATGTTGGGTAACTTACTGAACTAGTTATAATAATAAAATGAAAACTCAGCTAATGGTTCACTGCTCACAATAACCCATATCTCATATCAGGCTACATCAGAAGAACCTGGATGTGTAGAAGATGTCTGTCATGCAGGTGTATCAGAGGATCTCCACATGGGCTCGACTGAGGTATATAATATCTCTAACATTCTCTTCTCTTTCTCTCCTCGCAGCACCCGTAAACCACCCAGTGAGGGCACTCAGCTCCACCCCTTCCAGTTCCTCAGCTATAAGAGCCCTGGTTACCCAAAAGGAGGTGTCTTTTTTGGCCAGAGCAACCCACCGGAGCTCCCAAATAAACAGACACAAAACCTTTTTGTTTATTTGAAAACCCAAGGGCAAGATGCCTATATGCCAAGAGGCCTTGATTTGTGTTGACTTTTCCGTTAAATTACAATCCAGTTGGAGTCCCAACTTTTATTTTTCGAGACTTATAATTCCAGAACCTGGCCATATGTTTCATTAAAATGCTTCTTTGTCTGGCAAGTCCATTTCAGAGTCTGGAGTACCATTTTATATCTTTATGAAGTGAGCTTTTGAAAGAAAACACCTTGAAAAAATATTTAAGTTTCTAATATTGTATAGGCCTTTTATAGGCATTTAGGACAAAATGTAGTTGAGGAGACTTCAATGCCTAATAATGATAGTAGCCATATCACATGCATCTCAGAAGAGGTCATCCACCTGAAGCTAAGCATGTTCTGGCCTGGCCAATACTTGGAAAGGAGACCATCTAGGGAAAGGTTGTGTTACTGCTGGAAGAGGTGTTGGCAAGGCCAGCAGGGGGCACATACCCTGTGGTGTGAATGTGGATCCTAGTGCAGTGACAGGGACACTGTGCTGTAAAAATGGGGCTGTCCTTTAGATGAGATGTAAAACCGAAGTACTCACTCTTTCTGGTCATAAAAAATCCCTGAGCATCCTTTGTAAAGAGTAGGGTGTACCCCAATATTCAGGCTAAATTGTCCACCACAGCCTGGTCACCTAATCATTCCCTGTCTCTAACTGTCTCTCACCCCTTCGCCACCTAACAGCTAATGTGTGGTGAGCATACTGGCACAAAATGGCTACTATTCCATCATCCAGGTGGATGCTGCACTTTAGTGGTGGTTGAAGTGCCGCCACCACTCACTAAGTTAAGTGCTTTGAGAAGTGAGAAAAGTTCTACATAAAGGTATTTTATTATTATTACTTTTATTGCATATGCAGTATAAAAACAAGAAGACCGACTGTAATAAGAAAATAAATTTAATGTCACTGTGCTCTGTACAATAATTATTTTATAAATCCACTCACATGTATAGGCCAGGCCAAAGTTAGCACACAGGGGCTCTCAGCATTTAGAACTGCTAGGCAACCATTTGAAGAGAGAAGGTACAACTACGAAAATGGGCAGTGTACTATTTCTGTTAGAGATGAAATTGAATCCTCTCCTTCCCTTGTTTGGACCCTAAGTAAGGGCCTGCACGTGGAGAAGACAGTGTAAAAAGACTTGGACAGCAGCCAAACACTTTGAAGCTGACGGACGGATGGGTGATATCGTCATCCGTCCTGAAAAGCCTTCCAGCGCAGCGACGAAAAATGGCAGACTGTATACATCGAGATCCCACCTTGGTATTTGTCTTGCTATGGCTTCCCATCTGTAATGCCGCGTAAATCGTCATTAAAGAAAGCTAAGTTATTTTCTCTTATGTGATTTTTACTGCCACATCACTATGGGAGGGATATCGCCTTTTAATATCATATCTGTATAGTTTTCGGTTAATTAAAATGCCGCAATTACAAAAGAACTTATTCCAACTAGGGAGCTATCGCCATTAAAAGGAACACCGACAAAATGAGTTTCAGCTGAAGTTTTAAGCTGCTGTACGTCAACTCCAGATTAATGCAAAATTAAAAGATCGAACTCATTTAAGGAGATAAAAGGTTTCTCTGGATCTATAAGACTTCAAAGCAAACTAATACACATTCCCAAAACTCAGTGTATGGTCTAAAACTGAATCATATCCAGCCATCCATCTTAGGAGATGCTGTACCAAATTTTAGGTTTGTTGAAAGCCAGAACCATATTCTGGGTAACATCAAACATGGTAATGCACAAGAAATGTAACCGTAATGTACCAATTAACAGTGATTTATGATATAAAGGGTCCAGGCTGCAGTGGAGTGCGGAACTAGGAGAGACCCAGTCTGACATCACACACGGTTTAGAAGCTGTAGAAGATAAGCAGGAAAAAATAAAATATATATGTTCAAAATAAAAGGAAAAAAAAACCTTAGAAAGCAGCTGTGATATTCACAAAATATAACAAATAGTCTCAGATATGACAGTGTTCTAAATAAAACCTGTCAAAATGCAATTGACAGTGCATTTCAAGGAGTGGATCCTCTTTGGCACATTGAAATTCTACAAAATAACAAAGGAATACAAACACACGACTGCGCTTTATTTCCATTGAGTTGTATTCCAGTCGGTTACACAAGTTGTTTTACAGCTTCCTCTAGGCATCCATTACTCATATACTTTATACTTTTTATTTCGACCTTTTTTCATAACATGTTCTTTTTGTTCGCATTTTATTTTACTTTCATACAGTTTTGAATGCTTTCTGGAAAGGTTTGTCTAATTTATTAACAGTTATTTTGTTCTTAGAGGTTAATTCCCAATATACCACTGATATGTGTTGTGGACATGTGGAAGGACACTTGTGGACGTCAAGAAAGTGTTGGGATGCTAGGAGGGCCACTCCTTTAAATTCTAACACAAGTAATCATATACAAGATAGGCAAAATACAGTGTGACAGAAGATGGCGTTATACCAGCGGTTTACCCGGCACACTTACACACGTTCATGCTTTTTATTTTCTTCTTCAGCACAATTCACACAGTGCACCAATCCATAATAATTGCTCAGTCCTTTCTTTCTCTTTTCCCAAGTCTTCTTCTGGCTCTACTCCTCCACTTACAAGCTCCATCCTCTTCTACCCGTCTCCGGCTCTCTGAATGGAGTGAGGCGGCCCCTTTTATAATGCACCAGGATGTGCTCCAGGTGCTCCCTGATGACCTTCCTGCAGCACTTCCTGGTGTGGCGGAAGTGCTGCATGGGCACCCAGAAGCAATCCGGGTGTACCTGCTTCCTGGTCCAGCAGCACTTTCTGGTGTGGCAGAAGTGCTGCATACCATGGCTTCTGAGCCATCCAGGCGCCCCCTGGCAGTGGCCACAGGTCCCCACAAGGTTGAGCTTCCAAGCTGTGTTCCCATGGCCCCAACACCCACCAAGGGCTGCCTTCTCATGTTCCAGGGGAGGTACTCCTCCTCTCCAGGTCTTTCCATCCTCCAGGCATCCCGACTGGGCATGCGCCCAACAACAGTTAAACAAAAATAACAGGATGTCTTTGTGACTTTCTCTCTCTTTCTCTAATGGTAGCAACTTAATAGAACTGGTCTTGTCAGGAGCTCCACTCCGGGTGCAGCTGGTCCAGACTAAGATGCCCCTCTCTGGGACATCCGCTCTTTTATAAGGCACTAGCCAGAAGGGGTGGAGTTATTTCCCTCACTAGGCCTCATCTCACTGCTGTGGGTGAAAAAAGAGATGACTGTGTTAGTGACCGCGCCCCCTCTCGCCTCGGGGTGGTATCGCTTACCTCAGATAAGACCAGAAGGTGATCCTCTGACACACATACGTGACAGTGTAAGCTTATCTCAGTTTGTTACATATATTGAAGTATTCTCTCTCTGTATAATCCTGTTTCCATACAGCTCCATACAAAAATTATTTTATTGATAGCTGTCTCCACACAGTTCTTATGAGTGAGATGTAAACCATCATATTCTCTAGGAATGAAACAGGAATAACATTCAGTTTTCTTCCAAATATACAGTACAGGCCAAAAGTTTGGACACACCTCCTCATTCAATGTGTTTTCTTTATTTTCATGACTGAAGGCATCAAAACTATGAATGAACACATGTGGAGTTATGTACTTAACAAACAAAGGTGAAATAACTGAAAACATGTTTTATATTCTAGTTTCTTCAAAATAGCCACCCTTTGCTCTGATTACTGCTTTGCACACTCTTGGCATTCTCTCGATGAGCTTCAACAGGTAGTCACCTGAAATGGTTTTCACTTCACAGGTGTGCCTTATCAGGGTTATTTAGTGGAATTTCTTGCTTTATCAATGGGGTTGGGACCAGCAGTTGTGTTGTGCAGAAGTCAGGTTAGTTGGACGATCATTTATTTTTCAACAGGACAATGACCCCAAACACACCTCCAGGCTGTGTAAGGGCTATTTGACCAAGAAGGAGAGTGATGGAGTGCTGTAAATGGTCATGAAAATAAAGAAAACGCATTGAATGAGGAGGTGTGTCCAAACTTTTGGCCTGTACTGTATATCTCATCAGAAGCTTGTACCACTTTTGTTTGAAAATATTTTCTCAACATTTGTTCCTTGTTTGTCTTCAGTAAAAGATATTTCACTTTTACTTACTTATTGTTACTTTCCTTATTCATTTATTTCCCTAATATTTCTAAATTTACTTCAATACACGTTGTGTTATTGTCGTATTTCTTTGTTATTTTGTAGAGCCGCAATGCCCCAAAGAAGATGATTCATTCCTTGAAATGTGTCTGAAATTGGACTTTGACAGATTTTATTTAGAACACGGTCATATCCCAGTCTCTTGGTTTTATGCCGTGTTGATCACGGCTGCTTTTCTTTTTCTTTTTATTTTGAACATATTATTATCGTTATCATTGTTTATATTATTTTGAACATATATTTTGTTCCTTCCTGCTTATCCTCTACATCCTTGTTATGTTATTGAACATAAACTTGTAATTTATTACTTACAGCCGGGTTTCACAGTCTGGAAGCTGTCCCATCCATTGACTAGGAGAGTTTCCCTTTAAACATCATGAAGGTGAGACAGCTTCATTGTAATACGAAGGATTCTGTTTTGTGGATGACAGGCAGCGATTAGTTATCAACCAACTGAGCAGACTTCTGAACAAAAAGAGGGTTATGGAGACCTGTGTGATTTTTCATTCCTTCTTCTTTTTTCGGCTGCTCCCGTTAGGGGTTGCCACACCTTTTTCCGTATCTTTCTGCCCTCTGCATCTTGTTCTGTTATACCCATCACCTGCATGTCCTCTCTCACCACATCCATAAACCTTCTACATTAACATATTTTACACTGACAGTAGCTTTAGTTTTCATATACTGTATATAAAAAATATTTTAGGAGGTAGTAGTGACATTCAGACACAAAAAATAAGAAAACAAAATACAGCAGGAGATTAGGTACAAGCAAGAAATTACTGTAATATTCTGGTGATAGAAAGAACAAGAGGTATATGTGGAATTGCATCTTTTGATAAACTTTGATTATCCCCAAGGGGATATTGTCTTTTCATTTGAACCTTTGGGGGCCAGAGTGCAGGGTCAGCTATTGTACAGCACCCCTGGAGCCATTTTCAGGTTAAATGATTGCTCAAGGCACCAACAGAGTAGGATCCCTTCTGGCAGTAACAGGATATAAACTGACAGCCTTCCCAATACCAGCGCAGATCCTTGTGACTCTGATTCTTTAAATACATTGTAAACGCTAGGGGGCGATGCTGCCCCGTTAACAGATAGATGCTCTGGATTCTGAGTACAAGTCCCAAGAAGTATTTTAATATTCTTCCTTCTTAGCGACAGTGCCTTAAGCACCACAGCCACAAATAAACACAGGTAAATAATCACAAATACAATACAATTCTCTCCTCCACACCTCCCAGCAAGCTTTGTCCACCTCCACTCTGGCTCGCTTGTTGGGTTCTCAGCAGTCCTTTAAATAGTCCTTGACCCGGGAGTGCTTCTGTCCGTCCAATAATGTGACTTGCAAGCACTTCTGGGTCTAATGAAGAACTGGCTGTTTTTCTTCAGCCCGGAGATACTGTGGGGCTTCCGTCCTTGTGACTTGGGAGTATTTCCAGGCTATGGATGAGGCATGGCTCCTCCGGTCCTCTCACAGCTCCTCTTGGCTGTACCCACGGTACCCAACAGGGCTGAGAAACCAAACTCCAAGTCCCAGGATGCCCTGCGGGAATCCGGGGCACCGCTACACTCCAGGAGAGCTGCCATCTAGCATTTTGGGGTAGGCAGTGTCCAAAAGTAGCTGCCTTCCCCCATCCTTCCATCCTTTGGGTGTCCCGGCTGGGTTAAGCTACTGGCTGTCCATCACAACGTTCAACTTTGGATAATGCAAAAAAAGAGCAGCCACCACACCCTACTGCTCTCTTACTCTCTGTCTGTCTGGCTGTTACAGCTTCTCAAACCATCCAAACTTTGATTATTTTCTCTAAGCCAAGCCACCCGAGCACAGCAGAAGACTTCATATGCAATCCCCAGACTTGGAAACTGCACGTCTTCCTTTGGTGCCAAAGACTCTTGTCTGATGACGTGCTTCTCTGTATTAACACATTAACACATTTGTTTTAAGAAGGCAAATCAGCACTACAAATCAAACTAAGTGCTATTTTTTTCTCATAATGTTTGAGTGTTTTGTCCTCTCCACCTGTTTTGTGAGTAGTTGTTGGTGTTTGTGTTTGTTGCTGCAACATAAAAAAAAAAAAAAACTTACTCAGCAAAAAAACAAGCATGGAACAAATGCCAGTCCACTGAGGGCACATTTACCGACATGTCATTTAACTCTGTTAATAATTTTAAAATAATTACAGCTAACCCTAACACTAACTTCAACCAAAAATAAATAATCTTTTTTTTTCACTGTGGGGGGCTTTATTATAAGCAGACTCACCTTCTTAGTTGACAAAAAAAATCCACAATTGGGCAACCTGATTTCAAAACGCTTTCTATTCCAGTTCGAAGGGCATGATTTGCAGTAGTAAAGTGAACATTTAATTGAATTAATTTCTATATTATTGCTGTACTGTGCACTCAGAATTTGTTCGGTGGAAGCAGAGGTGCAGTTTATGGGCTAATGGTGTTTGACTCTAATTTATTTCTCGTGTAAAATAAATGACCTCCAGGAGCCATGTTAAGTACCATCTGATTGAGAGCTTTGGTGTACAGCCAGCTCTAACTCATTAAAGCTGGCAGTAGATTCAAACTGAAGAACACACATTTACAAAAGGGTGGTGGAGTGGTACAAACAAACTGAAGTCAGTTAACACTGCATTATTGGTTTCTTAAGGAAAATGCTGTGAAATGATGCATGATCATTAATCTCTTCGCACATACAGATTCCTCACACACTTTAAAAAGAATAGGAGAGAGCTACTAAATTATACTTGCTATAATAAATATTCAACACCTTGGATATTTCCACATTTTATTCAGTCACAGTGGATTTAATTGGACTTTTCTTACTTTGATGAAGAGACAAAGACTCTTTATAATCAAAGTGAAAGAAGATCTCTGCAAAGTGATCTAAATTAATTTCAAATATAAAACACAAAATAATCAATCACGTAAATATTCACCCCCTTCAAGTCACTTATTCAGTAGATGCACCACTATGCCAGCTATGGCAGCTATGACAGCCTTGAGTTTATGTGCACAGGTCTCTCTATCTGCTCTGTACATCTGGGCACTGCAATTTTCCCCCATTCTTCTTAGTTCTCCCAGGTTGTGTAGCAATCGTGTGTGAACAGGCATCATCAAGTTCAGCCACAAATTCTTAATTTGATTCAGATTCGGACTCTGATTTGGACACTCCAAGTCGTTTTTAAACCATTCCTGTGTAGCTTTAGCTTATCTGTGGGGCCGTTGTTTCTTGCTGGAAAACAAATCATTTCCCAATGTGCATATTTCATGCAGACTATAACAGGTTTTCTTCCAGATTTCCCTGTGTTTTGCTGTATCTTCCAATTTCAATCCTCACAAGACTTCCTGCTGTAGAGAAGAATCCCCATAGAATGGGGATTCTTCCGGTTGTCTTCAGAGTGTTCAATGTGCCCCTCTGCTGAGATGTCATGTATGTGTGTGTTTTTAATGCTGGCTTTCTCCTTTAATTTCAAAGAAAACACAATTCGGTCAGGTGTATATTTATGATCACGGAGAAGCGGTGCAAATTTTAACAGGCGACAAGAAAGGTAATGTATATATTCCACGAAGAACATTAGACACCAAAGGAGATCTTGATATGCCATTCATATTAAAATGCTTGCAGTTTCCCATGAGAATAGCTTCTGCTATGACAATTAACAAATCACAGGGACAAACATTAGAAAAAGTCAGATTATTTATTAGAGAAACAGAAACAATATTCACTCACGGGCAGTTATATGTTGCATTGTCACAATGTGTCTCCAAAAACAGAATCAAAATTCAATGCGATCTTGAAGAAAAGGTAATTCCAAATATTGTTTTTAATGAAGCTTTAAAGTAAAAGTGCAAATAATAAAATTGAAACAATTCCAAAGAAAAAAAAACTTTTAAAATTGTATATCCAATTACCCGCGAGAGATGCTTTAACTTTCTCCCATCTCTTAAAACAATGACAAGCAACAAGCAAAACACGCAGCTTGTAGCAGATGATCCGACCACTTCTCCTTGCGTGCGTTCAGCCACCCTAACCCCTCCCTTCACAACGCAGCTGTACAGGCTTTAAAATGATCGAACCCCTTCACAACATGAGCAGCGTTATGCGTCCTACGAGAAAGAGATTTAACCACGCCCGGGGCTGGAAATAAAGTACAAGTATTGTTTTTACAATGTCATATGAGACAAGGAAGTGAGACATCATTTATAACAAGTCCACGGACATCTAACCTAGCAGTTGTTGGATTGATTTTGGCAGACACGCATCATGTGCTCCCAGCTCTTAAAACAACGATATGCGACAAGCAGAACAGGCAGCTCACAAGCAACAGAAAGACAGCAGATGATCCGACGACATCTCCTTAGCGTGCGTTCATGCCGCTCCCCTCTTCACAACGCGAGCAGCGTTATAAGTCCTGCGAGAAATAGATTTAACCATGCCCGGTGCCAGAAATAAAGGGCAAGTATTGTTTTTATAAAAGCTTTTAAAGTAAAAGTGAAAATAATGCATATGTAACAATTCCCATGAAAATAACAATCTCTTTAAATTGTATATCCGGTAAACCAAACACGGGGGTGGGCGAGCAAATCGAGCAGGGGGCGGAGCCCCCTAGTAATAAAAAAGAAAGAAAAAAAAAAGAGGCATAATTAAAGTCGACAAGTACAATTAATAAAGAATTACAAACTGAAAACCAAATCCTGACACCTGCATGGGCCTAAATGGAATACAGATGTTCCCTTGCCTTGTTGGCTCCTGCACTTTCCCACCTTCTCTGTATTTTCAGAAATTTCTGTCTATCCATTGTTCTTATCTCTGACTTCTTTCTAAAGCTACTCCTCAATTCTAGACTCTACTGGCAGTGTACAATATAACTGCGACCTCATCGGAATCATACTCCATTCCAGGACAGGAGGTTTCTCATAAAACTGTAGCAATCAAATTGAAAAGGAGTAAAATGTTGTAGATGGTGCCAGTTTCTAGCTGGAGAACATGAGCCAATACCTAATCAAGGGTTTTCTGGCCACTTTGCAAACCTGCATGGCCTCATTCTTTTACCAGTAACATGAGGTCTTCACGGTCATCTACCCTCTTAGTATTATGGGGAAATCTGCTTAGCTGTAGTGATGATAGGATCAGAATCTGACCAAACCGATTAAAAACCGAGTGGCACAGATTGCTTTTTGCTTTGTTAACTTGAGGAGAACACTAAGGAGTTGTCAAAGGCAGTGCTAAGGGTAAGTACATACTGTAGGAAAGGGATCATTGATCATCAACATTGACATGGAAAAAACAAAGAGTAGAAAATTAAGCTAATATCAAAACCAGAAGCCTTATCCCAAAAATATTTTCATTTGAAAGTCTTTGATTTAAAATTATAAGCTTAAAGTTTGAATGTTCTTTGTTGTTATTATGCTGGTGGATAACCTGTACCATGTAATGAGCACATTACATGCCTAGCAATCTGATGTACCTTGTCACACAAATAGAAGGCAGGTAACAGGCTCTAAAGATGGTAATTACATGCTGGACCAGGTGGTGGCAGTGTTCTCTAACCCTTTCTCTCTTTCCCCTGCAGACCATCTGAGAGAATTCCCAACTGTGCCTGTCAAAATCATTTCCGGTTCAGGCCTGGCTATAAAAACGCCATCTTGTGTTTTGTCTTGAACTCAGTCTGTAAAGACCTTCGACTGCTGATTTTTGTTTCAAGTGTACTGGGTGGTTACCCCAAACCTTTTTCTGTCACCCATAGCCCCAAAATGGTGGTGCCGAGGCTGAAAACATACAAAATAGTTATATTGCTAAAATTAAAAATTATGTAAATAATAACAAATAAATACTGATAACTTAAAAAATGAAGTGCAAATCGAAATAGACATGTCAAAAATGTGTTCCTGGCATTAATCTCTCTTTCTCATGCTGTGGTACTCCCAGCTGTCTGTGTCTTTCCATGTTTAAATACATAAATGACACTCCGTCTCACCATGACTGGACTTTCTTCTACCCCATAACTAGCAGAGCTCGTCCAAGTCAAGGATCCCATTTTACGATAAACTATTATTGGGATCTCCCTGCACTATTCAACCCCAAGGCTATTAACTGCTTATAATAAAATACTAAAATAAGAGCGCAATGAGGTTAAAAGCAAAGTGCACATAATGTTTATAGCAGATTTAGGACAGGAAACAATGCTGCGGTACTCAGCTAAAGCTAAAAAGAATTCTTCCAAGATTAGATAGAATTCTTAGACTCTAGGATCAGCTCCTAACCAGAGTTTGCAACTTAGCTTCTTCTCTTTACTGGAGTTTTTAATTCCAGTGTTAGAAGACATTCAGAGTAAATAATGAAATTGCCCAGATATGTCAGTGAATGTGTGTGTGTATGTGTGAGGTCCTCTAAGATGGACTGGTAGCAGAGTTGACTCATGGCTTCATAGTATCAATGAATGTATAAATGTACATTAAGAACATACAAACCAGAGGCTTCATAAACAAGAGGAGACCATTCAGTCCATCTAGTTGGTTTAGTTATCTAATCACCAGGTTGTCTTAATATCTCATTCAGTTGCATTCTACACATTTTTGTGGCTTCCAACTACATGATCCAGTAACCCAGTATGTGCTAGATTTCCATTATTCTTTATGTAAAGAAGTGCTTCTGGCCTTCAATCTTAAAGGCACTTCACTGCATGCTTGATTATGTGACTCATTATTTAATAATTCTTTAGTTTACAAGTTTGGATCAGGTTTATTGATGTCATTGAGAATTTTGAAGATCTGGATTAGTGCCTAATTCAGCATTTTTTCTTCAAGGCTAAACAGGTACAGTTCCCTTGGCCTAAGAAAATAGATTTGGGATTTGTACATGAAATGGGTGGCTGAATTAACTTCTGAACACACTCATTAAACAGTATAAAGTTATGAAAAGTAGAACAAACTTTGAAGACTGAAATCAAAGCTGAAATTTTGAAATAGTATATTTTCATAGCCAGCTTTACTTACTCTCCATATGAGACTGGATTATGAATGTTCTGTGTTTTTCTGAGAACCCAATTTAGTCATACTTTAATGACATTACATTTTCAGACAAACTTAACTCACTTCATACTCATGGTACCGAGAGAATATCCAGAAGGCAATGGTACAAGATAGAAAACAGGCCTGGAGAGGGCACAAGCCCATCATAGGGCCTACTCACGTATACACCCCGAGTGAAGCTGCTATGATTACAGCAGCACAAAAATAGCAAAAACAGATGCACACAACAAAATTAATAAAAACAGACTAATATTCCACTAGGTCAATGCCCCAGGCAAGCCTCACCCCTGGCAGCCTGAGCCCAAAACTGGAGCTTAGGCTTTTAAAGTTCACGAATTACAAAATACTCTAAAACCCGTTTTAGAATAAAGAGTCGACTTTAAGGCAACAAAACAAAGTTCCTTATATTTAAAGAATTGAATAAATGATGAAAAAGAACAACAAAAGGGGCAAAATTTAATCAAACGGTTTGCCTAAATGGCAACCAAAAGCAAGCAAATTCAGTCTGTAATCCAAGGATAGAATCTAATTATTTGGAGCACAATATCAAAGAAAACCAGAAAATCCAAACAATGCTTACAAGAAATATTCTAAACCTATAACACTCAATGACAAGCTGAAGGATCTTAGCCCTCAGCCTGAATATATAGGCTGAGGAAATCAATCTGCAGTGATGTCATGGTAGATCCTTCTCTTGGGATTCAAGGGATCACGAGGGATATAACTAATATATACATAACACATATATAAATATGGAAATATCATCAACACAACCAGTACTGACTTTGTCAAGGGCCCAAAAGCAAGCCTCACCCAGGCAACCTGAACCCAAAATAGTTCACAAATCAAAAAATACTCAATAAACACCCTTTAGAGTATTCAGCTTAGAGTCATACATACATAGCACATACAGTACAAGTAAATATATATATATGTCATCAACATAAAATATTAAATAACAAAAGACAACAAATACATCCTAAAGCAAGAAAACGCACTTACTGTTGTTATGACCTACGGTGGGCTGGCGTTCTGCCCAGGGTTTGTTTTCTGCCTTGCGCCCTATGTTGGTTGGGATTGTCTCCGGTGGACCCCCCGTGACCTTGTGGTTGGGATATAGCAGGTTGGATAATGGATGGATGTTGTTATGACATGGCACTTCTCTAAGTTAGGGAGCAGTCCAGAAACCTACCCGGTCTGCCCAACAGAGGTAACCTTTATTTCAGCCAAGCTCCTCAGGCAGCTGGTGGCTTCAGCTAGAGAAGGCCCAAAAATGGAGAACTAGCAAAAAAAAAAAAAAAGTAAACCAATAGCTCCAGAAGGAGGAGGTGAACCCTCAACCTTCAGCTTGTGTTTAAGGGAAAACAAAGAATATTTATCAAGTAAGGATTTATTCCCCAAAAAATATCAAAATAAAAAGAAAACCACTTAAGAGCAAAAAAGAAGGCCAAGGAGTTGTGCAAAAAGCAATCCAAGATAAACAAAGTCCAACTCACATTCCAGTAATCATAATCCTTTAATATACGACGTTATGTTAATAATAATAATAACAATAAAAACAGAACGTCCAACACCAAAAACAGAGATACTTGCAATAACTCCACCAAATTGAATGATTCCCACTCCTAGGCTTTCTCTGTTAACTTATATACAGTAGATAGGAGGGAGGGCCCAGGAGTGGTAATGTCATGGTGGTCCTGCCTCTTGGGGCTCCACTCACAAAGGACATGAAATAAAAGAATGTTTAAAGGGCCAGCACACAATAATAAGCATATCAGAAAATTTGTAAAAAAGGACATAATCACTCAAAAATAACAATAAAATACATAAGCATGTGCAATAGCATAACAACTGTAAGTCATGATTAAACAATAATTTGGAATCACCAATTAAGCTAACATGACTCGTTAGAACAATCTAGATGAGAACATGCCTTTCAGCCCATCAAAGCTTGCTAGTCCAATCCACTTAATTATTCCAAAACAACATCAGGTCTGATCTTTAGGGATGTAGGAGGGAAACCCCTGCAGACATGAGAAGAATGTTCAAACTCCACGTGGACAACCCAAAACACCGGATCTGTAAAGCATGCTTTGCTTTAATGAAGTCTGTATCAAATACTTTATTGATGGAGAGAAGGTGAATGGCTATTTGTACTGGAATATTGCTGTTCATTTATCCATTTTCTAAACCCGCATTGTTCATCCAGAGAGCCAGAGTGTGTCCCAGTTACATTAGACACAAGGCAAGGAGGCAATACTAGATGGAGCATTATGTTCTGTTCTGTTATTATGTTTTAGGGATTGCAGAGTGCCTTTAAAAAGCCCATGCAGGCTAAGAGGGTACAAGCAAACTCCACCCAGACAGCACCTGCAATGGGAACAAAATCATCATGAGGAAGTGACTGATGTCTCTGCCACCTAATATGGCATTTATCAAAAGATATCCAGTTATGAAAACATGAACAAGTGTCTGCATGCATGCTGTTACAGAGTTTGATGGGTGAACTTGCTATGGTGGAGTGACTGCCATACCCCAGCAGATAACAACGAGGCTAGACACTGGGTGATGCAGAAGCTCCTACATTAGTTGGTAATGGGGGAAACAGGAACCCAGTGACACGATAACTTTATTATAAGACTCTGTCGGTGATAAGGCAATATACACTACTTGTTTTAGTTTGTATTTAGTGGGTGTACTCATGTATAGCAGGGCACTGAGGCAGGGGGGCCCTGTAAACATTAAAATATAATTCTGTACCATAATATAAATGTATATAAAGTGTATATTTTTCCTGCTGGAGATTGCTCTGGCTCTTGAAGAATGTAATAATGACCAGAACCTTTCTATTCTTCCCTAAAGTATGGGATTATCACCAGAACAGCTTTCAACATTTCTATTCCTGTCTTCAGCCATTGGTTGAGTCTTAGAATATTTCACATTCCAGTGACGTTAATAGCGATGTGAAGTGTCTAAATATAGGAAGGGCTGCCTTCATAGTAGTGGAAGACTTTCTTCCAACATCACAGGAGTCTCTGCCAGGTGAAATTGCTTTTGTGTGTTAGAGATGCCATTATGTTTCATAAAAAGTAGTTGTTTCTCTTGCAAAACAACTTCTTTTTATTGTCAAGGAGTTATTTATAAATTTGTGTTTCACTTTCTTCTTTACTGCTTGACTCAACACTTTATTCTATTTAAATGTATGGACTGGTAGGACCCCGACTGGGATGAGTGGCAGTTCCTGGCCTGGTTGGGAGGCCATAATGGATGAACACTATATATGGGGGCATAACCCAGCTGGGATGGTGCTTAATTATTATCCCAGTCGGAGTGGCAGATTAATAGATGGACCAAGAGAGGTTGTCTGTCATGAGCTGTTCCTTCCCTAGTACAATAGATGGCAGTGCTCCTCTGGCATGGCCTCGGTACGGACACCTGCAGGTATCCATGGGATTCATAGTCCTGTTGTGGTCCTTGGGTGCCACCATAGGGTGCTGCATGGAGAAGAACTCCCTGTTTCGTAGGGATTCCACATGCCCCATTCAGTGCTATGGCAATGGAAGTACTACTAGGTCCAACATAAAAGAAGCCGCTTGAACTCATCCAGACAAGTTGGAATTGGGTAGAAGATGGACAAAGCTTGCTTGGAGGAGTGGAAGGAGAGAGAAAAAAAGAGAAGGGGAAGAATATGACTGTTTTGCAAAATTCTTCATTGTAATAAAACTTGCATTTGAACCCAGGTCTTCAGACATGGCGGTTGTGTCTGGGGTTTGGGGGGTTGCAATGCCCCTTACTGGTCACACTGTATTTAGAATATTACATTTTACCCAGTAAGCATGCAGAGATACCCTGCTTGCTTCCATTCCTCGAGGGCATGAGTGAAAGGAGTGTGTCGGTGTTATGAGTCCCACGGGACTGATCCTACATATTTCTATTCTTTTACAGGAGAAGACCATGGACTCCAATAGGCCGGTGCCCTCGCAACAAAAGAACCAGCCCTCGCGGGACAAGCCGCTTCGCCCTATGAGCTTCAGCTGGGTGAGGGGCAATGTGATGGACGGCCGGGGATCGTGCCCTATTGGGAAGCCTGGGAGAGCAGGGGACCAAGAAAAGGGCAAGCCATTCCCAGGGATGTAAAAGGACAGCCACCCTTGGTTATATTGGGGCCACGAGCATAGGGCTGTAAAACTCAAGCCTGTTGGGTTACGTGGCCAGCACCAGGGGGCCGTGGTCTGCAGCACTTCCAACTCAACTGGAAGTGCTGCCAGAAGAGGAGCCGGATTTAAAATGGAACTTAATTGAGGAAAACCTGGAGTACTTTGGGCTGAGTAATAAAAGGGGCCGCCTCACTCCACTCAGGGAGCCGGAGTCGGGTGGAAGAGGACAGAGCTTGCAGGAGAGAAGTGGAGGCAGTGAAGAAAAGAAAAGAAAAGAAAGACAAAAAGATAAGGACTGAGTTATTGAGAGGATTTGTGTTTGTATTGTGTGATGCTGGAAAAAGAAAATAAAACGTGTGTATTTTAGGGACATTCTCTGGCTGTCTGTTTGTGTCCGGGGGGCCATGACCTTGGGCAAAACTCCACAGTCCCCAGGGGAGACATTTGGCTTTTTAACAGAAGCTCTTTAAATAAATAAATTCCTAAATAGATGAATAAATATATATACACACACACTTTGGTCTGAACACACATCAGAATATACAAAAGGCAAGAAAATTAAAAAGAAAGACAACTGACTTGACAGTTACAGTCACAGTGAGGCATTATGCAGGTGTATAACTGTTGGTATAAAGAAGACCCCATAGTGTTTCTTGACACATTTCTGCTGAATGATTTATTGGCTGATAGTCCTCAGTGTTAGTGTGTCAGAGAGAGGATGTGCAGTATTCTTCATAACGGCACTCAGTTTTATTTTAAGTCTCTCCTTTGCCAGTACCTCCTGGGGTCCACAGTGTGTACTATAACTGATTCCACCTTTTTAAATAGCTTGTTGATTCAGTGGGCCTCACTTGCAGAGATCTTTCCTGTCCAACATCCACAGTGTATACAATTGCACGGGCCATCACAGAGTTGTAGGCTTAACTTAATCTGCTCAGTTTAGGGTCACAGGGAGTGGGTGATTATCAGAGCAGCACTGAGTGCAAGGCAAGAAGTAAACACGGTGTTCAATATGGTGGTCCTTTGCAGGCCTCAATCACACAGCCAACCCAGGAACAGAAGTCTTTAAATAAAGCATCTGCTTCATTTTAATCCAGTTGCTCACTGCAGATATTTTGAAACTTTGTCATCCGGTACTTCAGCAGCTAGTGTTTATACCTGGAATCTTTAGGGACATAGGTTGGAGATGGAAAACAGGAATGGAAGTTATTTACTTACATTTACTGACATTTTGCTACAGTACATGGAAATAAAGATTCTTTCTTGAAATTTCAAGTCTGTATAACTCAGACTGACTGAAACACCATTTCTTCAAAATTTACAAAGTTGGAGTCCACATCTGCTATAGATACAAGAAATCAATGATGTTTAAAATCTTCAATTCTTCCCCTTCCTGAACATGTTCGGACCATCAAAGGGGTACGGCTCGTAGCATCGGGCACAAGGCAGGTGGTGTGGCAGACTTCACCATTCACTCATTGCTAAACATGCTTGATCCAATTCAGGGTTAAGGAGGCATGTGGCTATCCCACCAGCTCCGAGGAGAAGGTAGAAAAAGGCTCTGAGTCCATTGTAGTGCCACTCGCACAAACACCAACTTGGAAAAGGAAATTTACCTATGCTGCACATGGGAGGAAACCGACAAACCCTGAGGAAAACCTGGATAGACACACTTAAATTTCACATGGACAACAATCTGACATGGGATTTGAAACCAGGATGCTGGATCTTTGGAGCAGTAGCACTAACCACATCCCACCCAACACTAATTCATAAAGGGTCAAATTAGAATAACATAACAATTCACGTGACAAGCACATCTTTGGGATGTGTTAGGAAAACAAAGCATCCAGGAAAAGCCACCAGTAAAGGATAAAGTTTTCAAAGGAGTTGCTGCTGACTTTAAGTAAATTTGTGATGTCATTAAGTATTGTAATAAATAAAAAATATGTAGATAGGTGTCGTCTACATTTGTTACATACTTTGCACTTATAAATTGTGTATCATTGATCTACAGCATCACATTATATACAAGCTTATCAAAGATCACAAGAACATCACAAGAAAATAATTTGAAACATTATGAGCTGTGGACTATGGCCGGCCATTCATTCCGGCCAATACCCCCAGGCCGCAGGTGGAGCCCTCCCTGCAACATGGAGGTGCCCCGATTGCCAGCAGGGAATTATGGACAATGGAGTTTCTATCCACAGCCCTGCTGGATACCACGGGGGCCGCTAGAAGGCGCTGCAGGGAGGAACAACGATGGTTTTCCCTACAACCCGGAAGTGCGTCCTAGTCACATGGACAGAGAAAATTACGTGCTTCCGGGTTGAAGAAGAGGAGTTTTTTATCTGACCCAGAAGTGTTGCCAGTCACATGGACAGACAGAGAAAATACTTCCGGGTCACGGACTATATAAAGGACTGTAAGAGATCCCAGGGTTGAGCTGAGCTTGGTGGCAGGGTGGTAACGCGTCTGGGAGAGTGGAGGATTGTATTATTGATTATTGATTGTTTATTATATGAGTATGGTGGAGTGGAGGGTGCTTTGTGCACTTATTTGTCTAAATAAAAATTAAATTTGGACTTTTATCTAGTGTCTGGCGTCTGATCCGAGGGTTCAGGGGGATGACAGTGCCCCCTATCTGTCACAGTGCATAAATAGCAGTTCATAGTCTCCAGTATTATTAAGGAAACGTTTTCTGCGCAACAAGTCTACCTTGAAATGACACTCAATAGCAACAGATGTGCTAACTCCACCAGTCTCTGTCTTCTGCAGCAGTGGCTAAATAGTTGATAAGTGGTGCTGATGTTGTCATTTTTTGTGCTATTTTTTAGTGTCTTTCAGGACCTAAAATTATTTCATCCATGGCAAATTCATGCCTGATCCTTAATTGAATTCAGGTGCGGGTTGGGTGGATCAGTCAGGCACCTAAATGATGCTGTGGACTCCTCTCACCCATACCCAATCAGGAAGCAAAGGATAAAGGAGCCTGCACAGGACAGAAGGGGGGAAAAATCGAAAAGGGGAGACAGAAAAGGAACAGAAGAAAGACTGTGAGAACTGCATCGGTAGAAGAGGCAGGATGAGACAGCCAGTGTGTGCGAAAGGCAGCACAGTTGTAGGTTCCGCAACAGAGAGAAGGATCTGCACTCTATTGGTGGATCATTCCTAAGCAATATTTATTGTGGAATGGGTGGCATCCTCTCTAGGGATCCGATCCGAGGTACGCCAGAGCAAAACAAGAAGGAACACGAAAGGACAACCAACCAATGCCACTTATTGTAGCCTGGATGGGGGCAGGATTGGTGAGGACTGCAGCTGATAGTGTCTCTGCCAGCTGGGCGAGCAATGGGTAGGCTTGGGAGACGAAGATGGTGTTATGCTGGGTTCGTCTATGAGAGAAAGGAATGTTGGCTCAATGACTGTGTTAATGGTTTTATTCTTGTTTTAAGTTCTAGATTTTAATTTTATTGATGTTCACTGTTTTAATGGATTATTTATTTACAGTAATCCCTCTTCAATCGCGGGGGTTGCGTTCCAGAACCCCCCGCGATAGATGAAAATCCGCGAAGTAGAAACCATATGTTTGTATGGTTATTTTTATATATTTTAAGCCCTTAAAACTCTCCCACACTGTTAACATTATTAGAGCCCTCTAGACATGAAATAACACCCTTTAGTCAAAAGTTTAAACTGTGCTCCATGACAAAACAGAGATGACAGTTCTTTCTCACAATTAAAAGAATGCAAACATGCGCACGTCAGGAGCAGAGAATGTCAGAGAGAGAGAGCGAGAAAAGTAAACAAGCAAAAATCAATAGGGCTGTTGGGCTTTTAAGTATGGGAAGCACCGGGATAAAGCAGTGATGAAGGGATCAATGTGAAGGTAGTCTTTCAGCCTTTTTTACAGGCGCGTCCGTATCTTATAAGAAAACAGCCTCTGTACAAACAGCCCCTGTGCTCACACCCCCTTCGTCAGGTGCAGAGAATGTCAGAGAGAGTGAGAGAGATAGAGAAAAGCAAACAATCAAGCACCGGGAAGCATATCGTATATCATTGAGGAGTTTTAGTTAATACGTAATACATGCTCTGATTGGGTAGCTTCTAAGCCATCCGCCAATAGCGTCCCTTGTATGAAATCAACTAGGCAAACAAACTGAGGAAGCATGTACCATAAATTAAAAAACCCATTGTCTGCAGAAATCCGCGAACCAGCGAAAAATCTGTGATATATATTTAGATATGCTTACATTTAAAATCCGCAATGGAGTGAAGCTGAGAAAGTTGAAGCGCGATATAGCGAGGGATCACTGTATTGGAGATTCTGCACTGCACTTTGGACACTTTGATTTGGATTGTTTTTTTTAATAAAACCATTGGCACTATTTCACCTACCCCTTCCTATGTGTGTGTGTCCTCATCTGTTGGCTCATACCTCGGGTACAATAACGGGTTCAGTGTGGAGCCGACCCTCATCATCACACTCTGGACTGGCTGGCGGGAGTCAGGCCTGCTTCCCTGACCATTTTTGAAGGCCTCACACCACTTTGGCTATTTCATATGAGTATGACCACTGCTGTACAGATGTGGAGGTTCAGACATCTCAGAAACAGTTGCCCTACTAGTATTTTCATGCACTACAGTCTTTGGATTGTGTAATAATTAAATTAATTAGCACCCAGTGAGCAGTAGTACTGCAGACAAGAACACCTTATTATTGACATCACGGGAGAATGGCCCGACTCGTTTCTCAAATAAATAACTCTACGACACACTATAAAAAAGGACTTTCAGGCAATGAATTACTCAGCAGAAGTGTGTCAAGTAGAACAACTGGGGCACCTTCATACCTAAGACAATGCGCCTGTGTAAGGATTAACTGTGGAAGTCATTGCTCTTTTTATATTTAACCCAGTCAGGCATTTTCTTCTTTTTTGTCATTTGTGTGTATATTTGAGAGGGTCTTTGTTGTTTGTCATATTTCTTGAGCATCTATAAACAGTTACATTTCACTCTGGGGACAAATATATTTCTATCTATCTATCTGTCATATAATGCCTTTATGTATCTGTCTACAACAGTGGTTTGTAAAAGAGTGGCATCACATCAGACCTTGAAGCACATAGGTGACTCACACCTCCCAACTTAGGACATGATGATGAAGGTACAGTGAGCACATGATCATCAAGCCGGATGATTGAAGACTGAAAAAATGTCACCTGACTTAACAAATCTCAATTTATGTTTAAAAATGCTAACAATAGGGTGATAATTTAGCTTAAAAATATGAATGTCTAGATCTAATTAATTAATTTCACTGAATCAGCCCGCAATCTAGGAGTTATCTTTAATGTCATTTAAAGTGCATATTACAAAGTTGTCCAAATCATGTTTCTTTCATCTTAAAAATGTTAAGAAATTAAGGTATTTTCTAAATAAACAGGATTCTGAGAAATTAATTCATGCATTTATTTCTAGTAGGATTGACTACTGCAATGTGGTGTTCACTGGATGTTCAATCTCTATTGTGAGCTGGAGATCACTGTCCGATGAAGCAAACAGAACCACGTCATTCGCAAATAGCAGAGACGAGATTCTGAGGTCACCGAACCAGACTCCCTCCACTCAATGGCTGCACCTAGAAATTCTGTCCATATAACTTATAAACAGAATCGGTGACAAAGGGCAGCCCTGGCGGAGTCCATCCCCAACAGGAAATGAGTTTGACTTATTACCGGCAATGCAGACCAAGCTCCTGCTCCTCCTGTACAGGGACCGAATGGCTCGTAACAACAAGCCTTGAACCCTGTACTCTTGGAGCACACCCCACAGGATGCTTCAAGAGACACGTTCGAATGCCTTCTCCAAATCCACAAAGCACATGTGGACTGGTAGGGCAAACTCCCATGCTCCCTCCAGGATCCTGGCCAGGGTGTAGGGCTGGTCCAGTGTTCCACGGCCGGGATGGAATCCGCATTGTTCCTCTTGAATCCGAGATTCGACCATCGACCAAACTCTCTTCTCCAGCACCCCTGAATAGACCTTACTGGAGAGTCTGAGGAGTGTGATCCCCCTAAAGTTGGAGCACATCCTCCAGTCACCCTTCTTAAAAAGGGGTACCACCACCCCGGTTTGCCAATCCAGAGGCTCTGCCCCCGATGTCCATGTGATGTTGCAGAGACGTGTCAACCAGGACAGCCCCACAATATCCAGAGCCTTGAGGAACCCAGGGTGAACCTCGTCCACCTCGGCCCATGGGCCCCGCCACCTCGGAGCTTTTTAACTACCTTGGCGACCTTGGCCCCTGTTATGGATTCAATAACATCTGCAGTTGAAGTCAGCAGGGCCCCATCTCCACTGTACACAGTGTTGGTGGAGCACTGCTTTCCCCTCCTGAGGCACCTGACGGTTTGCCGACCGAAAGTTGTTTTCCATGGCTTCCCCAAACTCCTCCCATGCCCATGTTTTTGCCTCTGCAACAGCTGATGCCGCCACACGATTGGCCCACCGGTATCCCTCAGCTGCCTCTGGAGCTCCGTTCTGCTGCTTCGACAATGGAGGATCGGAACATGGCCCATTCAGACTCAATGTCCTTCGTCTCCCTTGAAATGAGGTTGAAGTTCTGACCGGTTCCTCCACCAGACGTTTCCAGCAGACCCTCATTATACATTTAGGCCTACCTGGTCTGTCCGGCAGCTTCTCCAGCCATCTGATCCAACTTACCACCAGGTGGTAATCAGTTGACAGCTCAACCCATCTCTTCACCCGAGTGTCCAAGATATAAGGTCGCAGATCCGACGACATGATTACAAAGTCTATCATCGAGCTGCGACCTTGGGCATTCTGGAGCCAAGTGCACTTATGGACACCCTTATGTTCGAACATGGTGTTCGTTATGGACAATCCATGGCCAGCACAGAAGTCCAACAACTGAACACCACTTGAGTTTAGATCAAGGAGGCCATTCCTCCCAATCACACCTCTCCAGGTTTCACTGTCATTGCCGACGTCAGCGTTTAAGTCGCCAAGCAGGACGATAGAGTCCCCAGGAGCTGCGCCTCTTAGCGCCTCTTCCAGGGACTCCAAGAAGGCTGGGTACTCTGAACTGTCATTAGGTGCATAAGCGCAAACAACAGTCAGAGTCCTTCCCCCAACTCAAAGGCGTAGAGAAACAACCCTCTTGTCCAATGGGGAGAACCCCAACATGCAGGTCTTAAGCCGGGGGCCCATGAGCAAGCCCACCCCTGCCCGATGCCTTTCACCCACAGCAACTCCAGAGTGGAACAAGGCCCAGCCTCTATCAAGAGGAATGGTTCCAGAGCCCAGACTGTGCGTAGAGGTGAGCCCGACTATATCTAACCGGTTCCTCTCAACCTCTCACACTAGTTCAGGCTCCTTCCCCACCAGAGAGGTAACATTCCATGTCCCAAGAGCCAGTTTCGGCAACCGAGGGTCAGAAAGCCAAAGTTCCCGCCTTCGGCTACTACCCATATCGCATTGCACCCGACCCCTATGGTCTCTCTTGGAGGTGGTGGACCCACAAGAGAGCAGAACCAAGTTGCTCCTTCAGGCTGAGCCCGGCTGGGCCCTGTGATCAATGGTCCAGCCACCAGGCGCTCACCAGCGAGCCCCTCCCCCGGGCCTGGCTCCAGGGTGGGGCCCCGGGTACCTTTTTCTGGGCAAGGGAAACGCCGATCCTTGATTTAACTCCATATGGGGTCTCAGGATCGAGTTAGTCTGGATCTTCACCTCAGATATATATAAATATATAAACACACACACACACACACACACACACACACACAATATTTATGCAGTATATTGTGGTGGACAGCAGGGCTGGGCTGACATTCTGGCTGGGATAAAACTGGTTGTCAGCATTCCTGGGCCAGTATGCCCATTCAGGTGCCTGCAGGACATACTGGGAGTTGCAGTCCAGTATGGCAGCGAAATATTCCTCGGTCTGGGATACAAGGGCCTGCTACTGTCCACTCAGAAGTAAGGATTGGGATGAGGTGGATGAGACTGCATGGGACGTGTACAAGGAGAGGAAGAAATGTATTGCTTTGTTCTGTGGCCTGGAAAGGTGGAAGATGAATTTCTGTGGAGGAATTATGTGGAATAAACTGTTTGTATTTGAACCCAGGACTATGTTGTGTAGTTCAGTGTGGAGACACCCTCCACAGGTCATAAGATATATACAGTATATATATATATATATATATATATATATATATTTATTTTTATATATAATATAAAAAATATAATATATATACATATATATATATACATATACATACATACACACACATACAGGCACATATATACAGTATACATATTTTGTCACGTATATGCAAGCAAGTGCTCGCCTTTGTTTTTTAGACAGGCTTTACTTTCTTCCAAACAGAAGTCAGTTGCTTTAACACACAACTCTCATACATCACATTCATAATGTGTCCCTCTTGCTAATGTCTTAGCTTTTCCCGGCTACAGGGATTCTGTCTTTCTGCTTAGTTCTAAATGTGCCATCCCTGCCCTTTTCTAGCAGGGCAGCTCAGAGAAGATGCTTTTAAATTTGATCAGGTCTGAGGAGATGATAACAGAGTCTGGTTTTTTTGAAGATTAGTGAAGTTTTCTTTTATGTTTCAGTTGTTGCTGAAAGACTCTAAATCCATATCTATTACTTCAAGAATAAAGTGTGCTCTTAAAAAGAACAAGTTATTAATTTCTTTTGTGTACCTCAAAAATATATATGTTACATGCTACATGTACCTTTTTTTATGTACATACAGTATGTTTAGCATAGTGGTTCAAAACCTGCTATTGACACTGTATGCCCATGAGTAAGTCACTTTACAAGCCCGTGCACCAAGAGAAATGTTACCAATTGTATCTCAAATGTTGTAAATTGCTTTGGTAAAAGTGTCAGTCAAACAATAAGTAATATTTGTATTTTTTGTTGCTTTTATGTCAACTGTTCTAAGGAGATGTGCAAGTGAGAATTCTATTGTACTGAGTACACATGGCAACAAGCTTGATTTTACGTGACAGTGGTCCAGAGTGTAGAGTCTGCACATTTTCCCTGTGTCTGTGGTTTCTTGACCTTTAGATATTTCTTTTAACTGTGATATTTCAAAGGCTGTGTATTTGGTTATTTGGCATCTCTAAATATGCCCTGTATGAGTGAGTGTGCTGTCATGTCAGTCTGGTACCCAGCGCTGCAGTTTCCTGAGGCCCTAAATGAATTCAGCAGATTAGAAAACAGATGGATGGATATTCATGCAGATTCCTTTTATTTATCCAGATGACATGTTAATCCAAGGTGAAATGCAAATGACAATATAGTTGCTTACACGTTTGGAGCACTGGCAGGCATCAAGCGCAGCAGTGGTTTATAGTCTAACGCCTTAACTATTAGGGCACTGCTTAGATTTTGCAAAGAACTTAATATGTTTGACACAAATATTAAAGATATTTATGATGTATAGGAGGCAAAGACAACACTACTAATCTCTGAGATGTATTGTATGTACAATGATTTGCTTCTAAAAGTCGCCTTGCTGAAAGAAGTCAGCTATATTACTATAATAATAATCATTACAATAAGAAACAAAGTAACAAAAGCAAGCTCTGTAGCCCTACAGAAAGTTTATATGAGCTGCAGAATGTTTTCCTCCTCTTTGAAATACCAGTAATCTGTCATCTAGTTTACTTTTGTCCCATTAGATGATCATAATGAAGAGCCTCTTTGTTTAAAATAACCCAATGTTAACTCAGGAACGATTAGTCAGAGTGGATCACCGGGAAAAAAAAATATTTTGAACTGTCTAATGTCAGGGTAACAGCCTGTGAAAAATGAAACCATGAATGTGCCAGAGTAAGGGTGTGTGCTCCTTCTTCTTCGTTTCCATACTTGGTCATTGAAATCAATGCACATAAGACTGGCAAGTTAGGTCTGAAAGACAAATGCTAGAACAGTAAAAGGAGATGGCTCCTAAAGCAAGAACTCACAATAGTACACTGTAGGCAACCTAGATGCCCCATGCCTTGATTTTCATTACTGTGCCAAGGTTAAAACATGTTTATTCAGTTAGAACATAATATTATTATTATTAATGATAATAATAACCCACCTTAATAAAAGGATAAGTGTCTGTGAGTCTGTCCGATTGCAATGTCTCACTCATTCCAAAACTTGAAGCATCACAAATACTTTTAGTAATAAAATGCATTGCATTTGTCATTCACAGAGGGCATCTCACAAACATTAACACTGCTTTTTACAAATCCCATACCAAATGGCATAGAACAGAGATATACACATTGTATGGTGCACTGCAAACATTAACACTGAACTCTCCGTTGATTATTTAGATTTCAGACTGTCTTAGATGAGTAGCACAGCTAGTCCACGTTAATAAAAGGATAAGTGTCTGTATGTCTGTCCCGTTGCTATGTCTCTGCCATTTCAATAAATTGTGCATCACAAACATTTTTAGTAATAAAATGCATTGCATTTATTATTCCAATAGATGGCACACCACAAACATAACACTGCTTTTACAAATTCCATACCAAGTGGCATGCAGCAGGGATATACACATTGTATGGTGCACTGATTACTTAGATTTCAACCCATCTAAGATGAATAGCACAGCTGGTCCACGTTGATAAAAGGACAAGTGTCTATGTGTCTGTCTGTGTGTCCATCCATTTGCTATGTCTCTATCATTTTAATAGATGATGCATCACAAACATTTTTAGTAATAAAATGCATTGCATTTGTCATTCCAACAGATGGCGCACCACAAACATAACAGCGCTTTTACGAATCCCATACCAAGTGGCATACAACAGAGATTGCATGGTGCACTACTAAAGTTAACAATGAGGTTTACGTTGATTACTTAGATTTCAGCTCGACTTAGACAGGTAGCACAGCGAATGATAATAATAATGAAAATTAGAAACATCCAAAGTTAAGAGCAGGTCAGTGTTGAGAGAAAGGAGAACATTTAAGAAATCTCGCATAAGGAAGAACCACTTAGAAAGAAAGAAAACAGAAATGAAAAATGAGTATATGGAGGAATTGAAGAACAAATTATTCTGGAAAGGAAAAGGAGTAAAGCACTGTGTTAGCGTTGGACATTCTGGTTTTGTGCTTGGGATTCCTTAAGCTTACATATGTAGTTCACCCTAATTCTACAACAATTAGCAAAGACAATTATGGCTTAAAACTATGACAAGGAAATTTCTCTTGTGCTTCTGGTATTTCCCCATACCCACTCAAAAAAACTGAGTTAGTGTCTGAACCTGTATCCCAAAGATGTACATGTTATGGCCCCGTGTCTGTATTGGACTGGAGAGCCGCTCCCTGCCTTGTGCCCAGTGCAGATGCCACAATCCCAAACTGCAATAGAAAGGTTTCAGAGTGTTGTGTTATGTTTTAGAATATATTAGATAATTAATATCATGTTGTAAGTATTCTGTTTTAATTTTTCTTTATGTTTACCACTATGTTGGCAGTGTATGGCACCGTGCTTCAGCGTAACCCTTTCTGGTAGCCATATTCCCTACAGCTTTGCATATAATCTCATAGTTTCTGAACAAATGTGTTTGAATTCCACAGAACTGTTTTTGAATTCAACTCAATTGTTGAATTACTGGTTCCTGAAATCCTACCTGATTAATTTGCTTAGACCTTAATTTTTTTTTGACTACAGCTTAATTTTCATGAAAAGTAATTTCCTTTGCCACATAAAAATGCAAAACATTTATAACAAAAGTATGATACTTAAGAACAACATGATAATGAAATGGTTTCCCAAAAAAAAAAAAAACAAGTACCCACCGGTAACAGGAAAGAGGCTCCCATTCCCTGTCATATGTTGAGTTTTTGCAGAATATTAATGGCTGCTACACTCCGGATTTCATGTAAAATTTGTACTTATCCGCAATGCATTTATACAGCAGTTTAGGGGTTTTAAACTAAAACCCATGGGATGGCACTTGTAAGTTCTTGAGTAATAAACTGCATTGATTTTTTAACCTCACGAATTTGAGAAACATTCCATATTAATGAGAAATAACAAAGTACCATCTCACATATCCAGACACATATTAAAGGGGACAAGATAACATATCACATTTTAACCGTGTAATTCCAACAATTTATAAATTTGATTTTCTGATTGTATTTATATGTTTATGGTTTGTGTATTGTACACCGGTAACAACAACAGAGAAACACAGTAATGTCTGAAAGTATTGTCCTTGGTTAGCCCCATGCATCAGTATGGCACATCACAATAGCCTTTTTGTCTCCTTTGTGTCAATTATATTTGCAGAATTAACAAGCAAGTGAATGTGCACACGACATAACATTCAGCTGAGGTCGAAAGCTTGGTGAGCGGGTTTGAAAGTTCCAGCATTTTAAAATTTTCTATTCACTTTATGAAAGAATTTGTTAACACAATTTTTTATTACAAACATTTCTATTCACTTCATTGAGGAGATTGTTATCACAATTCTGCTTATTACATATTTTTGTAACAGTATGTTATACTCAAAAATAGCCGTGATAATTAAATGTACCTGCATGCACTAGTGGTGTACATACAAATTTTTTTAATACCATTGCATAATATCATGTGGCTGAGTTTGCTTTGCTAGACTGCAGATTTCTGCAGAAATCTGTGCTGAAGTGTAAAGCTAAAACTGTGTGATGTATCCGTTCATGATAAATAGTGGATCACTGTGGTGCTTTGCTGATTACTTGCAGTATGAGAGAAATATTGAATTATTATAATCTTTAGATCATTGATTATTGTAATAGAAATGCTGAATTCACATTTAGTCACTGAGCCACCTTTCATACATTTTTACACAAATTGCATTTATTTTTTAAGTCTTGAGACTTGCCCGCTTCAATTTTAAGAATCAGGAGAAGTGAGCTGCCGTGAGAGGTGTTTGTGCAAGACACTGTGCAGTGGTAGAGACGAGCATGGGACGGGGCAAAGACAAAAGTCAGGCTGTTAACAGATAACAAGACCTACCCTGCATTCTGGTAGAATAAGGGATGCCACTTACCTTGTACAATAATAAATAAATAAATAATATCATTACTACCGTATTAAATAAAAAAAGAATATCATTGTTAGTGAACTGAATAAATACATACACAGCCAAAGTCGAACCTCTTATATGGTAACTCTCGATAATTCAAACCCACCTACAATCTGACTCTGCCCTATCCTGACGTGTTCTTGCTTCAGTGCACCCAACTACAGGCATTTCACTGCTTGCCACCGTAGAAACGAGTAAAAGAAACCTAAAAAATATAAAAGTAGATGTCCGATCTCAAAATAAAATTAAAACAGAAAATTAATTTGTAGTTGATGACGCAAAGAATAATAAACAAGTTCACAAATTCGCCATTGAGAATTTGAAATTTCTAAAATCTGTGCAGCACAACTGTGGTAGGGATACTCAATGAAACTTGAACTGTCCTGACAAATGGCCCGGGGGAATATGTAGGTCAAATTTTAACAAAAGGGTCTAGTGGGAACTGCATTGTTTCATGGGGACAGACAAACATGGCTAATGCAGTTTAATGCTTTACACATTATACGAAACACACCTAAAATAAAATGTGTATTTATAATTGTTTATAGAAATGTTTGGCAGAAAACTCTAATATGATTGAAACTAGAAATGATGACTTGTGTGACTGGCAATTTATGATGATAATGTATGGTATTTAGGAGACTTTTGACTAATTTATTTTATGCAATAGATAGATAGATAGATAGATAGATAGATAGATAGATAGATAGATA